>BMAU01000154.1:0-632847 GCA_019973935.1 Trichonephila clavipes
TTTTTTTAATTTTAGCCTATGGTATAAATTATAGCCTATGTGTTATTCTGATGTATAAGCTATATTACTGTAAAGTTTCATTAAAATCCATTCTGTTGTTTTTGCGTGAAAGACCCACAAAAATTTTCACAAACTTTCACATTTATAATATATATTAGATTACAATTACTGTACTGTATTTTTTGGAGTGAGTGAATATTAACGTCGCACTGTTCAGCTACACGAGGGCTTTTGGCAACGGACCACGTAATTTTGAACTATGGTCAAGTGACGTGGACGACACCTGAGCTGGCACCCCCTTCTCCTAACTACCACACCACTTAGAGAAAGAATATTCTACCAATACTTTTAGCAGGAATATTCTTTGAAATCCACTCTTCCAAGATATAGGGCAGCACGGGTTCTATGATGAGTATTTTAGCGGGGAAGGCGAATAGTTCTGTAGCAGATATTGCGTTTTCAGCTGACGGCGTTTTCAGCGGAATGCGAAGATTATTATTTTCGTCCCGAAAAAAATAGTTTGTCAAAATTTTAGTGTCTTATGTTTTTGTATGTTAATGAAGACCTTAGAAAACGATTTGACTATTTATTTTAAGTGAAAGGTGTATATAATTAATTTTACAGTGGAATATCTTTAATTTATTAGCTCTAACGGATTAAATTTCCCAAAGTGGAGTATTTCGTTTATGTGTATCCCTTAATTTTCAATGTAGTGATCCAAAAAGAAAATATTGTATGAAAAAAGCTGCAGTAAATCATAATGCGTTGGATAAACTATTAACGTGCATCGCCCCCCTACGCGGCGGGTCTTACAAAGCTCTAATAAAGCTCGAGCTATGAAAGTAGCTAGACATTTGCCAGCTTGACTCTATCGTTAACATTTCGTTATGTTTTTCATTGAATCTCCATTATAATTTAAGAAACGGCGTTGCTTGCGAATATTACAATTTTAACATAAAATAAATATAACAGAAAGTAATATTAATGTATTACACTTTCAGATATAAATTATTTACACTATTTTAAGCGTTCATTACGCAAAACTTTTAACAATGTGTTACTTTTGCTGAGAAGAGATCAGCTTAGGGAGGTATTTTCAAAAATCGACCCTCAAGTGTGTTACGGGGAATTATAAATAAAAAAAAATCCTTTTTAACAGCTATCAGATCTACATACTTAAAATTTAACAAAGGTGTTTTTTTTCTTTCTTTTTTTGTTTAGCTGAGATATGCAAAAAGCTTTTTTTTTTGTTTAATTTGAATTCACGTAAAATTAACTCATTAAAAACTTTATCCTTCAATCTGTGTTGTTTAATTTTTCAGTTCACCCGTGCGAAGAACGGGTATACCAACTAGTATTTGAAATATATTGAATTGATTTTAAAAAAAAGTTAACTGTATAAATAGATTTATTTCCTACATATATATATATATATATATATATATATATATATATATATATATAGTTATAGCCAATTTCTAAATCCAGAAATAAATGTTTTAAAATTATTTTTAAAAAGTATTTAAACATGTTGTATGAATAAATATATCTGAAATTCTTAGAGCAACGAATAAAATAAAAGAATGATCTGGCCGAATACCAAAACCGACATCAATCGCCAATTTTTATACTAAATTTCTAAATGAATGTATCGTTCTAAAGATTTGGAAACAATTCAACACGGCTTCATTAATTCAGTCTTAAACGTGATGCATACAGGAGATGTTATAAAGGACCATTGGATAGATAACTTCTGCTAATATAGAGACAATAGTAAACGCGGTAAGGAGCTAAGTCAGCGTTTCTCAAAACGTTAGGTGCGCCCCCTTCGGGGGACGCGAGCATATTGAAAAGTCGAAAATAAAAGATGTGGAGACCCCCCTTGGTCTCACCCTGGACACTAAGATTAATTTGAGGCAAAGAACCACCAAGAGCCATTTTGTATAATAATAATAATTATTTATTATTTCAAGTCTCAAAAAAAAACTCTCTCTTATAACATATAATATTTCTATGTTACATCAAATAAAGGGATTTACCTTTTATATTAAATTAAATTACGAATTATGCAACTAATTAATAATTACGCTCAAGATCAAGTAAGGTCTACCCAAATAGGAGGTCCGAGAAATACACGTACTCGAATTATTAACTTTAACTAATTTGACTAAACTAACGCGCTTAATTTAAGCGTACATAAATTATAGTTACTTCTGGTTATATCAGCTTTCTCGTTCTTCAGTAGAATAGCAGCACTACGTCTTCACTATCTTAATATCTTGGAATCCTCTAAGATTAAGGTTACTGTTGCTGGCTCAATAGCCTAACTCATCATGACTTCTAGCTTACAACGCTCGACTTAAATACCTTATTTACTTTGCATATCCCGTTCATCTTCTTGGAGTTGATTGGAAATATATACGCGAATTTATATTCCCCAAAAAGACGCCTAAGAAGATTAGTGGAAAGGTTTTGTACAGATTCGTCACAAAGATTGCTTTAAAAAATGTTTAATTCACTAAAAGTAAACAAAACAAATACATTTTGACATAATAAAAAATAAAATACCCATTTACACTGATATAATCCTTACTAATATTATAAACGCTAAAGTTTGTATGGATGTTTGTTATTCTTTCACGGAAAAACAACTAAATAGATTTTAATGAAACTTTACAATAATATAGCTTATACATCAGAATAATACGTAGGCTATAATTTATAAAGATATTGTGTGAAGTTTCCGAAATATAACGATAATTGTCGAGAAAGTAGGGAAAAAATCTGCCATCTGCAAAAAGCTCGCGACAGCATATATCTATCTTTTTTGTGAGAAGCAAAACTTCCCATGTTTGTTTTGCCTACGCCATGCCTCAGTGCGCGCTCGCTTTTAATTTATTCCTTTGATCAGTGTAATCACTATTTTTTTATTTCATAATAAAACTGTATTTCGAAGGTAGAGGTGGTGGCAAGATTTTAAAATAAAATAAATACAACAGAAAGTAATATTAACGTATTACACTTCCAGATATAAATTATTCACACTATTTTAAGCATTCATTACACAAAATTTGTAACAATGTGTTACTTTTTCTGAGCAGAGATCAGCTTAGCAAGGTGTTCTCAAAAATTGACTGACAAGAGAATTATGGGGAGTTACAAATAAATAAAAATCCCTTTTATCAGCTATTAGATCTACAGACTTAAATTTAATAAATATGTTTTTTATGTTCAGCTGAGATATGCAAAAAGCGTCTTTGAACCGATTCTAGCTGCTTCGAGAAGAATTTTTCCGATTAGGCGGAATATATATATACAACAATTGTACTCTAGATATCAGCTCAATATATGTCTCAGCGAGAATTAATTTCCATTGAAGAAGTTCCAAATATTGACACTACGATTCGATCTGATGCAGCAGATCAAAATTGTGCGGACAAGGATTTAAAAAATACTCGCATAAAAAAAATGTGTAATACTAAACAGTGTGCTTGTTTCAAAAATAATAAGCAGCTCAATTCAAAGTGTCATCGCAGCAATCCTTGCTCTAATAAATAATGAAAAGTAAAAAAAATAAAGGTATCTCATAAAATTTTAATTAATATTCTCTTACATTTTTGTTCTAAAAAGTTTATACAATGTTTTTTTGAAGCAATTGTTTTTCTTCCCAGCATGTATTTTTATTGATAATATTTAAATATCTATATTTTTTTTGCAACATATTCTTTATTTCCCTTTCTGTTTAGCTAATGTTAACAATATGAACTATAATAAATTATATCATCTCTGCTTTGTCTTATTCATCCACAAAAGGGATAAAAGTATTTTTCGAGAAATTTTAGCTGTTTATGATCAATTAATTTATATAAAACATCTTTGAAATTATTTATTTTTCACTTTGCCTTTCTATCCTTAGTTATTTCATGGAATACCTAGTTATTTCATAGAATAACTAGGTAAAGTATGAAATTGTTCATCCATTATATATTTTAAGTGACTTTTCTAGTTTTATTTTATGAAATACCTATTTATTCTATGAAATAACTGAATTATACACTTAAACGGTAACATATCTATATATAGTATAAAGGAGAATAGCGCGACTCACTCTCTCTCTCACTGACTAATCACGATATCTCCGGAACTATTAAACCTACAGACTTGAAATTCAGTAGGCAGGTTCATTTTATGGAGTAGACATCCGCTAAGAACTGATTTTGCAAAGATCAAATCACAAGGGGCGTTACAGATAATTAGTTTCGTTAATAAACTATTAGATGTGCAGTCTTGAAATGTGGTACGCAGACTCCTTTCATAGAGTAGAGATCCGCTACAAAATGGGTTTGTGAAAATCGAATCCCAAGTAGCGCTGCAGGGGCCTAAGGGGCGTTATACGTAATTATTTCCATTTTTAAACTATTAGATGTACAGTCTTGAAATGTGGTACGTAGACTCCTTTCATGGCGTTAAGATCGACTACAAAATAGGTTTTTGAGAAAATTGACTCCCAAGTGGCGTTGGGAGGGCCTAAGGGGCGTTTTAGATAATTATTTCTATTTTTAAACTATTAGATGTATAGTCTCTATATTTAGTATATTTGGTACGCCTATTAGAATTACAGTTTGGGGGGACCATATCATCGATACGGGGATAGCTACGCATCTGCTACTTTCAGTACACGATAGGTGTATAAATTTAGAATACTTTAACAATTATTTAAATTAATTTTGGAATATTTTAGTTTTATTTAATTATCAGACATGATATGTAAGAAAAAAAAATTGTTCATACACAAATTATGCAGTTGATTTTTTTTTCCAAACTCATGAAGTTTTCTTATTGAAAATTTATTTAGTAACAATAATTTTTGAGACACTCTACATCGATGTTTTCTGAAAATCATTGGTGACTTAGATTGAACCGCAGCGAGTTTGAACGATCACGAGAATTCACTTTCTTAATTTTTTATTTCAAAATCAGATAAAACAGTTCGTTATATATATAAATCAACTAAACTAAATTTCTTGTCATGTTTTTATTTTTACTTTACTTATTTAATTTTGGAAAACTTTCGTGTAATTTTAGCCATTTAAGGTATCCGACTACGTTCGGAACCGTGATGTTAAAAAGGCGCATAAATGGATAATTTTCATGATATTTAGTGTCACTTGATAAGATTACGTGTATAAAATTGTTTTAAGGACATATTTTGACAAAAAAAATTTATTTAAATACAATATTTGAGCAAAAAATTAACTTAGAATAGCCTTTTTCAAAATGTTCTCCTTTTGTGAAAAAAGGCTTCTCTTATAAATATATTTTGCCTGTATACAGCTCAGACCTCTGTACATAGGCTCAACTATGATTTTTGAAAAATTCACATTATTTTCAGAGTTACAACCAATCGAAATAATTATCGACGTTTTTTTTTTTTTAATTTCTCTCCTTTGTTGTCGTAAAACATGTGTGATGTACCTCCCCTTGGAAGTACATCCCTCGAAGTATCAGCGTGAGCTAGAGGTGTAGGGTTAGCGAAAGAACTCGGATTAAACATTATCTTAATATGAATTTATTAAGATATTCAACTTAAAACTTTAACAAATATAATTATAATAATTAATATAAGAGAATCTAAGATGACTCAATACGCAACACACAATATATTTATATATGTATTTAGAATATGATTAAATCTAATTCAGACCAATCTCAATAAGCGAACCGCCTAATCCTCAATTCTAATAAAGAGTAATCAATCCTACCTTATATTATTCCGTAATGCTACTTGTCTTTATCTGCAATAGGATGCAGCTTGACGATTACCTTCTAGTCGAACACCCCAATATGTTTATCCACGACACGTAGAACTTAATCAATCTTGAACTACGAACTGCAATAATCAACTGCCACAACTCACATCAATTGTCTAACATTCCTTTACATCGCCATCCCGCTTACTCTAAGATCCTATATTTAAAGTCCGTTTATTTGCATTTCTTCTTCACATCTCGTTTCTTGGATTTGGTTGGAAAAGAGTTGCCATTAATTCTGGCCCAAAGAACCCAAAGGACTTCTTAAAGAAAAGACGCGTAAAACGTCACAACTCCCTCCAAGAAACAAAACGTGATTTATTCGAGGGTCTTAATTAATGGCCCTTAAGAAATTACGTGCCTAAATTTTATTCTAACCGTTAATTTCTAACGCTTCACTTAAAATTTAATTTTCACTATTCATTTTAAGATTAATTTTTAATATTTCTCCTTAATTTGAATTTCTACAGCTTCAATAAATTTTACTTAATTAACTAGACTAACATTCATAGCCATACTTTTTAATCACGGTAGATTCTCACATGTACAGAATAAATAGACGTGTCTCATCTGGGTAACAGAGCCGGGGAAAAACCATATATGACTTAAATGGTAGAAAAAACGAGACCCACACGTCTCTTAACTAACTTAATTCTACCTAAATGTTTACTTAAATTTTAACAATTTTTCTTCTTTGCGGCTTCTCATATCCGTCATGAAACATTAGCTCTGTTCTTTGTAGAAAGATAGACTTCAGGGTCTGTCACCCTGAAACAAAAATCTCTTTAAGTGATTTGAAAAAAAAACGAAGTTTTACACATTATGATTACATTTCACAATTTTTATACAGTACATATCACTTTTAAATCGTAACTAATTTCTATACATATTTTTCATCTGGTTCTTTCAAAAACTTCCCCTCAAATCGCGCAGCGCTGGTTAAATGTTATGTTAGTATGCTATCTACGCCGTGTTTCCCAAAACCAGATGTTCCTTAATATGAAACCATAGAACAACACATATATATACACTATACAATTACAAACATTTTTTAATAAACAAAACAAACAACCAAAGGAACCGTCGAATCTTAGCGAAGTCATAACAGAAGTAAACAAATGCATTTTTACAGTTGTTTTCTCCAGAATTATACAAAAATTTTACAAGACAAAAGTTTTTTTCTTTTCTAGAAAAACACTCATTTTAGTGTCCACTTTTGCTTGGCTTCTAAAATTTTAATTATCCGACCGTGACTTGGCTTAATTGCAAAAATTCTTCCGACCACTTGTTCGAAAGAATATAAAAAGAAACGATACAACCTGGTTCTTATGACTTGTAGTTGGCGTTTCCTACCAAGACCTCCAGTTACAAGGATTTCTTTCTACACGTTCCTCTCCTTTCCTGGTCTTGCCGTTGTTGATCACCTCCTCGTTTGGCATTCTTGCTCGCTCTTCGATGTATGGGCTATCGTTCCTTTCTCTGCCTTTTCTGGATCGAACTGGTCCTCCTTGTTGCGTCTTCCTCTCTATGGTCAGTCGGTACTCCTCTCTTTCCTCCTTTCTTGGTCTCAGATTGTAGCCGCTTGTGGTGGGTGTTACTGTTTCTTCCTTTCGTTTTTTTCTTTCTGAATTTTGGCAACATACTATTAGAATCATTTGATGACAAACCTCTTTTATTCACTCTATGCTCTAGGGCTGCGGTAGCCCAGTGGTTAAGGTATCCAACCATGGCAGGCATGTCATGAGTTCGATCCAAGTACCACTAAAGACCCGCCGTGTAGGGCAGCGATGCACGTTAAATCTGTCGAGAGCTGAAACGTCCTCCCGTTGGTGTGGTGTGGTAGTTAGGAGAGGGGGTGCCAGCTCAGGTGTCGTCCACGTCACTTGACCATGGTTCAAAATTACGTGGTCCGTCGCCAAAAGCCCTCGTGTAGCTGAACAGTGCGACGTTAATATTAACTCAACTCAACTCACTCTATGCTCTGATCCCTTCTGAACCTTCTTTTCTGGTCCTCCTGACCTAGATTCATTTGATCTTTTATATCCTACCCTTTAATTTTTTGCTTTTTTAATCATTCTACCTTTCTCAGACCAAGAACTAGGTATTGATCTGATAAGTGGTCTGCGCTTATTGGTCTTATTTGTGTGTTTCTCACCTTGATTATTTCTAAAACTTAACCCTTTTCCCTCCAACTCTCGCTTTACTTCTGACCCTTTCTTTTTACCATCCCGCGACTCATTTGACCTCCTTTGTACTCTGTCAAAACCACTTGATTCATCGCGCAAATTACCGTTCTCCGAACTACTAGTTCCTATCTCCGTCTCGTCACATTTCCTATGACGATATATTCGAACCTGATCTACATTAATCGTTAACCTTTTTCCCGCTTTCCATATCACTACGTTGTTATTCTTAACATCTAATACTCTATACGGACCTTCAAATTTTGGTTTAAACTTAGCTACCACTTTTCTTGTTGCCGAACTTAAAGGATGTGTTGGTACCAAAACCCAATCATTCACCTTAATTTGCACATCACGCCTACGTCTATTATAATATTTCTCCCATTTTTAATGTTTAGTTTTTGTGTTTCGTCTAGCCTCCTCAAACAATCTTTCAATATCTCCTACTGCAAATTTCGTTCCGTCTGATACCATCACTAATTTCTGAAAAGGCGTAATCAACTTTCTACCTAAAAATAATTCCGTAGGGGTTTTCCCCGTTGTTTCGTTTACAGCCGTACGAATAGCATAAGCAAACTCACGTAAGAATTGGTCCCATGTGTCATGTTGCTCATTGACATAATTTGCAATCATTTGCACCAGATCGCGATTTACGCGTTCTGTTCTATTTGCTTGAGGTCTATAAACAGCAGTCTTCACATGCCTTATGCATAATCTTCCACTTAAATTCTCAAAAATATCGGAAATAAATTGGGGACCGTTATCACTAATTAATTTTATTGGAGCTCCAAAACGCGATATATAATTATCAAAAAAATTATCTGCTATAACTCGAGCAGAGGCTTTTTTAAGGGGTATGATTTCAGCCCACTTGCTGAAATGATCCGTAATTACTAATACATATCGGTTGCGTCTTACTCCCGACACGGGATACGGACCTAACAAATCTAACGTAACTATTTCATTTGGATAATTTGATACAATTGGTATTAACCGACCAACTGGTAAAGCGTTTTTATAATTATTAATTTGGCACATATGGCATGTAGAGACATATTGATCTATAAATTTTCTCATATACGGGAAATAACAAACATCCCTTATTTTATGATAAGTTTTATAACGTCCGAAATGACCTGCTAATGGCTTGTCATGAAATTCTCTCATAATTTCATTCCTTAAAGATTTTGGAATGTATATTTGCATTTCTCTCTCTCTCTCTCTCTCTCTCCTAATGGCGTTGCATATTTCGCATAAAATAACAAGCCTTCTACTAGCCTAAAATCGCGAGACCAGTTCTCACATATTGCAGCATTAACCGAGCTATCTTCTGGGTTTTCTAGATATCTATAGATATGACCTAATTTTGGGTCTGTTTTTTGTTCTTCTATTAACTGAGCTCGTGACGAAAGTACCAAATCCCTGATTATTGCACAATTAACTTTCTCTCCTATTATATTTTGAATTGGGTTTCTCGACAAAACGTCAGCTATTGTATTCTGAGTTCCATGACGATGCTCCCATTCTATATTAAATTCTGCTAATTTTAATGCCCATCTGATCATTCTATTTGACAAATTTTTAACAGTCGTTAAATATGTTAACGCAGCGTGATCTGTAATAACCTTAATCGGCAAAGAACCTAAATATGTTCTGAATTTATTCAGAGCCCAAACCACTGCTAAACACACTCTCTCTATTACCGTGTTATTCCTCTCCGCAGCACTAAGCGTACGAGAAGCAAATACTACTGGTGTCTGTTCTTGGTTTAGAACCACTCCTACCCCTATTGAGCTTGCATCCGTAAATAATTCAAAAGGTTTTTTTGAAATCTTGGGAATTTTAAAACTGGCGCTTTTGTTATAGCCGTCTTGACCGCGTCGAATGCCTTCTGCGCATCAATCGACCAAATAAATCTCTTTAATTTTCGATTAAGATTATAAAGAGGTTCGTAAATATCGGCATAGTTTTTAATACATTTTGCGTACCATTGGGACATTCCTAAACATTTCGACACCTCCTTGGAGTTATGCGGAGGTTTCATTTCAACTATAGCTTGAACTTTTGTTCAATCAGTTTTAATTCCCACCTTATTAATAATTAAACCTAAATATTTTAACTCTTCACAACCAAATTTACACTTATCTTTATTTAACGTTAACCCCGCCTCATGTAATAATCGAAAAACTTCTTTCAAATGCTTAACATGTTGAGTGAATGATGGAGATGATATAATTACATCGTCCATATAGACATTCATAAACTTGCCTATCACGGGTTTGAGAATTATATCTATTGCTTTTTGAAAATTGGGAGCTGCCCCTGACAAGCCAAATGGCATTCTGTGGAAAGCGTTTGTACCAATTTTCGTAACAAACGCGGTTTTAACTATATCACTAGGGTTCACAGCCATCTGAAAATATCCCGACCGAAGGTCCAGGGCAAACATTATGCCTGTGTGGGGTATGTTCATTATTAAATCGTCTATTAAGGGTAGATACCTAGGATACTTCGTGATCGCATTTAGTTTCCGATAATCAACAGCAAATCTATGCTTCCGGATTATCCGGCGGTGTGTGTAACCCATTATTCTTTCTACATAACACCACTGGTGACGCGTACGGGGATTGAATGGGAATTATAGTTCCTTCTTTCAACATTTTGTCTACCTGATAATCGAGAATTTCCTGCTTCACCCTATCATATCTGTACGGCCGGGAAACAACTGGTTGGTTATCTCCCGTGTCAATCTCATGGTATGAAACATGCGTAAGCCCTGGTTTATCTGAAAACAATCTTTGAAAACTATTAAACAAATCTTGTAATTCCCGTTTCTGTTTTTCTTCTAATTTTGTCTTAGAAAGATTTATTTCTACTTTTTTCTATTTCAACCGTTTTAACCACCTTATTAATCTGCGAATCTGGAATCGCCAAAGATTTTCGATCAAAGTCTAAAATAATCTTTGATCCACCTATGAAGTCTATCCCAAGAATACATGGGTATTCCAAATCTGCTAACACATGGAACAACCAAGGCTTTTCGAAATCCCTTATTCGAATGTTTAATTCTACAACTCCCATATTTCGACATTTAGCTCCCTGTGTCGTGATCACATGAGTACTCGATTTCTTTACTTGTTTATAAAAAAAATATTTTTGGTATGTTTCTTCAGATACAAATGACTTCTCCGCTCCAGTGTCCCATAACGCTTTCGTAAAAGTTTCGTCTAATAAAATAGGAACATTCGGAAGTTCTACCGGAGACATACATATTGCTGAAAGTTTAATCGGTGATTGATTTATCGACTGCGTCTGATCACCTTTAATATCACTCACTTTCAAAACATTTAATCGTCCCATTTGCTTTCTACTGCCTCGACTGAAATTTTCACTCGAACCCCTATTTCTTTCGTCCCCTCTACTAAAATCGTCATTTTGACCTCGATTTCTAAATTGTTATCCCCTATCGTTATATCTGCGATCATCGTTTTGAAACCTATTTCTGCTCTCGAATCACTGATTTTCTTGACGGTTGTTCTGATAGTTACCCCTATAATCATTTCTACCATGGTAGAAATGAATAATGCATTATTCAGTCTATGTACCACTTCAGAATTTCTCCAATTTCCTCGATTATTATGAACATTAGATATCCTACGCTCATTCCAACCTCGTCCTTCCACGTTATTACTATTTCTCGAACCCAATGTTGCCCTGCACGAATATCTTTCCTCAATTATAGCTAATACTTCTAATAATTGGATCGCGGTTTGTGAATTACGCACTTCAGCGTAGTCCTGTACTTGCGGCTCAAGTCTAAAGAAAATATGATCTACAAGGACTTTCTCAGACATCCCTAGTTCTAATTTCTTGTTTAACTTAAGCAAATCGTAAACGAAATCTGTCGGCTCCTGGTTCTGTCTTTGCTGAGACGCGTAAAAACGCGTTTCCAATTCCTTTTTATTTTAGATGGCAGGGAATGCTTTCGACGATGCTGCTTTCAGCTGTGCGAAGTCCGTGGCGGTATTTTGCACTAACGTCGATCTGAATATTTGGTACCAATCCAGGGCTCTACCCAGGAGATGACCTTTTAAATAAGCACATGGTAAGTCACTGGGGATTTCAAGTAATATAATTTGGTTATCTATACCCTCTAAAAATTCGGTGACGTTCTCCGACCCAGAAAAGTATACTTCTGGCCAAACATTAAATCCTCTCGCGTTGCTCATCTCGGGGTCATATAGATTAAACCTAGTTGGGCGCCATTGTGATGTACCTCCTCTTCGAAGTACATCCCTCGAAGTATCAGCGTGAGCTACAGGTGTAGGGTTAGCGAAAGAACTCGGATCAAACATTATCTTAATATGACTATTAAGATATTCAACTTAAACTTTTAACAAATATAATTATAATAATTAATATGAGAGAATCTACGATGACGCAATACGCGACATACAATATATATATTTATATTTATAATATGATCAATTCTTATTCAGACCAATCTCAATAATCGAACCGCCTAATCCTCAATTCTAATAAAGAGTAATCAATCCTACCTTATATTATTCCGTAATGCTACTTGTCTTTATCTGCAACGGTATGCAGCTTGACGGTTAACTTCTAGTCGAACACCAATATGTTTATCCATGGCAAGTAGAACTTAAGCAATCTTGAACTACGAACTGCAATTATCATCAACTGCCACAACGCACATCAATTGTCTAACATTCCTTTACATTGCCCTTCCACTTACTATAAGATCCTGTATTTAAAGTCCGTTTATTTGCATCTCTTATTCACATTTCATTTCTTGGATTTGGTATGAAAAGAGTTGCCATTAATTCTGGCCCAAAGAACCCAAAGGACTTGTTAAAGAAGACGCGTAAGACGTCACACGTGGATATATATATATATATATATAAACCCACTTATAAGTTATATATTTCAAAAATTCTAGTTGAGCCTCTGTAAATAGATCTGAGCTATATACAGGCAAAACATTATTATAATAGAAGCATTGTCGCCCAGCCAGTATGGTGGCTATGACCCTCGGCTTGTAACCGAGTGGGTTCGGGTTCGAATCCTGAGTAAGACTTGGTTGTATCTTCTTCGGGAAAGAAGTCGGTGTTTCGCCTGAAATGGATTCCCGTCTCGAAAGAAACAGCAGCGCACCTTTTCTTGTTATATGCGGGGATCATCGTTTGTAATAAATTCTCGAGCTTTACGGCACCGGAAATTCAGTTTTTCCCCTTGCCGCAGCCTTCGCTTCCCTCTTTGCCGTTCATCAACCAGCGAGTAGGCTCTTTCTCCTTTAGCAAGCATTTTTGGTTTTTTTTTTTCTCCTTTTGGTGGTGTTTTGCTTTTCCGCTTGTACATATAACTATCATGTTCCATTTACGTTTTAATAATTTCCATCGTTTTTCGTTTTATTTATAACTCCCATAATTTCCATCATGTCTAAAGATACTTTTGAAAAAGACATGGGCTCCAAGATTAAGAAAAACAAAGAAAGTAAAGACAAGGATGAAGGCATTATTACTAGCCTTCTTCAGTCCTTCCCGGGAGCTGCAGGAACTGATGAATACCTTAAAATGGAGGCTACTCTTTCATCTTTTGAAAATTTCCTCCAGACAGCCGACGCAAAACGTCTCAAGGGTTCCTCTCCTATGCTTATGTTATTCCTCATTCCCATCTTCCATATCTTTAGTGGCCTCGTAGTCAAGAAGCTTCCATCTCCGAGCGTCTCCCCTTCTGGCCCTCCAACTGAAGACAGTTCCGACACTCCCACTCATGAGGCCCTGGATAACGCCTATCAACACATCCGAGATTTGGAAAAGCAAGTGGCTCTATCCGAAGGAAAATTACAGGAATCTCAGCGCTGTTTCGACTCGGTCATTTCTAGCCTGGCTTCACACATTGAATCAACCGTTTCCTGTGTAAGCGATCTTAAATCCTCCATGGAGCATAACACTGATACTCTCGCCTCCCTTCCAGCCATCATCGCCAAGCCTCCTAGCTACGCACAGGTCGCTTCTTCACCAGCAGCTGTTTCCTCCTTTACCATTCCTCCGCCTCCGAGTGAACAGGTCCTTCTGGTCAGACCTCTGGAACCTAATGCCGGTTCTTCCACCACCCGTAACAAAATAACTTCCTTTCTGCTGAGCAAAAATCTACCCTTTAGAATAACCAGAATTAAAAATATCAATAATGGTGGAATTGCAATCTGTTTGACCACCGACGAGGATGTAAGCAAACTAAGCCAAGAACTCTCCAATAATGCTGACTTTGCAAGTTTCTCAATATCCACACAGGCCAGTTCGACGTAAGCCACAGTTTATATTATTTGGTGTGGATTCATCATACAACAAAGACTCCATTACCAAAGCATTACTTCTAAAAAATGATATATTCAAGGATGGTGGTTTTGAGGTCAATTTCTCTATAAAATCGAAATCTTCCAATAATTGGGTCATATCTGTAATTCCTGATCTCTACCCCGTTATCAAAGATCACGGTTATCTTTATCTAAATTTTGAGAGAGTTAGAACTGAAACATTTATATCTGTCATGCAATGCTCTACTTGTGGTACTTTGGGCCACACAAGGAATCATTGCTCCAATACTCAAGCTTGCTTCAGTTGTAGTTCCACGGACGACCATGATCGAACCTCCTGCGAACCTCGATGCATAAACTGTACAAATCATAATGTCAGGTTTAGATCAGGTTTTTCAGAAAATCACGGATGCCGTGATAAACACTGCCCAGTATTAATCCAATTTAAAAAACGTACAATGGATCACACTGATTACGGACGCTGATTTCTTTCACTTACTTTCTGACTTCTTCACTTTCGCAATCTGTTTTATCATTTTTATAATTAATTATTCCATTTATTTTTATTTATCAGCATATTGAAATTACATGTTTAACTTCATTTCATGTTTACTTTGTTGAGCTGCATTTTATTCTTTATTTATTCCCTTCATTTTTGTATATTATGTGTGTACCTTGTGCTTCTTTAATATTTAATATTTAATATTTATTTTGTAGTACCTTCTCAACTTTATGTACATATATTTTTATTATTATTTTGATATATTCTGTTTATATTTGTTCTTAAATTGTTCTGATTTACCTCTTATTTTTATGTAATCAAGGCACATTTTTTGCGTGTTATTATATTCACCTAATTAGTTTTTATTATTCGATTTTATTTGTTTTCGATTCGTTTCCTTATTCAAAATTTTTTGCAAGGCAGATTTTGGCCAATAATTTTTTTTATCTTAGTTATTATTACTCACGTACATTATTTTTTATGTATCTTTCATGCATTTCGTTTATTGTATTTCATTTTTAAGTATTTATACTAGTATTGTATTTTTATTGATTTTTATAATATTATATTTGTATTGTATTTGTTTTGATATTTTAATTCCTTTATTACTTTTATTTTCATTTTGCATATACTACTATCTCTATCTTTAATTATTTTATGCTTTCAATTCTTGCTTATCCATTGCAGTTATAACCACTCCTTTAATTCTGGCAGATCTTCTTAGAATTTTACAACTAAATGCGAATCACTCCCGGTCTGCCCATCTTCAAGCTCACTCGGTTGCAGTGGAGATGGGTTTCGATTTACTTCTCCTCCAGGATCCTTAGGGGCTGCGGTAGCCCAGTGGTTAAGGTATCCAACCATGGCAGGCATGTCATGAGTTCGATCCCAGTACCACTAAAGACCCGCCGTGTAGGGCAGCGATGCACGTTAAATCTGTCGAGAGCTGAAACGTCCTCCCGTTGGTGTGGTGTGGTAGTTAGGAGAGGGGGTGCCAGCTCAGGTGTCGTCCACGTCACTTGACCATGGTTCAAAATTACGTGGTCCGTCGCCAAAAGCCCTCGTGTAGCTGAACAGTGCGACGTTAATATTAACTCACTCACTCACTCCAGGATCCTTACCCTAACTTTAATCTTCCCTTAAATTCCCCACTTGGTTCCTCTCAATTCTTTTCAAATTCTCTCAATTGTGCAATTGTTTGTTATAATCGGAATATCATTTGCAACTTTCGCATGAAAACAGATCACACTGTGTCCGTCAACATTAAATTAAATCAAGTTCTTCTTACTGTTATTAACGTTTACTTTTCCCCTCATGGTGATTTCTCCGAGGCTATTAATCAATTGAACCTCTATAAAGGAATTAATAAGAATTGTTTGTCAGCCGGGGACTTCAATGCAAGATCAGTTGTTTGGGGTATAAGAGCACTGACAGGAGGGGGGATATCTTGACTGATTTCTTACTCTCCAACAATTTGCATCTTTGCAATATTCCAGGACTGGGACCAACCTTTCATGGCCCTAGGTCCGCGGTTGGGAACCCCGATCTCACCCTCATATCTTGCGACCTGGTTTCCTTTGTTGAGAATTGGGAAATTCATTCCACCGAATCCCTTAGCGACCATAGTTTTATCAGTGTTCATCTCCGGTGTGATCTAACCTTTTCTGACTTTGTCTTTAAAACCAAATATGGCATTAATAAATTCATCTATAATTTTCGCAAGAACTATAACCTTCTTAATTCCTTCTTGACTAACATCTCCTCAATTGAACTACTTGATGATTTCGCTAGTCTATTAATTAATACTACAAATGCCTCTGCCTTCTCAACTCTTAGAAAGCGCCGGGTTTTAAATACCCCTTCTTTCAAATGGTGGAACAATTCCTTAAGAATCCAGCGTAAAATCAGCTGAATGCATACAAGCGGAGGGTGGTTTCTCTCACTACGCATGGCATGTCGGTCGACGAGATTGCCTCCATGCACTCCAGGTACAAAGCCCTCAGGGCCAACTATAAAAAGTCAATAATTGACACCAAGAATAAAGCTTGGGAGTATTTCTGTTCTACGAATTCTAATAATTTTGGATTTACTTTTAAAGCAGCTTTTGGAAAGTTATCCAGCCCAACTAATCTTCATCAAATTTCGACTGGCGATCCTGCCTCTTTGTTCCATAGTAAGGTTAGCCTTCTTCTTGATTCTCATTTCCCTTCAGGATCTTCTCCTATTCCTCTTGTCTTCAATGACTGCTCTCCTCCTTCATGCCTGAGCCCCAGTGAAGTTGAAGTCGTCTTCCGGAAGCTTCGCGGGGGTAAAGCCCCGGGTATTGATCTCATTGACTATGCTATTTGGAAAGCTCTTTATAACTCCTTCCCCAACTTGCTTTTTCGGTTCTTTAACCTCTGCATCCAATTTAATCACTTCCCTTCCATTTTTAAGAACACAAAAATTAAATTTTTACTAAAGCCCGGGCGTGACCCATCGTCTACTCTCTCCTATCGACCAATTTGTTTGCTCTCCACCCTTGGCAAAATTTTAGAAAGAATTTTTCTTAATAGGTTTCTCCGTTGTATTTCTAAGAATAATATTCTCCATAGATCTCAGTTCGGCTTTTTAGGGAAAACCGCAGCTGCATTGAGGCCGTGGACAAATTAGTGCATCACATTAAAAATACCAGGGTGAATAAACATACTGCTTTGACGTTTATTGATATCAAATCTGCTTTTGACAACGTTGATTGGTCGACTCTCTTCCATATTTTTCATTCATACCGTATTCCTCTTCACTTTCAGAAATTCATTCACTCTTACCTCACTAACAGGGTAATTATCTGGACTGATAATACTTTTACCATTAAAAAACAAATTTTTAAAGGCTGCCCACAAGGGTCCGTTCTTTCACCAACTCTTTGGAATATTTATTTTAATCCTATCCTTTCTCTTAACTCTGAACTGTTTCTTCTCCAAGCCTTTGCGGACGATCTCGCAATTGTCTCTTTTGGCCTTTCACGTAAGAAACTTGAAGATAATACTAATAAAATCCTTAGTTTAGTAAATTCTAAGCTTTCCGAGCTCAATTTGTCAATAGCAACTGCTAAAACCGTTTCAGTTGTTTTCAGATGTCCCTTTATTCAAGGCCGTGGTTTTCGAGGGAGCACGACCTTCAGGAGGAATCCCATTTTTAAAATTGGTTCCAATTCCATCCATATCTCTAAGTCATACAAATACTTGGGTGTCAACATTGACAATCGCTTATCTTGGACTCCCCATATAAATTCTATCAAGGATAAGATTCTCTGGATTTCTTCCAACTTTTATCGTGTTTCCAAAAATTTCAATCACCAGCATATTTCCCTAATGAAACTTTGGTATACTTCGGTTGTTCAACCAATCATCTCCTACGGAGCAGGAGTGTGGGGTGGATCCCTGACCTCTATCCAGGTCCAAAAGCTTAAATCTATTCAGAGGATTTACTTATTAAAAATCACTAAAGCCTATAAAACCTCCCCTACTGACGCTCTTAATATCCTATCAGGCATTCCCCATTCATATTGTTATTCGCTCTCTCTACTTTAAATTCCAACTTTGGAACAACAGGAACGATCTCCTTCCAGGCCTTATCCCAGCTACGAAATTGGACTCTTTTATTTCTCTTCATCAGATCCTTCCCGATTTTCTTTCCTTTCCCATTAATACTTTCGAGGGCCCATCTGAGTGGGAAGTGTATACAGACGGATCCAAAATCGATTCCAATGTTGGTTTCGCCGTGTGTATTTTTTTCGGGGTCTCCCTTTAAAACATATCTCTTTAAAATTCAGGATTTTAATTCGGTCTTTCAGGCAGAGTTCTCTGCCATCGGTCTCTCTGTCTGTTGGGCAGTTCATCATAATACTAAAATTCATATTTATACTGACAGTCTCTCCTCTATTCTCTTTCTTAATAATCTTACAAATAAATCCAGTTATCTCAATTCCATTAAATTCAAATTGTTTCAATTCAGAAGCTACTACAATCTTTACTGGGTCAAAGCTCATAACAATAACCTTTATAATGATTACGCCGATTTTTATGCAAAACAGGCTGTATATGATGGCGAAGTGTTTTCGGTTCCCGCTCCTCGCTCCTTCCTCTCCAGTTCCTTAAATAAATTTATCCTAGAGTCTTTTTTGGACCTCCTCTTGGAATGATTGCAATACTGGACTAAGGGTCAAGCGCTTTTTCAATAATCCTAAATTAAACATTCTTCCCATTTCTAAATATCTGGTCCATTTTCTAACTAATCATGGGCCTTTCCCCGCTTACTTGCACAGGTTCAATCTCCTTCCCTCTCCAAATTGCCTGTGTGGGTCGCCTGGAGACGCCGACCATTACGTATTCCACTGCCCTTTCACTTCTGATCATCATCTTGTTAACCCCAGCCCGAACGCTCTCTATCCTTGGGTCAACTCTATTATTAATAATCGTGCAATTCACAATAAATTAATTTCCTGCTTTGCTATTTCCAAATCCATATGTGATAATTTGGCTTAACTTTCCCTTTTCCCTCTTCGGTTCTTGCTATTCCTTTAAATCTTTTTTGTTCCCCTCCCATAATTTTTTGCAGCTTCCTGTTTTAACCCTTAGTCATCATTCTGGGTTTACTTTATGATTAATTTCTTGTTTGTTTTTTTTCTCTCTTAGCAAAAATGGTTTCTTTAATAAAATTCAATAACTTATCTGTTTCCCCCTTTCTCCCCTCTTTCTCTTTTTAGTGTCTTAAAAATATAATTGGAGGAGGAAATGTAAAAAAAAAAAAATCATCTTTTCTGTGCTTTTTCAAAAAAAAAAAAAAAAAAAATCTAACGAGAACAGGAAGTGTTGGCGCCATTCTTGTCTGTGTTTGTTAAGTGTTTTTTTTATGTATTTGCATTGTAATTTGTAATTGTTAAGCGTTTTTTCTTTATTCCCCCAATTCTCAAGAATTTTGGGGAAGGGACTTTTTTGTACATGTTTTTCGTTTAATTTGATAATAAAATACTTCTCGGAGGGTCGGATGCAGCTCTAAACCCTTTGGGTGAGCTCGATTCTCTGGAGTAAGTAAGTAAGTATAAGTATCTCATGTCTTTCGTATGTATCCCAGTAAAAAACACACGACAACAACAATAGAAGCATTTTTCACAAAAAGAGATTATTTTGAAAATCGGTCATTCTATGTTCATTTTTTGTCAAAATATTGTACTTAAATAATTTTTTCTTGTAATAAAATACTCGTAAAATATGTTTATGTACTTTTTCTAATCTAAGTGACACTAAACATTATCAAAATTATCCATTTATGCGCTTTTGCAAAATCACGGTGCCGAACGTTGTCCGATACCTTAAAATATTTTTTGCAAACCTGTTAAAGGTAAAAAGTCCACCTTTTTTCCGAAAATTTCTGAGATTTTATGCATTATCAGATTTTTTTTTTTTTCATTTAAAATTATTTAAGATACATAGTGAAATTTTTGAAAAATTTGTCATATTCCGAAAATTTTATCTGAAATATATATCAAACATATCAGTGAAATGTTTTAAATATTAAGAATAACAGAAAAAATGACGCTTCTTACGACAAAAAGCAAACGATGCAATTTTTTTAAATTCCCTCAAATTCAAATGAGGGGCGACTAAAATTCCTTCAGGGGACCAATCGTGGGCCGCAGGTCATGGATTGAAGACCCCTACCTTAACTGATCAGTCAATTACAACTCCAGCTCTCAGCATTTACTTTGGTTGCAGTAACCGAGTGGTAAGGGTCTCGATCTCAGGGTCAACCTTGTTTATGCCGAATCAGAGATTCGAGTCCTGGCTTCACTAATTGTCACTTTACAATGGTTCAAAATATCGAGGTCAGTCGCCAAAAGCCCTCGTGTAGCTGAACAGTGGGACGTTAATATTAACTCACTCCCCCTGGCTCCTCTAAAGACCCGCTGTATAGAAGGATTGATGTACGCAAAATCTGTCAAGGCTCAAAGTCCTTGCGATGGCGTGGTAGGAAAGTTTGGAGAGTGGGATGCCAACTCTTCATTTTTCATCAGGGTTCTAGTTACGAAGTCCGTCGTCGATAGCTCTCTTGTGGCTTTGAAAAGTGCGACGTTAATTAAGGAATTAACTTGACATTTTCTACTCGTCAGATAATTTTGTTGCTTGACCACCACAAAATATAATTATCTATATAATTCCTAGTTTTCTACTATTTTTTCCCCATTTTATGTAATGCTGATAACTTAAGCTTAGTTTTTAATTAATATTTAGGACATAGAGAAAGATATAAATGTTCTTAAAACATAGAATTTCATAATTTAAACTCCTTCGTCTTTCTGGAAGTTGACAAATATGGACAATTTGGGGAATTTAATTAAATGTCTTTTTTTAATCAATTAACTGCCAATGAATTGACGAGTTAGTAAACTGAGATTAATTAAAGCTAAAGCATTATACTTAGTTATAAAAAAAAATTTCAACACATTTATTGATTTAATATTTATTTATATATTTTAATTTTTGTGATTTGAGTATAACTGATACTTCTATTAAATATTTTTTTCCAATTAATTTTAATTTAATTCATCAAATTAATTTTTGGACGGAACTAATTAATCAAACGTTAGTTTTAGTACAGCTTGGATGGTTTAATTATGCTTGAAAGTGTGAAGTTCTTTTAAATTCATTCATACTGTTATGGCTCACTCCGTCGAATACTCAGCACTCACTCAGAACACAGTTTTTAGTGGACTGGTGTTTATTTTTTACTCACAACTCTTTAGTTACATCAGAATTACTGGGCATGCGCAGTCCAGGCAGCGCTGTTGCGCTTGCGCAAACATTCCGCCCGGCATTGCAATGTTACAACATTCAATAAGTTTCATGGCTTTTTACAATATTGTTATATTAAAATGTAACATTATTAAAATAATTATAAATCAGAAAGAATTCACTAAAATACACACAATACTAAAAGATTAATTACAATAACTTAAAAATAAGTAAAATCTTGTAATACAAAAGAAAAAAATTCATTCTCTCATGGGCAAGATACAAATTTTAGAAATAGGTCTTTTTACTACACCATGTTGAGTCTTGATATTTACAACCCTAATTCTATTATCCTTTCAGGAAATACCTCGATAAATCTGCCCATTAGCCATTTATTGACTGCTAAGTTATCCTCTTTAATAAGGACTAAATCACCCACTCTAGCGTGATCCTTTTCAAATTTCCATTTAGATCTCTGTTGAAGATTACTTAAGTAATTATTACTCCACCTTTTCCATATAGACTGCACAATTTTTGTTAATCTCTGATATATGTTTAATCTATTTGTTTCTATATGTATAATGTTTGGTTCATTAATGGAAGTAATTTGTCTTCATCCGTTGACAAAGGGGTGAGAGGACGGGAATTCAAAATTCCCTCAATTTGAGTCATAATGGTTAGAAACTCTTCATAAGTAAACCTAGAATTGCCTGCCTCACGTTTAAAATGGAATTTGAACGACTTTACGCCAGCTTCCCATAAGCCGCCAAAATTTGGTGCTCTGGGAGGGGAGAAATTTCAATTTATATTTTCATCTACTAAGAAACCAGCCAATTCAGGATCAGGATTTATCACTAACTTGTACAATCTCTTGAGTTCTGCATTAGCTCCTATAAATGTTTTACCATTATCAGAAAATATTAGAGAGGGTCTTCCTCTTCTAGCAATAAATCTCTTTAATGAGGCAATAAATGTCTGAGTTGTTAAATCCGACACTAATTCAAAATGTACAGCTTTAGTGACAAAACACACAAAAATTGAAACATATATCTTATACAAACTTCTTTTACGCTGTTTGTTGCTCTTGATCCAAAACGGCCCAATAAAGTCAATCCCACTGCAATCAAAAGGAAAATTTTCCCTAACTCTTTCTTTAGGCAAATTGCCCATTATTTGTTCACAAGTTATAGGTTTCACTTTAAAACATACAAGACAATCATGTACTATTTTCCTACATACATTACGTCCTCTAAGAGGCCAAAATCTCTGTCTTACTTGATATAGTAAGGCCTGTGGACCTAGATGGAAGTATTTTAAGTGAAAATATTCTACAATTAAATTCGTTAATTTATGGTTACAAGGTAATATTACAGGAAATTTGCATTCAAAGTTCAAATCACTATTACAAAGTCTACCACCAACTCTCAACACACCATCTTTATCTAAAAAGGGATTTAAGCTTTTTATAAGACTTTCTGCACAGACACTATTATTTTCTTTCAAACTCATATCTTTTTTGAACTCCTGTAGTTGCACAATCCTGATTAAGGTGACCTCCGCTTGGTTGATTTCCTGGACATCTAAAGGTCCTCTCCTTTTTTCTCCTCGGCAATTTGCTATGAACCTAAAAATAAAACTTAACATTCTAATTATTTTAGTGTACTTATTACTTATATTTAACAGGTCAGTCATAAATGTGTGTGTGTGTTGAGTTTGTTAGATTTAAATTAACACAGTGCTCTTTGCGTTACTTTTAAATTCACATTTAAATTCATCATTATCAGTCACTGATGAAAGGGTATTCTTTTCCGGAAAATCTTTCGTCGTTAAAAACTTAGGTTCATTCCACCACAAAGAGTTGTTGAGAAGACTGGACGGGTCGAGACCTCTTGAAACGAGGTCAGCTGGGTTCTGTTCCGAAGAAACATGATGCCATTGCTCTGCGTTAATCAAGTGTTGGATTGTGGCAACTCTATTTGCCACGAAGGTTTTAAGCAAGTTATAGGCTCCTTCTGGATCCACACTAAGACAATAGTCGAGTCACTCCACAGGTACACGGGGGGTGTTTTCATTTGTAAGGCAGTCTCAACTCTTTTCATCAGTTTTGCAAGAAGAATGGCGGCACACACACATCTCGAGTCGCGGCATGGTGACACTCTTCACAGGTGCTACTCTGCTTTTACTTGTTACAAGCTTCACTGTTGTTGCACCATCTGGCGATTGAGAACGGCAATATATCACTGCTCCGTAACATTTCTCTGAAGCATCAGCAAAACCGTGAAGTTCTACCCTTGTCGCTTGAGGATGCACAATACATCTACCAATGCAGATACTTCTTACACTGTTGAAGTCCTCTAGAAACGATGCCACTCTTTGGCTCTCTCAGAAGGCAACTCGTCGATCCAGTCGATTTTAAGACTCAAAGACTCTGCATGAAGATCTTGGCTCTTGCTACTACTGGACCTAATAGTCCTAATGGATCAAACAGTCTAGCTATTGTCGAAAGGACACATCTCTTGGTATAGGAGTCTTTTAACTCCACTGCAATTTTGAAAATAAAACAATCCTCTTGTGATTTCCAGGACACTCCTAACGTCTTGGTTTCAATTGGAATCTCGAACTCATAGTCTCCGAGGATGTTTGAAGCCAGTTCCGGATGACTACTACCCCACTTGTGCAATTCCATTCCTCCCTTTTTCAAAATGCCGGAAAGTTGGTTTTTCAAGGCCTTGGCTTCCATTAAAGACGCAGCGCCGCAAAGAACGTCGTCCATATAAAAGTTTTCTTTTAGAACAGGTGCAGCCAAAGGAAAGTTCTTCTCTTCATCTCTCGATAACTGCAGTAAAGTTCTCGTTGCTAAAACGGGTGCACTCACCGTGCCATATGTGACTGTTTTCATCTCAAAGGTTTTCACTGGATCCTCTCTGGACTTTCTTTCCACAAAATTCTAAGCAACGGCTGTTGGCTCTCATGGATGAGTATCATTCGGTACATCATCTTCACATCTGCCGTAAAGGCATAAGGATGCTCTCTAAATTTAATCATAATTGTAAACTGGTCATTTTGAACCAGTCCTCCATTGTATTGTATGGAATTCAACGATAACCCATTACTTGTAGGATTGGTAGCATTAAAAACTACCCTCAGCTTCGTTGTGCTCTTTTCTGGTCTAAGGACGCCATGGTGTGGCATATAATAGGCAACCTCAGAGTTGTCATGCTTTGCGACAACTTCTTTCATGTGACCAAGTTGGTCATACTCATGTATAAAGTCTCTATACAACTTAAGATATTGAGCATCTCTGATTAATCGAGTCCACAGCGCATTCAATCGTTTTAGAGCGATGTCCCTCGACTCACCTAAACAATTTGGTTCGTTTTTAAGGGGCATTTTAACCAAATACCGACCCTCCTCATCTCTAGAATGCGTTTTTAGGAAGTGATCCTCACAAAAAATTGCTTCTTCATTTTTAGGTTTCTCTACCTCAACGTTTTCCAATTCCCAAAACATTTTTAAAGTTTGATTTAAATCTCCTTTAATTAATCCACAATGAACCCGTGCTTCAGTATCTGCAAAACTATTGCTCCCTGAAGCCACGAACCCAAACACAGTATTTTGGAAAATAAGATTAGAATTTTCAGAACGAATTTGCCCACTACGCAATAATTCATAAAAAATTTCTGCACCCAATAAACAATCAATGGGACCTGGCACATAAAAGGAATCATCTGCTAAATTTATATTTTCAGGAATTAATCCTTTCACATTTAGATTTTTAACTGGAGTTAAATCAGTAATTTTATCTACAACTAACATTTTTATTCTCTTTTTATAACTACCATCGGAATTCGAGATTTCCGTAGTTACGCAATTTTTAACACATACAGAGGAGTCATTTAAACACGTGACCAGAATATTTACTTTTTCTTTTCTTAATCCTAATTTTTCTACGAATTTTTTCGTAATTAGATTTGTCATAGAACCGACGTCAAGCAGACCTCTTATTTGCCATTTCTCGTCGTATGAATCTTTTACAAAACACTTCACGGAACTCAAAAACACACTAGTGGTTCCCTTTTTTTGATTAATTGCAAACACCGCATTACTATCTTTCTCCGAAACCTCTCTAGAGGGAAAAGCAGGGTTAAATTTTCTCTCTCTCTCTCTCTCTCTCTCTCTCGTGCTTCCGCATTTAACCTTGACTCTGTTGATGGATGGAAAGCATTCGCCGTACTATGGCTTGTTTGAAAATCCGCGTATTTGGTTTGGGGAAATGTAACGAGACATGGTGCCTCTTAGAGCATAATTTACAAGGTTTCGCTTTGCACTTCGACGCCATACAACCTACTCTTAAACACAGAAATCATAGTCGCTGTTTTTTAACTATCTCTATTCTATCATGAACGGAAAGTTGTTTAAATTTTGTACAAAAAGGAATAGCATGATTTTCACAGCAATATGAACATTTTGTTTCATTGACATCGGACAAAAAAACACTAGTTACACCTTTTAACCCCTTTCTGTAGACGCCACTCTTAAAGAATTTATTTTGTCGGAAACCCGTATTTATTTCATTTCTACTTGAAACTTTAGATGACATAAACAAATCTAATTCACGACCCAGCTTATCTGGTGTGTACCAATTTTCGCACATTTTTAAATTAATATAACTGGTCAGTTCTTGATCAAGAGAATTAATTATCTGATCGGCAACAATTAACTGGCATAATTCATTAAACTCATTAACGTTTCTTAATTTACAATAATAATCAAACATTGCTTCAATTCTAGAAGCAAACTGAACATAGTTCTCATTTGGTAGTTTTGGGACCTTCGAAACTGGTTAAGTAATACTCGAGGTGTTGGTTGAAATTGTTTTAGCACTAACTGCTTGATTTTTTCGTAATCACCCAGTTCCTCTTGTTTAACATAAATCATTAAATTTCCCACCTTTTCTCCCAACATATTCAATAAAATCTCTGCTTTAAATTTATCCTCCACATTTTTGTATTAAAAGCTTTTTCTAGCGATTGAAAAAAAAATAAATTATAGGCTTCTGTATTAGAAGGGACAGGTATTGTTAGAGTTTTGATACTTTTAATTAAGTTTTCAATATCAGATGGGACAGATTCGAAATGTTCACTTTTCTCTTGCGCAGGGGACAATTTACATTTAGCATTAGTTAACTCAAGCTCTTTCTTTAACTGTTCTAATTTAATTTTTCAAATTCAATCTTTTCCTTTCAGACTCTAATTAAAATTTTTCTTGTTCAATTTTAGCGGCCCTTTCAGACTCTAATTTAAATTTTTCTTGTTCAATTTTAGCGGCCTTTTCCGCCAAAACGCCATCAATTACACTTTGCAGAAACTCCTTATCAGTTTCAAAGATTTCACTACTCTCAATTAAATTTTTTTAATGCTATAATTTTTGGATTCTGGGGTATGTCTAATCCCAGCTCCTCGGCGACCAGCAAAAGCTCGTCCTTTTTAAGACTTTTAATTGTCGACATTTTAACATATAACATTAATTTGATATCAAATAAGAAGCAAGGAAATCGCTCTTACTTCGACTGATGAATTGCGCTGGACTCTCAAGACACAGAAAATACTTCGGAAACTCAGTTTCTTCCCTCAGTATTCAGACACAATTTCCGGCACAATTTTAACTCATCACTACACGCGGTTTTTCTCCGGATTCTACCGGACCAATGTTATGGCTCACTCCGTCGAATACTCAGCACTCACTCAGAACACAGTTTTTAGTGGACTGGTGTTTATTTTTTACTCACAACTCTTTTTAGTTACATCAGAATTACTGGGCATGCGCAGTCCAGGCAGCGCTGTTGCGCTTGCGCAAACACATACCAATGAAATATTTTGTCTATATATAAGTAACTATATGAAAATAAATAAAGTTTTGAAATGCATAAGCAAATGTATTTTGAGTGTAGCTATTTTAATATTTTTGTTTATCATTTATTTTATTTGTCATTAAAGTGACTAACTACGTTCGAAACCGTTTGAAACCGTTCCTATGTTTGAAAAAGCACATAAATGAATAATTTTTTTTGATATTAAGTGTCGACTGAATTAGAAATACATATAAGATGGTTTTAAGAACATTATTTCAAGAAAACATTATTTAAATGCAATTTCGAGCAAAAAAGAAAAAAGAATATTATATTTTCAAAGTATTCTTCTTTGTCGAAAACCTGCTTCTATAATAATAATATTTTGCCTATATATAACTAGAACTCCTCTACATAGCTTTATAGCTAGGATTTTTAAAAAATTTCAATTATTTACAAAGTTACGATAAAGTGAAATAAAAACCGGTCTTTTGTTAAAATTTCTCTATTCTGATATACACTGGTGTACAAAAATTAAGGACGAAGTCGAAAAATTAGCATATCAGCTGAACGAAGAGGCAGAGCGGACAGAAAGACCAATCAGGAGATTAAGTAAGGTGATGTACGGTAGCACATGCGCAGATATGCAGGTAGACGTAATGGGGGAGTGTCTGAGTAGTATAAAGCATGTTGTCGGTGTAAGATCAGTATTTCTGGCAAAGAGATTGCACGCCGTATAGCAGTTAAAATCACACCGAGTTGCTGCCTCAGCGAGAAATGGCAAATAATCAATCTGTTAGACGACATCTGGATGCTTTTACCCGAGGTCGAATCATTGGGAAGTTGGAGGAAGGCCGCAGTGTGACAAGTGTGGCTGCAGAGTTCGGAATTGCTCATAGCATCGTTTCACGACTTTGGAGACAATTTCAAACTACAGGAACAGCTATCCGGGGGTTCAGTAGTGGTCGTCCACGAGGAACCACACCCGCAGATGACCAGTACATTGTCTTACAGGCCAGAAGAAACAGGCGGCAGACAGCGGGAGAAATCGCTAGACACACGACACATGCGACTGGACGACCGATATCGCGTTTTACCGTGGTCAGAAGACTGCACGATGGTGGTCTGTTTGCACCGCCCTGTACGGTGTGTACCTTTAACGCCTGCCCATCGGAGAAGGCGTTCTCTGTGGTGCCGGGAACACCGGAATTGGAGAGACAATGAATGGGGACGAGTACTCTTTACAGATGAGAGCATATTCAGTTTGAGTAGCGATTCTCATCGCATACTCATCTGGAGAGAGCGGGGAAGCCGCAATCATCCCTCGAACATCATTGAAAGGGACAGGTATGGAGGTCGCGGTGTTCTCGTTTGGGGAGGCATCCAGCTTGGTAGTCGTACAGACCTTCACATCTTCGACGCAGGTTCAGTCAACGGGACCCGTTATTGTAACGAGATTCTTCTTCCATATGTGCGTCTTTTTAGAGGCGCTATGGGTCTGCAGTTCCTTTTCATGGACGACAATGCAACATGTCATCGCACAGTAGCTGCCGAACAGCTCTTAGAGAGTGAGGATATTGAACGTATGGATTGGCCGACACGATCTCCGGATCTCAATCCCATCGAGCATGTATGGGATTTTCTAGGCAGACGCTTGGCAGCTCGTACCTTACCACCAGTAACGATTCGGGAGCTTCGATTGGCGCTGCAAGACGAATGGGCAGCAATGCCTCAACAACTCATTGACACCCTCATTCTCAGCATGGGCAGACGCTGTGAAACCTGCCTAGCAGTCAGGGGAGATCATATCCCCTACTAAAGACCGGATGTTTCTTGCTGGACACCCATCTCAGGGATGTTTCGGCCTTCAGTCGCATTGCGCTCCATGCTACTTTTTCAATCAAGCTTCTTTTTATCCCTCTGATTTCTCTTTTAGTAAATGTTGCTTACATTACGCATGTCCTTACGTATTGGGGATCTTACGGTATTAAATGTGTTGATTTGGAAAGCTTTTGTACAAAGTTATATTGAAAAAACCGACTCGTCCTTAATTTTTGCACACCAGTGTATTAAAATATGAATAAATCCTCCCAAAATTATATATTCCAAAAATTCTAGTTCAGGCTCTATAGAGAAGTCTTAGCTATATATATATTGTAGAAGCACTTTTCAAAAAAGGAGAATGTTGTTGAAACGTCACTTTTTTTTTCTTCATTCCCCCTAAAAAAAAAAAAAATTGCGTTTAAATCATTTTTATTGTAACACACACAATACTCATAACAATTTTATATACATAGTCTAATTCTTGTGTAATTAAATATAACAAAAAAATTCACTGATACTCATTTGCAAACTCACGGTACTGAACAAGGTCTGTCACCGTATACTTATAGATTATACATAAAGTTTTACGCATAAATTTACAATAAAAATTCATGTTTTGAGTTTTTTGGAAACCCAAATATATATATGTATGTATGTATGTATGTATTGTGCTTAGTAATTAATTCTCTACTAGGGGGTTTTGAAGAAGTAAGAAAATGATCATGGGTTTAATTTATCATTTCACAAACTGTGGGGCGCACGAGGAGGCGTGAGCATATTGAAAAGTTGAAAGCAAAAAATAATTAACTTACACTAAAAGTAAACAAAATACATTCTGACATAATAAAAATTAAAATGCACATTTACATTGATAGAATACACTTATAAATCTATCACTACAGCACAATTTATTTTATAATTAATTTAACAATAATAAGTGTTAAGAACATGTCATAAAAAAATTATATACAAAAATTAACACACTTATCTTGATAATTTGTAGGCTTTATAATTAAGCCTTTAACTGCTGGTTAAAAGTTACGCGATTCACTCCTCATTGACACCGTTTTCCACGTAAGCGAACCTACGTGATATATTAGGGAAGGGGGTAAGAAAAGGAATAAATAAACAAATCCTCTGAAATAGGTAAATCATTCAAAAACACTGTCAAGGTCCTCTAATTGCATTCCAAAGCCTTCGGAATAATTTTATGGATAGCAGTGCTCAGAAAAGATCGACTTCGGAAACACGCATATATACGTCCGGGAGAATTAACGCTTTGGCTGTGTGAAACTTTTATATATGCCTGTGGCACATTGTAGCCGCGGTAGCCTAGTGGTCAAGGTATCGGATTGTGGCTGGCATGTCACGAGTTCAAGCCCATTACCACTAAAGACTCGCCGTGTAGGGCAGCGATGCACGTTAAATCTGTCGAGAGCTGAAACGTCCTCCCGTTGGTGTGATGTGGTAGTTAAGAGAGGGGGTGTCAGCTCAGGTGTCGTCCTCGTCACTTGACCGTGGTTGAACTTTACGAGGTCCGTCGCCAAAAGCCCTCGTGTAGGTGAACTGTGCGACGTTAATATTCACTCACTCACTCGCCGGTGGCACTTTAGAGGTTAAAGTCGAATTGTAGTTTTAGCGTCACAAAGTACAGTACTATTGAATTCAATGCATTGTTATTGTAAGGAGAAGGGGATGGGCGATGAAAATTATGGTTGAATATTGGGTCGCAAATCTTGAAAGTTAGAGAGACACAGGTTTAACTTGTTGGATACACTGGATGCAAGACAATTGCGTTTATGGGAAGGGGGGTACATTCTAAAGAACAAGTAGTCCAAAACGCCGAGAAGTAATCCCTATGGTAAAAATGAAAGATATGTTGGCCTATGGGTAATGGCGTAACGGAGAATATTAGGGACCCCTTGCAAAGTCAGGTTTTGGGCCTCTAGAGCCGTACGGGGCGACAGTCAGGCTTTGAGCCCCCTAGAATCCTGCCTCTCCTCCCCCCCGTGATGCAGGGCCAGTGGCGGCGTGAGACCTGAAATTAATGTCGGCAAGATGCATTTCGCGAGGCCCTCTAGTGGCGTAAAAAGAGGGTTTGTAAAATAAAAATCCAATTTTCATTCATAAAGAAAAAAACCAAACCTTTTACTCATATTTCTTTGGCACATTAAATAATAATGAAAAAAAAGAACAAATTAAAGAAACAGAAATTTTCTACTTTAAGTTTTATTGAAATCCTTAATGATTGGTTTGTAATTTATCTTAGATGCTATATCTGCTTCAATAGATAAAACTGCCCAAAGCTGAAAGTCTTTCCTGACTTATTGTATTTCTTACATAATTTTTTATCAGCTTTGATTTTGAAAAGCTCCTCTCAATAGAAGTGGTACTTACAGGTATTATTAACCAGATCCGAAAGACAATGTAAATATTTGGGAAAATTTCTTTCAAATCGTTCTCTGTGACATTTTGGAGCAGACGTTTAAAGTCTGCAATGATGTTGGGTAAAGTTGGGATCATGTTTTGTAATTCTTCATATAATTCGTAAGGTTGGAATCACTGTTCTCACCTACTTATAGGACCGTGTGTAACTCTTGACAGTTTTTCAGTATTTGCTCTTTTGGAATACGTTTTAACTTGTTTAAGTCATAGAGAAAACCAAAATTTTCAAAATGTTGATTTAAAGACATAAATCTTAAATCCATATTACTTATCACAGAATCAATCATGGTATTAAAAAAGTCTGTTTCATACCGGCTTTTGACAGACTATAGGTTAATCACTACCTTCATAATCAAACATTCTTTTCTTTTTTGGCTACCCTTTTATTTTTAAAATCTTTTGGCAAATCATAACTGCTTTAATTAGAAGCGTCAGACAAGCATTTTTCGAATCCAGTTTGTCGATACTCTTTCATCCAGCTACAAAATGTACGCAAATGCTCAAGAGTAATGCATAAATGGGCTTGTACAGATTGCCATAATTTGCTTATGATACTGACACGCGTTAATAACTTATACCATACATGTAATGATACGATAAATTCCAAACTCAAGATTTCATTCAAAATGGAATCGTAATCATTGAGTGTGTCGAATTGTTTCGTTTGATTTTTTAAGTTTCCTATGCATTCAACAACATCATCAAATTATAATAATGCGGCCTTCACCGCCTCGATTCTGCTTTCCCACCTTGTGTCTGATAAAGGCTTAATAGCAAGCTTTAATTTATCTTCGATAATTTTCCAGCATTTGCTGGAACTTGAAAATATAGCAAAAAAAAAATCTTCTGAATGAACCCCCCTTCCCCCCTCCCAAAAAAATTATTTTATTGCCACTGACGAATTAGCTGCGGCTACCAATAACAGATTCCAGCTATAGCAACTGCAAGGTGTGAATAATGCCCTGGAGTTTATATTTAATATTCAAGTTTTAACTCCACTAATTGTGCCTACCATATTTGCTCCATTGTCGTATCCTTGTCCATGGCAGTTCTGAATATCTAAGCCATTAAATTGGTCCAATATTCTCCAGTCGTTTCAGTGACAGCAAGAAATCCGATCAAGTTTTCTTCTGTACTTCCAGTTGATACAATATATATATATATATATATATATATATATATATATATATATATATATATATATATCTTAATATGATGACCGACTTTTGTTAAATTCCACTACAGTCTGTAGTGCAGTCAAGTAAAAAAGAATAATATTTTGCCTCTTTTATCCTACCAACAACTTCACTGGTAACTATGTTTGACATGATTGTAATCAATTCATTTTGAATACCGTGGCTTAGATAATGGTGTGCAAGTTGTATTATCAATGCGATTTATGTGTTCCCGTAACGTAAGATCATATTTAGATATCATTTTAAATAAATCTATTAAGTTTCCAGAATTCTTAGTGTCTTCGTCTGTTTTGAGAGATTCTCTGTGACCTCTAAACTTCAAAATTATGATAGGCTAAGAAATTTGTTATCAATTAATCTCTCAAACAAATTATACCAATGCTTTTGAGATTCAAGAATTCGCCTTCCGTTTTCTCTGTCTAATGTTTTTCCGTGATTTATTCCTTTATCTAATGTTATCCATTGGGACATATAGGCCATATGTTCTTTAGTATTCTCCTGCCTGAGTAAAATACTCTCTATCTCTCTTATGTGTTTCCAATCACAGCACCCTTCCTGTGCCATTTGAGTTTGTGAATTGCCAAATTGTCTGCTTGGAAAACAGAAAACTTTATTTTTAGAACTTGAATAAACCAACCAGCGACGACGTTGAGTCTCACCGTTACTTAGTTTTCGTGAGAAATGAAAAGTGGAAAAGTGTCTATTATCACCATCCTTAAGATAATATTCATCACTGTTATTTAACGGCTGTGTGGGATCACTTTGAACTTAATCATGACCGGTGAGTATCTGTCATAGGAAACGTACACAATTCCGGGTCAAAACTAGAAAATGTGCTTGTTTCACTACTTCAATGGCATCTCTGTTCACAGGCGCGAAGAACTAATCTCAATCTCTTCTTGATCGTGACTTATGTTGCTCAACGTGAACCCGGAAATCTCAGCGTCAGATTATGATTGGCAAGCTTTTGATCCTATTTCTGTTTCCGAGTTTCGTCGTTCGGTATCAATAGTCGGTGCATCTGGAGTAACTTCTAAATTCAACGGAGACTTGAATATGAAAAAAATGTTATTGATAAGTCGAAGGAACTTGTGACGAATCTGTACGGAACATTTCCACTAATATTCTTATAGGCGTCTTTTGGGGGATTATAAATTCGCGTATATTTCCAATCAACTCTGAGAAGCGAGCGGGATATACAAAGTAGATAGGGTATTTAAGTAGAGCGTTGTAAGCTAGCAAAGATGAAGGCTATTATTGAGCCAGCAGCAGCAGAGACGACCTTTAGAGGATTCAATTGGATTACGATAGTGAAGAGTTACAGCTAGTATTCTATGAAGGAAGTTTAAAAGTTAATGTACATCTGAAGATATCGAAGTATTACCAGGTGATATACTATAGTTTATTATCGCTTAAAATAAGCGTTAGTTTAATAAAATTAGTTTAAGTTAATGAAAGCTAATAATTCGAGTTGCGTGTATTTCTCAGGCCTCTTATTTCGGTAGACCCTATTGATCTTACGCGTAGTTATTGATTAATTTCATATTTCGTAATTTAATTTAATATTAAAGGTAAATCCCTTTTGTTTGACATAACATAGAAATTTTATGTCATTAGAGTTTCTAATATTTGGATCAAGTTAATAAATATAAGTTATTATTATACAAATGGCTCTTAGTGATTCTTTACCTCAAATTAATCTTGGTGTCCAGGGTAGAACCCGGGGGGTCTAACAAACTGATTAATTTGATTCTGTACTGCCAGACTCAGTCTGACCGAGAAATTCCATCATATCTAAACTTTCAACTTGGTAGGATACAACTATTTCTGCTTTTTTTTTGCTGCACTAGTTTCTTATTTTCTCCCTTTATTTCTATTTCTCTTAGTGCCTAAGCCTGACATGATTGATAAATTATAAAAAATGCTCACTACCACTATTATTTATTCTCACATCAAACACTTAAAATTTATAATATCATAAAGAAACATGAAGCAAGACTGCGTCTGCATGCGATACTTTAATTGGCTTTCTAATGATGGAAATTCCCGAGCTATGCCTCGTCTCTGATCGGGGACTCCCCGCGATAACAGCTTAACTCCAGCTAATGTTGCTGGACTAAATATGAGCGGAAACAAAGTTGCGAAATTTTATTTAAAGAAAATGGAAAACAATATTTGCACAAATTATTTATTCATATGCTTTCATGCACCGATAAGTAGAATATCTATTTTTTTTAAAAAAGTCGATACATATCAATTTTTCGATATCTTATGGCGAAAAACAGATAGAATTGAGAATTTTCTAATTTATTAATTGTAAAAAAAACCTGTGGCGTGCACTTTTGGTATTTCTTTACTTTTCGTTTAATTTATTTCGGCTTTGAGGCGCGAGGCCGTGGGCCACACCGCCCACGCCTTACGCCGCCTCTGCAGAAGGGAGATATTAGATATCTTTACTTTTACCATGCACTGGGGGCAATTTACATCTAGCGTTAGTTAACTCAAGCTCCTTCTTTAATTGTTCTGATTTATTTTTTTCAAATTCAATTTTTGCCTTTTTTAGACTCTATAATTTAAATTTTTCTTGTTCAAATTTAGCGTTCTTTTCCGCCAAAACATCATCCACTACGCTTTGTAGAAACTCTTTATCAGTTTCAAATATTTCACTACTCTAAATTAATTTGTTTTAATTCTATACTTTTTGGATTCTGAGGTGTATGTGTGGAGAACCCCCAGGGTCTCACCCCGAACACCAAGATTAATTTGAGGCAAAGAACCACTAAGAGCCATTTTGAATAATAATATTTATTTATTATTATAATTTTCTCAAAAAAATCTCTGATAACATATAATACTATTATGTTACGTCACTTAAAGGGATTTACCTTTATATTAAATTAAATTACTAATAATGCAATTAATTAATAATTAAGCTCAAGATCAAGTAAGGTTACCGAAATAGGAGATCCGAGAAATACACGTACTCGAATTCTTAACTTTCATTCACTTTAACTAAGTCGCTTAAACTGACGCTTATTTTAAGCGTACGTAAATTATATTTACCGCTGACTTATATCAGATTTCTGGTACGTCTAGCAGCACGACGTCTTAACGAATCTAATCTCCTTGAATCTTCTAAAAATGCGTTTAAAGTTGCTGGCTCAATAGCCTTCCATCATCTACAATGCTATCTCACAACGCTCGACTTAAATACCTTATCTAATTTGAATATACCGTTCATCTTTTTGGAGTTGATTGGAAATAAACGCGAATTTATATTCCCCAAAAAGACGCCTAAGAAGATTAGTGGAAAGGTTCCGTACAGATTCGTCACACACCCCTCCAAAAAGAAAACGATATTTATTCGAAGGTCACAAACGGCCTGAAAATAAATTACGTAACCAATTCCTTGACTTGATTTATAGTCCCGACGACTTTGATATATATCTATCAATCGGATACTATATAAATTCTCCTTCCTTAAGGGAAAGAAAAAATATTACGACCTAAAACTACACTTTACAGGACGTAACATTTACAGAATTAAATTTCCCTACACCACGCCCATTTGGCTACGAGGCGAGGGAAAAACCACCGAAATGGTAAAAAACCTGCCTGCGTGGTTTCCTTAACTACTTATATAATTACTTATATATTATACAAACATATTCGGACTTGCATCTTGATTCTTTGTTCACTATACAATGCTCACACAGGCTCGGCTACCCTGAAATGAAAATTTCTTTGTGTGAAAAAACAAACATCTATAGTATATACAGATTCCTTCATTTTTTATATACATAACATTTTCATATACATCAATTGAAACATCTGGTTCCTTAACATTCCCATTCAATACATGCTGCACTTGTTAGTATTAAATGTTAGCTCTACCTAATTACGCCGCGTCCCAAGTCACCAGATGTGAGATAAAATATACACATATATATACATACAATTTCAAACATTTTTCAAAAAACAATAAAACAAACAACCAAAGGAATTGTCGCATCTTAGCGAAGTCATACACAGAAGTAAACAAATGCATTCTTACAAATGTTTTCTCCATATTTATACAAAAAAATTAATACAAAAGCTGATTTTCTTATCAAGAAAAAAAAAACACACTCATTGTAGTGTCCACTTTTGCTTGGCTTCTTAAATTAAAAATCCGGCCGTGACTTGCTTCATTGCAATAATTCTTCCAACGACTTGTTCGAAAGGAGAAAAGAAAGAAACGATACAACCTGATATTTTCTTTGTCCTTTATTCGCTCCTATCCACTGGATCTCCGTCTAAGGCTTCCATGCTGAGGCTCCTTCTCCTGATGTTGTTCTGTGGGATACTTTCAATTCCGATGCTCCTCCGATCCTCTGGAACTCCTTCGGGCTGCTTTACACGGCTGCGCAGGTAGTATGGACAAGGTCTCACTGCTGTCGTTTGTTTAGACCGGACTGGTCTCCTCTCAGCGCTGACCTGTTGGTTCCACTTGTAGTTGTTCTGGTCTCTGGGGCCTTGTCGTATTGTCCGTTCATGTCATGCTTGCTCCCTTTTGTAGGTGGCTTGCCTTGTCTGGCATTTCTTAAATGTGAGGGACCTGCAATGGACTGTGATATCTGGGAGGGGTTATTAGGTCTTCTATATTTATAATTTTGAGATGGAACCGAGGACGGAATTGCTCTTTTTGTCCCCTGTTTTGGTTCCGAGTTGGTCTTTTCTGGTCCCTATGTTCGGACCCCTGCAGAGAACGTTTTCTGCAAATTTTGGACCTCTTTAAATCCTTCCTGTCCCTTGATCCATTTGACCCTACTTTATGTTTCAATCTCGGATCCTCCCATCCGGCAGTACCCTTATTTGATTTACGACCGTTACTCTCCTCACTCGAGGTTTTCCTAGATCCTTTGAATTTTCCTGGTTGCGATCTACTTGACCTATTACTCGACCTCTGTCCTTCATATAGTGTCTCAACATGACTGTCCGAACTAATCGTGTCGGATTGTCGTGGACGTTACACTCGCATCTGGTCGATATTAACTGTTACCCTTTTACCCTTCTTCCAAATAATTAAATTGTTATTCCGAACCTCCAACACTTTATATGCCCTTCAAACTTAGGCATAAACTTTCCGACCACTATCCTACCCGCAGCACTTATAGAATGAGTTTGTACCAACACCAAATCATTTACTTTGATGTTAACTTCCCTCCTTTTCCGATTATAATATTTTTCTCAATTTTTGTGTTGTTTCCGCATATTCTGCCTTGCTTCATCGAATAATTTCTCAATGTTTCTTCCTACATATTCAGCACCCTCTGTGATATTTATTAATTTACTAAACGGTGTTATAATTTTTCTACCTAAGAATAACTCAGCCGGAGTTTTATTTGTTGTCTCGTTCACTGAAGTGCGCAGTGCGAAAGCGAACTTATGAAGAAATCGGTCGCAGTTTTCGTGATTTTCTGCTACAAAACAGGCTATCATCTGGACTAAATTGCGATTAACTCTTTCCGTTAAATTCGCCTGCGGCCTGTATGTTACTGTTTTCATATGTTTTATGTCCAACTTAAGTGTTCAAATACCTCCGATAGAAATTGGGGGGCGTTATCACTAATTAAAGAAATCGGAGCTCCGTAACGTGAAATATAATTCTCAAAAAGGGCGTTAGCTATGGTCTGGGTCGAAGCTTTTCGTAAAGGAATAAGCTCACTCCACTTAGTGAAGTGATCAGTTATTACTAATAAAAATCTATATCTTTCGGGTCGGGATGCGGGGTAGGGGTCTAATAGGTCTAACGTTACAATTTCATTGGGGTAATTCGATACTATCGGAATTAAACGACCAGCTGGTAGCGCGTTTTTGTAATTAAATTTTTGACACCGGTCACAGGTTGATACATATTCAATTATATATTTCCTCATATATGGAAAATAACATGTGTCGCGTAATTTTAAATAGGTCTTCCTCTTTCCTAGATGGCCTGCTAATGACAGATCATGAAATTCTTTCATTATTGCTTCGCCGAAGCGATCTAGGAATATACACTCTTAGTTCTCCAAGAGTTGTAGAATATTTCGCATAAAAGAGTAGACCATCGATAATTTTGAAATCCTTTGACCAACCCTCGCATACAGTCGCATTAACGGAACCATCGTCCGGATTTTCTAAATAACGATAGATGTGTCCTAACTCAGGATCTTCCCTTTGCTCTCGAATGAGTTGTTCTCGAGAGTTTAAGGCGAGGGCTCGAAGAGCTGCGCACGAAATTTGTGATCCATCCATATTGCCTACTGGATTCCTAGACAAAACGTCCGTGACAACGTTTTGGACTCCTGGTCGATGTTCCCATTCTGTGTTGAACTCGGATAACTTGAGTGTCCATCTAATCATTCGACTAGATAAGTTTTTCCCATTCGTTAGGTTTGTTAATGCCGCGTGATCTGTGATTACCTTTCACGGGCAGGGATCCGAAATGAGTTTTAAACTTATTTAATGCCCATATCACCGCCAAACATTCACGTTCAGTAACAATATAGTTTCGTTCCGCTTTATTGAGGGTTCTAGACGCGAATGCAATAGGTCTGTGGTTTTGATTAAGCACAGCACCAATGCCGCCCCCACTAGCATCAGTAAATAAGTTAAACTGTTCTGTAAAATTCGGCAACTGTAAAACTGGTGCCTCTGTTAATGCTCGTTTTATCTTATCAAAAGAATCATGTGCTTCTGTCGACCAATTAAATTTAGCCCCCATTTTCTTTAACCGATATAATGGTTGACATATATCTGCATATTTGGGTATAAACTTCTGATACCACCCCGCCATCCCTAAAAACTTCGACACTTCCTTACTATTTTTAGGAGGTTTCATTTCTGTGATTGCCTTGACTTTACTATTGTCTGTTTCGATCCCTTCCTTACTAATTATGAGACCTAAATACTTCAATTTGTCACGTGCGAAGTGGTATTTTTTCTTGTTTAGGGTTAGTCCTGCGTCTCGCAACAATGTAAATACCTGATTCAAATGATCTAAGTGTTCATTAAACGATGGAGATGTTATAATAACATCATCCATATAAACCGACACGAAACGCCCAATAACAGGTTTTTATATAATATCGATGGCCTTTTGGAGATTTGGCGCCGCCCCTGAAAGGCCGAATGGCATTCTGAGGAATGCAAATGTGCCGTTGCGAGTTATAAACGTGGTTTTCTTGATATCTTTTGGACTAATCGCATATTGAAAATAACCACTTTTTAAATCTAATGGGGACATCACGCCGGTATGCGGAATGTTTGTGATTAGATCATCATCACCGGTAATGGATATCTGAGGTATTTAGTTATTGCATTAAGTTTGCGATAATCAATCGCGAATCGATACGCCTCAGAAGAATCTGGAGGAAGGCCATTATTCTTGCGCGTTAAAACTACTGGTGACGCGTATGGGGATTGAATAGAACGGATCTTACCCTCTTGCAACATTTTCTCAATATGATAATCGATTATTCCTTGTTTGACCCTGTCATATTTGTAGGGTCTTGACACTACCGGTCACTTGTCCCCAGTATCGATTTCATGGTATAAAACATGAGTTAACCCCGGCTGATCTGAAAATAGCCCTTTAAAACCATTAAATAAATTCCTTAATTTTTGCTTTTGCCCTTCACCGAGCTTTGTATCTGATAGATCAATCTCGACCGGCTTTTCCATTTTCTTTAACTGTTTAATTTGGTTATCTGGAATGATCAGCGAGATTTCTGATCGAAATCTAAAGTTAATTTGGACTCTTTCATAAAATCAATGCCTAAAATGCATTGGTACTGCATATTGTTAAGAATGTGAAATTCCCAGGTTTTTTCTGGAATTCTCGGATCCGAATCTGTAATTCGACCCGTCCTAAGCATGAAATACCGCAAATGTTCTTGTAGGGTCCTCTGGTGGTTCATAAAGTTATTCGTTCCTCCTATAAGTACAAATATAATTTTCCAGTTGTGATTTCAAGTTCACATCGTAAGCTTCGGGCCTGCTTTTTACTCAGGTTAGTATGACACCAACGTCATTGTTTCCTTTTTTTGGTACTAATCGAGCATCAATAAAACCGCATCATTCAAAACCAAAATTGCATAATTTTTCATTGTGCGAAGACATTCTAGTGCATATGCAATAGTAGGGCTAACAAATAACTGCTTGTAGTTTACAGTTTCCTATGAATTGCTGGAGCTCAGGAATTCAAAAATTGATAGGCTAGTAAATGTATAGTGAACTTTAAAAAGCTGAAATACTCACCCCTAATAGAAAAGCAAGATTGAGTTTTTATAAGTTAAATACATTAAGTTATATAAACACAGTGCCCAAATGACGTCACCCTACCACTTATTTTTCATTTATTCTTCCTCAAATTACAACTATAGAAAAATTCATTACTATGTTAGAAAAAATACTTGTCAATGTAATTGACTTCATTACTTAATGTTGAGGTATAGTTTTAAAAAATAAAACAAATTGTTTTTGTTTTATGATGTCGTTAACAAAAGCTATTAGTGAATTTAAAAGAGGGCAGATTGTTTGAAAAGTGATCTGCTTGTTTTTCGACTGAAAACAAGTATATCTAAAGTGTGCCAAAGAAAAAGTGATTTGTTTCTGAAATCTTAAATTTCTGGATCAAATCAGAAAGCAAGACAACACGGTTTTTGTTGCTTTGTTCACTGGACCGTGTTTATAGCCAACGTGTCGAAATACAAAAAAAACTGCTTTAATTCAGATATAACCATAGTTTCAGCTTCATTTCAAATGATGGAATAGTTTGACATATTGCATTTCTCAATTGATTTGCATCTTGAACATACATGTAATTCATTTAAATGAATGGACACACTTACTTAAAATATCAAATCTGTAAATCTGTTTTCTTATCTTCAAGATCTGGTATAACTACATCTTTTTCTTATACTTTCATAAACGACTCATCTTTATTTCGAATATCAAAGAAATTATTTCGATATTTTGCCTTGACTTAGCCATTCTATTTTCTTAAAGTAAATATTTTCTGTCTTAGCACCCATAAATTTAAGAAACTTCCCTGAAGTTAGCGGTAATGAGTTTTACTAAACAAACCACCACAAACACTTACAATGGCTCTTTTGTATCAATTCATCGGTATATAACTGCGTATTGAAACTGTGGCAAGATGCTAATTGTGCACGAAGAAATGCATCTATTGAATGTAATGGTTGTTGTGCACTATTTATTACGTCAAGAAATAACTCTTCTCTTCTCTTTTATGGCACATTCTCACATTTTAAATAAATGTATACCAACATTCCCATTGCGCATATAGAGCAAGAATTAAATTAACCGTATGGGAAACATTGTCGAGTACCTAAATGATAGTTTGAATTCAAAAGTTAATCCCTTATAAATTAATTACATGTTAAAATTTTCTTTGTTCCATTTAATTCCTGTGGATTGTCATCGATTAATTATTAAGATGTCCAGAGAGCCTAGCAGAAATCAAGATAAAAATTCAAATGTTTTTTTTTTTCCGTTTCTTCAAAATAATTACAGCTGTTAGCTTGAGAAATAATATATACTTTAGAGAAACAGAATATAACTACACACAACTGGAGGAAAGCGATTCAAGTTGAGAATATTATTATATATACATATATATGTATAGATTTTAATACATATTTGATGCATTGCTTTATCAAAGTTTGAAATACTCTATACAATAGAATTGTTATAATGCATGTATAAATGATTAAAATTCTAATAATATTTTTTCTTTCATTTTCTTTTATACAAGTAATAATTCGGCATTTGTTCTTTTTTATATATTATGATCCATTAACTTTTTTATTATCTAATCTGTCGTCTCTCTTCTGGATTGCTTAGAGATTAATCTTAAAAAGGTAAAAGAGGCAATTATTTCAATTTTTACACATTTGCATAAAGCTTTTAAAATTAAACGAGGGCTCATTGGAAGAAGAATCGATAGAAAACATAATAAAATCTTAAGAAATCAAGTAATAAAATAAGAGCAAACTTCTATAATTAATGCTAAAATACTTTTAATTTATTAGTTAAAAATTATTTCTAATTTATTATTTTTTAGTTACTTTTAAATTAAGTGAATTTTAACAAATTACTTTTAAAGTATTTTTTTCTCATTAAGCGGAGAAGTTTAAGAATCTTTGTTGGTTGAGAAAATATAGACAAAAGTTTAATATAGAAAAGGTCGCGCTGGTTCAACACAAATTTTTTTGTTTATTATAGGAAGGTATATAAACGGAATGCATTTGCTGTTCGAATGAAGATTGAATCAATTATTTTTTCAACTAATTTTTGGCAGATTAACTTAGTTATTTTTACACAAATTGAATTATTTTTCATCTGATTGTAATTCTTAATCGTTATATCATAGTTTCTGTTCTAAATAATTTAGATTATGTTGATTGAACTTGGCTTAAGAAACTTAAATTTATGTTACGTGAGGCAGCGATTCTCAAACTGTGAGGCAACAGCCTGATACCTATACGTAGGGGGGATGAGCATATCGAAAGTGTAAAACTTCAACACACAACAGGTGTTTTCTTCTTTTTTTTTCTTTTCCACGAGAAATCATCTGAGAGACACACTATATTTTGAACTTAAACAAAGATAAAAACATAATTGAGCAAAAGTAAAAACAATAGTATGGAATCAAATAAAACTTATAGCATAGAATCAAACAAAACATATAGTATGGAATTAGAAAAAGCATATAGTATGGGGAATCAAACAAAAAAAAGCCTTATTCAACTCATAGTATCTTTACACGGGATGGTATATCCAAAAGAAAGAACAAGTACATATGTCCTTAGTATGGAATATACGCTCCCCTTATTGCAATGATTGTTTCACATCGTTTGTCCACACTCAGCACCAGATTGTCCAACAGTTCTTGATGTAAGAGTGCCCATTTCTCAATCAACATCTGTTTCAATTGTTGGGTGTTCCCCGGAGGATGTAATTGTGCCGCAAAGCATCTACCAAAGCATTCCACACGTGTTCTATGGAATTTAAATCAGGGAAGAACGCTGGCCAATCCATTCGAGTGATATTTTCCTTTTCCAGTAGCTGCTGGACATTAGCAGTCCGGAATAGCCGTGCATTGTCATCCATAAAAACGAAATCAGGTCCAATAGCACCTCGGAGCAGACGCATATGGGGAATGATCTCCTATTTAAAATCTCGTTCTCCTGTTACAGAACCTTTATCGAAAGCGTGGAGCTCAGTCCGACTATTCAGCATAATGCCTCCCCAGACGACAACTCCAGGACCACCGCAACAATCTCTTTCCGTGGTGTTACTGGGATGATTATATGGCTAGAAGAAAGGGTGTTTGAAGAAATTTTGATACGAAACCCCTCAGCATTAGATACACCAGTGGGATTAATTCCGGTATTTTGCCGGCAATTTTCATCCATGTAAACAAGGATAAAATAGTAGAATGTTGAAAATGGTTATAGTACACGAAATGCTTTTGTTTCAATGGAGATAATTCATTATCCACCCTTGTCAAAAATTCAAAGAGTTACTTATTACTAAATTGCCTTTTGATTTTATCTATAGAAGTGAAATCTATGAAGATGTCTTCTTTGACAGTTGAGAACCCTTCTAAGAGTTATTTTGAAATGGATCCCTAACGCACTTGTCACTTGAGAAACACTGACGTAAAGTTTTTATCTTTATCTTGGTATGGATAAATTTACTTTTTTCCCATTGTCGACGTGTCCATTGTTGTTAGTAGACCAAAAAGGAAATGCTGTTCTAAGCAAAATTATGCATTTAACTTCTCTCATAGGCTGTTAGGGATAATTTAGGATCAATTTTGTAAGAAGGACTAAGGTTTCATAAATAAAAAATAATAAATTAGAGTAAAGTTACGAAATTATTAAAAGAAATATCTTCCTGGAGGACTTTTAACATCTGATTCTTAACCCGAATAAAATATAAAAATAACCCGAAGCCAAAAAAAAAAAGTGATTAAAAAGGAATATTTCCTGGAGGTTTTCTTCAAGGGGAAAATAAATCCAAAACTACATAGCACATAACAGTGGCGTAATAAAGAATATTAGCACCCCCCCTGCAAGGTTCGGTTTTGGGGCCGAATCAGGATCTTACAAACGATTGCAAATTTATAACATCAAATTTCGAGTCCCTTAGAGTCCTGCTCTCTCCCACGATGCGGGGATATGTTACGTCACTGGCACATACATTTGGATTCTTGTTATCCGACATCATTTTTGGGGCAAAGGGGATGTCAGGAAAAATTTAAAACTAATAGAATAGAAAACACCGTGAAGAAATTCCGGTTATAACTTCAAATGTGTTTTTTCTTCTAGAGAGAGATAGGAAGAGAAAACAACTGAGAGACCCAACTCGCATATCTGTATACTTTGGATTCACATCACTGTAATTGAGTAAATCAAAATAATCACTGCTTATTATGAGTGCTTACGAGAGCAAATGCTTATTTACGAATAAAAAATAAATCACTCTTGACAAATTCACCGGGTGTCGTAAAAATAGTCTATTTGCTAATTATTGCTTTATTAAATGTTTTAACTTAATCTTAATTATTCAAATTTTAGGAAAGAAAAATTAAAATTAATATTCACAACTGTTATTTAATATAGTTTAGCTTTTTAACTATGATTTACCTTTCGTTTTCGTTAACATTGCTGCCTGATGTATTGACGTTGCGCAATTTTTCACCTATGCTTTTATTTCTTAATTCACAGTATACTTTACACAGCTTGGGTGATAGTTGATTCGATAATATAATTATTAAATTTTTGAATAAAAAGGCCGCAGCTTATATAATAATAATAAATAATAAGTGTAATAGCTTTTCATTTTCATTTTAGAGGTAAATTAAATTTAAATTTAGAACATTATTAGAAATGTTATTTTATGAGCTCCATTGAAAGAGAGAGAGAATACTCATTTTCGAATTCCTGTCAAAAAAATTTTCAATTCAAAGTCCCGTTGTTGAGATTCATAATTATGCAAACATGTTTCAATAAAACAAACCTCGTTTTCAGCTCTAACGACAGTATTATAAATAACCTTGGTCGAGGACAACATTCTAAAACCACTTTTCTAGAGATTCGAATGCGCAAGCGTGTTTCGATCCAATTAGGTAGAGAGGAAAACGATTCTAGGACTTGAGCTGGGCATTCATGATCTTGGAAATTCAGGATGTTGAAAAGGTGGTTATTTAGCCACCTAGTGAGTAAGGAAGGTGGGTACTGAGTCCCCTGCCTAGCTGTTGTTCCGCAAGTAAAGTGAAAGAGCAATTATGTATGCAAATTCTGCTTTTTTCTAATGACGGGTGATTAGATTTTTAAGTTATACAAACTATACTTCTCGAGGTCTTAAAGAAATGTTAACATGCCGATGTGATCAGTTACTTGTCAAATAAATTTATTTTTATTATTTTTTTCATTATTAGGCGAAAGTAACCGGTGTTGTTTGTGACAGCTAGTGGTGGCTTGTAAATAATGATATTTTGGTGGTATATAGAAAATTAATATACATGAAGGAACGCGAATATGTGTACTTTTATCTGATTGTAGAATTTTATTTAGAATTACACGAACTTTGAGTCGACCCTGAAGATTTTGCCGAAAATCTCAAGGATATGGCAGAAGTTTTATTTGATGATGTTTATGATCTGTGTGAGATAATTGGAAGGTAAGTGTTACAGTTTTTTAAATTTTAATTCAATATTATTGAAAATAAAAAATCGGTTCAATAAATTGGGGTTTTATAATGAATTAACTGAAAGAGAGAGAGAGAGATTATAGTTATCTTAATTTTGCTGTTACAGTGATTTTTAAAATGCTTTTTGCATTTCTAAAGTTTTTCTGCAATTATTTTTTATTACATTACAGTGTTTAGTGAAAATTATTTATGTTAAAAAATTTGAAATTGGAAAAAATACATGGATCTCTGGTTGAGGTATTTACATGAGATTTAAGAGAAATGTTACGAAAGAGCAATTTATATGAGGATTGCTTTTAAATTTTCAGATTTCTAATTATTCTTATCAAAATTCAAATCTGTTACTTTTTTTTAAATAAAAATTCATATTGTTTGGGTTTTTTAGGAAAAAAATAGGGAATTCTCAATTTTTAAAATTTTTTCCATGAATTATAATTAAATATATATTACATATTTTATTTAATTATAGTAAATGTAATGTAAAGAGAGAGAGAGAGAACCATAAATTTTCTGCTGAAGAAATAATCTTAGTAAATTATCTAATTTTTGAAACTGATTTGATAAATTATTACCAACTGAAGATATCTATGTAATTGGAAAAAAAAATTCTGTTTCAGTAGCCTTTTCTTTTGTTTCGTGTTTCTGTTTAATTATTTGGTTTTTGAATACAAAGTTTACATTTGGATGTTTGCAAATTTTTCCAAAATATTGCATAAAAATTCAAACAATTAATTTCTTTTTGAGTGTATATTGACATATTTTATAAAAAGAAACTGGGCAGTGAAACATAGTTGATAAAGTTTGAGCCTTTATGAAAAATTGAAACATTATACATAAATAAATCATTGAACTTTTAAAATTTATTTGATAAAAATTATATTTATCTAGAATAGGCCTTTTTTAAAACTAGAATTAAGATGCTGTTATGGTGCCTGATATCATGAACTAGGTTTTTATTACCTTGAATTTATGTTTAGTGTATGGAAGGGGGGCTGGGTGAAATTTTTAAATTGCTTCAGTAGCTGTGAAATATGTTGCTTCTCTTGATATTTTCATTGAAACAAATTTTTATAACTTAAATTATTATTGAGTTATTATAAATGTAAACTCTCTCTCTCTCTCAAGGCAAGAGCTGGTAAAGTGAACCTTTTCACAAAATGTATGTAAAACAAATATAATTTTATTAATATTTTATCTGTATTTTGACTAAGTATCTCATTTGGATAAAATGTTGCTCTCTTCATGTTTATTTTGTTCATGTGATCTATAATTTTGTATTTAAATATTAAAGCTACAAAAAAGATTAAATTTCTTTTGGTGTAGTCATAAATATTGATTCATTGTTCACTGACAAATGGAACAATTTTTCTATTTATATAAATGTGTATTTCTTAATTTTTGTGGATAAAAGGGGTAGGGTTTTACTTTTATTTGACCATAAGGAGTTATTTAAAATAAGGATTTATTTTTTATGTTTTCTGATACATATTTAAATTTTTCTGGATTAGAAAAGTTTCATCTAAAATTTTTTAAAAAACTTACTAAAGGCAACAATAACAAAACATATATAAATTGAAGTATACCTTTCAATATATTTGTCATTTATTTTCATAGTTTAATACTATTTATTATAAATTTTTCTTGCTAGGTGTGTGAATCTTCTATTACCATTTTACTATTCTGTTAGTTAATGATCGCGTAAATTTTCTCCACTGTTAATGTTCATGTGTGGGAAAAGTTTACATGATTATGATTGCATTGATTTTTCTTTGTATTGTTGTTAAAATCGACTTCTGTTGCTGATAAAATTTTATTTTCCTGTATCTTGTTAGTCATCTCAGTATATTTTTATTTGTCACAAATAACTTGTTCTAAATTTTTTTTTTTGTGCAAGTTGCCATTACATTAATATTTTTGAAATTCAATACTTTTTTATTAATTTTTCATCTAATTCCTGAATTTCTATAAGATTCATATGCTGGTCTAGCATGTTGATTTTTTAGGAAGTTTTTCAACTTCATTACTTGTTGTAATGCATTGTCTTTGTACTTGTTTAATGATAAAAAAACCAATTAATACAGCTGTTAGAAAGTAAAAATATGAAACACATGTGTTTGTACATTTTCTATTTAAAGGTATCAGTGGCTTTGTCGTTTAAATACTGAAACTCTGTTTTTACTTTTCATTTATCTTTTCATTATGTTAATTTTCATGTATATCTGTATTATAAATGAGCTAATTATTTAATAATTTTGTCTCAAAATGAATATATGTCTTGAAAAGAATTTTTACAGGCATGTTCAACCTTTTCTAAATGTTTAATAGTATTCAGATTTATGTAGAAGCATACAAAAATGGATTTTGACATGTACACAAAATGTTTAAAAATTATTTTTCTATCGAATTGTCTTGTACCTTTTTTATTTATCAGAAGTTCATCTTTATTTTACACTTTGCCCTAAGATTTGATCTACTGTAAAACTGGGATTTATTTAAAGAGAAATATTGTCATGTGAATTTTTTCTTCTTTGATTATGAACATTAACTGGTTCTCTCTTGAATAATTGATGTGTTATGTTTGGTAACCTTGGTGTATTAATAAAGGTAATTTTGTCAATCACATGGATTGTAACCAGAATTTATATATATATAGCATAGATTCTTTCTACTCATTTAAAGTATCATTATTAAAAGTAAAATAAGTGTGCAAAAAAAAAATAATTTGCTAAATGATGGATAAAACTTGTTCAGTGGCTTTTGAAAACTTTTTTTGATTAGTAAATTTTCTGAAATTTTATTCGATAAAACTTATTTTGTTGTATGTGAGGAGTAAACAGAAATAATACTTAAGAAATCCATCCATTAGGTTAAATTGTAAACAGTGTTAAAAAACAACTGGATTTGGAAAATTTTCATAGATTGAATAATTTAAAATTTATATATTTTGAATGCAGTATCAACTTTTCACAGAAAATTTATACATATATATATTTAAATGTCATAACCATAAAGAAAAACAATCCACAATTACAATACAAAAATAATATACATCATTCTTGTTTTAGTATAATTAAGTAATTAAATATATATATATATATATATATATATATATGATTATTTATATGGAATCTCAACATTAAAAGCAAAGTCCTTTTTTTTGTTACTTAAAATAAGCATTATCAAAATTATTAAAGTTTGATATACATTGTCTGGATTATATCTATATGAATTTTTTATGTGCTTAAAATTTTTGAGAAGTAGTATACACAACTATATAGTTTATTAACCTGTATATAATTTAAATTTTAAAAAGTGAACAAGTTTACTAAAATTCAAATTTTACTTTTACATTACTAAAAGTAAAAAATACTGAGAGGGAACATATAATTTTCATATTATTTTTAGCCTGACTAGATTAGTTCTTTACTTTTAGTTCTATTATATATATAAGAGAACTATATATTAAGTCATATATATTATAACATCATAATATATATATATATATATATATATATATATATATATATATATATATATATATATATATGATGATTTAGAGGTAATAATACAAAGAGGTGTTTTTGTATCGATAAGACATAACCCTTGAGGTATGGAATTTTAGAAAATAAAAAAGACCTGTGTTGTACAAATTTTAGTTCTTTTAAAATAGTGCAAAGTAGGTTTATCTTTATTAATAAAGGAAAAGTGTATAACATAAAAACATAAAAAAACTATTTAAATTAAATTTTTTACTATAGAGGGGCTTGGATTATCTCACCATGCTACGTGGGTCCACAGTTGAAATATTTAAAAGAAGGTACTTTTATCACCGTTGGGCTTAAAAGAGTTAAATTAAAATTTGATTATTGAAATAATCTTTATCACTTTTTTCTCAAGTGGTTTACTTCATAAAAAAAAAGTTCACATTTAGATTGAAATAGCAATTTTTTTATTAAAATGTATTAAAGATGATCTTGTAGAAGCAGATTAAAAATGCTTATCTCCAGTCTTTTAGAATTCAATTGTTTGTGTGAAATATGAGATCATTGTACAATCAAAAATGGAAAAGCACAAATATGTGGGGTTTTTTTTGTAAATTTGTTGCACATTTGTATGAATTTTTTTTTTATCTTTTGTGCAACTGCATTGTTGTATCTCACTGTTTACATCATACTGTTTTAAATTGCCTATGCCATGAAATATTTTTCAATGAGAAAAAATAACATATTGTGAAAATTTTATTTATTTAGAAGTTCTCATAATAACCAGTATCAAATTTGGTAGGTTATAGAGGGAAATAAATTAATAACCATTCTTTAATTTTTAAAAATATTTTTCATTTGTTAGAATTTTAAATTTTATTCTTGGGGAATAAAAATGGTCATAATGTGAGACAATATGTTTAAGTTTGGTAGGTTACCATTTTTGGGCGTAAACATTGCCGAATGTTGTAAGGGCCAAATATTTATTTATTTATTTATTTTTTTTTGAAAATTTTGATTAACATTACTTTTGTTTCCACCTTGCTAACTAAAAATTCGTAATTGCTTCATTAAAAAAATTATTATCAAATTGTTGCTCTTAATCTGTATTTCATTTTTATAAACATATATTTCATCTGCTATTGTATTGAATAACAATTTTGCAAAACGTTAAAAAAACAGTCTCGTTGTTAAAAAAAAATATTTTAAAAATATTTAATTCATATGAAATAATTATGAAAGAATCTGAACTGACGAGACAGGTCTGATGCTGTGCTCCGTCTGTTTCTTTTGACAGTAACTGTCAAATACCGGTCCTCATTCGGCGTTGTAACTCGGGGGTGACCTGTGCTGTAACGTCTACTCACATTACCATCATCTTGGAATCGTTGCGAAAGCCTGGAGATGACACTCTGGGCGATTCCAAGTTCCTCGGATACTTCCAGCTGGGTACGTCCACATTCCAGTCTTCCAATAATTCTACCACGTAAAAAATCATCCAAATGCTTCCTTTGTGCCATAACTATGCGGTTATTGCACTGAAAGGCTTTTAAAGCGCTTGTGAACAATTTTACTTTGCCACCATTTCTTATACACCCCTCTCTTACACTCTCGTCATTGTGACGTACTATCGGTGTCATCTGATGGCTTCCTGCAATTTTCATATGGTTCTTGAAGATGTGTGTAGTAATTTTACGGGTGATATATTTATTTTTAGATTTCGATTTCTGCGTGACTCAGAATTATCCTTAATTTATGGACATAAGTGTACATTTAACATCTTCGATAATTCATACTATACCGTCACATGATGCGCATCAGTTCAGCCTGAAATTTCTGAATAAAGAGATTAACAGATTAGTTTTAAAATATTGAAAAGGAGGACAAGTAGAAGGACACTTTTCGAGGAATGACATAACCTATAAAAGAACTGTCTTTTAGGAGGACGATTGGTCGCCTTAAGAATAACCGTATATATGTTACCGGCAAAGTATGAAATGCCGGCATTCTATAGAATACCGGGCGTTTTTAGGCAAAGTATGAAATATGAGAATTATTTCATACTTTGCTTAGGCATTCTATAGAATGACCAAAGCTGTTTAGGCAAAGTATGAAGTAAGGTCAAGATAAGGCTATTATATCATTGATGTACATTTCTAAAAAATACAAATGTTATTCTGACAAAATAATGAAAGTGCCATTAAAAAAATATTCAAAATATGTAAAGGAAAAATTAAGTTGTACCAAATAAAATTTATGTCTTTCTTTTATTAAGGAAACAAAATTTTCAAATAAAAAATAAGAACTTAAAATTAACTTACTTACTGTCCAACATGGTAGGCTTGAATGGTATTTTGAATTATATTTCATTACATTTTTCGCGCAAAGACCATTCTTATTTTGCTACTTTGTTTTACACATACATTTGCCGAATTCATCGCAAATTCCATTGGAATGAGCAATTACAACTGACAGAAGAGGAATTTCAGGGTTCAGGAATATCTTTAATTCTAAGCAAGTTCTAGGAGCATAAAGTAAGAGAATAGAGTTCAATTACATAGATTTACACCAGCATTATTTGGTTTGGCCGTGATGATGGGTAAAGAAAACAGCAAACAAAAAACGAAAACATAATGCCAGCTAGCTAGGCTTCAAAAGAATGGAAAACATACAACACCACTTGTCTCTCTCTCTTTCTCTCAGCATACACTCTCAGTATTTATATACTTCCAATACGCTCATTAGATTTACAGCTTTAGCACACATTAATTTTGCATCAATTAAAAATATTTCTTAACGTAAAAATAAGCAGTATAAAATATAACTATTTCTTTAACAAAATTTTTTAAAAAAACTAGAAATTGTACATATGTTATGTTTTTTAAACATATTTATTAAAATAAAAAATAGACAACGTAAAATATAAGTATTTATCTTCATTACAGTTTAATAGAAAGGTAAATGAAATTTTTATTGTGAACCTGGAGCTGCTTCACTCTACTTTCACATCGCAAAAAATATGGTATAATTTGTGACTTTCACTTTGACACATGATTCTGAGAATTAAGTTGTTAAAAAAAAACAATTTCTTTGCGGACTTGAAATATTTTTCATATGAGGAAAGATATTTTACTTAGATATGTACAATTAAAAAGGTAAAAGCAGAATACATATGCAATTTTCTCTCTTCAAACAATTAAATATCTCTAGCTATGGCATTCAATAATTTACAAAAAAAAAGCTGTAAATTTACCTTTAGAATTATCTTTCATATTTTTTCATAATTCCTTATTTATCCATAATTCTGAAGATGTTTGTCAAATAAGGTCAGTTACAAATTTATGAAATTCTATCCATTCAAAAATTGACAAATTTGTTGCGTAGTGATGAGTGACACTGATAATTGTACCGTATGCCATAGGCTGCTTACTCCTGCTATAGATCACGACTCCTTCTCCAACAATACAGCTTGCTCCTTCACTATCATGCAGCACAGGAAAAAACCATTTTTTGTTAAGGAAGTTTAAGTAAAATTGAGTATTTTTTTTTGACACTCCCGAACAAACCACAATTTGCAACTGACAAATTCTGAGCCTGAGGCACGTGTTAAAAGTCTCGTGCCTTGCCACACAATATTCGAAACGAATTGAAGTATTTCATACTTTGCCGGTTTCTCATTAGGCATTCTATAGAATGTCTAGTCAATATGTGAAATAAGAATCATTTCATACATTGCCGGCTAGTTTTAGGCATTCTATGCCATGCCGGATTTCATATTTTGCCGGTAACATATACACAAAGAATGCCCAAGCTAAAGAGAAGAAAAAACGTGCGCAGAGAACTCCCCGTCTTCCGTAATGGTTTGGTGGGATGTCGGGTATGATGGCGTCTCAGAGAAAGGAGGGAAAACCCCAGGTAGAGGTTATCGAAACACTGTTTTAAAACCAATAGTTAAAGCCTATTCAAAGGAAAGTATCGGACTTTTCAACAACTGCTCCTGCTCATAAGACGTAGACGACCCAATGGTGTTTGAAAGAGAATGTTCCCGACTTCAGAGAAGACAAAGATTAACCTTCCAGCTGTCAGAATTTAAATCCACTGGACTATAAATTGCTGTCAGTATTGGAGGCGAAGGTCTGTCAAAAATAGCCTTTCCAATTGGAATAGTCTTAAACATTCATGGACGAAAGCAACGCTGGAAATTTCCATGGAGGTAGCATGTGCCTCTATAGATGAGTCGCCAAAGAGACTTAAAACCTGTGTAAGGTAAAAAATGAATCGATTCGAATAAAAGGTATTCATAGCTTAATTTAAACCTTTAAATGATTTAGTTTGAAATTTAATTACAAGGTTGTTTTTTTTATTTTTACTTCTTGATATATAATTGTATCAAAACTTACGGCATGGCTAGGTAGTTCTAATCAGCTGTTACTAAAATTAGCTAAATGCAATTAAGTCCAATTTCAAAATACCCACCATTTTTGTAAAACTATGTAATGAACTAAGTGAAAAAAAATTACATTAACTCACACTGTAAGCATCTTCGAGAGATATGTTTAATTTATGGAAAAAATATTAAAAAGTTCTAGCAAGAGTTATAATGAATCAATGAGACATAATTATTGACAACATTTAGAGTTGGCCAAAACTGTAACATTAAAATCTAGAAAATAAAAAATAGATTAACATAATCGATGCTTTGATTAGAGCAGTTACAGAATATAATTTCGTTCATTCTTTTATATGGTGCTTCAGATATACAAGGTGTGACACAAAAAATGAGACTAAGTGTGTTGCTTGAAAAGAGGAGTTGGCAGCAACTGTTTTGGTGACGTCATCCCACACACTTCCTTTATCCATGTGGCCAGTTTCGTCAAAATCAATGACGCCAGTTGGGAGTACTGCGTCATTGAGTGAACACGTGCAACTGCATTTTGTCAGAAAAATGTCGAATCAACATCAAGTTTCTTGTGAAACTTAAGAAATCAGCCACGAAAATATTTCAAATACTAATCGAAGCTTATGGACATATGTTTGAATGATATAAGATGTTTTCAGGGGGAAGGGTCAGTGTGGAAGATGATGAACCTGCTGGCCGCCCAAGGTTAGCGATTACAGACCAAAGCATTTCCAAAATTCGTGATATGAGTGGGTTCCCACTCACATCAGTTGTCAGACTGTTAATCAACACTACTACATCGAAGTACTAAAGAAACTTCGTGAAAATATTAGGAAAAAAAGCACTGGTGTAGCTAGCTCTGAGGGGGGCCCTGTATCAAAATTCTTCGGGGACCTTTTTTAGATATGGAAGCCTTGTCAGTGGATTCTAGGTACAAATGTTGGGGGCCCCGTATCATTGATACGGCGGTAGCTACGCCCTGAAAAAATGGCCGAAATTGGGGAGTGATGGATGGCTGTTACACCAAGGACAATGCACCCGCTCGCATGGCCCTATCTCAAGTAGTTTCTGACCAGCAAAAACATTACAGTGATGGAACGTCTTCCTTATTCAATTGATTCGGCCCCATGCGACTTTTTTAAATTTCCTGAAGTTAAATCTTGCTTAAAGGGACCCCGCCCCCATTTTATCTCAGTCTAAGAGGTTCAAGCAAAAATGGAGAATCTCCTGAAGGGTGTTCCTAAAACCTCGTTTAAGAACTAACCAACAATGGGCCAGTCTCGTTTTTTTTTGTCACACCCCGTATTCTCGTTCTTAACAATTAGAATAAACACAATGCACATAAAAATAAAACAGTAATATAATTAAAAAAGGTATGTTTCAAATATTTTCTTCAAGTTCGAAGTGTTTAAAATACTTTTAGAAAATGTTTGAACTTAGTCTATATATTGGAATTTATTCACAAACAGCGGGTTTCCCACCCTATGGTTGAAAATTTCATTGAGTGTTATGCGTAAGTTATTTGTAATATATATATGCTATTATATAAATTATTTACAAATCAAAACAAACCTAATTCAAATTATATGTTCTTGATTGCTATCCTAATGGCTTGGACTTTTAACTTGACGTTTTGGAAAAAAAAAAGATGTACTTCTGTTACGAACAAACCACTGCTCGCCTTGAGGTATAATATGAGGCACCGTCGACTTTAAAAGAAAAGAATAGAAGCTTTCAATTTCAATGTTAAATAATCATTGAAAGTCATGTTTTATTTTTTATGTATATGGAAAAAAATAACTCTCGTAATATTAGAGCACAGTAACGATTCCTATAAAAGTTTTAAAACTCTTCGCTTATTACAAAATGTGGTTAGAAATGACAGAAATATTTAAAAAAAACTTTGCTTGTGAAAAAAATGGAATCCACTGCTGTAATGTAAGTAGTAAGTTATTACAATGTACTTAATTGTTTTAAAACAAGTACACACACGTATACACGCGTTCACGAATATAAATATATTTATATTTATCTAATATATATTATAAATGTGAAAGTTTGTGAGAATCTTTGTGGGTCTTTCACGCAAAAACAACTGAATGGATTTTAATGAAACTTACAGTAATATAGCTTATACATCAGAATAACACGTAGGCTATAATTTATAAAGATATTGTGAAAAGTGTCCAAAATATAGCTATATTTGTCAAGCAAGTAGGGAAAAATTCTGCCATCTGCAAGAAATTCGGGCGTGTGCTGCAAAAAAGCCCACGTCAGTATCTATATGTATATATATATATATATATATATATATATATATATATATATATATCTTTGTTTATGAAAGAACCCTTTTTTGTTTTGGCTACGCAAGGCGCTCGCTTCTAATTAATTCCTGTGTGATCAGCATAATCCCTATTTTTTTTTATTTCAGAATAAAACTAAGTTTTGAAGGGAGAGGTTGTTATAAATATCTCTTTATTTTAATGTTTTTTTTATGATTTTATTATGCTCATTTGGTAGTAAGAAGTTGATCTATTTTCAAAATAACTACATTTATCGCTTCTGGTACTTAAAGTAAATAAACTTTCTCTTTCACACTACATCATTTGGACAAACTTTCATAATTTTTTTGTGGTTAGTAGTTAATTATAACGCTGTAATTTTAATTGAATATGCAGATATTGCATTTTTAAGTATAAAACTAATTATAACTACGGCACTGTATTTTTTGCAGTGAGTGAGTGAGTGAATATTAACGTCACACTGTTAAGCTACCCGAGGGCTTTTGGAGACGGACCACGTAATTTCAAATAATGGTCAAGTGTCGGGAACGATACTTGAGCTGGCACCCCCTTCTCTCCTAATTACCACACCAACTTAGCAGGAATATTCTTTGAAATCCACTCTTCTCTCCAAGATATATGGCAGCACGGGTTCTAAGATGAGTATTTTATTGGAAAAGGGGCGAACAGTTTTGTAGCAGATATTGCGTTTTCATCGGATTGCAAAGATTATTATTTTTGTTGCAAAAAAATAGTTAATGTCAAAATTTAAGTGTCTTATGGTTTTGTCTGTTAATGAAGACTTTGGAAAATGATTTGACTACTTATTTTAAGTGAACGGTGTACATAATTAATTTTACAGTGGAATATCTTTAATTAATTTATTAGCTCTAACGGATTAAATTTTCCAAAGTAGAGTATTTTGTTTATGTGTATATCCCTTAATTTGTACATGCAGTGATCCAAAAAAAATATTGTATGAAAAAACTGCAGTAAATCATAATGCGGTTGGATAAAGTATTAACGTGCATCGCTTCCCTACCCGGCGGGTCTTACAAAGCTCTAATAAAGCTCGAGCTACGAAAGTAGCTAGGCATTTGCCAACTTGACTCTATCCTTAACATTTCGCTATGTTTTTCATTGAATCACCATTACAATTTAAGAAACGGCATTGCTTGCGAATATTACAATTTTAAAATAAAATAAATACAACAGAAAGTAATATTAATGTATTACACTTTCAGATATAAATTATTTACACTACTTTAAGCGTTCATTACGCAAAACTTTTAAGAATGTGTTACTTTTGCTGAGCAGAGATCAGCCTAAGGAGGTATTTTGAAAAATCGACCCTCAAGAGTGTTACGAGGAATTATAAATTAAAAAAAATCCTTTTTATCAGCTATTAGATCTACATACTTAAATTTTAACAAAGGTGTGTTTTTTCTTTCTTTTTTTTTGTTTAGCTGATATATGGAAAAAGCTTTTTTTTGTTTAGTTTGCAATTCACATAAAATTAACTCATTAAAAACTTCTTTTTCTTTCAATCTGTGTTGTTTAATTTTTCAGTTCACCCATGCGAAGAACGGGTATACCAGCTAGTATATATATAATTTTAAAAGAAAAATTCGAATATACACTGGTGTAAGAAATTAAGAGAATTTGCAGACTTGATCGATTATCTCTAGAACTACTGAACTGATTTTAATGAAATTTTATATGTACATACATTGATACAATACAAAACAAATAACATTTTAACAATTGCTATACGCACGCATTAGGGCGTGTAACACTCGTTGGAGTTGGAAAGTATGAAACAGCAGTTTTAAAATACACAAAAGAAATGGGTTAATAGGTTATACCTATACAGGCCTCGCAGCGTGATATCATACTTGAAATAAGGCAGTTTATCAGCTCTTGTATAGCAATTAGTCCCACTCGTTCAGCAACGCTGTTTTCATTTCCTGTTTATTGGAGGGGGTTGCAATTGCCCTTCCCAGGGAGTCCCAAACATGCTTTATAGGGTTGAGGTCTGGAGACCTGGCTGGCCAATCCATACGGCGAATATCCTCAATCTTTAGAAATTCGTCGACCAAAAGAGCTCTATGTGGTCTCACGTTATCGTCCATTAAAATGAACTCGGGGCCGCATGCACCCTTGAAAAAACGAACATAGGGCTCCAAGACCTCATCTCCATACCTCATAAAAGTTACAGAGGCTCTTTCAAAGACATGGAGAGGTGTACGACCATCCAACATGATATCTGCCCAGGCCATTAAAGCTCCTCCTCCATATTTGTCGATTTCGCGGACATTGGAGGGTAGGTAGCGGGTCCCTGGTTCTCTCCATATGAACGTATGGCGAGAATCGGTGTTTAGGCTAAAGCGTTACTTCATCGGCAATGAAATCGTAGCAGATTTAAGCAGTGTCCAAAAAAAAAAAAAAAAAAAAAAAATGAAACGAAACGCAGGAAAGCTTCGGAAAAAAGTCTCAGTAAAAATCCTTTCAGAAAACAGTTCTTGGAAATCAGTTACCTATGCAGGGTTTTTTGTACTATACAATTTTACTTAAAGCAATAAAGGTCTATGCTGTGTGTGAGTTTATTAAATATTGTATAGCATTCCAAATTTATGCGTGTGTTCTTGTATATCTTGACATGAAAAATGACTTAAAGGCTGTCTGCATTTATGCGGAAAACTGACGTTTAGAATTGGAAGTTATAAATAAAATTCGGTCACAGGTGGAGTCAAAGGCTGGTCTTTTTAAATTTTACTCCATTACTCTGTGGATAGAACCTCTGATATAAACAATACTGTTCAGCTGTTATTCATAAGATAAGTTGATGAAAATTTCTCTATTACTGTATGGAATTGGCATGCATGCGGTCGTTAAAGGAAACGACATGTTCTGATATTTTTCATGAATTTCTGAAAGGGCTTATAACTTTTAAAGTATTCATAACAAAAATAATGTTATAACCCATGGAGGAAAAGAATAGCAGGGAGGAAACATTAATTTATTGTGATCTTTAACCTAAAACAATTCTGGAATAATGTCTTTATTTACTGCTGGTTTATGCCTCGAATATGAAACTTGTGCGTGGTGTAATCGTCAGCTTGTCAATACTATTTTGTCTCTACGGTTTACTCATAGACAATTTCGAGATTTTTTTTTGGGTCCATGCAATTCGAATGACGTGATGTACTGTTAGCTAGCTTAGTTCAAGACACGTCTTGGATAGTTTGGTAGCTGAAAGACTAGAGAGATATATACATAGTGTCACTAGCTGGTATACCCGTTCTTCGCACGGGTGAAATGAAAAATTAAACAACACAGATTGAAGGAAAAAGAAGTTTTTAATGAGTTAATTTTATGTGAATTGAAAATTAAACAAAAAAAAAAAAGCTTTTGCATATCTCAGCTAAACAAAAAAAAGAAAGAAAAAAAAAAAAAACACACCTTTGTTAAATTTTAACTATGTAGATCTAATAGCCGATAAAAAGGATTTTTAAATTTATAATTCCTCGTAACACTCTTGAGGGTCGATTTTTCAAAATACCTCCTTAGGCTGATCTCTGCTCAGCAAAAGTAACACATTCTTAAAAGTTTTGCGTAATGAACGCTTAAAGTAGTGTAAATAATTTATATCTGAAAGTGTAATACATTAATATTACTTTCTGTTGTATTTATTTTATTTTAAAATTGTAATATTCGCAAGCAATGCCGTTTCTTAAATTGTAATGGTGATTCAATGAAAAACATAGCGAAATGTTAAGGATAGAGTCAAGTTGGCAAATGCCTAGCTACTTTCGTAGCTCGAGCTTTATTAGAGCTTTGTAAGACCCGCCGGGTAGGGGAGCGATGCACGTTAATACTTTATCCAACCGCATTATGATTTACTGCAGTTTTTTTCATACAATATTTTTTTGGATCACTGCATGTACAAATTAAGGGATATACACATAAACAAAATACTCTACTTTGGAAAATTTAATCCGTTAGAGCTAATAAATTAATTAAAGATATTCCACTGTAAAATTAATTATGTACACCGTTCACTTAAAATAAGTAGTCAAATCATTTTCCAAAGTCTTCATTAACAGACAAAACCATAAGACACTTAAATTTTGACATTAACTATTTTTTTGCGACAAAAATAATAATCTTTGCAATCCGATGAAAACGCAATATCTGCTACAAAACTTTTCGCCTTCCCCACTAAAATACTCATCATAGAACCCGTGCTGCCATGTATTTTGGAAGAGTGGATTTCAAAGAATATTAAAGCTAAGTATTGGTAGAATATTCCTGCTAAGTTGGTGTGGTGTGGTAGTTAGGAGAAGAGGGTGCCAGCTCAAGTGTCGTTCTCGACACTTGACCAATGTTCAAAATTACGTGGTCCGTCTCTAAAAGCCCTCGTGTAGCTGAACAGTGCGACCTTAATATTCACTCACTCACTGCAAAAAATACAGTGCAGTAGTAAAAATGCAATATCTGCATATTCAATAATTACAGCGTTATAATTAACTACTAACCACAAAAAATTATGAAAGTTTGTCCAAATGATGTGTGTAGTGTGAAAGAGAAAGTTTATTTACTTTAAGTACCAGAAGCGATAAAAGTAGTTATTTTGAAAATAGATCAACTTCTTACTACCAAATGTGCATAATAAAATCATAAAAAAACATTAAAATAAAGAGAGATTTATAACAACCTCTCCCTTCAAAACTTAGTTTTATTATGAAATAAAAAAATAGGCATTATTCTGATCACACTAATTAATTAGAAGCGAGCCCCTTGCGTAGCCAAAACAAAAAGAGTTTTTCACAAACAAAAGATAGATATATGCTGACGTGGGCTTTTTTTTTGCTTGCAGATGGCAGAATTTTTTCCTTCTTTCTTGACAAATAGCGTTATATTTTGGACACTTTTTACAAATTTTTATAAATTATAGCCTATGGTATAAATTATAGCCTATGTGTTATTCTGATGTATAAGCTATATTACTGTAAAGTTTCATTAAAATCCATTCTGTTGTTTTTGCGTGAAAGACCCACAAATATTTTCACAAACTTTCACATTTATAATATATATTAGATTCTCTTTCATGCGTGTGTGAAGTAGTGGAGTATGTGATGCTCATTGTAGAATATGAAATATTGGCAAATACAGCATAACTTTTGGACTTTGCATGTTTCATAGATTACATCCGTAACATGAATAAATTGATTCAAATTCTAAGGAAAAAAGTCAATTTATCTGTGATATTTGCTTCCATCTCAGAGATCTTTAGCTACATTTTGTTCTTTTCACTAATGATCTAGCTAAGAACGGCTTTTCTCATTTCCTGAAATTAAGTTCAATAGTCCAGGTAAATATAAAGACCAGCTGAACCCCTTAACTGGTTAGCCCTACACCGTACAGGCTAACGAAAGTTGGACCGCAACTGGTTTGTCCTTACGCTGTTTGGGCACTAATATTTTCTTTTTATCTACGATTCGCCTGTATTTTTAATTTTATTCAGATTATTAGTGCTATTGAGTGTATTTAAGAGATGCAGTTTGTCCATGGTACTTGTTTGATTAGAGATGCAGTTTGTCCGTGGTACTTGTTTGATTATCACTTTAATAGACTGTAGCGCGATTATTATTTTAGAAAAATTCCAAATGATTTAGTTTCAAACAAATTTCTTTTATTTTTAAGACTTCCGACATGAAGTCTATCGAACAAATACAGGTATTTTTACACAAACATTCGAATTTATACAAAACGTTGCGGCTGCAACCCTATGTATTGCCATTATTTGTTTACAATTTACCAGTTATTCTAAAATTTGCCAAGCTGTGGCGCCAACATGCCAAAGTAGACGTTTACATAGCATTAACACCGCCCGACCTTGAAATCCGGAATAATTAATTTTTCCAACAATCATAATAAATTCTATAAATACAATAATATACAAGAAAAATACTAATAAAACATACAGATACAATTACATTACACAGAATATTTTTGACGTATAAACATTTCAAACATTAAATTTTGAAATAAAGCAAACATTTCAAGTATTGGGGATTGGCATATATTAGAAATGCTGCGCTTGAAAATCTCTCGAGTGGTTTTACCGAAACAACTCGAACCTTTTCATCTTTCCCTGTTACTACATCTTGGATTCGATCCATTGGCCATGTACAACTAGGAAGATTTTCTTCTTTTAATAGAACAAGGCTATTTTTGTGTATTACGTTTTTCAAATTTTCATTTTCCGCGTTGTTGAAGATTGTTTAAATAATGCCTTGACCACTTTTTCCAAATAATTTGATTAATTTTTTGAACTTTTTGCCATCTAGAGAATCGATTAACTGGAATATCAATTATTTTAGATTCAGAAATGGAATTAATTGGACGACCGATTAAAAAAATGTCCAAGTGTTACGGAGCTAAAATCGTTTGGATTCGAAGATAACGGAATTGATAGTCGACTATTTAATATACCTTCAACTTAGTTGACAACTGTTAAGAATTTTTCAATATTTAAATTAAAATTACCTATTGTCCTTTTCAAGTGATACTTAAACGATTTCACGCCTGCCTTCCAGAGTCCACCAAAATTTGGAGATCTAGGAGGGAAGAATTTCCAGGAAATTGAATGGGAAGTAAAATAAGATGAAAAATTATCCGGGGAGTTTCCACAAGTTTGTATAACTGTTTTAATTCTGAATGAGCACCAACAAAATTAGTGCCACTATCAGAAAAGTTATGCTGGGAATACCTAGATGAGCAAAAAATCTTTTTAATGTTGCAATTAAGGCATCAGAAGTTAAGTCACTTAAAATTTCTAAGTTAACAGCTCGGGTCGAGAAGCAACCAAATATTGCTACATAAATTTTGTTTAAAGCCACCTTACATTGATTTTTATATTTGATACAAAAAGGATCGCAAAAAAAGAGTCGATTCCAGTATTTGTAAAGGGGGAATTTACTTTCACTCTTTCTTTTGGCAATGATGCCATTAACCGTTCTTCTATTTTAGGTCTAACTTTAAAGCATTTAATACATTGGTGAACTATTCTCCTAGCATTATTTCTTCCATTTAATGGTCAATATGTTCCCCTAACAAGATGAAGTAACGTTTGGGGACCTACATGCAAATTATTTAGGTGGAAATGTTCCATTATAATATTTGTAAGTTTATGATCTCTCGGTAAGAGTATTAGGTTTTTCTGATCGAATGCCAAATCAGAATAATCCAATCTCTCTCCAACATGAATTAATTCAAATTCATCCAGAAAAATATTTAAATAACTCGCAGCTCTCCTTTGACAATTTCCTTTTTTCTTAAACTATTTATTTCTTTATAAAATACCATTGATTGTACTCCTTTAATGAGAAATCTTAAGGCATTTTCGAATTCTTGGACAGTCAAAGGACCACTCTGTTTCTCCTTATTTCTGCAATTGAACACAAATCTGAAAATAAAACTAAGAATTCTAAATATTTTATGAAAATTTTTACTTAAAGAAAGGATTTGATTTATAAAATTATTGTCTGATGAAAGAATTAAGTTTCTAGAAGTCACAGGTTTTAATTCTGTCAAATGTAGTTCCCTTTCGGAGGAATTCAAGTAATTTTGGCGTGAATCATCAATAATTTCTTCCTTGACAGAAGATGGTCCTGACCACCAGAGTTCCAAATGCTTGAGATCAGAAGGATTCACTCCACGAGAAACGAGATCAGCAGGATTATCACGAGAAGAAATATGTTTCCACTGATAGTAAGCTTTAAGAGCTTGAATTTTCGAGACTCGATTTGCAACAAAGGTTTTTAATTGATGAGGAAATGAATTAATTCAAGCTATAGTAGAGTCTGAAAATAACAATATCTTGTCGATATTCAGTTTGGAGGAAAGCACAACTTTGTTGACCAACTGTGAAAGCAAAAGACAGGAACACAATTCTAGTCGAGGAATATAAATCATTTTTAAAGGGGTAACTCGTGATCTGTTGGTGAGAAATTTTGTTGTTGGAGTATAATTTTCACAATAACTTCGCTGATAAACCACTGGTCCATAAGCAGCAAAAAGAGGCATCATAATATCTAAGTAAAATTATGCATTTAGAATTATCGGTAAACAAATATCTATTGATGGAAATATTTTCAATTTCCTTTAAAGTGGAAACAAAATTATTCCACTCGATGCACAATGTGTCAGGAAGCGAGTCATCCCAATTAGTTTTCTCAAACCAAAGTTTTTGGAGAAATATTTTTGGTTTGTTATAACAGGTCCAATCAGTCCTAAAAGATCATATAATTTGGCTATAGTAGATAGAACTTCTCTTTTGGAGTAATTTTTTTTCTTTTACTGACACTTTAAAATTAAATCCTTAAGTGACTTTGGATTCCACACCATACCCAATGTTTTGGTTGTGCATTCTTCAAGCTGAGCAAATAAATGTTTTTCGGAGATTGAATATTCTATATCTGAAAGTTCATTACTATTAGAGTTCCACTTATGTTAGGTCATACTACACGTTTTAAACATTTTAATTAATTGATTCTTAAGAATTTTAGCTGTATCAATATCTTGACAACCAGTAACAATATCGTCCATGTAAATATCAGATAGAGTAATTTCAGCTGCTAATGGAAAAGCGTCTGATTCATCTAAGCATAATTAATGACTCGTGTGGCTAGAAATGGTGCACTTTTTGTGCCATATATATATAAGTTACAGTATTTAATTCATATTCTATTGGTTTTTCCCAGCGCTTATTTTTCCATAATATTCTAAGTAAATTTCTTTGGGTTGGGTCAGTTAAAATTCGTCTGAACATTCGTTTAATATCTGTCATTAGAACATTTTAATACTTTCTAAACCTCAGCATGATATTAAAAATATCTTCCTGAACTCTACCACAAAGAAGTATATCATTCAGACTTCGACCAGTTGTAGAGGCAGACCCATAAAAAAAAGAAACAAAGTTTTGTAGAGTTGTTTTCGGACTAAACGCCATGGTGCGGTAAATAGTAATAAATAGGAGAATAGCAATTATATATCAGAGATTCTTTGCATATGACCAAGAGATTCGTACTCCTCAAGAAATTCGCAATAAAGCTTATGCATGCATGGATTTCTATCTAAATTCTTAATTGTTTGGTTAAATCTCTTATGAGATAAAATTAGAGAAATACCCAGAGCAGTTAACTCCTCATCCTGGACAGGCATATAAACAATAAATCGACCAGTGCAACAATAAATCGACCAATGCTATGTGTGTTTCTAAAATGTATTTCACTAAATTCTTCTTTGCCTAAAGGCCTATCCAGGATGATTTCCTCTACCTCCCAAAATTTCTTTATGCAATGTGTGATCGATGTTTTCCGATTCCGAAATTAAGACAACTGCTTTTATGGTTAATTTTATTAATAGATCCACACTGACAATAAATCTGAAAACTCCTAGATAAGCATCTAACTTCTCAGAATCGGTTCGAACCAGATTTTGAAGAACTTTTAGAAATGTATTCATAACCTCATTCATCGTATTGGTATTCCACTTTAAAAAGTGCAATTTTTAATCTCCGCTACGTTTAATAATAAATTATATTTAACTCACACCAGTTTTCTTTTTTTCGCCCACTTCTAAAAAGTTTGCCTCTTTCTGCTCTGCTTGATTTTTTTTTTTTTTGATTTTTGTATACGTATAGGATTTTTTTCCCCTTCAAATATTTATTTTTAGTATTTTGGGAATAATCTTCCCACAAAATTAAATTCGCAAATTTAAGCGTTTGTATTTAATTGTATCATATTTAGGCTAAAATATTTTATTTATCAAAAACAATCTTCAAATAAGGAAAAAGAGTATTCAGGTATAAATGAGTAAATTGATAAACTGTATGTTCTGTAACTTATAAGCCTTGGGGAAATTAGGTAAATATTTGTATTTAAATATTTTGGGGAGATATGTTTTTAGTCTATTCTTTTTAACGTTTTTTTTTAAAAAACTTTTCACGTCTGTAAGTATCTAGTTTACTAATTTAAGATTTAGAATTTTTTTTATTTTAGTTGGTGTGTGTGTATGTCTATACAGGGTGTTGCCGAATTCTCCGGACAAATTCAGAGGGGTGATAGTAGTTAGCTTAGGGACGACAAATCGCCACAGTACATGGGGTTGCTTAGTCGGTGAAAATCGCGATAATAGTGAGTGAGTGAGTGAGTGAAGATTAACGTCGCACTGTTCAGCTGCACGAGGGCTTTTGGCGACGGACCACGTAATTTTGAACCATGGTCAAGTGACGTGGACGACACCTGAGCTGGCACCCCCCTCTCCTATCTACCACACCACACCAACGGGAGGACGTTTCAGCTCTCGCCAGATTTAACGTGCATCGCTGCCCTACACGGCGGGTCTTTAGTGGTACTGGGCTCGAACTCGGGACAAAGCCAGCCACGGTCCGATACCTATACCACTCGGCTACCGCGGCCTTCGCGATAATAGTAGCCGTCGAGAGAACAATGAGTCAGACAAGGGGAGTGACCAAATGAATGCAGGGATTTGGAGCACCGTGGTAGGGTTGAAGAAACTTGCACGTTTGCAAAGTTCCCTCTTCTCCCGGAGTTGCTACAGGGAGTACCGGCCACTGTACACCAGAGCGTGTGGTTCTTGTATGATGGTGCACCAGCACATTCTTCAATTCCACCTCCATGCTGCATATCCCGTTAGGTGGATTGAACGTGGCAGACCTGTTACTTGGCCTCCAAGCTTCCCGAACCTCAATCTCTTGGATTTCTTCTTCAAGGAACTCCTGTAATTGTTTGTGTATGAGATGCCGGATGCTACAGTGGATGATCCCACGGCACGGATCGTTGTCACTTCTGCTACCGAATTTCTTTGAATGCGTCAGACAGCTCTTCGTCCTTCGGTGTCGGCTATGCTATGACCTACATGGCCGCACTTTCTAAGAATTCCTGTGACAATCACTTGTCGATGCGTTCCGGACGTCGAGCTGGGATGTATTCATTGTTCGTATTGTAAGCATGCTTTACATCTAATAAATGTATTCTTATATCTTATTGCCTCTTTTCATTCCGCTAGACATCACACCCTTCATAACTGTTTTTGCGAATTACTCCGACTCAACGTGGTTTGCGACCCCACGTTCCATGGTGATTTGTCGTCCCATGCTGTTGTCACCGACTAGCACCCTACCGCGTGTCCGAAAAGTTTGACTACATTTTCAAATATCAGTTACAGAATAAATGAATAAAAAATAAGCATATTCACCTATGCGGTTTTATTTTGTTCCATAAAGAAAAAATTAAAGAGGTTTTTTTTACAATGCTTTACTACTCGATTTCAATGTGCGCACTTTAGTTGCGTGCAACGTATCAAGTCTACGAGATTTCTAGCCGCGTTCTATGAAGCATTACGAGATCAACCATCTGAATGACCACTGTCATTCGATTTTTCATTTCATCATTGTCACTCATTGAAGATTGATGAAAAAAAATGTTTTTCGCGCATCCCTACAAGAAGTCCAAAAGTGTTATGTCTAGAAGTCTGGAAAATCACGCCATTGGACTTTCTCTTTCCACCCATCTCGCCCAGGGAACTATTTCTCACTTCTTCACTCCAGTGTGATGGTGCCCCATTACGTTGAATATGTGTTGCAGATTTCAATTTGATAAACCATGCTACAACTTGCCTTTGTTCTTGCGGTGAAGCCATTTTGAAACAAGAACGTTGAAAAACCTGACGTTGCTCCATCTAGTTTGCATTTCATTGATCAGAAACTTTAACCTTTTTAACACGTTTTTACAAGCTTCACTTGTATGTAACGGAGAATCTTTGAACTCGATTTTTACCCACTTAAAAAGTTCAGATTCATTCGAAATTTTGCTCACTTGTCAAGGACCGATAACAATACAATAATTTCATAATTTTGTTCCATTGTCCTGATCAGGATCATCAGAAATAATGATTTCCAGATTTGGCGACTAATTCCATATACCATTTCCACATTCGGTGACTAATTTCAGATTTGGTGACTATAAGATTAAGGTACAACCTTGAAGCGAAAAAGGTTCATGGTTAGTACAGATACAACAAACAAAAAAAGTATTCTTTATGTGAAAAAGGAGAGGTTGCGTCATCAGGTTCTTACCATAATTTAAACAATTGTCCGGTTTTTTTGAAATTGGAAGTAAAAATAAAAAAGAAAAAAAAAACTCGAGCATGTGAAAAAAAAATTGTTCTAACTGCTAAACTCAGACACACAGCCTTTTTCTAAATTCTTTTGTCGGATCTGTGGAATGAAACATCATTCATTGCTTCATTTTACCCAAACAGCTGATAATTGTTTCAGAGGTCACTGGATTTAATAATTTCTCACAAACTCTTCGATTCAAAGCGTGCACTTTTATGTCTAATACTGATGCAAGTTTCAGAGAAAATATTGAGCTCTTTTTAGTGAAAAATATCATTGACCACATCTTCTTCCGCGTGAAATATTTCAAACTTAGCTCTTCCAGATTTCCTTCAGTTGGCTGATTCTACATTTTGCAAACCAGGCCGTATCGGCGCACTGATAGGATGCCAATAGGTATTCCAGAATCTAAAAAATGACGCATTTAAGATTAATTCATCAATGAATAAATTATAGTTTAAAAAACTAAAAAAACATGCTTTTATTGTAGGTCGAACTAAAAAATGAAAAATAAATTATTGTTTAAAAAAATTAAAAAAACACACTCATATGGTTTTAATCGAACTAAAAAGTAAAAAATAATTCTTAATATAGGGTGTTTTTTTAGAGGCATAGAACTTTAAATTGCAATAAAACAACGATGTATTATTCGATTGACACGAATTTTTTTTATTCGAAAGATAATCTTGTGGCATTACATTTTAAATAAGATTTCTGGAATATGACTGCCACGGCTGGCTCGGATGTAGTCCAATCTGGACGTCCAATTTTCGAGGACTTTTTCCAACATTTGTGGCCGTATATCGGCAATAACACGGCGAATGTTGTCTTCCAAATGGTCAAGCGTTTGTGGCTTATCCGCATAGACCAATGACTTTACATAGCCCCATAGAAAATAGTCTAGCGGTGTTAAATCACAAGATCTTGGAGGCCAATTCACAGGTCCAAAACGTGAAATTAGGCGGTCACCAAACGTGTCTTTCAATAAATCGATTGTGGCACGAGCTGTGTGACATGTTGCGCCGTCTTGTTGGAACCACAGCTCCTGGACATCATGATTGTTCAATTCAGGAATGAAAAAGTTAGTAATCATGGCTCTATACCGATCACCATTGACTGTAACGTTGTGGCCTTCATCGTTTTTGAAGAAGGATTCCACCAGCCCATAAAGCGCACCAAACAGTCAGTTTTTCTGGATGTAACGGTGTTTCGACATACACTTGTGGATTAGCTTCACTCCAAATGCGCCAGTTTTGTTTGTTGACGTAGCCATTCAACCAGAAGTGCGCTTCATCGCTAAACAAAATTCGCTTATGAAAATCGGGAACAACGGCAATCTCGTTTTGGGCCCATTCGACGAATCTACGCCTTGCTTGATCATATTTAAAATGTAATGCCACAAGATTATCTTTCGAATAAAAAAAAATTCATCTCAATCGAATAATTCATCGTTGTTTTATTGCAATTTAAAGTTCTATACCTCTAAAAAAACACCCTATATAAGAATAAAATGATTAACAAAAAAATTGTATACATATATTGTCATTGTGGTAAAAGCTTGGGGCGCTCTATATCAATTGTTATAATTTCTTACTAGTTCTATTCCGAAATGCAGAGTTAGTGAAAAAATGTGGTACAAAGCACCCCACACATGCTTTTACCACAATGTCATTACATATATATATATATAATTTTCTCGTTAATCATTTTATTCTTATATTAAGAATTATTTTTTACTTTTTAGTTCGATTAAAAAACGATAAAAGCGTGTTTTTTAGTTTTTATAAAGTATAATTTATTTTGTTTATGGAACTTAAAAAAAATCGCTACTGAAAATTTTTTCTTTTTAATTAATTTTCAAAGTGTAGTCTTATTTTTCAGACATTCTATGCATAACAAAGAATTCTCATTCATTCGATGTCGGATTTATCCATAAAAAAAGAGAATGTTCAGAAGTGTTACCAAAAAACAACCAAATTGTAAACATATATGTATTATTAACTAAGAAAATATCCACGTATTTCAAATGCAGCCAACTTTACAGTTTACAACCACCGGAGTTTTTAATTATTAATTGAAGCAAGCAGAAGATGTCGAGGGCATTTACTTAATTACCCACTTAGAAGTTGTTTTAAGGGGAACTGTTTTCTTGTACTACTCAATTTCGTTGCATTCAAACTCGGATAAAAGCAAACATTGCTTCAGTGCTTCTTCCAAATAGAAACTTACACTACCATTAAATTCAAGACTTTGTAGGGTAATGTAATTACACTTCACACACACACACACACACAGAGTAATGCATTAAGGATTTTATTATGTTTTAAAGAAAAACTAGCATAGAGTGTTTTAGTGAATTGGATTAAACAAGTTTTCTACTACAAGAACTTTTCTTACTTTGAAAAATGGGCTTAGTTCGTTTTTCTTCTAGAACTCTTTTTTTTTTCTAGAGGATTTCTTATTTTCTTTGGACTTTTTTTTCTTTAGTGGCTTTACTTTCAAAGTGTTAATCCTCTGCGCGTAATATTCCCAATATTCAGAAATATCGTTTTCTTACCTAAGATTTGCAGCTTTTTAGGGGATAGATAATGTTTATTTTTTATTTTTAATTTGATGACTGATAATCTTTCTATTTTGTCGGAGTAAGATTAATAAGTTCTGATAAACGCAACAACATATCACGATTATTTGTGTGTCATGTTTTATTTATTATGAATTTCTACTTATCACGAGTTTCTTTTAATAATACACAAACCATAAGTAATAAATATAAAATACATATTGAATTTCGACAATAAATTACTTTATTTTCGTATAATTTCTTTTTCTATTGAAATTAAATTTTTAAATTAATTTGTAGAAGCGGGATACACACATTTTCTGTTTAAGTCTTTCTTCGCGTAAGGAATAGGATATGTGGCCGAGGTAACCTAGTGGTTATAGTCACTAACTCGTGGTTGGAGTGTCACAGGTTCGAGTTCCGGTGCCACTGAAAACACCCGCCGTGTGGAGAGGGCCGATGTACGGTAAATCTGTCGAGGCTCTATATCCACCCTTTGCTGTGGTAGTTAGGAGAGGGAGGCGCTGGCTCAGGTGTTGTCCACGTCACTTGACCGTAGCTCAAAATTACAAGGTCCATCGTCAATAGCCCTCCTGTTGCTTCACAGTGAGACGTTAATATAACTCTCACACTTTAAAACAGTGCTTCCCTATCTTTTCATCGCCGCGGACCGATTAAAGTTTGATCATTTCACTGCGATCCCCTGGTGGTGGTGGTGGAAGGGGGAGGAGGTTGGTTGTTTATATTTTGGATTGTTTTGGTTTAATAATTTTTATTTATCTGTATTTAAACATGCCCTGAATAAATGCCATCAGAATAAAATTCAGTTACACCAAAAAATGAATTGAAATTCATTTTTTTTGGTGGAAAGCACTTTATATTCCATGTTAAATCACTTTATAATTTGATATGGAATATAAAGAGATTTCCATGGAAAGTCGCGCAAACCCGAGAGAAATACAGCGCAGTTAATAAAATGGAAATAATTTAATATTCTTTGTGTGTGGCCCGGTACCATTTGATTTGCGGACCAGTACCGGCCCGGGGGTTGGGAACCACAGCTCTAAAGAATAGGATCCAATATTCGAACATTATTAAGTAAAAAAGAGTTTTAACATTAATATGTTCTGACTTAATCATCCCATGTGTAAGAGAAGCTTATTTTTTGTAATATTCCTTTTACCTGAATTGACGCTTTTTTTTTCTGATGTAAAATGTGTTCCGTTTTTATTTCCTATATCTTAATGCTAAATAAATTTGAAAAATACTATATTTTTTTAAAAAAGATGAATGAACTTGTATATATATACACACAATTTTTCAAGTTTTCATGAAATTTGAAAATTTCACATTTCTGTCTGAAAATGTGTAGTTCCAAGTTCTTTTATATTTGGCGCTCTTAATTTCATTTATAGTAATATGAATTTCATGAAATTTTATTTTTCTTTGTACAGATTTTCTGTGGATACAATCGTGTATTATATAATATGTCTTCTGTTGGACATTTATGTTATTAGAGACCTAAAAAGAGTTTTTTTTCTTCTGTTGGTACATTTATTAATATTTTTCGTTTTATAATTTTGAATTTTTTAAATGCGCAAAAATGTTTTTCTTCAAAGGAAGGATGAATTCGTGCATTTCAAAAAGGATTAAACTGTTTTACAGATTAAACGACTTGAGTAGATTTTTTTAAAAACTTTTTAAAATTAACGAGTTAAGATTTCATGCGTACAAAAAAAACGAGTTTTATTCGATTCTTCATTTCTTGCATCTTGCAGATTTTTTTGTTTTTGTTTTTGCTTCGATTTTTCTGATCACTATTCTTAATTTTATGCTCTGTAAAATTTTCATTTGCGATGTTTTTCCTGCTTGGCATAAATTTTTTTTTAAAAAAAAAATGTTGTAAATGGTTGGTAATAAAGAAATAGAAATATTTTAATCGAAAGCTTTTTTTTTCTTGTGTGAAATGTTTTTTAAATATAAATCTATTTGAATTCGTGTTGATAGTTAGGAAGAGATTTATTTTTAACGCCATGTGTGAGGGGGTTGACTCTACTGAAGGACTACCTCGATTTCTAGTATCATGATTTGATTTTAATTTACGTCGCACTCTGTAGCAATGAGAGCTATTGGCGACGGACTTCGTAATTTTAAACCATGGTCAAAAGTTCTAGTATTTTAATATGTAGTTGAAAAGTATGTATCTGCTCCAGAGCACTATTCTAATGAAGGATTAAAAAGATCATGTGTATGCTGCGACACTTGTTTTCTTTATTAATATGTTATTTTTATAGGTTAAACATTAATTTTATTTTGAAAAAAAATGCTCACAAATACACATTGAGAAAATTCAATGAGTTTAAAATCTTAATGATATCCAAGATTTTGAATCGTTAACAAGAATCACGAGACATATCACCTACTTCATTTTTCAAGGTCCAGAAATACATCTTTTCTAAATATTACTGTACAAAAATGGGCTAAAGAACTTTCATTACTAAGATTTAAAAAAAATGTTTACTGCTCAAGTTAGTTTTTGGATTAAATCACCAAGATTTATTTGGAGGGTTATATTCCCTGTAATTATGATTGTAAGGTAAAATTATTTGTTATAGTCTTACGTGATTTAGATTTTTTAAATAAATGTAAAGTAGTTGTATTGTTTTCGCTCATGTTCATTTTAAAACAGCAGTAATTTATAAATATATTTTATCTTAACATGCGAGACTTAAAGAATGCATCAGGGTAATTACATATTCAATTCTTTTCTTTAACTTTTATGATACTCAAAAAGAGTGCTTGATGATAAGGTGTCGACTGAAACAATGTATTTTTTATTGTAATAAAAAGTAGAATTTTAATACCATTTTTTGTTTAATTGATTAAAAACCATTCACTTTTCATTAATACTAGATAGACATATTTGCGAGATGTTCTCTTGTTCAATTTGCTTCAAAAAGAATATATTCCAAATAGTTTCTACCTTAAATATTTATTTAGTCTAGACACCAGGTGTGAAATACTTTTATTTTCTTATAATTAGCGGATTTATGAGTAAATATTTTATTGAAAGCTGTAGAAAGTATGTTTTGAATTGAACGAGGATTTGCATATGTATATATATTTTCCTTTACTTATGTTTCAAAGATGGCGTTTTGAGCATTTTGTGTGCTTAGCTCTTGCTGGACGTAGCTAAATTATGGTAATTAAATGATGTATTCTCCTTCTAGAACGTGATTAATTTCATTTTAGTGAAACATTTCGATTTAAAAATTCTAATATGTTGTCAATTGTAGCAGTTAGATTAAAGGAAAAACATAATTGTCAGCAAACATTTGTATTTCTATTCTATAAAGCTTCATCTTTGTTGATTTAAATTTCAAATTTAAAAGTTTTACTCAGCTTTAGGGACAAGTTAATAAATACAACAAGTAAATCTATTTGACTTTATATTGGAAAGTATTTTATAAGGCAGTGATTAGATTGCTATTACTACATATAAATGTTTTCGTATTGTTTTCAAGGGAAACATCATCGCGGAAAAATAGAATAATTAAATTATTAACCCTTTACTACCGCATTATGATTTACTGCAAATTTTTTCATGCAATATTTTTTTTAATCTCTACATTAAAAATTAAGGGATATACATAAATAAAATACTCAACTTTGGGAAATTTAATTCGTTAGAGCTAATTAATTAAGTTGGTACGTCAGTCAACCAAGGTCTAAAATATTCTCATAATACGAAAAGACCGAATAACTTTTTAATGGAGTTTTTATTTTTAACTCTTAAAAATGCTAAATAACCAGAGAACACTAATATTTTACAGCATAAAATACTTATTTTTAAAGATTATTAAACTTTAAGGATTTATTTATCTTTTTTTAATATAAAGACAACTTTTACACATAAACTTAATTTGATGATATGTAAAGAAACAGTTTTTCTTTTCATTAATACACAAAAATTCATGACACGTTATACATTTTAAGTGAGGTTTCTATTGAATGTTTTTTAAAGTACTGCAACCTGAGGTTGGCAGGGCTGTATTATCTTAACATGAACTACTGCACCTTGAGTCTTGCTCAGTCCTCTTAAGAATCCAACGAAAATTCCAGCAGATTATTTGCTGGTGTCTTCTGATCTGAAAACTCATCTGTTAGTACGTCACTGATTTCAGATGGTAGGTTCTGTAATCAACTCAAAGCCTCTTGAAGACAGAGCTTCTCTTTTCAAGATTTTCTAAAAATAGAAAATCTCCAATTGCTGTTAAATCTCAGTTGCGCATAAAGAAATTAAAATGTTGTTAATTTTTTAAATAAGAAAAGATATTTCATCTAATTGTGTGGCAAAACAAGCTCAGATTCGAAGTTCAAAATTTTTTGAAAACTTTAAAATAAAAAAGTAAGATAAGCAAAAATAAATGCTAAAAAATACATAACTCTATTGCTCTATAGTGATGACGCTTCATCACAACAAATAGCAACAATAAGCTACACGGACGGGAAGAAAAAAAATTCTTACTCCAGCATCCAATGTGCTGTCGGTACTTAGAAGTTCCACTAAGTTATTCAATTGTAAAATTAATTATATACACTGTTCACTAAGTGAAAAGCCAAATCGTTTTCTATCTTTATTAATATACAAAAAAAAAAGACCCCTTTTGACGTTAACTACTTTTTCGGAACAAAAATTGCAATCTGATCAAAATGTCAGCTGAAAACGCAACTTCTGCTGTACAACTATTCGCCTTTTCCGCTAAAATACTCATCATAGAACCTATACTGCCATATATCTTGGAGGAGAGGATTTCAAAGAATATTCCTGCTAAGTATTGTCCTATGTAAGTTTAAAGTGAGAGAGAGAGATTGGTACTCTCTTATAAGTGCCGTGGGTAGATAAAAGATTAACAAGCTATCTGAATTACGGAATTTCTAAAAACAAGTATGTTTTTTTAAATGCGCATTAAAAATTTTGCACTTTTTCCAGATTTAAACGAGCAGCTTTGGTAATGTTTTAAAAGGGATCGATTTTTCCATTTACATTTGGTTTAAACTAAAAAAAAAGGTTACAGAAAAGGACCTTGAATGTTAAAATAGTACGGGGGAGGGAAAGCACAACTTATATGGCTAGTTATGCAGGTTTTAATTTTTTAATCATCAATTTGCAGAATGTGCAATCCACTATATCTCTTAAACATTTATGTATTCCTTTTCTCGACTCTTTTATAAGTTACGACAGAAGCAGTGTCTGTGAATATATGTATATGTTCTGAGTATTCATGGAACGTAACTTAAAAAAGTGCTAATTTTAGAGAGTAAACCTTTATAAATTGGGTTTATTTTGAATAAGATTAGAATGAATTTTGTAAATCCAAAAGAGTAAAATAGTCTTTTTGTTGAATTGTTCTTTTTGACACGATATTATACATAAAATTTTGGTTAGAATTGGCAAACAATGCTGTAAAGGCGTATTGTTTATACAGTTTACAATAAATTGTTATTCTTTGATTTGGGGGTTTAGTTTGCCTTTTGTCAAACAAGCTTCATAAATTATTAAAATTTAACTATAATTTATACATTTTTTTGTATGTGTTCATTTATAAATTTTAAAAGTAATTGTGTGCAAAAAAATTATCTTAAAAATTAATTTGCTTTGTTTTTAATTTCAGAAGTTCACTGGAAATAATAATTTAGAAATACTTTTAAGTCTAAAGTCAAATCTATATAAAAACATCTGCAAATGACAAAAGTTGAGGCAGATGCTGTTCTCTAAACTGTTCTTAAACTATGAGCTCAGTTTATGATTTTAGTTCAGTTTAAATTCATTTCGTTGTGCGACGTTTTTGTGCCTTAAAAATGCAATAGCTATAAAATGTTTTCATGTTTCAATATTCCGTAGACCCAAAACTCGTATTTGGTAGGCATGTAGCCTCTAGCATTCCAATATTTTATGGTGTGCACGCGCAGTCCATTTTTCAGATGAGTTTAGATGATGAATAAAATATGAGGTGTGAAATGGCTTTATATGTGTGATTTTAAAGCAGCTTCCTTTCAAATGCACTGCACAGAACAAGATTTTTAATAACAGTAAATTTTACCAGCTTTTCGATCCACTTTTTTACACGAGTGCAAATATTTTATAAGGATTCATATCAATTTTTCAAAAATGTAAGGCGGAAGAATACTTTTGAGATTTCTACTTTTATTATTTGGACTCCTTGGCTTAAGATGCCATTTTAATTCGCATCAGTTTAATACTTTTCTTTTCTTATTCTCAAAAAAATCCCTTTTTTTTATAGAAAGTTTTGAAAGTTATATTTCTTTAGTTCGAAAAACATTTACATGAAAATTAATTTGTTTTTCTTAATGAATATTAAGAATATAATCGAATATCATCTGTATTTTTCTTTTTCATATAATAAATAAGCTGTCATTATGTTTCGTTATATTTTTGAACTAATGCCTATAAAATTCTTTTTTTTTCTGTTCTCATAATTCTGTTCTTTCTGTTAATTACAACAAAAGTATTTTTTTGCGTTTTATTTGTTAGGTTTGTAAATCACTTCCCTTTCCCCCATCTCGGTCAGAACTTGGTATCATCTTTCGATTTTTGTCAACTTGCGTTGTGATTTGCTTAATATCAGTGTGAAACAAAATGTTCTTGTGCATTATTAAATTAAACAAGAACATCAACTCTTTATATTTTTAAAGACAATGTTACATATACTGTTAATCGTCTATATAAAGGCTCTTTTCGAATTCTTTTCTTCGGTATTTGCGTTGTGAAGAAATTAAATAAACATTTCATGAGAAAAATGCAAGTAATTAGTTGAATATAATCTTGTTAGTTCTGAATATTATCAGTCATTCTACATGAAATGGTTAAAATTATCACTTCCGTTATCGAACATGCTTTTCAGATCAGTACTTCCATTTTTATCTTTATGCTAAAGAGTGAAAAATTTATGTAATAATTATAACTGTTTATTGTATCAGGTCAATTTTTGCGAATTTGAATGAATAAAAATTAATCATGTAGTAAAGAAAAAATATTTCTTAAGTATTCTGATGCATATAAAGTAAAATTTTTTTTTCTTTTTACTACTTATGTCTAGCAACATGACAAAAATTTTCCCTTCAGTTGTTGTAAGAAGTGGTAGCTTTTGTACATTGTCTCCTTCTGACGTGTATTTAAAAAATGGATTTCACTCCCAGAGAAAGAACTAGAATTGTTACCCTAAGTCAGCATACTTCTGTGCAGGGCCGATCCTACTAGGTGTGCAGTGCGTACACCGCACTCAGGCGGCCGCAGGCCGCCTATAATTCTTTCAATCAAGCAAAAAATTTTGTGAATTTCTCAAAATAAAATTTATAATAAGTTGAATAAGCATGCTGAATTTTAAATAGTTATTGAAAAATCAAAATAAGTCCCGATTTCCCAATAGCATAACATAGTTCGAGAAAAATAAGAATGGATTTCAAATTCTGAGGAACATTCCTTCTCATCAGGGGTGTAGCCTGCCTTATCAAGGGGCCTGTATCAATGATACGGGCCCCCTAGCTACAGGGGCTCCGGATGTGTGTAAGCAAAAATTCGTAAAATGTTATTAATAGTCATCTTTAGAGTTCCTTTCTACGTTTATAAAATAGTATGTCACTGGCTTCAAACGATATAAATTTTCCGTGTGAATTCTGGATCTCAGGACCCACTATAAAAAAGTTTAAAAGTTATTAAAGTTGCTCAAAATATTGAGAAAACAAGGAGTGGTATGTAGTCAGAAAGCAGGAAAAACTTCTCATTCAAAGCGTTTCGACGAAACGATCGTTTGAAGTGAAATACAGATAACACTTGGGATGGGAAAAATACATTCAGAATGTTATTTGTTTGTAAATGAAAGTACCCCCTTCGTCTGTTGATTGATTGATTGTAATGAACGTCGCACTAAGAAGCTACACGAAGGCTTGACAGTTGGAATTTTTTTCAGAAGTGGTCCAGTGAAAGAGAATATTAGATTTTATTTATCCCGGTTCTCTTTTATTTCTGTAACAACCAAAAGATCGAATGTGCATTCAGTCAGCATGGGATCTGCTTCCCGTTCCGATAAAGTTCTGGCTCATAAGCGCCAGAAGTCTTCTGTCACCCTCCAAGCCTATAGTTAATTAATTTTTAACGAGTATTCATGAGTTCTCAACGCTGGTCCCATGGGGGAAGGGGGCGTTAAGAAAGAATTTCGACACGTCGGACAAAAGTGATGAAAATCACGATCAAGATTTATGACATGCTTAGGACGAATGAAAAGAATGGGGCGGAATAACCCTCTGAAAAAAAATACCTCTTTCCGAAGAAAACTGAGGAAATTTTGCGTCAATTTGACTTCCGAACTAATTTCTTTTAGACAAAAAAGACAAAAATCGGAACAACAAAAACGGTTTAATAACAAAAAAGGTAACTATATTTTCACTTTCAAAATTCTCTTTTCGATTTTTAAGATTTAATCAGTGGCTGCGCTAGACCACGTGTGGACGTCGGCGAAATTAGGGTTCGCGAGGCCTCCTTATTTACCATACTTAAAAGGATCCTAACAATAGCGTGGAATTGAAATAAATATTGCACTATATTTAATTGTTTTATTAATAATTTTTATATTTATTTTGATTTTGTTTGTAATCATAACGTATTACGATAACTTTGTTTAGTAATGAATGAAACAATCTATAATTTCTAAATATTTAATTTAAATTGCTTCAAACTGTGAAAAGAATTTTCAAAGAAATAAAGTATGTTAGTTTACTTAAAGATACACACACATATATATATATATATATTTTGTACTTTTTATTGAGGTAACATGTGAAATAAACACATAATTTTTCTAATATACTCTATATAAGACTGTTAAGAGAACCATTATTTTGTAAGATTGAATTTGAAAAGCACAAATTCTTTTTTTCTTCTTGTATTTATTACTATTTTAAGAGTGATTTGCACGATACCTTCTTGATTAAGATCTTTTGCCCAGAGAACTTGAAAGAATATTTAATGCAAACTAATAATTATGTGTATAATTAATTATAAAAATACATAAAAATCGTATAATTTCTTTAAAATATTGTATATCATTCTGTATGCTTCTAATAAAGTTAATCAAAATTCATCTATTACAATCTATAGCAATAATTAAAATCTTTAAAAAAGACAACAAAATAAGAATGTCAGAACTATGGCAGAAATTTCTTGTAAAAAGCATTTAATGAAAGGTTTATTTTTACAGAACAATAATAAATGTTGAAAAATATAGATAATATTTTTTTAGTTGCTCCTAGTAGTAGAAAGCTATTTAATTAAAGTGATAGCAAAATGCGTTACAGAAACAAAAATATGATAAACACAATTTATAAAGTAGATAAGTGATTTCAAACAAAACAGAAATGTGAAAAATTATTGAATAAGTAGAAAGGTTGTATAATCTTGAGTATTTTTAATGTAATTAAGATACAAATTTAGTTAAAAAATTGTAGACTACTTTTGTGATATTGTGGCCTTTATCAAAAAGTTTTGAGTTATCTTAGAAATTTCAAATTATTCTAGAAATGTTTTATTGTTTTGTTTAGTCTCAAAGTACGTATTAAGATATTTGAAAAAACAAACAAACAAGTATAATAATAATATTAATGTTTTATTAACTTATATTTAGAAACTTTAAAAGGAAACTACAAAGTCAGAGTATTGTGGTTGTATGTGTGTTCCTAGTTTTTTTTAAAAAAAAACCTTAGAATTTTTGAAAGCTTGCTTTTGGTGGAGATATTTTAATAATTTTGAATAAGTTATCTGGAAGCCAAGCTACGTTTTGTTCTAGAACTGAAACTAGTATGTTTAAACAAACAATTAATTCAACCAAATATGTTTGTATTATATCAGAAATTTCATAATTCAGTCAGAAAATTTGAAAAAAAGATAAAACGTAATTTTTTGAGAGTTTGGAAAAAAAATGAATAAGCTTACGACTATTATTTTAATTTTCTAAATATTTCATGGAAAAAATTTACAGTTTACAATAATAAATAGAAACTTCAAAAAGTTTGAAAATTTAGATTCGATTAAAAAAGTATTTTGTTATTTTTTAATCCAAAATTTATAACTTTATTTTCAAGCATTCACAAAAATTCCTTTCACACTGCTGCAGAGAAATAAATTCTATGACTCGGAATCGGAAATCGTCCCTCGAGAAGACCCGAGGCTTTGTGCATGCATCGAAATTGTAAAAGAAATGGTTTCGACTTTCCCTAATGTAGATATACTTTTAAAAATATTTTTACTGTATCGGTATAGAATGCATCAGGTCAGAGATCTTTCTCAGTTTTAACACGGCACTTCCCACTCAGGGTATATGTCATACCCACCGTCTACCTTTTTTCAACGCTACTTCTAAACCTTTTTTGGAAAATTGATAGTTTCTCGTGTAGCTGATTTCAAGGTCATATCCTTTGAGGGGCTTTAGCTTGTAGGTGAATTCTAAATATATATTTTTGGATACCACCTCTTCGGTTATGTCATACCTTGCGCGTGAATCGCTGTTACAATTCTGAATGCATGAAGCACTTTTTAAATCTTTCTTATACTATGGCGTATTATTGTAGTTTTGATGAAGAAATGTGATATTTAAGTAATTTAATAGATACAGTATTTAACAGACACATAGTACAACACTATTTTCGAATTAAGAAATTCTGTTCGTGATTATGCCGAGGAAGAATCAAAAGATGAAGAGTATAACAGCAAGTATGATACCTTCTCTGAAATCAATCCAGATTTAGAAGAGGGAGACACAGTTAGAAATAAATGTTTTATATGTATAGACAAATAAACATTTGGAAAGAACGTGACTTTAAAGGAGACAACTGGTACACATCCACTTTCAGATGAATTTTTGAAAAGGAAAAAAAAAAAATACTTATTGCTGGAACAATAAGAGAAAATAAAAAAAGAAACGAGTCTTAAAGTAGTCGCATATGATGTGTAACATCTGACATGTTATCGTGGTAAATGCGCAATATTAACTTTTTCCTGAAAAAAAAATATGAATAGAGTATGGTTGGAAATAATTTTCTATCAAATAATTATATCTTTAATGAAAATTGTATTTAATTATATAAAAAAAGGAGTAAAAAAAATGCAATATTTTATCAAAAATAATTATTATTCTTCAATTTGGGGAAGAGCGGAGACAATAGACTTATGATAACTAAAATATGACACATATATTTGTGATTTTAAAGTATTTAAAGACCGTTGAGAAAAACAGCGTCAATAACAGTACCACTGTTAGCAGTCAAAACATTCCATTTTGTGTTCTTTTCGAGCTTGAGTTCATCATTCACATAAAAGCTATGAGCGGCTCAGCTTTTGGCAAACTGAAGTTAATGTCCCCACTCAAAATCAGGGGAAGCGAGTGATAATTTTTTTAAAAGAGCAGAACCACCCTCGTTATATGGTAAAAGTACAAAATGCAGGAAATCTTTAATTTTTTTTAACCGTTTGATTCGAAGAAATGTATACGACCATCGAAATCACTGTTTGTCCATTTTCAAATAAGCATTCTGCCGCACTTATGTCCTCCAACATCATGATTAACCTATTTAGAGTCAAGCGCTCGAGTGCTTGATGGCTACTAGAGTTGGACCCCCATGCGAGGGTAGCGAAAAGACACAGCCACGCACTCTCATTGGTCAAATCAAGTAGCGCGCGCTTACGTCACATCCTGTCCCTTTTCACGAAATCACTCCCAACAAATATCCAGCAACCGAGAGGAAAGATGTTGCACATCAAAAAGAAATTCCAAAATAAGATATAGACGGTATACAGCTCTTCAATGAAATAACTTGATTCACAAAGATATTTTTCCTGGTAAAAAACAGCCAACTGAGATATTAGAAATTATAGTGAAAAATGATCTTATTCCCTGTTTTCCCAATTTCGCTCTAGCATTCAGAATTTTTTTAACCTAACCTGTTTCTGTAGCTTCCGATGAAAGAAGTTTCAGTAATTTAAAAATCATTAAAAATTATTTGAGAAATAATATGACACAAGAAAGGCTTTCAGATTTGGCTCATAGTCTCAATTTTCTGGCTTCTCAGGAAGCCAGAAAAGTTATTTTATAGTTACGGTAAAATCTGCCGTATAACGTGCCCCTACACATATTCGCCGTATAACACGCACACCCTTTTTTGCGAAGACCTGAAATGCATGTGCGCAATGATCATGTGTTTTGAAGTCCTTTATTCGAATGTTATTCCAAGCTTTGGTAAAAAATAGTGTACTTTAAGAATTACAACCCTTTAAGCTCATATTTTTTTAGTAAATTCTGTTGTTTTGCATTTATAATTATAAAATGTTTGTTTTTATTTTAAAGGTTATATTTTTGTTAGTCTATTATTTTGTTAAATCATTTTGTCGCTATTATAACTCATTACCTGGCCAAAAAATAAAGTTCTGCACTTCAAATTTTATTTGGGTTATTATTAATGGTTTTACTTTTTATTCTTATATAAGTAGATGATTTTTTAACTTCAACGGTAAGTTTTAGTCAAAATATGAAAAGTTCTCTACGGGGGCAGCATATTAGGTGTTTGCACGAGGACGGCCGATACCCTAGGATCGGCCCTGCTTCTATGACTGTGAAGGATATTGTTGCAGCATTTAGAGTTTGAAAATCTAGTGTTTCTAAGATTAGCTATACTTGTAAGAGTCTGGATTCATCGACAGTTCGACGAAAGTTGGAAGAAAAGCAATCGAAGAAACCATATATAATAATGTAGTACAATATTCTGTTTAATATGCTTTATTTACATGTTATCTTTCAACAATTTGTGAATGTCAATTATAATATGCAAAGCATGACATTTTTTCTTTTATTTTACCTGAATTTAGTACATCTTCTGTAACACATAATTCTGTCTTACTTAAGCCCAAACATGAAAGATTTAATGTGTTTTATGAACTCATTATTGTGATAATAATCTTGAGAATTTTATTTAATTGCATTTAGAATAATTTTTCCTTGGCATAATATATTTAGTCCATAAGGATAAACTGCATTATAATATTTAATAAAGTAATTTTCCCGCCATAATCTTTTTTTAATACCAGGGACTACTTTAATAATATTAAGTGAAACTTTTTCCAATCAATGTGTGTATTAAAGTGCTGTATTTCTATTTTATTTGAATTTTTAATACTATTGAAGTATTTAATATCAGATCATGTTGATTAATTCTAATATTAATTTTATTAGATGTCTGTCCAATATATTTAAATTGGCATTTTTTACTTGTCATTAAGTAAATACAGTTAAATGTCTTGCAGAAGGTAAATTTAGAATTGTCTTTGATTTGATCATTATTGATGTGTGCATATATATATATATATATATATATATATATATATATATATATATATATATATATATATATATATATATATATAAATTTTTAACTATAATGTGCCTATAAAGCAAGAAAACTTAATATGTAATTGCAATGAATTGAAAGAATTCATAGATAAACTTCGCAAGCATGTTATTACTGGTGACCTCAATATTGTAAAAGACAATAATCTTAGAAATATAATGAATAAAGGTACTGGTTTTAGACTAATGATTTCCAATAATAATAAACTTTAAAAAAATCAGTTAAATAATGATATTGAGCAATTCATATACAAAATAGCTATTAAATATAGTGTGCCTTTTGAGGCATTCACAGAATTCAAAGGTAATATCACACAACAGCTTAATAATTATAACTTTGGTACAAATATCTTTTTGAATATTAAAAATCAAATTAAAAAATTGCAAAATAAACTTATTATAGTTTATGTTGATAAAGTGACAGGAAATTTTGCCTTCATATGTAAATACTATTATAATTTAATGATCGACTAATATTTTGATAATAATATAGCTTTTATTAAGTCATCAGTTTCTGATAGAGAAATAAAAAATCGCATTCTGGCTTTTCGTAAACAATTAAAAATTCAAAGTAATAATAAATTTAAATTTCCACATATATTTCTTACTCCCCAACTTCATAAAGACCCAGTCAAATTTCGGACAGTTACAAATGGTTTTAGTACATATATTAGCAAAACAGGCAAAATTCTCCATGAAATATTACATGAGATGCAATAAATAATCTTAAATCCGCACAACCATTCTTAAAAATAATAAATCACTTATTGAACAAATGAAAGATAAAAAGATTTATTCACAGTCTATAGTGTAGATTTCGAAGATCTTTTTAACTCTATTAATATTGATGATTTGATTAATATACTTGTAAATTCACATAAAGATAATTTATTTAATGTTAATATTATGATCGATTTGGCTCTCTACTTAGGTTTGTACTTAAAGAGAACTATGTATATATTATAATGGTAACTATTATCTACAGATTAAAGGCTTGCTATAAGGTGGCTCTGCTAGCAATTGTCTTGCCAATTTATATTCACATTATTTTGAAAATAGTTTTATTAATAATTCTGAATCTTACATTTTTCGTTACATAGATGACATAATCATTTTTGGCAAGCAAGGCAATTTTAAACCTAACACTAATTTTTATCCACAACATCTTAATTTAATACAGAAAAATAGTAACAACAATGAAGCAAATTTTCTTGATATACATATCAAATTAAAAGATAATGTTATAGTCAAGATACATATTATAAATGTGAAAGTATGTTTTGATGTTTGGTAGTCTTTCACGAGAAAACAGCCGAATGGATTTTAATGAAACTGTACAATAATATAGCTTATACATCAGAATAACACATAGGGTATAATTTATAAAGATATTGTGTGAAGTTTCCAAAATATAACGATAATTGTCAAGAAAGTAGGAAAAAAAAATTTTGCCATCTGCAAAAAATCCTGTGACAACATACATCTATCTTTTTTTGTATGAAGCAAAGCTTTCAATTTTGTTTTGTCTTCGCCATGCCTCAATGCGAGGTTGCTTTTAATTTATTCCGTTCATCAGTGTAATCACTATTTTTCTAATTTCATAATAAAACTAGATTTCGAAGGGAGAGGTGGTGGCAAGATATTAACATGAAATAAATACAACAAAAAGTAATATTAATGTATTACACTTCCAGATATAAATTAATTACACTATTTTAAGTGTTCATTACACAAAGTTTATAACAATGACAGTGGAAGGAAAAACTATGAAATTAAAATATCAAAATGTTTTTATCAGATAGTTTTTTTTCTTTTTGAATGTTTTTTTCAGTACATGTAATCTAGGCTTTCCCCCATACTGTTTTTTTATAACTTAATATATATATATATATATATATATATATATATATATATATATATATATATATATATATATATATATATATATATATATATATATGTGTGTGTGTGTTTATTCAAGCATTAAAAAAGCAATCGTTTCTGTAGCAATAGCTATCTGTAAATTTTTCTTTTATTTATTACTTATAGAAAATGGATTTTAATTAATATATATATATGTTTTTTAAAAGGATTATTTCTATTATTTCATTATTAAACTTATTATTTGCTAATTAAAAAGTACATCGTCTATTATTTTGGATAAAAATACATTTCAGAAACATTTTTAAGCTAACTATATATAACGATAGACTGATTCATGAAAATCTGAAATTTATTTTATTAGTTTAGTTTCTTTGAAACTATTATTAAAAAAATGATGAGAATGTTTTTTGTTTTACTCTTAGCATCAGAATCGTTTTCTTTTTATGGCTTCACATTAATAAATTTTTATTTAACGCAATATTGTTTTTATAAGTCCTACATCGAAATTTGAAACTATATCTTATCTGTGAGGGGGAGGGAAGGAGGGAACAACAATTTTTTTCACTAAAAAAAACCGTGTTATGCCGGGTTAGTGGGAGGGAAAAGAAACCTGTCTTAAATCGAAAATATGTGGAAGAAATTTCGGAAAAGGGAAATTTAATGAAATAATTTTAGAAATCACTCACATTGAGCGCGTACAAACACACACACATAATTGCTGGTGTCATGTGAGAAAGAGAAAGGCCGTGCAACGCCGGGCCATGCAGCTAGTTACTAATATTTATGATAAACGAGAAGAATTTAATTTCAATATTATAAAAATTCCTCATTGGGAGATTAATGTACATGTTTCTATATTCAGAAATATTGTTATTAATTATATACAACTCAATCAAGTTTTAGTTTTAAAAAATTCAGAAATAATAAATAACTATAAACATTTTACTAAATATTGCTTAAATCAGAGTTACCCAATTAATTTTATTAATAGTTATTTGAATAAAGGAAATCTAAATAGTAAGGATTATAAAATTCCCTAGAATAATAATAGTTTATTACTATATTAGCTGCATGCCCCGGCGTTGTTCGGGCGTTCTCTACTTTTATAAAAATGTTCCCTTTCCTTCATAAAATCAGTACTTCTAATACTCTTTTTCAAAATGACTTTCACCCCACCCCCCTCCTCCGCTTAGCCCGGCGTTGCTCGGCCTTTTTCCGAGTGTATAACTTAAAATTCGCTGTTTCGAAATTTTTTTGCTTCTTTTCTATCAGACGGATTTATTCCCCCCTACGTTGCTCGAACATTTTTAAATGCATAACACATTGTCATGGAAATTCCCCTTCCTCTCTCGCTATGATATCTCTTGAGTAAGTGAACAGGGGAACTTTTAATATTCACTCACTCACTTTGCAACCTTTTAGGTCTCGAAAACGAAAATATACCTTTTTAAAAATAGTTGTATGTTCAGAAAAGTAGACATTTTTATAATTACAAAATTTCACAACTGTATTAAATGTTGAATTAAAATTGTGAGTATTTGAAATGTTCGATAAACGGAAAAAAGTTTCATGCAATTATTTTTATAAATGAAGAAGTTATAAAAACATTGAATTTGATAAGTAGTTATTAAATATTTAAAATTTGAGTATATTTTAACTGATGCAACATATTTAAAAAATAAAATACTATAAATAATTAATTTATTTAAGTAAATCTCAGTTGAATAAAAATGTTACTTTGTCTTCTATTTCTTTAAAAAATATTAAAACTACCTTTTTTACTAATTATTATAATACTTATTATTACACTTTCTTGAAAGGTTTTGAATTATGCATTGACAGACTTGTAAAACCTTCGATATACATCCAGTATCAATTTTACTGTAGTTTTGTTATAGGTTTATAATATTCCTAACTATCCACCGTTCTTCAAGTTTAGTGAAATGGGTGTCTTACATTTGGCCTTTTTCAACTAAGTTTGTTTTGTATTTCAATATTACCTTTTGAACTGTAAATTTGTTTTAATATTTTTTTATCCACTATAAATAGTATTTAAATTTTAAATTATCGCCTTGCTTGATGGAAACTATTATTACAACTTTGCATTCAAATGGGAGAATAGATCTTACGTTGAATTTAAAAGACATTTTTTGACTGAGGACCTCTTTCTTTCTGTTAATATTTAACTTACAAGATAATTTCACTAAAGTCATTTAAACTATCAAATATCGTTTTTTCTCACGTTGTGTAAATCGAAAAGTACACTGAATCTTCGAATTCTGTGTAAGTGACCTTAAATTACCATAACTGAAAACTATATGGCACGATTTAAAATACAGTGAACAGCTTTTTCTGAAAAACGGCGTAAATCAATCTTGGTTCAAAATGCATTCTTTTTCAGGTTGACTGATTCGAGTCGTATTCGTTTTTGCAAGGATTTTTATAGAATAATTGTCTGTGTTTTGTCTTTAGAATTTCAGCGAATTTTTACTTTAATTAATATTGCGCAGTCCGTAAAAATTAAGATTTAAAAATTGGCGAACGTAACATACTCGAATTTTTCTAAAATCATAAGCAAATAAACAATGTTATTTTTTCGATTAAAATAGTATAAATAATTTATATCTGGAAGTGTAATACGTTAATATTACTTTTTGTTGTATTTTTTTTATGTTAAAATTGTAATCAGCCTCACACTCTGCTTGTTCAAACGTTCGTAGTTCCTGGCGTAGACAAAACAAAATGCAAAGGTTAGCTTCACACATAAAAGATAGATATTTTTGCTGACGTGGGCTTTTTTGCAGCGCACGCCAGAATTGCTTGCAGATGGTAGAATTTTTTCTTACTTACTTGACAAATATCGTTATATTTTGGACACTTTTCACAATATCTTTATAAATTATAGCCTATGCTATAAATTATGGCCTATGTGTTATTCTGATGTATAAGCTATATTACTGTAAAGTTTCATTAAAATCCATTCAGTTGTTTTTGCGTGAAAGACGCCCAAACATCCTCACAAACTTTCACGTTTATAATATATATTAGGATATTTATCATTTTTCTTAGATATAGTTACCTCCTTATTCTAATATTAGATAAAAAATTAATTATGATTATTTTATTCATATACAACTAGTGTCACTAAAGTTATGGTAGTTTGTAAACTATCTTTTTAATTTTTATTCTTTTTAATACTTTTGTTAAGTGCTACATTTAAACCATTCACATGCTTTGAATCTGCATTTTAGGTCTTTTTAAGGTCCTGTAATTATGTGGCTAATGCTCATAGTCACACACACAAATATTTTTTATCTTACAGACTAAATTTTTGACTTTTTTTTCATTTATAATTTTCTTTTTTTTCATTTCTATAAGTAATTCAAGATTTTTGTTTTTTAAAAGTTATTAATGCACTTAATCTGCATTAGGGTCTAGAATCTGGCAATAACTTATTTATTGCACTCAGATTTAGCGCGGGCTCTGCATTTTTAAGTGCAATTTTTAGGTAAGTTACCTCTATATTGTAATGGATTTAGATATTCCTATCCATTATTTTCACAGGTTTTTGCTCAGTATTATTAACATAAAGGGGGAAGGTTGGCTAGCCACAAAACATGTTCAACCCCACTTTTTTATATAAATTATTTTATATATAAGCTGTCCTAAGTTAGCAATGTTTATAATACTGAAGCACCCATTTTTTAAATTTCGATTGCTCATGTGTCCTTCATTGTGTGATTTGCTTATTGTCTGTGTTTTTCGATTTTGATTGCTGAATGTTCATCTCTCGTTTGTAAAGAATTTGACTATATATATAATGCACACAGAATTTTTAAAGCATGCTATAAATTGCAATGGGGACAGAGATAATAATGGCTTTTTGGATTATCTTCCATTTTCATTTCTTCTCAAGCAACAAATTCGACATTGCCTTGCCAATACCTGTTCTTTATCGAATATTTTCAAGAATCTAAATTTCTGCCTTCAATGTAAAGTTCCCGCCTTCACCACAAAGGAAATCCCGTATGGGAAGTATTTCAGTACCATGGACAAACTGCATCTCTTAAAAACACTAGCATTAATAGTCTCACCATAAGAATTAAAAATATGTGCGAATCAAAGATAGAAAGTAGAAAATATCAGTGTCCGTACAGCGTACGGGCAAACTGGTTGTAGTCAGCTTTCGGTAGCTTATACGGTGTACGGGCAAACCAGTTAAGGGGTTAAGTCTTTCAAATGTGTTTAAATGTATACGCAAATTATGAGTTTTCAATAGATAATTATGGTGGGAAAAGAAAAAGGAAAACAGTTTTTAGTAGATATAATTATCTTTTTGATAATTCATATAGCTAGAAGTTCGAAGAGCGGCAATAGACTAAACAAAGAACCACATGCGGCTCGCGAACCGCGGTTTACTGCTTTGTACTAATGCAGTGCCGTACGCAGATTACTATTGTGGGATTGGCTTACCTTTTTAAAAAAACACTGATGAAATTGCTAAGGCATAATCTTTGTTAAAAATTAACATTCTCTCGGTGTATGGGAGGGATTTGAACCCCCAAACCCTACTTTTGTGTACGCCACTTTGCTAATGCATATATTTATCAGTTGAAGCTATAGTATAAATAAAAGTACTTTTTTTTTACAGTGAGAGAGTGATTTTTTTTTTTACTTTGCCCCAACTAATTTGCACTATTAATTTTGTATGCAGCGTAATACTGAAGTTAGGTGATTGAAGTATGATTGCGGGTGCATCTAATTATGGCTCAGATATGTATATAGAAGTCATATGTAGCTGTGGTGAGCAACATTTATTTAAAATATTTTTGCCATAATCTATATTTTTATATAATTTTTCATGTACAAAGAATAAGATACCTAAGTAATGAAAAACTGTGTCCCCCCTTTTTTCGAAATGATTGAATGCATATATAATATTTTTTGTTAATATATTAATGTACTCCCATGAAACTCAAAAAAACAAAGTCTTTTTTCTCATGAATAGGCAATTGATTTTTTGTTGGATGAAGTATTCATGTGTAAAAAAAGTTACTTCATATTCGTAATCATCTGAAGATCCAGCGATACAAGAATAATTTGTATTTATGATGTATTGACTGCCATTTGTGAGACATCACGTGTTAAGATATTTTTTCTCTATGAAGCTTCAAAATACAATTTTTTTTATCTTGACTAAGTCAATCAAATAGGCCTTGGACAGTTAATGTGATATTTCGGTTGGTTGAATTGGATGTATTTCGTTCTTCAGATTATTCAATTTGACGTCAGTAATTTCCTCTTGTGTTCAGTTGATAGATCCTTACAGTGAGATGGTCCTTTCTCCTTTTTTTTCCCTCTTTCATTTTCTTTTCTATATTCAACTCCGCCATGTTTGCGAAAAACCAAACAACCTAGATTCAAAACATAAAAACTGTTTGGTTGCGATTGAATATTAGTTTAAAAGACATTAAATAGTAAACTTTCTAGTAAATCTAATGGCAAAGAAAAAAAGAGCTTTTTAAAAAATTTTAATTGTTAATTGCATTCTGTATATAATTTTAATATTTTGTTGTATTATGTATTAAACATATTGTAGGGCTAACAGACTATTGTCCAGATAAGATTTAGAATTTGGGTTTACTATTAAATTCTTTTATCGATTATGAGGTTCAAAAAACATGTTGGCGATTTTCATATTTGTCTTTTAGTGAAATAAAAATTAAAGTATCTGGATACACACACGAGGTATTTTTGCATTTTTTAGAACCTTCGATCAAACTTTAATTTTGCTAATGGAAGTTTTAGTTCAAATCTTGTAGTCTCAATAGTTTTAAAACCAAAATGTATTTTTTTATAAGTGACTTACAATAAATTGTGGAAAGGGTGCTGTTTCGGATAAAATTCAGAAATTATGTCAAATAAGTATTCATAGATTGATTTATAGAATCAAAGTATAAGTAAGAATTTTTTCTTTCATCTAACCGTAAGATTGTTGTGAGGAATGAAAAAGAATGCCGTATTTCAGTCCCTGGCTCGGGGGGTCACACATAAGCCCCATGTCCATAAATTGATACTTTGATCGCGTTGACGAAGTTTTTAAGTTAGGAAAGTAAGATATATGCGAACATATGTACTTTGCCAAAAGTGGTAGTTTAAAAAGTGAAAGACATTATTATATTGGATGTTATTGACCACACGCACATTTGATAATGATGTAGATACATAGAAATGTACCCTTTATGAACTTACCTTAGATAAGTACGGTTATCACAATACCGAGATACAGTAGTGAACTTTCCTCTCTCCCGTGGGGTTTACTGTCTTTGATAGAAATGGGTGACGCGCTTCTAGGATTCCCCTACCGATCTTTAACTATTTTCGACCCTTTTTTTTGTCAGTTTATTTTCCGTTTCCTTCTCCTAACTACAATATCTCAGATTTGCATGTGAAAAAATATATGGTACACTTTGTTATTTTGTAACTATTACTTTCATTATAATAAACGGGTTCAAAGTATTATTCCTCAGCAGTTTCTTTGTATTGTATTTTTTATACTTTAAATTGCATATTTTTTACTAACATTATTGTCTGAAATGTGGATTCTCAAATCCTGTGCGGCGTCACGTAAGGCGAAAAAAATGGTGTCCTGCCAATACCATTTACATTTCCTTCCTTTTTTATTCGCTGTGGACTGGAGAGAAGATTGAGTCCGCTTTTGTTTTTTGGGTGTTAATAAGACTGAGGTCTCTTATGCATGGATTTTCTTGTCGGATCTTCGTTTTGTAGTACTATACATGGGTACCACTATGTAAGTGTCCACCTTGCAATTGTCACTTAATTTGCAGACTATCTCATTCATTGGAGATGCCGCTGAGTGGTTATGGCTGCGAGTTCGTGACCGGTGATATTTCAGTCGAGTCAGTGAAAACTAAGAGAATGGAACAGTTATTCAGTACTCGTCATTTGATCTTTGTTCAAAATTATAAAATCCATCGCCTGTAGCCTTCGTGTTGCTTCTAATTATTGCATTAATGACCTATCGTCCAACATTCCTCGTTTAACTTCATTTTGAGTGGAGGTGCTCAAAGATTAATTCTTTACTCTCATGGACCATCTCTTTCGTACCCGGTTAAAGACCTTGTCTTACCCACATCTTGCAAGTTTAAAAAAAGTTTCAGCTCATTCGCAATTTTGTTGTGTTTTTCTGACCGAACATTGGAATGTCTTGACAAATCTGTATTCGCTATCCACAAACAAAGCTCTTCAAGGAAAATATGTTGAACTACAGTCTCTAAAAAAAGTTACAATCCAGTTATTTACTAATAAAAACTGTGCTACTGCTTTGCTATCTGAATCATTCTTGTCAGCAAAATCATTTCTCGATTCTCCCTTTACTAGTAGCCGTGGTAGCCTAGTGGCCGGTGTGTCATGAGTTCAAACCTAGTACCTCTGAAGACCCGCCTTGTAGAGGAGCGATGCACGTTATATCTTTTGAGAGCTCAAACTTCCTCCCGTTGATGTTGTGCGGTAGTTAAAAAAGGTGGTGTCAGCTCAGGTGTCGTCCTCGTCAATTGACCATGGTTCAAAATGACGATGTCCGTCGCCAAAAGCCCTCGAGTAGCTGAACAGTGCGACTTTAATATTCACTTACTCTCCCTTTACTATTAGTTCGCACAAAATTAATGTCATAATATCATTTCTGAAACAAAATCCTTGATTTATTTCTGATTGGTGTTATTTACGGGTCAAAGATGTTAGTTAAAAAAGATGAAACTGTTTTCCGAACTAAGCATTTAATTTTAACTTTCAATTATCCTCATATACCAATGCCAGTTAAAGCAGAATCTTTTAACTGCTTTGTATGATAATACTTTCCGAATCATCTTTGCTGCTTCAAGTGTTAGAGGTTCGGACATATTAAACTTTTGCCGAGGACAACCAACGTGCTTTACATTCCTCTGCAGATTGCTATCTGGAACCGAGGTATGTTAGTTGTGTACAGTCACATCTTTTCAATTGGGAGTTCAAAATAGAAAATGAAAATCCAAGAAATTATAAAGCAAAACATTTCCTAATTAGAAACTCTAAGACGCAAAGTACCTTAAAAATAAGCCTAAGCTGTTGGATCTTTAACAATTTTTACTTCCATATGTATTATAAAATACTATGTCCGCCTTTACAATGTTTGAAACCATTGCCCGTATGAGTTTGCGTTGATTTCTTTGACTTGATAGTAACTGTTTCTACAAAATCATCGTTCATGTCATTACATTCGAAAAATGTTTCAGCAGCTTTGACTTATGTCAAATTTAATTCCACCAATAATATATTTTCCTCACAATAATCAAATATTCCTATACTTGACTCAGTTCGATTTGAGAAACTTCCAACTCATAAGAGCAGTACAAAAAATAAGAAAGGAAGTCAATCCAGTATTGATATAAAACGGAAGGAAAACACTCCTACATCAAGCATTTTAGAGGACGAGGATGTGAAATAATCCGTGCGAAATTCATCTTGGCTATATACCGATAACTTCCAGATCTGCAAAGAATAGAAAACGAAAGTAATAACTTTGATGTTATTTTCATTTTCATATTTGACATTTTTTACGTACTTTTCCGCAGGAATCTATATATATATATATAATGTGTGTGGGATCGTATTGTATGTCTTCATAATTGTTTAATGTGATTTTTTATCTTTTAATGTATAATGTACAGTTTTTAAAGTTACATCATCTTTCTTCTTATTATGTAACGTGTGATTTAAAATTTTTGTATCACAATCTGCTTTTTTTTTTACAGTTTTGTTTCGAAAAATTCCAACCAACCAACAGAATCGTGATATAAACGTAGCAAAATTAAACTCAACTTCACTCAAATGGTCAAAGTAGTTTTAAGTAAAAATAAGATTTCTTACAATTAAATATGTTACTGTATTAGTTCTGTTTTTTCTATGCATGTATATAGTTTTATATTTAATACATTATAGATGTATTTTTTATCATCAGGGGTCCTTTCAGCTTAGTTCGGAGATGCATCCATAAAACTACGGGTCAACAATTTGCTGTTAAAATTGTAGATGTTGCCAAGTTTACTTCATATCCCGGTCTTAGTACAGAAGGTAAAATGTTATTTTTTAAAAAAAATTATCTTTAGTTTATTCCTTGTAGTTATGAGAATAAGAATATGGTATTTTTCTCACAAAATATTTCTATTATGATACCATATTAAAAATGTGATGCTGCTGTAAACACTGGTATAACAGTCCCGAAGTCCATATTTAGGAAAGTGGGGCATTTTTTGTAATGAATTATGTAATGTGTTATTTGAGTTCTGTTTAATTCTTTAAATACTTTTTCATTCTGAATTTAAAGCTACAATGGAAAAATTTGAAAAAAAAAGACTATTCGTTAATTTGTCCTTCCTTAAAATATATGCACAGCTTATTTCATACTAATTTCTGTATCAGATGCTTGTTTCTTTTGATTCTCATTATTTAATTTACTTCAGTAAGTGCTCATCATTAATGAAAAGACCCCGCAGAGTGTTGTGTAAATATATGGCTTGTGTAACAGACTGTATTTATAACTGTAACGGTTAGGCTAACTGTAACCATAAGGTTGACGTTGTAACTAGTTAGGAGCGCTGTTCCACCCTCACACAGTTGGTTCAGTTAGTGTTGGGGACGTCTTGTTGTTGTTCGAGTGTGTATGTGATTTTTTTTCCCGATTGATTGTAATCCTATGTATATAGCACGCAAGATTTAATTAAGCATTTGTTATTAATTATTAATTTTGTTAATGATAATTATTTATTCAATAATTAATACTGTTTTTTGTTCCCGAAAATCGACAAAATCAAAAGAATATGTTGGGCAGCGTATTGGAGCACGATATGGGCAAGTGATCTTTTGACCTTAAAAACCCCTCGCCTCCCCTTCAAGAATTCTTATGTGCGCCACTGCTTAACACTATATATATTGATTTCTTTCTTTTTTTTAAAGCATTGTGTACAAAATTTAAAACTATTTTTAATACAAATAATGTCAGGATTTTGTGAAAATTGGGGTATTGATTTAATGAAAAAGTTGACTTTTATATGACACTGTCTCTTGCTTCAGCACCACACATTTTTCGAAATGCTTCTGTCTTAAGTTTTACCTAGTGGTTCCACCTATCGGGATGATGGAAAAGCTTTAGAAATCTGTATCTGATTTTTTATTGCACCTTTGCTTTAATGACAGATGATGTAATCACAGCTAAGTGACTCTCAGAAACTCCATAACTATCACTGACAAATGTTATTTTTAGATTCATTCTCCTTTTCCACTTATTGTTTTGATTGGTGCCAAACCGCGCGCGGAGGTTTGAATTGATCTGCATTATTTTTACACTGGTGCGCAAAACTTAAGCAACAATGTAAATTTTAAGCAGCCTTGGAATTGCAGAAAAGAGGTTATTGCGAATAGTACAATGATCACGCAGTTCATTAGAAAGGTGATTCGTATGCACATGTTTGGAACAAAATGTCATATTCGATGTACGCAAAACACGTGCGGACGGCATGCGCAGCTCAAGACTACAGTAAAAGGAAGGACTGAGGCACAATTCAAGACATTCGCAGCAAGTGCAACATGACTAGAAGTGAAATATGACTAGGAGAAATCATCTGGACGACTTCACTCACGGAAGAATGTTTGGAAAGCTGGAAGAGGGATGTAGTTTGACCAGTGTAGCTGAAGGTTTCGGAATAAAAAAGAAGTGTCGTTTCGCGCACTTTGAAAGCCTTCCAAGCCATAGCTTCAGCTGTTAGAAAGTTTGGTGGTGGCCGCCCTAGGAAAACAACTACATTGGATGACCGATATATCGTCCTTCAGGCGATTGATTGATTGATTGAATATTAACGTCGCACTGTTCAGCTACACGAGGGCTTTTGGCGACGGACCACGTAATTTGGAACCATGGTCAAGTGACGTGGACGACACCTGAGCTGGCACCCCCCTCTCCTAACTACCACACCACACCACACCAACGGGAGGACGTTTCAGCTCTCGACAGATTTAACGTGCATCGCTGCCCTACACGGCGGGTCTTTAGTGGTACTAGGCTCGAACCTGTGACAAAGCAAGCCACAGTCCGATACCTATACCACTCGGCTACCGCGGCCGACGTCCTTCAGGCGAAAAGAGCCCGATACCAGTTAGCAAGCAACTTTGCTCAGCAACTGTGTACAGCAACAGCGTGATAAGTGTCGCGAATTTTTGTGACCAGATGCCTTCGCAAAGATGGCCTAGTTTCCCTCCGTCCTGAAAGCTGTATTTTTTTGGAAGTTGGCCATCGGCGGCACCGTTTAGAGTGGTGTACAAAAACGGGACATTTCATCAATGGAGTTATGTCCTCTTTACGTGTGAGAGTCGGTTCAGTTCCACAAGTCATTCTCAATGTCAATTGATTTAGAGAGAGGTCAGGACACGATTTCGTTTCAGTAACATCACAGACAGCGACCGTTGCGATGGTCCTGGAGTCATCGTCTGCAGAGGCATTATGCTGAATGGATGGACTGAGCTCCACGTTCTTGACAGAGGTTCTGTAACCGGAGAACGCTATTGTATGGCGGCGATCCTTCCCCATGTGCATCTGTTCTGAGGTTTTATTGGAACAGACTTCGTTTTTATGGATGGCAATGGACACTCGAATGGATTGGGCTGCGTTTTCCCCTGATTTAAATCCCAAAGAACATGTGTTTGAGGCTTAGGGGAGACGCCTTGTGGCACGATTACATCCTCCGGGGATTGTGGAATGGACACTCTTACCTCACCTCAAGAACTGTTGGACAACCTGGTGCTGAGTATGGAGAGACGGTGCAAAGCAACCATTACAGTAAGGGGAGGGCATATTCCAAACTAAGGAACATGTGCTTGTTGTTCTTCTTGGACTGACAGTCATGTGTAATGATATTATGAGTTCAATAAAGCCTTTTTTTTATTCTATACTGTATGCATTATATTTATATGTGCGCATTTATACTTTTGTCATCCTTTAAGAACAAAATGCTGTCTCTTATTTCTGAGTTTCATGTCTTTCAGATGATTTCTCGTAGAGTTATGGAAAAAACAAACTGTTGTCTTAGTTTTGCACACCATTATATATGAGATATTGGATCCTCCATGTAATTTAATCTTTTCGGTATTAGTATTTCCCGGTTTGTATGTCGCAAAAGTGCATTCGAAGTACTTGAATGGGTTTAAGGCTATTTGTGTGCATTCTGCTTTTCTTTGAAGCCTCTTAACTAATATGCATATTCGTTTCCTGCAAGTCCAACGGTCTAAAACTTTTCTGTCTTATAATTTCTTTCCAGAAACAGAAAACTTGATTGTTAAAGAATATATGACGCAAGATGAAGGAATTGTCATTGTGTTAAAGGAATATGGTGGACTTTATGACAATGACAATTTTTTTTTTTTTTTTGTAAAATACAGTCCACAGGACAGTAGCGATTATGCATACTGTTACATCAAAAAGCTGAACAGATTCATTTTTAAAGGTGTGCAATCTTTTTCATGAATACAGCTCTGTAATTTTTATTGTGATGGTAGGACTTTCTCTAAAAAAATAATTGTTATGGTACTTATATTTGTATTATCCTTTACTGAAAAACGCAAAAAATAATTTTTTTGTTCAAATATTTATTTTTTTGAGTCATTGTTTCAGCCACTGTACAAAAACTTCCATTTGTTCACGAAGCATAGTAACATATATTGTATCCAAAATCGCTGTTGAAAACAACACATTAACATTTCTATACTATATAGGTCGAATCTACCATTTTCTACCATTGATCTTTTGATATCTTTCACAGATTTTGATTTTGATTGTTTAAACGTTACATATTTCCAAAAAATATACATTCCTTTAATGTGTTTCACTTTCAAAGTGATATTTTTTTTTCAGTTACAAATAGGGAAAGTGACATTTTACCTTTTGAATCAACTCCTATTATTAACATGCATAGAAACGCATGTAAAACCAATTTAGTGTTTTCAATAAATTTCATTTTAACACTTGAATTTCTGTTGGTGTCAATTGGACACTGGATCCTATTTACTTTGTTCTCCTTTCCGCATTTTTGTAGGGAATTTGAAAATTGTTCGTGACTTTTAATCATTTTCCCTAAAGATTACACAGAAAAGGTTTTGTGTCTCTAGGTTAATTAGGAGTGATTTTACAACTGGATATACCTAGAACATCCACTGGTGTCATTTCCACACCAGGGCATTTTTTTCATAATAAGAAGCTGTCGTTCAACAAAATATAGTTTTCTGAGTAGATACCATTAGTAAAACAAAGCTCCCAAAGTCCTATCATGCATTTTTTTTACCATGAATGCAGTGTTATTGAGTTCACTGTGGAAATTAATCAATTATACGAAAACTGTTGTGTCTAAGTGTTAGGGTTTGCAGCTTCGGAATCCTGGTGTTTTTTCCAGTCCCGAAATCCTGGGATTAAAATAACTAATCCTGGGATTTAATTTTTGTCTGAATTATATTAAAATTTTTCTCATCAAAATTTTCTAAGAATTTAGTTTTTAGAAAATTTATATTTTGTTTATGAAATGTGTTCCATAAAATCCGGCGTATAACGGGCTTCTATAATTTAGAGCTACAATTTTTAATTTTTAGATATATTTGCCGTATAACATGCACCCCCTTTTTTACGAAGAAACCTGAAATGTACATATACAATGCTTGTTTTTTTTTTAGGTCATTTATTCCAGGTATTATCCTAAAGGCTTTGGAAAAAATAATATGCTTCTAGAAATACAACCCTTTAAATTCATAAGAAATGTCATTTCTTTTAAATAAACAGTATTTCGACATATGTAGAAATCTAATTTTTTTTCCTATATGCTTGTCTTTTTTCTCAACTTTCTAGTTCTCATTTTCATATCTGGCGTATAACGCACAGCCATAAATTGCAATCTTATTTTTTTTGTGTTAAAAGTGTGCATTATATGCTGGATTTTACAATACGTAGAATTTTTTTGCGCATTTTTAAGTGCTATAAGTAAAAAAAAATATATATATATGCAGCTCTCATTTCTTGTATGGGAGAACGTCGCACAGATCTAAGTGTGGCTCACTGCAATACTTACACAATGATATAAGCAAAATCTCAAGAATAGATTTTGTCCCAGTTCCTTCTTCAGTTAAATGCCGTTAATTAATAGCAGATCTGTTTGAAAGACTTGATACTCTTCAAATCACATTGCATTACTAACAGCTCATGCAACTGGATCTTCCATTTCAAATAAGGTAACACTTGAAATTGATTCACATTCTGATTCAATAACTGTGGGATCAACTAAAACACAAAAATTATTAAGTGTAGGATAAAAACTAGATAACGTTATCAAAGAGGTGTAGGCACCAATGCAATTTATTAGATTTGAGACACTGTCTTTAAAATTCCAAGAGAAATTTCTCTTTTTTGAAAATGGAGGGAAACGGGGTGACTACCTGAAAAGAACATACTCCTATTTAATGACAATCACACCTACTAGTGTAGAATCCAAACTAGCATTTTCTGCAGCAGGACAATTTGTAACAAAAATAAGAAGCTGTTTGAACGATGAAATGCTGGATGAGCTGTGTTTTTTAAAAGCTTATTTACAGAAACACAAGAAATGAAGAATTTTTTTTTTTTTTTTTTAAGATTTCATTACGTATTTTTTTTTATCATGAATTAAGTTTTTTTTATTTGTTTCAATAAAATTAACATTAAGCCAATTTTTAATTATATTTTCAGTTTTATTATGCGATTTCAACTATGCGTAAGTATTTTTAATGAATAGTCCAATCCTAATCCCAGGATTTGGATAATGTAATCAGGAAATCCTGGAATTGAAAATATAACACGGAATTGCAAACCCTACTAAGTGTGTTACTAAGTATTTGCGTATCTGCTCACATAAAAAAATTATTTCATTCGATTTTCGAACTTAGTGCCGAGTAGACATGCTGAAACGATAGCTCTTAGAAAAGGTTTAAACCCTAATGAAGTTACTAATTTGTTGTGGGAGCTTTCTGGGAATGAATCGGCTCTTATTTAGATTCCTATGAAGACATAAAATTGAATGAAAGTGACTGCTAAGAATATGCAGAAAGTGCAAATGTAGTTGATAATATTCCAGTAAATCCTGATATATATGTGTCGCTAGGGATGGCACAGAATTGATACTGCATAATAAGTAATGTTCTTGGCAGATTTGTGTGTGATTCAAAATGTTTTGGGACAAAGCAGTGTTCCAACTGGCTTCGCGAAACATAATATCAATGTCAGTTTTTTATGATATATAGTGTCATAATATATGACACTGATATTACATGAAATAATATTAAAAAGTCTTAAAACTAAACCCTACTGAATAGTAGTCCTGCAATTATTCAGTTATTATAATTTTAATAAATTTTTAAATTTATATCATAGTGTTGAACTTACACCGGTGGGTGTTTAAGGGTAATCAAAATCCCGGACGCTCTAGTGTTAATGAATGGTCAATAAATAGCATTAGTGTACTTAAATGAGAAACAATGATTAAGTGGTGTCTGCTGTTTCTTTTCTATTGATCTGCTATCTATGATGAATGTTATGTGTAATATGTCACCAATCATTGCCGTGGAATAATGTTATATTGATCACTTGAAACAAAAAATGTTAATTACTTACAAATTCAAACCTAGATTGTGAATAGAATTCATAATATTCTATATGAGTCTTTAGTGTTCTATATGAGTCCATATTGTTCTATATGCTGTTCGTTTGTTGCCATTTTTATGCTGCAGTATATCATGGAGAATCTTAAACGTGATGCTTCTGAAGAGAAGATTAGAAAGCTTTTACAAGAACTCTTTTATCAGGCTGATTTAATATGTACCTGTGAATTGAATAAAACCAATGAATCGGATAATTTATCCAATGAAAGAATTTCTGATGATCACACTGATATTTTGGAATCGGAACTATCCTTGTGTCATATAAAATAAAAGTGTGAATCATCTATTCACTTTGCTTCATGACGTAAAAGTTCCACAAGTAAAGGGGGGGGGGACATTCATAATTGTGTTCCGTAAGCAAACTAAAGAGGGAGTCAATACGACGGATAATCTACCACTTATACATGCTAATCAGAAGCATGAAGACGGTTGGTGTATTTGTTGTATAATATAATTAATCAAGCTTCAATTAACGTTTTGTTGTTTGTATGTGTATCAATCCGTTTTAAAATGAACTTAAGATTTTCAAAAGTCGTCTTCCAAAGGAACTGGGAGACGAACTTACTGAGAATGATAGAAATGTCGTTAGGAATGAAAAAAGAACACGTCAGTAACATTAAGCAAAAAATTACTAGCAGCAAAATAAGAAACTTCAGATGCCAGGACATCTATAGGATGAAGATATAAAGAATGTGGCCCTAAGAAAGGCTAGAAAAAACTCAGATTAGATGTGCATTATATCAGAAATTTCTCTGCAAAGAACGTGTAAACATTTATTGTAAATCTTATTTATCATAAAAGAAAAATATCTATAATAATTTAATTACAATCCGTAAGTAAAAATTGTAGCTAACAGTTGTGAATTACTTCATTTGTTTTAAAACTTTCAAAGTCTTATGCTGAATCATGAGACTAGTTGAAGAGAGGGGAGAAGTTAAAAGAGGAAAAAAAAGTAAGAAGGAACATGAATGATCTAAATTATATTTGTTACAATAAATTACTATTTATACATAAAATGAATGATGTAAAAAATGTTTTTCTAAGGAATAGAGCAGTGGTTCCCAAAGTGGTCTATATGGACCCCCAGGGGTATATGACGACTTACAAGGGGTCCACATTAGCGAAAAAATAATTTGGGGGTCCAGGACTCTTATTTTGAAAGAAAATTTAATCAAGTAGAAACCACGCACACACAACACACAGATTTTATCTATTTAGCAGATTTTCTTACTAAATTTAATGAACTTAATTTGCAGTTATAAGGTGAGACAGCATAAATTTTATTAAAACAAGGAATATTTCAGCGTTTCTTTCCATAATTAAGCTAAAGCAGGTTGTCGCGTGAATTTTCCGAATTAGTCAGACAATCCGTCAGGACGTTTTAATCTACGTTCTACATTTAAATGCCCTTTATTCTGATTTTGAGAATGCTTTGAATATGGCTTATATTACCATGGTCACATTGAAAAAAAGTATTCATATTACAATCGGAACTGATCGAAATAAGCACTGACGAAGATCGTAAAGTAAAGTTTAGAAACATGTACGAGCAATTTTGGCTTTAAAAAGACATACCTGTTACAGAATAACGTGAGAAAGTTTTCAGTTGATTTCCTAGTGAGAAGTTTCAGCACAGTTGCCAATCTCTGAAAGAGAAAAAGAAAAACTGGTCATTACTATCAGAAGATTTAGGGTTAAACCTGAAAAGAGTACCAAATGTTGAAAATTTGTTATTGAAGCATCAGATTCATCTCTTCCATTAAAAGCATTTGCTTATTGTCCAGTTATGTTATGAATTAATTAAGTTTTCATCTAATTAATTTACAAGTGCTTCTTAAGTTTTAAACACTGTGCTTTGAGAAATCTAATTCTTTAAAGTAAGTAGTTCTATATTAGCTGTAAAAAAGATTGTAAAAGTTGATAAATTTGTAAAAATATTCAATATTAGGTAAGCAGGGGTCAACCCCAATCCAAAAAACATAGCAGGGAGTCTATGAGGCAAAAATGTTTGGGAACCTCTGGAATAGAGTATGAATCTTTGAGAACTGAGCCGAGTGGTTTCATACTGGTAAAACGTGACGTTTTCTCTAAAGAGTAGGGCAGTTAAGCCATCTTTTTGAAAAAGAGGCATATTTAGCAAAAATTTACATAAATTTACAAATTGCACATTAAGAAACTCTGCAATTTTTCTAGCAGTGATTTTATTATATTTAAGAATTTTTATCACATTTTTCTGATGTTAACACTTGCAATATTCAAAAATCATAAAAATAATAGTAAAAATAATTACCGAGAGAAATTAATGGTCAGATTACCATCTCTGTTAACTATTGACTGAAAGTCAAAGTAATTTTATAAACTATTCGGGGATGTCTCCATTTCCTTAGCAAACTGAATGTCACACAACGGTGGTTAATTACTTAAAAGAAAAGCAGGGCATGAAGCATGTAAGCTGTTAATGGTACTGTGGATTTCAATTCCTGTTATGTTCAAATTTTCTCAGAGATCGTAACTTCAAAGACCATTCTTTTCAATAAAAAAAAAGTGTGGAAATGAAAAAAAAAAAAAAAAAGATGCTTTCTAGCTTTCTATTCATTAAGCTCTGTTTATTAAAGAAGAAAAGATAAGCGCTTGAAGCAAATAATGAAACATTGCTAATTTTTTTGTGTTTGAGCTTTTTCCATGAATAATAAATATTTTGAATTTAGGTTTTCATTTTTCCCATATTGCTTCACATTCCATAACTAAATACATCATTGGTCATCCTAAAACAACATTGGACACTGATCGTTATGGAGTCTCGGGTCAAGCAACAGCTACAATTGCGTTATCTGTCCTTCAAGTCTATGGTTTTATAGATGACATAAAAGTTCTAAAGCTTTCCCAGTGATGGAACAATGTGTTAAAATTAAAGCAAAAGCATTTTGAAAAGTATGTGATGCTGAAGTAACAGACAGCATCATCAGGATGATTCTTATCAAAATCAATACCCAAAATTTTTGAAAATTCTGTGAAGTACATTAATTGAGTAAAAATAGTGAAAGAATAGTAGTCCAAACAGATATTCTCTATCAAATATTCTCAATACACCAACAAAGGTGATACAGGATGACAGTCTAAAAAGAGATGCTGTAACAAAGATAAGGACATCAACAAAGATAAAGTGATTGAAGCTAGTTAAGATACCTGTTTTTAAAATGAAATATCGATATTTTTCGTACACATAATTTTCATTCATAAAACAATATGGGAATTCGTGGGAGAAGTTGACTAAGAAAAAAAAAAAACATGATTTTATTTACGTTTACATTGAGATTAAAGTGGAGGATCACACACACACACACACATTTATGTGCTGCATATTTTATTTATGCTTAGTTTTATATAGTTTCTTATTCCATTCAATATTATACTCTGCATTTGAAGAGAATATCTATTGTCAAGAAAAATGTTGAGTGAATGTGCATCTGGCCATCCTCAAATTTATTGCAGAAATTTTATTTTAGAATTGTTTCCCACTGTCCCCATTTTCACCTTGTCTGTTAATCGCAGAATCAAAAAATGATACATGTATAATCTACATCTGAAACATTTTGCTTAATTTTTTTCATACCATCTAATTAGAATTGACTGAAATGAACTTGTGTGTATGTGTTGGCAAAACTGCTAAATAAACAGATTCGGCACTTTCACTTGCCTTTCCATCTCTTTATATTAAAAAGGGCCTTTACACAATTAGTTGTTGTTAATTGTACTAAAACAATTGTCGAAGAACTTAAGTGAGATCAATGACACAACTGCTTGTTGATTTCATGATATTCAATTTATGGTTGTTATAGCTGGGTTCCTTATGTAATAGTTCCATTCCTTCGCTCATATGCATATCAAATTTACAGATTAACATACCTTTTTGCCTTAGTCAAAACTCTAAAATGTGTAATCATTGTGTATGATCTTAACCTTGGACATATAATGATGTCTGTGAGACATCATTCATTTTATATGCCTTTATAAATTTTGACTTCTCTGAGACATTGAGACCAGTCTAAGGCCGATTTTGTTTTATTTTGAATCCCCAATGGTATCACAAATCTGCACTCCCGGGTAATGGAAAATTGTGCACCAAATTTCGTTATATTTGTATGTCAAAAGATTAATTGAATAGCACATCTGGATTGATTATTCTCATTTTAGACTCTGCCCATTTTAAGGATTTTAAGTGCATCAACAAGTGGACTTGATTAATAATAATCCCCATTTTATATAAAATTTTTAGCTTTGTAATTTCAGCATATGTTTTATCTCTTAATTAATTTTATAAGCCTTTATGCATAATTTATTTGCTTTAAAATGTCTTTTAATATTGAGTTTTAAGTTCTTTTTTTATACTATTTGAATTTCTTTTCACGCCTTGTGCTGAACATCATATATCCCATAAAGGTTAAATGTCTTTTAAAAAATTTATCCTTTATCTGAAAAAGATTTTAATTATTTATTTTGCTGAGTATCAATCAGAAACAGAAAACATATTGAGTATTAAAAATGTAAAATTTAATCACATTATACATTAAGTGTATTGAAGAAAAAAAAATGTAATTTTTCAATCTTGACTGAAATTAGTATCCAAAATCACTTACATTTAAGTTAAAAAATTTTTTTTTTTAATATTTCATTTTATGTATTTATTTTCAGATTTAAAGAGAGAAGCAACTATCTGTCACATGTTAAAGCATCCACACATAGTTGAATTATTGGAAACGTATAGCTCAGAAGGAATGCTTTATATGGTTTTTGAATTGTAAGTAAGATTACTGTATTCGTTATAAAGTAATGAAATTTTCATATGTACAAAGGAAATTTTATAGTCTTTTGTAATTTAAAAAATTGTAATAATTCTGTATCAGAATAAATTACGTTTGTAGATATTTTCAGTTATTTTGCTTAATATCATGAGCTATCAAAATAATTAATTTACTCTCTTAATGGAGAAAAAGCTTTTGAGTAGTTTTGCAATTTTTTTTTTCCAAAAATTAGTGTCTGCATTGCAAATTTTTCTTTAGTCATAACATTATCTTAAAAAAATGTATGTTATATCAAATGTATGTTATATATAAAATACATTATGTATGTTATAAAAAAAAGAAGTAAAAAATATAAAAAGAAATTGAGAACAATGGAACTGGAAATTTTAAAACATACAAATACTAAGATATTGATGAAAAATTCTGAGACTTTTATTTATTGTTTAGGGCAGTGGTCTTCAAACTGTGTTCCACTGAACCCTGGGGTTCCATGAAACATTTTCAAGGGTTCCACGAGTCGAAACAAAATTTCTAAAATTATAAATGTGAATGCATAAAACAGATTAACATTTTGTATGACCACAAGTATCTTCAGCCCCATTTCTCAATGGGGGTCCAAAAGCCCTCTAGTAGCGGAAAGTGCGATGTTAAAATTCACTCACTGAACATGCGTCCCATGGGGGTATAAATATAAATTTGGCACCTGACAACCTCTTTCTTTAGTAATTTCCTACAACTTTTATTATAATATAATAAAATTTTAAAATGTTTTTTTCTTTATATGTACTACCTAGATTGTGAATCTTCTGCTCGTGATCCACAAAATGGCTTCAGACTTGTTTATGCAATGTTTTACAAAATTAAGTGGAAGGGAATGAATTAGATTTAGACAGTGTTAAAAATTATGCAATAAAGCACCTTTTTGCATGTGTAAAACACCTGCCTATAAGAGAACATTTAAAAAAAACACACATTTATCACCTGTATACACCTGCATATGAATAGATTAATCAGAAGGCTTGCCTAAGAAGGAACAACCTATCGACATATCACTTGTTTGATGTTAAAATCTAAATTTATGCAGGAACAGCTCGTAAATCTTAGGTTGCAAATTTATAGAATACATAGAAGTTTCTCATGCTCACAGTTGTAAACATCTCAATGCCATTCTGAACAATGTGTTTAAGTTAATATTTCTCAATGCATGTGGCAACAAAAACACAAATATTGGAACAAATCAACACAATATGAAATGCAACAGAAGATCGCTGCAATATAGATCTGGAATTTGTGAGCTTGTGTAAAAAAAAATCCAAACACATATCCCGGTTACTATATAAGACAAAAGTAGATGATACCGGGAGCACAGATTAATGCTATTAATGAGTAAATTACATTGATATTCTAAAAAATGTTAATAAAAAATACAGTATGTATCTTAAGTTGTTTTTACTTTAGTATCTATAGCACGTTGGTCTACTTTAAATATTATTTTAAGATATTTTAGTCTAAGTCTCTTTTTGGACTAGGGAAGAACCTAATAGTTTTAAGGGTTTCATGAGTCGACAAAGTTTGAAGACCACTGGTTTAGGGAAACAAGTTCTCTCCTCCCATTTTATTGTAGAATTGGAAGAAATTGTATACTAAATTATTTATAAAGGAATAATGATCTAGTTACTGATCGAACAGAATAATTTAGTTACAAAAATTTTATAATTACTGTTTAAAACAATTATCTTGTATCCTATTCTATAATACTATCCTATTTAAATAATGAAAATGGTTGGAAATTTTTTTATACCTTTTTCTTAATATATTTTTATACTTTCAGTTTTTCAAATTTCACTCTTGTTTTTAAATTCTATTTTATTATTTTAAAATAGTTTCAGAATTTCAATACAGATAGTGCCATTATGTTAAAGAGTAACTGTTAATATTGTTCTTTCAATTTCCACTTCGTATTCACTCTCCATTCTTCAACATATTCCATTTTTTAAATTTTACTTTTTGGAATTTCAAGGTATTTTTTAAAACTTGATTGCCATGCTTTTTAATTATTTCTATATTCTACTATTTCTATTTATGATATACTTTCAAATTTGTCATTTATATCTTTTACATCCTTTTCTTGCATTTTAATTTTAATCTTAACTGATACTCAATGTATTATTATTTTTTTAATTCATTATTTTTCTTGTAGCTATGTTTTAATTTTCTGCAGAAAAGGGAAAGGTTAAGATCCTATAAAGCACACTCAGCCCTACATCATAGTTTAAGTCAGTGACTGTCTTGGAGAGCTTAATAGTTTTGGATTTTTTCCCATTGACTTTTCTTATTTTTGTAATAGGTCTCATGCTTCAGGATCTATTTTTAAAATTTTATTCCCTTTTAATTCTTCTAGGATATATTTATTAATAAACCATTATTCTTTAGCTTTATGATAATGCAATAATCTGTTCCTATGTATTTAAAAAGTTTATTCAAAAAGTTCAAATTGCTGTACAGCACATTCAAGTACAGAAAGCATTTTTTTACATATTGTAAAACTATGCTTTTTAGTACTATTCCAAAAAAGGTAACCATCTTTGTGTTAGTAGTTGTAAAAGTTGAAATGGTCAAAAAGATTTGTTCTCACACTCATTATAAAGGTTATTTTCACTGTCATATTTTTTGATGCAAGTAGTTGGAGCAAATTTTACTCTATTAAATATGAGCTAGTACATTATTTTTGGGATAAAATACTGAGTTTTGTCTGTTTTTCAATTTAAATACAGGGATGACAATACTGTATAGAAAATTCTTTGGTTGATCGTCATAAAATATTTTATAGCTTAAAAGAAAACCTTTTGAAGTTATAAAAGTTAAATAGTGTGGTATTTATAAATGTTTTTTATGCAATTTTTACTTAGTTAAGTGTATTTCAGTTTAATTGTATTTGTGTTTATTGAATATTTACAACTTTATTCAGATATTTTCATCGTCACACCTCTAAAATTTGCTGAAATTGATTACCATCAACAATTATTCAAGAATTATAAAGCGAAGCTTTTTGTGTATTGCTGACAGAAATAAGGAGAAAAAATTAATCTTTTTTTTTCTTCAAAACTTCTTGTTTGTCTTATAGACACAGTTGTGTTCATTTCCAAATATATTGTAGTGTGTTATTATGAGAAAGTGTTGACTTTTTGTATTACATTACTGATATGTGAATTTTAGCTTTATGGATTGATTTATTTACACTCTTCCCCCTGTTTCTGAGGAAAAGGTGTGTGATCAAGGTTTGATATTGAGCTTTTAGGAATAACAACAGTAATAAACTTTTCTGGATCAGTTTTTATCTGCTGCAGTTTTAGCAGGGTAGTATTGATGTTTGTGGTATGATGTAGCTTTATAGTAAAGAGGTATCACAAGTATTTTCATTTAGTATATTTAGTAAATGCACTAAATTTAGTTTATGCTCTTTGGAAATCAATTAAAAGCCATTATCTGTTTAGTTACTGAAATATTTTAGAATTCCATAACATAAAAAAATCAGGGGAATAACCCACTTTGGACCGACTTTATTTGAAAAGTCGGGCCGCATTCTGTATATTAGGATAATATACATTCTTCTGTATGTATCACTTCATTCTGTATATACACTTTTATATATATTTGGGTAAAATTTAGCAAAAATTTCCTTTTACTGTATATTTTCAAATCCTTTTTTTTTCCCTTTTTAAACTTTTTAAACATTGCTTACAGTTAAAACTGGTACAAAAAATGTTTCATTTGTAATGAAGCTTAAATAAAATTCTGCAAGTATTTCATAGAATGGATATAGGTGACCTTACAACAAGAAGTAGCATGTGTGTGTGTGTGTGTGTGTGCATATGGTTTTTACTCTCTGTGTTAATTTCTCATTTTACAAGAAATTACATTATTTATAATAATTTCTAACATTTTTATTTCCTTAAAGTGGGATATTTCTTTTCTCCTTTTCAGAAAACGTCTAGACTTTGATGTACATTTAAAAGTTGTTTTTAATCTTGCAATTATGACTTTTTTTCAGCATGGAGGGCTCAGATTTATGTTTTGAAATTGTGAAACGAGCTGTAGCTGGTTTTGTATACAGTGAAGCAGTTGCAAGGTATGTTATTACGTGTAAGCATTCTTAATTTTAGATATTGTATGTTTAATATGTTTACCTCTAAGAAGTGTTGTATTTAATTTTTGCCTTCACAGTACCAAAATTATAGCATGAAGTACTTTTCATTGTAAGGCTGTTTAATATGCTATAAAATTTAGTTTTATGCAAATGTAGTTTAAAGCCTTTTCTGTGAATTGTGATAGTTTTGTTCATGATTCAAAATCTTACATTAGTTTTCTATTTGATAAAATATAAATTTTTTACATCAAAGATTGCTTTCTTTTACAGTTCAATTTTGTCCTCAATAGTACACTGCTTATTAACTTTCTCAGTCAAAATTTAACTACATTTAAAGTGTTTTGAGCATGTTTGATTGTTATAATTAAAATAATTGGCAGAATTAATAACTATATGTGACGTTAATAATAGTTTGTGTTCATTTTTTCCCTCTTGTGTTTATTATTTATTGACTGACTGTTAGTCTAGAGCTATACTTTTTTAAACTCATACTACGAAATGAATTCAAATTTGCTGAAAGTTTCGATTTTATAATACACCTATAACAGAAAAATACTCAAAGTCACAAATTTAAAAAAATGATCTTTGATGTTTGTGAAACTCAATTATTAACAGCACACAATTTTCTGTTGGAGTTGTAATAAAGTCCACCTCTTGTTTTATATTTTACTTAATTTGTGTCAAACATTTTATTTTGAGTGTCTATAATGCAAGAGCATGCATGTTGCAAAATATCTTCCTAAGTTTGCACATGATAGTTAAATTTCTTTTGTAGCTGACAATGTGAATAGATAATTAATCTCCATTAATTTCGAAAAAAAATACTTTCATTAATTCCTTCAGTGTTTCAATGTTTTTGCGAGATATCTTGTTAAGATTTCATTCTGAAAAGTTTAGACCACATTTTATTTAAGATTTATTTTATGAGCGTTCAGTATTTATTCTTTTGATATAATGTTTGTGCATTTAATGCTATATAGATTATGCTTGTATTATTTTTTCCTATTTGTTGTACTTTAGATTTTCTAAACAGTCAATGTATGCAGTCAGTTTTTATCTTTTCAGTCATTATCTTCGTCAAATATTAGAAGCTGTTTGTTACTGCCATAGTAATGACATTATTCATCGTGATATTAAACCACAGAGTGTCCTTATTGCTACAAAAGAAAATTCGGCTCCAGTTAAATTAGGTGGCTTTGGAGTTGCTGTACAACTTTCTGGAAATCAGCTAGTTAACCCAGGTATAACTTTTTTTAACGTATATATATATATATTTAAAACTTTATCGAAATTGCTGAAGTAAATATAAGAGTTAGCAGTTATCGAGACCATGCATTAAAAATATATGTTCTAAATTTTAAGATTTTGATTTAGATAAGGATTGCTATGATATGTTTGGACTTAATTGTATAGCATTCGATTTCCAAAGCTTAATTGTATTAAATTTATTGATTTATATTTTGTTTTCCCCTTTCTTCTGAAAACTTATTTCCATTCTGTAATTTTATTGGTATTTTACAATTTCATATTTATATAATTTCTAAAAATATTTTGCTCTTTAGGTCGTGTTGGAACTCCACATTTTATGGCACCAGAAGTTGTCCAAAGGCAATCATATGGGAAACCTGCTGATATTTGGAGTTGTGGTGTTTTATTATATACATTGCTCAGTGGAACATTACCGTTCATGGGGACCAAAGAACGTCTTTTCCAGAATATTTGCAGTGGCCGACTTAATGTATGAGCCAAGTGGGAAGCTGATTCCCTAAATGGCTAGTTCCTGTCCTCTTTCACTTTGCACTTTGCTCTTTCATCTCTCTTTCAAATCTATCAGCTTTTCATCATTCAAGGTTGGCTTTTTTGCAGTTTAGTTACATTAATTTTTTATTTGCGCTTGCTCATCTATTCTATTTCTGTCTTTCCCTCCCTCTGTGCATTTTTTTTTCCTTCTGTGGAATGATATTTTATTCTGAACCTTTTTATATGCTGTGCTAGTGAAAATGCTTGAAAATAATTTGAATGGAATTTTATTTTTCTTTGTTAATCTGATTTAATTTTTGTAGCAAATGTGTGAACATAAATTTCATACAAAACGTTTTTATTTATACTGAAGTATGGTTTATAATGAAAATATAATTTTGAAATATTTATCAAATTTATATTGTCTTTTTATTGTTATTTTGTGTATATTGTTCTTTGAAAGTTTATTTTGCACCAAAACTGTAGACTTAAGGCTAGTACCATATGAAATGGTTAACCTTTTTTCCTAATTTTGCTAAATTATAATATGATGAGAAATATATGTACATTTCTTCTGAAATAAATATCTATTAAGGTTGCTTTTTTGTGGTTTTATGCATTTATTCTGTTCTACTGATTCAACTTCAAACAAAGCTTTATTCATTTCCGAATCTTATGCTAATAAATAGGAACCAAAATGAACTGCTTCATCTGCTTTTTTTAAATGTAAGCTTGTTCTCTGAACCGAAAGGTGAAAAAGCAAATCAGAGAGTGAGATATGAGAGTTATAATACAATTATTTTTATTATAGTCACTGACATTAATTTGAGGAGTCTAAATACTTTTGTGTGTGCAGTTTGCATCTTTTAATAATCTTATTTATAATTAATGTATCTTTTTTCCTTCAAGTAGAAGCTTGCTTTTGTTATCCCTCTCTGCGTAAATACGTCTGAAGTGTGAAAGAATAATAAAGCTCTTAGTGTGATTTCTTGTAGATCTTGGTTCCTGGACTAAAAAATTAAAGAAAGTAAATCCTCAAGGAGTACATACCCTCTTCATGTTTTGCATTATAAATGAGCTAAATAAATACTAAATTGCTTTTGGATTTACTACTAATTTTAATTTAGAACATAAATTAACAGTTTTAATTCAAAGGATATTTAAAAATAAAATAAATAAGATATAAAATTTCTTACCTTTGTTATTAAATTATTAATTTTTAAAAAGTTATATTTAACTTCAGAAGTTACATTAGAGTCATTATAATCACCAACTTTACAATGTATTATTTATAATGTACTTTTAGTTAAAAAATATTGATGGAGCTTGATTCAATTCTTGTTATAAGTTATTGTTTTCTCACTTAAACATATTTTTATCATATGGTAAAAAGGGCTTGATTATAAAATTAATTGCGTAATTAACTATTAAAATTAATGGAAAAAGGATTTAAAAAACACATTTAAATATGGGTAGTACTTTAAGGACAGCAAAATAAATGTCTTATCTGTCCCACAAAGCACTTTTTTACAAAATTTTCAATTTTAATAAATGAATATTTGCTGCTCTCTTTGATAGATTGATCTTTTAGTTTTTACCATTGTCAATTTAGCAATTGCATATTTTTAACTTCTTAAAATAAAATAATTCTAATATAATTATACGTAAATTTGCAAGATTATGTTACAAATAGCTTTAAAAATAGGTTTTGATACTCTAGATTCAGTGAAGCTGAAGAAGTACATACTAAGGATAAGGATCCTATTTAAACTGCTATTTGAATGATGTCCTTTTTGAATGTTTTTTTTTTACTTAATACTCATGAACTTTTTGAAGTCTCCATATATTCACTGTGTAGGAATCTGTAACTGGCTTAGATGTCTTTTCTTTAACTTGTTTGTGGGTAGAATGATGCAGTATACCATCATTGTCTTAGTGAGCAGTCTTAATAATCTGGTTGATGGAAACTCTGTTTAATACTCTTTAACTAAATTAGTTATCATTATAACTGAGCCCTTTTTCCACCTGTGAAATTAAATTTCTGATGCGTAATTAATTTATTAGTAAAAGTTTTTACTTTTATATTTATCGTGTTATTCTTATCTCCATAAAAAAAGTTTTTTTATATCATTGTTGCAACACTGTTTCATTCTTTTTTTTTTTTGTTTTAATGGAATTTCTCGTATTGATTTTTTTTTATAAAGTACTTATTTTCCTGACTTCAAAACTTTGTGCAAAAAAGAAAATAATTTAACTTATATACTGTGTTGAGTTACTAGTAAATATGATTATGAATGGAATTTTAATGTTTGTATCAAATTTTCTCATAAAGAAATACTTTTTCATTATAAATGCATAAAATACAAAAAAATTCTGAATGAAATTTATATTTTCAGCTTGCTGGACGACATTGGGATTCTATAAGTGATTTTGCCAAAGATATGATTCGTAGAATGCTCACAGTTGATCCCATGTGTAGGATAACAGTTGAAGAAGCTCTGCAACATTGGTGGATCAAAGTTAGTAGTTTTTAATTGTGAATTATCTGTCTATATATCGTGTAGACGTATAATATGCATTTGAAAATAAATAAATATGTAATTTTGGTATAGGATGTGTTTTATCATTGTTTTTACATTTAAATGTTTCTCACTATTTTAGGGTAGGGAACGATGCGCTCCAAAGAGGCATTTGTCTCAAACTGTTGAAGAGCTCAAGAGATTTAATGCACGTAGGAAGTTAAAGGTTTGTATAAAACTTTATATGATATTTGATCAAATTACAAATTAACCTTTTCAAGCTAGGGATTTTTTTTGTATTAAAATTGTCGACATTACTCTGAGGGCGTTTTAAAAATTTCTTGCCATAGTTTGTTACATATTTGTGCAAGTCCTGAAAGTAAACAAAAGTAGCTGGAAGTCTTTACATTTTTTGAATTCCTATTGAATTTTGCATGAAATAGCTTAAAAATGTGTGCTGTAACTTATTACTGTTATATGATACTTGAAAATATATCTTTTTGCTTGGCTAATTTTAATTTCTATGGTTAATTTCTGTGTAATTATTAAAAGTCTAAATTTTTGTGTTGGCACCAATATTTTCTTAAGGTAATGCTTTAAATTAAAGGGGGAGGATAATTTTGTTAATTAATAGCAATTATAAATATGTTTTGAATGCTAAAATTGCCTTTAATTATTTTGCTGCATTTTCCCCATGTAATACATGCAACTAAATTACTATGGAAGTATTGCACAAAATGTATTTTCTTTTTATATTTGTATATAATATCTTGGTGTGTGAACATTGTGTGTTATAATTTTCTTGTATTTATTATTTTATTTTGATAGCATAACAAGTTTGATTTTAGTTGTGAATTGAAAATATTTTATTTTTAGTGCTTGTGTGTATTGAAAATTTTATGATGTGATGGTTGTTTTTTTTATTGTTAAACACGTTTTTAAATTCTTCAATTTTTTAAAGCAATTACAATATTACTTATTTCCGTAATTCGAATCTAAGCCACCCTCAATTGTAAGCCGTACTCCAATTTTTCAACACGTTTTTGTTCAATAAAAAAAATTTAGCGATATCCAATATTTAAGGAATTAAAACAAAAAAAAAATTAAGATGGGAACTAATAAGAAGCGAATAGTTAATTTATTGTGCCAGTATTAAAAATCTTTAAATACATAAATGAATCTGTATTTGCTATAACAGTCAGCTTAGAGAGAGTGTTCGATTTCCTCCTCCTACGAATTTTTCTGCCTTTGATTTTAAGCTGCACATGATTTTTAGTAGGTTTAATATTGGAAAAAATCTGCATCTTAGATTAAAATAAATGCGGTGTATGGAAATAAAAACTTAAAAACTTTTTTCGACTTCTGCAGCTTGTATCCAAGATAGAGGTAGGTCAACACTTTATTGGGCTGGTTACTTTGTAACTATGTAACTGTTATGTTTATTAGTTTCAGAATGTTCTTCAGAACATTAGCATTCGAACAGTTCAAACAGTTCTTCATTATAATATTTTATTAAGCATGAGGTGACAACCTCATCTCACAACAGCAACAACACAAGCAATCATATACAGTTACAATACACAGTTAACACAAGTACACATTCACAGTTACAGTTATCATGACATCCCCCCTTTAAGTTATTAATCATATAACATATTCATTCAAATAAGATGGTGGTTTACAAACACGGTTACTTCTTCTTTGGACATTACAATCTGACTCATTACAGTTCCGTATATTTTTAGGATTTACAATTACTTCTGAATCAGAATTGAAAGTACTTATATTATTGGGATCCGTTTCTATACTAAAGAGTGTGTTTGATTTTTTTATTTTTTCTATTACGTTTTAAAAAATTCCCAGACTGATTTTTAACAAAATATGACCTAGGATGTAATTTATGCTTTGAAACTATTTTAGCAGGTTCCCAAGTTTTGTTTTTAAAATTTAGTATTCTGACATCTTTTGACTCAAGTTCAGGTAATGGATGAGCAGTTTTATCATAATGTATCTTTGTGGCCGCGGTAGCCGAGTGGTATAGGTATCGGACTGTGGCTTGCTTTGTCATGGGTTCGAGCCCAGTACCACTAAAGACCCGCCGTGTAGGGCAGCGATGCACGTTAAATCTGTCGAGAGCTGAAACGTCCTCCCGTTGGTGTGGTGTGGTAGTTAGGAGAGGGGGGTGCCAGCTCAGGTGTCGTCCACGTCACTTGACCATGGTTCAAAATTACGTGGTCCGTCGCCAAAAGCCCTCGTGTAGCTGAACAGTGCGACGTTAATATTCAATCAATCAATCAATCATAATGTATCTTTTGAACGTTTTGCCTTTTTATTAACTTTTCTCGAATGTTATTAAATAATTCAGCATTTAACAATTTATTCGAGATTGGTAACTTTGTTTTTAATCTACGTTTAAACATCATTTGAGCTGCAGATAGGTCAAGACCTGATATTGGAGTGTTTCTATACTCCATTAAACCTACTAAATAATCTCGTCCATCTTCCCTTGACTTTTTCATAATGCTTTTAGAAATTCCTACTGCTTTTTCAACCATTCTATTACTTGGAGAGTAATGAGGACTAAGAATGCATAATTAAAATCCCAATCATTTGCAAACTTTTTATAAGTATAACTATTAAATGGTGTAATATCTGATACTACCATATTTGGAACACCAAATCTAGAGAAAATTGTTTTAAGTTTTGTTTTGACTCAATACAATAAACAACACCACTAGCAGTGGACAGTGATCCTTTAATTTTTCTACTCTATACACTACCTCTCTCATAGTTATTGTTGCACACACACTGAAGTTTTTTTTTCAATCAGCTAGAGGGCGCTGTTCATTAACAGAACTAACATACTGCCCCACATTGCACTGGTTTAACCATGCAATCATTGTTACTAAATTAGCATTCATATTTGTTACATCTAGAACACTTTACACATTCAACACTTGACAATTTTCAAGAAATACAATTACATAAATCACTATATAAATGCAAGATTTCACAACTAACAATATTTTTTTTATACAAATACAAAATAACTTTACTAACAATGAGCCAAATTTACACACCACCAAAGGTACACTAAATGAAAAATTCAAATTATATTTAAGGATCTTCCATTGGTAAAACACAAATTTTTGATATGGCTCATTTACATGTACTATACTGAGTTTTAATTTTAACAACACAAAACTTTTTTCTTTTCACCATAATACAATTCTACCTAATGCCCATTTATAGGTTGGTAAATTTTCTTCAATTATTAAAACCAAACCTCCAATTTTAACGTTATTCTTCTCAAACATCCATTTTCCTCTCTGTTGTAATTGATTCAAGTAATTACGACTCCAAAATTTCCACATTAACTGAACTATCTTAGTTATTTTTTGCCACCTTTTGAGATTCCTCTCTTCACATTTTGTCAAATTAGGCTCTTCTAGCGACTTTAAAGACCTATTAATGAAAAAATGGGCTGATGTAAACACTTGGAAATCATCATCATTGTTTGAAAAGGGGCAAAGCGGTCGAGAATTTAAAATTTCCTCAATTTGTACAGTGACTGTAAGTACCTCGTACGTTAAATTAATTCCGTTCACAACTCTTTTTAAGTGATATTTACATGACTTTATGGCCGCTTTCCAAAGGCCTTCAAAATTGGGTGACCTCGCGGGAATAAATTTCCACTCTATCCCCTCTGCTGCTAAGTAATTAGCTAATTTTTCATCTGGGTTTCTGACTATTTCAAGAAATTTTTAAATTTCATTGCTAGCTCCAATGAAATTTTTACCATTGTCCGAAAACAGTTTTGCACATTTGCCTCTTTGAGCCATGAACCTTTTCAACGCGGCAATGAATGCTTGGGATGTTAAATCGGATACTAACTCAATATGTACCGCTTTAAACACAAAACACACAAAAATACAAACTAAATATACACTTTAAACAAATTTCCTTTACATTGTCCTTTATTTTTAATGAAAAAAAGGACCAGAGAAATCTACTCCTGAACAATTGAAATGATAATCAGTAATAAGCCTCTCATTTGGTAAATTACCCATAATTTGAGTTGACACCATTGGTTTTGCTTTAAAACGTACAATACATTTATATACAATTTTTCTGCAAATTGACCAACCATTTAATGGCCAAAATTTTTCCTGAATATGATTAAGTAAAGATACAGTTCCACATGGAGAAATATTTCTTATGAAAATATTCTATTATTATTAAATTTAATTTATTATTTTTTGGTAAAATTATCTGGTGCTTTTTATTAAAACTAAACTCTGAATTACACAATCGTCCTCCTACTCTTAAGACACCATTGTCATCTAAAAAGGGATTCAATGTCTTTAACTTACTGTTTGGTGGCACACTTCCCTTACTTTTAAGATGGTTAATATCACTGGAAAATTCTTGCTCTTGCATTTTTTTTTACCAGAAATGTTTCAGCTTTCTCAAATTCTTTTGTTGTGAGTGGACCAGTCACTCTATTTATACCTTTTAAATTTTCCACGAACCTGAAAAAAAAACTCAATACACGTAAAATAGTGATATAATTATTGCTTAGATTAAGTAGGTCATTAAAAAAATCATTAACATGAATATTAAGCACTGATTGATAGTTTTCAATTTGTTCATTAAGAGTTTTTCAGTTCTGAATTATATTCATCTAGTGTCTCTCTACAGTTTATAGTCCGATTGGGATAGTCATCATCTGAAAGAAATGTTGGTCCATTAAACCATAATTTTTTGTTGCAAAAGTTTATCAGGATCGACTCCACAGGAAACTAAGTCTGCGGGATTTTGATCAGATGGTACGTGTCTCCATAGCTGATTAGGATAGAGTTCTTGTATCTTGGCAACCCTATTTTGAACAAGGGTCTTTAAGGCCATCGGTTCCTTTCGAAGCCATGCCAAGACGATCATCGAATCCGACCAAAGATATATTTCAGCAGTTTCTAGTTGTAAAGCAGCTACAACTCTTTTCACAAGTTTTGCCAATAGCACTCCAGCACATAATTCAAGTCTGGGAATTGTCAGACCTTTAATAGGCGCTACTCTCGATTTGCTTGTGATTAACCGAACTAAAGTTTCTGTCTTCAAATTTTTAGATTCGCAGTAGACTGCTGCACCGTAGCACCGCTCTGATGCATCGGCAAAGCCATGGATCTCAATAGCTTCTGGAAAAGCGACAAGAATACGTCTTGGTATCTATATATTGTTGATATTCTCTAAGGATACTAGGAATTGATGCCATTCTCGATATTCTTCAGCTGGCAGAAGGTCATTCCATTCCAATTTGCTTCTCCACAAACGCTGGAGGAAATTCTTTGCTTTTGAAATTACTGGTGCCATCAGTCCACCAGGATCAAAGATCTTGGCAATAGTAGACAAGACGTCTCTTTTAGTATAAGAGCTGTCCAAGCAGACTTTCACTTTAATCAAAAAGCAATCTAGGATCGGCTTCTCCACGACACTCCTAACGTTTTTGTCTCTGTTAAAGTTGCAAAATTGTAATTCTGTTCTGGATCTGATGACAATTTCTCGGGATTGCCGCAAAGTTTATGCAACTCCATTCCAGCACTTTTCAAAATTCCTTTTATTTGTTGTCTGAGAAGAATTGCCTCCTCTAACGTTGCAGTACCACAAAGGACATCGTCCATATACAAGTTGTTCCGTAAAACGGAAGCTGCTATAGGGAAGTTGGCCTCTTCGCCCATCAACAATTGGGTTAAAGTTCTCTGTCCTAAGTAGGGAGCACTTACAGTGCCATATGTAACAGTCGAAAGTTCGTAAATTTTAAGTGATTCATGTTCACTTTCACACCAAACGATCCTCCGCAGATTACGCTGTTTAGGGTTAATTAATATAGTTCGATACATCATTTTAATGTCTGCTGTAAATGCATACGTGTAAGTTCTGAACCTGAGCATTTGCGTATATAAGTCCTCTTGTATCACTCCTCCATTATATTGGATGTCATTTAAAGATATGCCATTATTAGTTAAAGAAGAACAATTAAAGACAACTCTAAGTTTTGTCGTGGACTTTTCTGGACGATAAATTCCATGATGGGTAGCGTAATACGTTATTTTGAGTTCAATTTCGTAAGTCACTTCCTTCATATGACCAAGTGTCTCAGAATCTTTTAAAAATTCATGGTATAAATTTAAGTTATTTTCATCTCTAGCTAAGCGATTCCACAGCGATCCAAGTCGTTTGAGGGCTATATCTTTCGAATTACCCAAACATGAGGGCTCCTCTTAGGGCATAGATACTACTCATTTACCTTCTTTAGCTCTAAAATGAGTATTCGCGTAATGTTCCTCACAAATTAGCCTTTCTTTATTTTTAACTATTAGTTCCTCTACCTCCTCTACTTTTCAAAATTTTTTAAAAGTTTTATTTAAGTCCTCATCTCGAATCAAACCGCAGTGAGCCTTAGTTTCATTTATTGAATCTAAATTACCTGTTACTATACAACCAAATACGCTGTTGACTAACAGTAATTGCGATTTTTTTTATTTTAATTCTTTCCGGTTTCAACAACTCATAAAATATATTTGCACCTAATAATAAATAAATTTTGCCGGGAATATTAAAATTAGAATCCGCTAATTCCACAAAATTAGAAAAATCAGAATTTATCTCTAAAGTTGTCTTTGGAATAAAATCAGTGATTTTTTTAACTACGAGCATATCCAACTCCCTTTTGAAAGATTTATTTTTATTAGAAATCGCCACTTTAACACACCCATTGACAACCATAGAGGCCTCATTTAAACACGAGATTAATGTATTTATTCTTTCGGTCATAAGTTGTAATTTATTTGGGCACTCGTTTGAAATTAGACATGTTTCACTTCCCGAGTCTAACAATGCCCTAAATGTCTGCCATTCTGAATATTTATCTTTCACAAGAATTAAAGCATTTGTTTTTAAAACATGCAGTCGCCACGATTTGTGTTTTGTCTCCTTTCGGAGTGAAAGATTCAGCACTTACACTCAAGGCGAATTGTGACTCATTCCGGTTAATCTCTGACGTCGTCTCCATGGGGGAGAAAGAATAATTTTTCATTTCTCTGGGATAATGTAATAATTTATTATGCGGCTTAGAGCAGAAACAATTTTTTGCTAGACATCTTCTAATGCTACATTGAGGTGAAAAACATTTAAAACAAAGTCTATTATTTTTAACAAATTCTACTCTTTCGTTTACCGAAAAAATTTTAAATTGTGCACAAAATTGTAGAGCATGAACTTCATTATTTTTACACAATACACATTTATCATTTTTTAACTCAGATAAAAATACATTCGATGCATCTTGCAGTATTTTTGCATTAAATTTGTTTTGTTTATTATAACTAAAACGCTTGGCGTTTTCACAAAAGGGCTTAGAAATTGTCTCATTTTTATTTTTGGCTTTCGATGACATATTTATCGCACTCACGCCCTGACTCATGTGGTTTAAAATATTTCTCTCCCGGTTTTATGCGCATATGAGACATTAATTCTCTATCGAGTGTGCTCATTATTTTGTCCAATACAATTAACTGACATAATGATTTAAAATCATTCACATTGCGCAGCTGACAATAATACTCAAATGTCGTGCATGATCTTGATGCAAATTGTACATAACTCCCTGAACTTATTTTTTGTGCTTTCTGGAATCTATTGTAGCATTGTTGCAGTGTGGGAGAAAATTCTTTTAATACTAAATCTTTAAGCTTACTGTAATTATTTAATTCTTCTTCGGAAACATGAACTAGTAAATTATTAACTAGTTCACCTAGAATATTTAAAAGAATTTCACCTTTAAATTGTTCAGGAACCTCTTTTATTTTGAATGCTTTTTCAAGCGACTGGAAAAATAAATTATGATTCTACTCTTGAAGGTACAGGTATTGTTAAAGTTTTCACAGACTTTAACAAAGTCTCAATATTACTATTGGTGGCAGTTTCAAGCACACTCTGATTTCGAATATTGGAATTTTGAGGTAAATTCTTCTGAATATTTGCAAGCTCTAATTGTTTTTGCAATTGCGCTAATTTAATTCGTTCAAATTCTAATTAAGTTTTACTATCCAATCTCGTATTTTTTTAACTTCCGCCAAAGCATAATCGATTGCAGATTGAACTAACTCTTTATCCTTTTTGTAAACATCACTATTTACTATTAAGCTTTTTAAATCAGCGATTTTTGCGCCTTCTGGTACAGTTAAATTTAACTCTTCTGCAACGATTTTTAACTCGTCTTTCTTTAATTTATTTAAAGACATTTATGAATAAATGCCACTAATAGAAGGATCAATTGCACCTACCTCCTCAGATCGCTGTTTCACGCCGCTAGCTTGAGTTTCGGTTTCGGTTTAGAGAAATCGGTCTCTACTCACACTTTTTTCACTGAATTTTGATAATCCAATGGTTTCACAAATACACCTATCCATACGATCGCTTACCTCCGGCTCGACGGACCATATTTTGACTCAACACAATAAACAACACCCCTAGCAGTGGACTGTCATCCTTTATTTTCTCTACTCCATACACTACCTCGCTCGGAGTTATTGTTGCACACACACTGAAGTTTTTTTTTACAATCAGCTAGAGGGCGCATTTCATTAACAGAACTAACAAGTTTAATTATTACCTCATCTGCACTCTTATTTACAAGTTCAGCAATTTCAATCCATTTTGAATAATAGTCTATTACAACTAGATAACTTGTATTACCCAAGACCATTATATCAACTCCTATCTTTTCAAAGGGTCTATAGGGAACTGTATGAGGTTTTAATGGCTCTTTACTATTAGCTTTTTAAAATGTTTCACATATTACACATTGAGATACTAATGTTTCTATGTCAGAGTTCATCCCTGGCCAATGCATTATTCCTCTAGCTCTTTTCTTGCATTTATCTATCCCAAAGTGTTCCTCATGAATTAGTTGTAGCATATCTTTTCTCAAACTATAAGGTACAATTAGTTTTTCATTGCTAAATAACAACCCTTCTCGGATATAAATGTTATTTTTAATTTTATAATATGTTTTTACACTATTGTCTACATTTTTGTAAGATTTAGGCCAACCCTCTTTGATATATTTAACAACTATTTGTAATTCTGGGTCTAATTCAGTTTCTTTTTTAAATTGTATACGTCTCTTTTCACTCATGGGTAAATGTTTTGAAATAGTATGCACAATATTTAGCATTTCAGGATCATCCCTTACGGTTTCACTAACAGGAAATGCTCATGATAAAGTATCAGGGAGAAACATTTAGTTACCTGGTACATAATTTATTTCAAAATCATACTTTAATAATTTTAAAATCATTCCTTGCATTCTAGAACATATTTTATGCATAGGTTTCTTAACAATTGTCATTAAGGGCTTATGGTCACTCTGTACAACTTTATGTCCATATACAAAATTATGGTATTTCTCAAATGAGAAAACAATTGCCAATAATTCTTTCTCAATTTGTGCATAATTTTTCTCACTGTTTGTTAAACTGCTTGAGACAACTGATACCGGTTGACCTTTTTGAATTAAACAGGATCCTACCTCATCATTTGAACTATCACATTGTATTACTATTTCATCATTAACACTAAAAACTTTTAAAATTGGAGCTTTAGCTAACAATTCTTTAATGTTTACAAAGGACAATTCTTGTTCTTTCTCCAAATTAAATTCTATATTTTCATGAATGATTTCTCTTAATGGAGCAGTAACTTTAGATACATTTGGTATAAATTTGGAAAAAAAAATTCATCATGCCCAACAATCTCCTAACTTCAGTTTTTGATTTTGGTGTTGGCATCTGAACAATTGCTTTTATGTGATCTGTGGATCAGGTTTTATATTTGATTTAGATATAATTTGGCCTACATATTTTACCTCAGACACCCTATATTGTAGTTTATCTGGATTAAACTTTATGTTTAACTTTTCGGCTCTTTCAAGAACTCTAGACATAATTGCATCATGTGAATCCTCATCACATCCTGCAACAATGTCATCAAAATGAATTTCTACTCCCTCAATATCTCCAAAAAGCTTTTGATTTCTTTTCTGAAATACCTCAGGTGCAGAAACTATACCAAATAGCATTTTGTTGAATTTGTACCTTCCAAAAGGTGTATTAAATGTACAAATTTCAGAGCTAACTTCATCTCAAGGTACATGCCAAAAACTAACTTCATCTCAATGCCAAAAACTAACTTCATCTCAAGGTACATGCCAAAAACTATCTTTCAAATCTACAACTGAAAATATTTTCTTGCCCTCTAATTTACTAATGATATCATCTGTACAAGGAATTTGATAATGTTCTCTTTTAATTACTTTGTTAAGATCTCTAGGGTCTAAACACATAATCTTAAATTTCCATTGGGTTTTTCTACAATGACAAAACTTTGCACCCAATCAGTTGGCTTATTAACTTTTGACTCTATTCCTTCTTTTTCTAATCTATCTAAAGTACTTTTTAATTTTTTTTGCAAAGCCAAAGGAACACGTCTTGGTGGGTGAATTACTGGTACAGCATTATCTTTTAAAGTAATGTGATATGGTTCATTTGAAAATTCCCCTACCCCAGTAAATACATCTTTATATTGCTTAATTAACTCATTTTTACTTATACTACATTCAATAGCATTTATTCTTTCAATAAGTTTTAATTCCTTACAATCTCTTAATCCTAATATTGATTTGGATTTTACATTTACTATATAGAAAGGCAAAGGAACATTTTTTAGTTTATCAGTAGAGCAATTAATTATAAGGAACCATTTGGTTTTAAATTAAAATTACCATATGTAGTTAGAGATATATTAGTTTTACTAAGTTTTGGATTAACTTTAAACATACTCAAAATATACAGTGGCAAAATATTTACTTCAGCTCTAGTATCCAGTTTAAAATTTACATCAAAACACTTATTCTTTACATCTAATGAAATATTTTTATACCAAGTTGTTTCACTTACCATTTCTACATTCTTAAAATTAGAGTCTGTAATATTTTTCATTGCACATTTAGTTTCATTTTCATTCACAGAATCAATATAAACCAGTTCATGTTCAGGAACGTTCATTTCTTTGTACTCTGGAAACATTTAGCAACAAAATGGTTTTTCTTGCACTTGGCACAAATTTTCTCGAACGCTGGACACTCTCGAGGCTTGTGTTTTCGTCCACACTTTTTGCAGTTGTACTGGGTTTTAGGCTTGTTCTGATTCTCCTTCACGAAGTTTATTGTGGCTGTATCGTACTTCATATTTCGGATTTGTGTTCCCGGATCGTTTCAGCTGTCCGGATGATTTCGATCGCTTTTTGAATGTTGAGATTATTTTCTTGCAGAAGTCGTTCTTGTAACCCACTGTTTTTAATTCTCAGGACGATGCGGTCTCGAATCAATCCATTTTCTTGCTCTGCAAACTCGCACGTGGATGCTAGGGTCTTTAGCTGAGTGACATATGTCTCAATTATTTGGCCCTCCAGTTGGTCACATGGAAAAAATTTATAACGCTCATAAACAACATTCTGTCGTGGTGATTAATATTCTTCAAATTTTTGAAGAACTTCTGAAAAAATTCGCTTTCGATTCTAACTTGAAGGTGTTGTATATTTCAAGTCCTTCACTGCCCAATAAGTTCAACAGGATTGAATTTTGATTTTATCTGTTCGATCCTCTTTTTTCTGTTGCAAGCAGATAACTCTCCAGTTTGTGCCTCCATTTTCGCCATTTTTCTTTCACATTTCCCAGCGAAGATTGCAGTGGAGCAGGAGGTCGTAAGGCTTCCATAGCGCACGTGGATATCTTTTCAATCCGATATAATCGCTTATACTCCTGACACCATGTTATGTTTATTAGTTTCAGAATGTTCTTCAGAACATTTGCATTCGAACAGTTCAAACAGTTCTTCGTTATAATATTTTATTAAGCATGAGGTGACAACACACATTAAGCATTTTATTAAGCATGAGGACACATGAAAAAATTTTATAATGCTCATAAACGACAAATGTTCTTCAGAACATTTGCATTCAAACAGTTCTTCGTTATAATATCATTTTATTAAGCATGAGGTGACAACGTCATCTCACAACAGCAACAACACAAGCAATCATATACAGTTACAATACACAGTTTACACAAGTACACATTCACAGTTACAGTCATCATGACAGTAACTCTGATATAAATCTTTCAATTTTTATGAAATTTTAATCATTTTCTCTTCTGTACATAATTTTGCTACCCATCAATTTTTGTCTATCGGACAACTTGTTCCCGGTACGTGGTGTTTTTTTTTATAAAAGTATATTTTCATCATATAAATAATGAAACCAGACCGAAGTATTATCAACTGATTTTTAATGCTCTTTAAAGTTATTCTTATTCATTATTATGAGTTATTATTTATGAGTATTTAATTATATAATGAATCTGAAAATTATTTCGAACCCTAAAGTATGCTATGCAAATACAATGTGATTAACACTCACTAATTTAAAAAATATGGAAATATTATGCATTTTCTTCTCAAGTACAACCTTGATTTCTCAGATATGAATATCAGACTACGAATCCTGCTCGAGTGTAGTATCGGTCTGAACTGTAATAGGATAGTTTTGGCCTTGTATGATTCACATATTTTATAACTTCCTCTTGATTGTTTGATGCTATTTTGTATTCACAGTCTAATTAATTTCACCTATTAGGGAGAATTGTAGCAACAGGTGTTGATGGATGAAAGAAGGCAGATGAGCTTGGATATGTTATTCCTCTTTCAACGAGAAATTAGGAGTAGTGTATTAAGTTCTATTTGTCAGAGAAATATTTTATGTCTATATTTTTAAGTCCAGATTAGTAGTATTGTATCCTGTGATATCTGGCAATGAAAAAATTAGATGTTGGATTTAATGAGTTGCTGAAGAACTGTAGAACCAGCTAGAAAAAATCAAAATAAGAACAATGGAATGAGCCGATTAAAAACGTTTAATATCATCAACTTCTGAAATGGATGCAAAATTATTTCATTTATAATATGTTTTAACTATGGTGCAATAATTAATTCTGTATCATAAAATCAAAAATGTATATTATTTTGCTATGTTGGCAATCCCTGAACAAATAGAGGAAACAATTTTAAAAACTTCTAGTAAATACCAAAAAACCAGTTTTTAAACTTGTGAATACCGGTATTACAAAATTGTACAAATGGCTCTAAATACCAGTATTCAGTATACCAGTATTGCAATCCCTAAGCTTGATCTATCAAAATTGGCTGCTGTTGCAAAAACTTTACTGTTTGAATGAATTTTCTGTGTTCTTGGAATTGTGTAAAAAGAAACTTCTTTATTTTCCATCATTACATTTTCATTTGAAATAAATCGTGATGGAGGTACAACATCTTATTTGTGTCATTTTGTATTTATTAGTTTTATACTTAATTGGGTATGCACTCACAAACACACATGTACTTATTCATATATTTCATTTCTTAAATTCTTTATTTTTGTAAGCAAAGAAGCTATGTTTAAGTGTTATTCATTCAAATTAAGCTTTTAAATGTTGAATGTAACCTGTCATAAATTATATTTTACCTGTCCTTATCGATTCTTAAAAAATATTTTAATCTATTTTCTTACGTTTTTATTTTAAACACAGAATTATTAACTTTTTCGTAAGTTTTTTTGCACTTGCTAAAATTGAAACATTTTGTTACTGTGGGTTTTAATATTTACTTATGACTTGATTATAGTTTTCATTTGAAAATATTTTAGCCGTTTAAGGTAACACTAGAAAATTTGTATCAAAAGAAGTTTATTTCTGAAATCATGTTCTCACATTACGCACGAATGCAGATAAAAGCTGTGAAATTTCATGGGATGTTTGAAAGGTTATATACAGGAATACGCCTTTTCTTAAGGCGGAGCCTGACCTTTTAAGATTTACTAAAGGGGCTCCACTTTAGGGAAGGGAGTGTTCATGGCTAAATTATGGAATTATTGAAAGAGAAGCAACACTACTTTGTCAGCAACTGAAGAGGAACAGGAGACAAATATTACATTTTCTGTACATTTCATTAAAGCTAAAATTGAAACATTTTGTTACTGTGGGTTTTAATATTTACTTATGACTTGATTATAGTTTTCATTTGAAAATATTTTAGCCGTTTAAGGTAACACTAGAAAATTTGTATCACAAAAGAAGTTTATTTCTGAAATCATGTTCTCACATTACGCACAAATGAAGATAAAAGTTGTGAAATTTCATGGGATGTTTGAAAGGTCATATACAGGAATACGCCTTTTCTTAAGGCGGAGCCTGACCTTTTAAGATTTACTAAAGGGGCTCCACTTTAGGGAAGGGAGTGTTCATGGCTAAATTATGGAATTATTGAAAGAGAAGCAACACTACTTTGTCAGCAACTGAAGAGGAACAGGAGACAAATATTACATTTTCTGTACATTTCATTAAAGCTAAAATTGAAACATTTTGTTACTGTGGGTTTTAATATCTACTTATGACTTGATTATAGTTTTCATTTGAAAATATTTTAGCCGTTTAAGGTAACACTAGAAAGTTTGTATCAAAAGAAGTTTATTTCTGAAATCATGTTCTCACATTACGCACGAATGAAGATAAAAGTTGTGAAATTTCATGGCATGTTTGAAAGGTCATATACAGGAATACGCCTTTTCTTAAGGCGGAGCCTGACCTTTTAAGATTTACTAAAGGGGCTCCACTTTAGGGAAGGGAGTGTTCATGGCTAAATTATGGAATTTGTGAAAGAGAAGCAACACTACTTTGTCAGCAACTGAAGAGGAACAGGAGACAAATATTACATTTTCTGTACATTTCATTAAAGCTAAAATTGAAACATTTTGTTACTGTGGATTTTAATATTTACTTATGACTTGATTATAGTTTTCATTTGAAAATATTTTAGCCGTTTAAGGTAACACTAGAAAGTTTGTATCAAAAGAAGTTTATTTCTGAAATCATGTTCTCACATTACGCACGAATGCAGATAAATTTGTGAAATTTCATGAGATGTTTGAAAGGTCATATACAGGAATACGCCTTTTCTTAAGGCGGAGCCTGACCTTTTAAGATTTACTAAAGGGGCTCCACTTTAGGGAAGGGAGTGTTCATGGCTAAATTATGAAATTTGTGAAAGAGAAGCAAGACTACTTTGTCAGCAACTGAAGAGGAACAGGAGACAAATATTACATTTTCTGTACATTTTATTAAAGCTAAAATTGAAACATTTTGTTACTGTGGGTTTTAATATTTACTTATGACTTGATTATAGTTTTCATTTGAAAATATTTTAGCCGTTTAAGGTAACACTAGAAAATTTGTATCACAAAAGAAGTTTATTTCTGAAATCATGTTCTCACATTACGCACAAATGAAGATAAAAGTTGTGAAATTTCATGGGATGTTTGAAAGGTCATATACAGGAATACGCCTTTTCTTAAGGCGGAGCCTGACCTTTTAAGATTTACTAAAGGGGCTCCACTTTAGGGAAGGGAGTGTTCATGGCTAAATTATGGAATTATTGAAAGAGAAGCAACACTACTTTGTCAGCAATTGAAGAGGAACAGGAGACAAATATTACATTTTCTGTACATTTCATTATTCATTTTTTTTCTGTACATTACAGTTTTTTCTACATTTATTTGCTTACTTATCTAATATGTTTTGTATATGACAACTCTCTATTTTTTATATGTGCTGTCTTATTTCTGTTGAATAATTAATCTATTTAATTAATAATTGAACATTCATGTAGTTGAATCTTCAGTGTAATAATTATATTTATATGTTTATTACTTAAGATTTTTTAATATGCAACTTTATACTGTGTATTATTTTTGTTTTAAAATACACTCTATAAAAAAATGATGCACCAAGGAGTTTCTCGATTGTAATGAAATTTCATATGCAAAGACATTTAAATAGAACATTCAAATGATTAAAATTTTGTGACCAATGAATGAATTGCGTGAGCCACAGTGCATCGAAACTACCCACTCAGCAGATGTCTATAAGAAGTGATTCTCAATCTGATGGTGAAAATTTCTGTTGCATTGAGATTTAGGATACCTTTGAACAACTGAAAAAATGCCTCACCGCAGGATTCGAGCTGATTACGAGCAACTGTCAGAGTGTGAAAGAAGTCGTATAATTGGACTGAAGGAGGGAGGTTGGGTAAATCGGAGAATCTCTAGTCTAATGGGTCGAAGCGATGCGGCCGTTGGAAGATGCTGGGGAGAATGGGTGGACATTGGGAGATTTCAGCATCATGATGATAGCGGTCGACCTAGGGTCACAGCAGATCAGGAGAACAGATTGATTGTCAGATCAGCTGTCACAGCGTCTGATTCATCGTTACCAACCATTAGATGTACGACCAACACACGAGTGTCCTCCATGAACATTCACAGACGGCTGATAGTGCGAAATTTACACTCGTACCGACCGCTACGCCACCTGCCATTCAGGCTTGCTCGCTGTTGAGCTAGATTACAGTAATGCTTGATCAGGTTGGAATCATGCTGACTGGGGACGTATAGTATTTAGCGCCGAATCCCGCTTCCAACTGTGTCCTGATAATTATCGGGGACGTGTCTGGAGACCCAGGGCAGCGTGTCAAGCGTGCTTTCACTATTGCACGCCACACAGGCCCTCAACATGAAGTTATGGTCTGGGGTGTCATTTCTTTTGACAGCCAGACCCCTTTGGTCGTCATTAGAGGCACACTTACAGCACAGCAGTACGTCGGCGACTTCTGAGAACTGTTTTCCTACCGTTCCCTGGCCTTATTTTTCAGCAAGATAATGCCAGACCATATACAGCACGTGTTGCTTTGAACTGTCTCACAGCTTGTCAAACACTTAATTGGCCAGTCAGATCTCTCTCTAATCGAACATTTCTGGGATATTATGGGAATGCGAATGCATCTATCAGGTAATGTTGATGACCTGGCCTGATAATTGAAGCCAGTTTGGCAAGAAATACCGCAGGAGACTAACAGGGTGCTTTATCACTCTATGCCACTTCGTATGTCAGCTTGCATCCATACTAGAGGTGGGTCAACACCTTATTGAGTTCGTTATTTTGCAACTATGTAACTCTGAAATAAATCATTCAATTTTTTTGAAAACTTAATCATTTTCTATTCTGTACATAATCTTTTTACTCACCAATTTTTGTCACTATGGGACAATTTGTTCTTGGTGCATCGTTTTTTTTTTGTTACATAGTGTATTTAAATGTTGTTCTTTACAAAGTTCAAAAATTCATCTTATTCTTATGTATTTCTCTCCCCTGTGAATTGGAGCTAAGTAGTAATGTAGTTATAAGAAAAATAATTGCTATTGGAGTCAATTTTATGGAATTTTTTTAAAAATTAATCAGTTTAGAATAGTACAAGTCCACTGTTCTTTGTTTTCAATTATTGAGATGGAATGTGTTTTTAATTTGAAGATAATTTATTAAGTGGAAAGAATGTAATTTAATGGAAGGAAGTGCTTGTGATTGGTTTAAAAAATGTCGATGTATGTCTATTTCATTCAGCATAAAAATTGTGTTTTTCTTTCTTGCAAATTTAAGAGTAAAAAATGCTAAGGACTTGGATGTTTAAACACTTTCAATATGCTGTGATTTTATGAAGATTTATGAAATCCCACTAAATTAATTTCATGTTATAAAAAATTCATTTAAAATAGGGGCTTTTGTACTTAAAATTTAGTTTGAAATTATGATTTTAATATTTAATACAAATGTTACTCTTGTTGTAGATGCAAAATAATTATGTGGTAAAATAATACTTAAATTGAATTATACTTGAAATGCATATATTGTATTCCTGAAATTCTGGGGGCCGCGGTAGCCGAGTGGTATAGGTATCGGACTGTGGCTTGCTTTGTCACAGGTTCGAGCCCAGTACCACTAAAGACCCGCCGTGTAGGGCAGCGATGCACGTTAAATCTGTCGAGAGCTGAAACGTCCTCCCGTTGGTGTGGTGTGGTAGTTAGGAGAGGGGGGTGCCAGCTCAGGTGTCGTCCACGTCACTTGACCATGGTTCAAAATTACGTGGTCCGTCGCCAAAAGCCCTCGTGTAGCTGAACAGTGCGACGTTAATATTCAATCAATCAACCTGAAATTCTGGGTAAAGAATTTATTCCTTAATAATTAAAAATTCCCTTTTGTTAAAAATTTTTATAAACCTGAATACATATGCATTTTAAAGTATTGACTCTTATTTACTTCTTGAAAGTAGTGTTAATGTTGTTCCCATTTATCTAACTTTTAATCTGAGTACAACACAATTTTAAAAAAAAAATCAACATTGTCAGTCTAAATTAAACTGTAGGAAGCCATCATTACTTTTTAGACCTTTTGATGATGTCTCTCTGCTTTTTTTTACTCAAATATTGGTATTTTCATTATTTTTATCATTTTTTTTAAGCAGAAGTAAAAAAAAAAGTTTCTGCAGTATGTGTGTTATGCAATTATTACTATATTTCCTGATATAGTTTGTCTCAAAATTGCTTCTATGTACTTTTTGAAAAGTGTTTTTAAATGTTCTTAGTTGATATAAGAACTTTCAAATCATTCAATTGACATTTTAAATTTTGCTTAAAACTTTGTGAAAATTGTTAAATTATAAAATGAAAACGAAATTAGCATTGTTTGCCTTAAGAAATCAGAGTGTGTGTAAGACTTATTAATTAATTCAAATACTTTTTTAAAATTATGTTAGTTATTTGTACCTCATATTAATTTCAAGCAAGTGTGATGACTATTGCATATTTTATGCAGTCATTGGTAATTAAGCATACTCCATTTAGTAACCTTGAAAAGGTGGAATTAATTCCTCTCCATTTTAATTTCCTTTTAATGTATTGTTTTTGTATTAAACACTGTTACAGTTGAAGCCATTTTCTTGTTCTAAATTGGACTCTGGTATCAATGTGTGACATCATATAGCACTGCTGGTTTTAAAGGGTCCTTTTTAGTAAATTTTACTATCAAATGGCTCTGAATGACTTTCCTAGGTTGACAATTTTTAATTTGAAGTAATTGTTTTCTTTTTTAAAAATGTTTAATGTGTTTTAAAATGGATAATATTGTTATTGAGTTTTATAAGTAACTTTTATTCTAACAGAAAAAAGAAATATATCTGTATTTTAAATAACCATAGTTTCTGGTTGTATTTGATTAATGGGAAAAAGCCATACCTTCAACCTTCAAATAATTGGATGTTTGTTATAGTTTACAAGTTTAAGCAAGCATAATGTATTCAAATTTGTGTGATTCAGAGGAGTGACAATAATGTATAACTAGTTAAAAATTCCAAAATATTGATCAAATATTTCAATTCTCTGAGAAACATCAAAATAATTGTTTATAACAAATATATCCTCTTCAAAAAACAATAACAAATATTTTCTCTTATATTTTCTTCAAAATTATCAATATATATAAACCTAATGTACTTTCTCTCTCTTTCTTCATTAAATAAATAAAAGTTGAATATAAACGAAAAGTGTAAAAATGTTTGTATTCTATTATTTTTAGCTTTTCGACATCAAACATTATTTGAAGAATATTAAATTAGGTTTAATGGGTTATTTTTACAATGGTATGTCATAATAAATGTAAATAATCATTATAATCGTCATAAATTTAGTAAAATGAGATTAAAAATGTTAAATCTTTTAATACATTTAATTGAACATATGCTTTAAGATATGTTGAAACAAAAATTATGTTAGGTTAAAATATATTGGTGATGTATGATTTTTAGAAAAAATGACTTTATAAATAAATAACATAAAAATGACATTAAGAATTGTTATTTGTTAAAATATGAAGACATAAGTTGTTTAGTATTTTTTGTGGACTACTTTGATTTAAAAGTTAAGAACTAATTTTTAAAAAAAATTATGTATATTGTTAATGTGAAATTTGTAGCTGAATCAATTTTTCTCATTTTTACCAATGCTCGAAAAGCTGCCAGTTTCATATTCATAACACTGGAAAAAAGTTGCTAGGCTGAATGATATATATTGTTTGATGTATTTAGTTCTGTTAGCATTCTTGATAACTTGTATCATTTTCAGAAAATGATATAATAAGTTTTTGCATTTATAGTACCTAAATAGAGTAAAACCATTTTTTTAGGTTTGATGTTGAAAACAAAATGTCTTAAATAGTTAATATCTATTCATTTGTAAGTAACACTTCTCTTTTGTTTAAAAGAAACCACATTAGTCTATTATGATCTATCACTCATTGGCTTAAGTTTAGATTCTACCAAAGGTTGTTGCTAGGAGTTACGAAGTTGTTACATTGATGATAGCTACACCTTGTGCAAAGTTGTCATGTTGTGCAATATGGAAGTTTGGTGAGGGAAGTATATTAGCTTGTTTGACATATTTTGAGTATGTTCCATTGTATCTCATTATATACCTTTCGTTAATGAGGTTATTGAGTAACAAAGGCTATTATCTCTTGTGTACTTTTAGTACACATTAATTCATTTAAAATGATCTGTTAAGTAGAGAGGGTTTATATTCTTGGTTTATAAGATGTATGAAATTAATAATATAAAAATAACATTTATATAAGAATTTAACATTTAGTTGGAGAAAATGTATTTGATAATCTAAGGATTCCTCAAATTTTTGATGAAAATCAATCTTTGGATGAAGGAGCAAATCATATCTCTGAAGTTTTAAAGCAGTTGTTTGTTTTCTAATGTCTTAAAAGTAAGCAGACTCCTTCGGAACATTTGTTTTCGAGTGGTAGTGATCATGATTTCATGACCGATGTTGTTTTCTATTGTATTGTCGATTTGAATCCTGGTGCCACTAAAAACCTGTAGAGAGGCCAATGCACATTTTGTCTGTCAAGATCTAAAGTACTCATGTGGCATGTTGTAGAAGATTGGAGGATGGAGTGCCAGCTCAGATGTTATTTTCTTTACTTGACGTGGTTCAGAGTTACAAGGTTCATCGCCAATAGCTCTTAATTAATTCGAAGTGCGATGTTAATGAACAGTTGACTGAAGGACCCAAGATGTTCTATGTATTCTTTTAGAGTGTTAGGAAGTGTGCCTCTCAACTTACATGGTGCCTTGATGATGAGTCCATGGCTCCTGAGGTCTGTTCCATACTTGAATCCTACCACCAGCTCTTATCAATGGGAATTGCGACTCATTTGATCAAACAAAATTTTTCCAGTTACCTAGGACTCAACCGATACTTCCACAAGCCCAGAAGAGGCACTACAGCTGATGACATATTGTTAGCAAAGGCTATAAAATAGGTCTTCTGATGCCATACCACATCATTACCAGATTTAGCAGCATTGTCCTCACATACATCTTTGTCATACTTCTCACATTATTCCACACTTCTGTTATTTGACACAGTGTTGCATGTTTTGTAACTCTAATTATTGTACGCCGATGTTGCTGCGGTTTTGATCATTAAGAAGAATCAGTCAGCCAATGCGTTCTTCATGGTGGAACGTAATGTCTGGAATTATATATATTCTCATTATACATTCTCTTCACACTAGATCCAGAAATCTTAAAATTCCCAAACAATGAATACTTAATGCGTCTCTAGCCTCAACTTGTATTCCATGTTCGAAATCTGTTAAATCCTGCCGTACACATAATGAGAGAACTTTTCACAAGAATCATTTTTGAATATAAATGAAAGCCTTGATCATTTACACATTTCATATGCAGTACTACTTCCATTTTGATCTTTGCATATCACTGTGCTGTGATTTTTGGCTCTCCAATGCATAATTATATTTCTACATTAATTTTGTTTAAAAAATTTACTACACCATAATTTTTGTGCCTTGCTGTGAATATGAATTTTCATTCCATTAATTTTATTTTTATCTCTATAAAATTGTTCTACACTTTGGAATATCAATATATTGTTTAACTATCTCATTTGCAGATTTCATCTTTGAAAAAATTATTTTTTGGTTTATAATTTTTATTTATAGGGAATGCATATTTTTACTTCTGGAATATTCCATTTATTTTTGATGAAATAAAAAAATCAGCCAAGGAACAATTTTATATTTATTGAGCTTCCTGTTTTTGTATTTTGTGAGTTCACAATTTATTTCTTACCAGTATCTTCTTTATTGGCGATAATTTTTTATATGAAATAAATAAAATTTAGGTAATTTGAACTAAGAGTAGAAGGAAAAAGTTACACACATGCTATTCTGATTTCTCTTAAAAGACATTGCTGAAGCAATAATTATTCAAAAGAAAATGACTGGATGTTATATCAAATGAGTATTAACCAAATTTGTGAAAACATATTGCATTCATTGTGACAAACCAAATATTTCAATTTATATTAAATGATTATATATATTAGTAACATAGCAATTTCTAAATGTTGTGCTTATCCTTTTTGTTTATTTTTATCAATTTTATGTTATTTAAATATTTTAAAGGGTGCAGTTATAGCAGCTGTGTCAAGTCCAAAATGGAATACAGTTTATTATGATGCTTTAAGCGATAGAACTTCAGATTATGGTATAGAAGATGAGATTACTGCTGCAGGTAAAATTTGTTGATAGAGTTTTTCTTATTGTGATTGCATTTTTTTATATGATATGGCATTTTGTTCGAAAATATGGCAATTGTTGTAAATAAAACAGTTTTTAGCACTTATTTTGCATGTGAAGAAACCTCATCCCCTCCCTCCCCCAAGAAACATTGAGCTTACCCAGTAACAGCTTAGAGCTTTGTACACAAATCTCCCGGTAGGACTCCACACCTGCCCCCCAGCTTTATTTAAACATAAAAAGGAATTCATAATTATATATTTTACATTTTTAAAGAGGTTAATGTTAAAAATTAACATTATTTGCAGAATTTCGAATAATTATTCACAGAAAAAATTTTAACAAAAAATAAAGGCTTATATATTTACAAAAACAATACACATAATTTACCTTAAAATGTATACACAGATCTAGGAATGAACAAGAATTCAATCGAATGGATAAAAATAATTTTCTGATATGTGCAAATACATACATAAGTATATATAAAATCGAACTAAAATTAAATATGAACATATATACTCATAAAAAAATCATAAACGTATTGAGAAATAATGAATGGAATAAAGGACAAAGTGAAAGGGAGGGGAAATTGGATTTATTGAAAAATAATTATAGAGTTGTATCAACAGTTTTAGCAGCTATTTGAATATAAGAACCTTGCTTGAGTTATAGGACTTGTAAATAAGATTTTTAGCCTAGCAGATTTGGAAGTTTTAGAAGGTTTTTACGAATGGGAAATCTTAAATAAATATTGTGGAATGCATAAGTAACACGTCTATTAGGTCCACAAGGACAATTGGAATTTGTTTTAATTTTGAACCTGTTTTTAAAGTAGTTTGTGTACACACACCATTGAGAACTGTGCATGGGGCAAGCACTTTTCCTTGCTTTTCTTGGTAGAAAAAAAAAAGCATTTTATCGTATTACCCAGTAGATGTTTAATAATTTCTTTTGTGCAAAAGTTTATTTATAATTTTATCAAAAGGTACTCTGGCAGACATATTTTTACAAAATATGAATTTTTTAATTTTTAGTGCCCACCTAAGGGTAATAAGGTATTCAAACTTGAACTTGTATGTGTAGAACCCCTCTCCTGGTAGAAGATGCACACAGCACATCCTGTTTTGAATCCAATTCTAGACCCTACTGTGTACACATCCCACTTATAAGTGCCCTTGAAATAGTTTTATTAAGTAATTCGATAATCAGGATTAGTAGGATTTAATGAAGTAAATTGATCAGCTATATTAGGATGAACGAAAGCAGAAAATGAAGTATTTCAAGATGTTTAATTTGGTATTATTGTAATTTTGTTTTATCACATCAAACAAATTAGTGGAATTTCTGTAATAACTTGTAGAGCGTTGGTTGAAGAAGTTCTGTATACTTTTAAAGGTTTAATTAAATGCATTTTAAATTTCCGCAGTCCTGCAGCATAACAAATAATAAGTTGAATTTACTGGCAAATACCAATGTTTTAACATTCTATTATTTGTAAATAATTTAAATTATGAGACTATTTAAGTTATTTGACAATTTTATCTTTTAGGTAATCCATTTGTGCATTTGGGGTGGGGGAAGCTGGGAATTCAATAATAGAAGAACCTATTAACCAAATTAGTTCTAAATATTTATCTATTTTAACAGAATAATTATTAATTTTAAAGATTGGATTTCAACTGAAAACTGTACTATCTCTTACTTCACAAAAAATAGATCTCGGAACATTTATCACAATCATTGCCTCAGTAGTTTAATCTATTAAAATTTCTAGTTTTAAATCCTTTTGTTTATATTTGTAATTAATGTATTGATTTCATTAAAGTTTTTATTTCTAATAGCTTAACAGATAGTTCTGTTAAAAGAGCTGAAAGGCTATTGATGAAAGCTTGAATGATAAATTTATCTGAGTTTAAATAAGGAATATAATTAAAAAATATATATAAAGATTCACAGAGTGTGGGACCAAGAACTGATTATTATAGGCAGCCTTGAAGAATTAGATTTGAAACAGAAATATTATAACTATTATAAATAATTTAGCGTTTTGTAAGAAAAGGCTATAAGAATTTTTAAAAATATAATGGCATCTTTTTATTATTCCATATTTAAAAAATTATTGATCAATCTTATGCATTAAATGCATTTTTAATATCTATAAAAGTTACCGTCATATGACAGGTTTCTTTAAAGTTTCGGAAGCTATTAAATAGTTTGTTAATGTGACCGCTGGGTAGCTGAATAGTCACGGTCACGAACTCGTAGCCAGCGTTGTTTCTGACGAGTCGTTGTTCGATATCTCTAAAAACTCGCCGTGAGAAGCCGATGCATGATAAATCTTTTGAGGCTTTAAGTCCTAATATAGGTTTGCATGGAAGTTTGGAAAGCCTTCATCATTTGACTTTGATTCAAAATTATGAGTCCGATGCCAATAGCGCTTGTGTAGCTTCGACGGTAGCTAGTGTGGCGGTAATACTCTTAAATAGTCAAATCAGTCAACATGTTTCTTGCAAATTAAATTTATACGAAATTAAAGTCAAATTGATATTTTAAAATGTATAAATAAAAAATTGGGAGTTTTTTCTTATGTGTTTGTTATTCTTGTTTAATTTCCGATGTTTGAATTGATGATCTTTGTAACATGAATGCTTTTGGGTTTGTAGTTACTATCGATTTACCTCAAGGACTTTTGTTTTCTTTCTTTGATTGAACGTTTTATTTATCTGAAATTGTGCAAAACTTTTCTTGTCAAGTTTCTGTTATAATTGTGGTTAATTCATAAACAACTTTAATTAGAAGAGCTTTTGCAAGCAGAAAAAAGGTTTTAAATTATATGAAGTTATAAATTGCTGGAATATATATTAAAATGTCTTTTTGAGGGATTAGTTTTATTACTCATGCATGCTGTTTAATTTTCTAGCTGGTTTTAAATGTTTGCTGTATATGATTTGTAGAAAGCGATGTCATCTGTTTCAATTGTTCGAGAAATTCTTTTGATACTTTTCTGCCTGTTTAAAACTTTAAACATTTAATTTGATAATTTACTTTAAAATAATGCATGAAAAAAGTTGTAAAATTTCATTTTGTTATTTTTATCTTTTTAAGTAAATCACTCAAAATTATAGCAAAATTAAGCGTGATTATCTTGTAATTTATTTATTCTTTCTGTGCATAATGTTTAGATTGAGTGAATTAAAGAAACCAAGATATAATACTTTTAAAAAGCAATATTACTGTTTAGTGTATCAAATTTGAAATTTAGTCTTATATTTATATTAGGAAAATAAAATAAAATGATGCCGAAACTTGAAAAAATGGTATTCTCTTATTCAAGATTAAAAAAGGAAACTTAATTATTCGTTATTTAGGTGATGAAATATCAAGGATTCAAGATCAGAATTTGTCTATTGCCATTGTGGGGATTTAATTGGCTGCCAGCTAATTGAATATTTAGGTTCTTACATTGTATAGTCAAGAAAATTTTTTGAGAAGTCTTCTTTGATTCTACATCTACCACAACAAATCTAAAAATTCAAATATTGAGAATCAAAAAAGTTGAAAGAGATTTATTGAAAGCTACATTAATTTTAAAAAGTTTCTGCTAAGGAATATGTGTTTCAAAACAAAATTTTCTAATTAATACCAATATGTTATAATATTAAATGTGTGTAAATACAAAGCTAATTGAATTCCAAAAATTTGAATTTTTTCAAAAAATATTAGAAAATAAAAGTTTATTTCTATAACAGCAACTATTCCAGATTCTTGACACTTTTTTTTCTCTTCTTTTTCTTTAAACAGTATTTGGAAAACAAATCAGTATACAACTGAAGTTGCTGCTAGACTGAAAGGCAATTGCTACATTGTATATTACTTTCTAAATATTGTTTTTTTTCCACAATCATTCACTTTTAAATTAAATACTGATCTGTTTCTTTTTAAAGGCTCAAATCGTAAAACTCTAGATTATATATTGAAATTTCTTAAAATCTTGTTTAAATAAGTAAGCCGTATTTTTTAAAAAATACCCAAACAATTTTCCTTAAAGTAATTCAATTTTTCTTGACAAAAAGTTGATGACAGTTGTTTTACTTGAGGAAAAGAATATAAACTTTGTTCTTAAAAAAACTGAAAATTCTTAATCTTAATTTTTTTTTTAGATTATGTTTTCTTTATATGACCATTTAGCATGTAGTAGAATGTTTAAACAAATCATCCAATACTTTCTTGTGTTCGGATTGTTAAAAATTAATTTTGAGCCTTCTACAATACAATGTGAATTTTTTTAGGTTGAGTATTTTTTAAATTTGAATTAAGTTCTTTATTAATAATTATTCTTCATTGGAAGGAGGAAAAGAGAACATTGACGGAATAATCTTCTCTGTTTGTATATTGGTAATAACTAAATCACGAGATTTGTTTTGGAGGAATGTAAAAAAAATGCTGAGGAATATTCCAGAATATGCTGAATAATGTTTCCAGTTTTCTTGTAAATAATTAATAATTTTATTCTGAAAGTGTGTGTTATTTAAGATTTTTCCCATAATATTAAACGTTATTACTATACTTTTCTTTACAGGTGCAATATCAGTAGTTCTAGATAGTTTAGATACAATACAGTGTTTGTCTGACAGTACCATCAAAGACAAGGAATTTCTTTTATCAATGTTAGAAGATAAAAAACTTCACACCCTGCTTGATGTCAGTATTTGATATGAGTATTATATTTCTTTTATAATGAAAAAAATATGTTGAATATTTTATATCAAATTTATTCATAAATATGAAATTTTTCATTTTTGTTCCATTGTTGTTGTTTCTGTGTTGTAACTTTTTGTTGTTATTTCTATCTTTTTTTCTGCTTAAAATCTAATGCAATCTAGAAGTTTGAGTAATTAATGCTTACTTTCTACAGAATTAAAATTTCCTATTATGGGTATAAAATTTCTCTGAACACATATTTTGAACCAAGAAAATATTCTTGCTCTTGATACTTCTTAAATTCTATTTTTAAAATTTTTAGGTAATCAATATATCAGTTATGAATTATTTATATATTTATATGAAAAATATTCATTCATTAATCTGCAAAAACCTTGTGATACTAATCATCTTTGTTGTTAACTTCCGTAATATTAAGTGAAATTAATATTAAGGAAAATTTGGTTATTGATAATTTAATAGAATGAGCTGAAAAAATATTTTTAAATGAATCTAATGAATAGTATACAAAATTTATATTAAATTGTATATCAGATAATGATATGTATTTTTCTGTTATTGATTTTAATGTCTTTTTAAAATTATAAAGTTAAGAAGCAATATATCTATCTGTATGCTTATGTTTGAGTACATGTAGTTTGAATGTTTTCTTTTTCTAAGAAAACATTTTGGAAAATGCAGAATTTGCAAGATGAGATAAAATTAAGTCTGCAATAACTGTTTTTTAATTTAAAAAAATAATGACTCCAAACTTGAATAAAAACCTATGTTGATCGCCTGTTTCTTACAAAGATATCTATGACTGATTTTAATTTAAACAGGAGAAAGCACACAATTTTCTTAGGCCAGTGTTTCTCAAACTGTGGGGGTGCCCACCTAGGGAGCATGATAACCCTACGAGGGGGGTGCGAACATATTGAAAAGTCGAAAACAAAAGATTATTTTTAAAAAATTATTGATCTACTTAAAGTAAACAAACAAAATACATTCTGACATAATAAAAAAATACACATTTGCATGGATGTGATACACTTATAAATGTATCAGTACTGCACAATGTATTTTATAATTAATTTAACAATGCTAAGTTAAGAGACAGTTTTTAAAAATTACCATTTCCCCATGGGCTTGCCATATATAAAATTATATTCAAAGATCAACACTTCATAATTTGTACAGTTTATAATAATCCCTTAACTGCCGATTAAAAGTTATGCGATTTGCTCCACAATACCACCGTCTTCTACGTAGGCACGAGTATGTGATGTATTTGGGGGGATAAGAAGGAATAAATAAAAGTGAAACATTTTTTGAAATAATTAAATCCTTTGCAAACCCTTTCAGGGTTCTTTTATTGCATTCCAAAGCCTTCAGAATAATTTTATGGATAGCAGTGCACAAAGATCATACTTCGGAAAGACGTTTATGTACGTCCGGAGCAATTAACGCATTGACTGAGCGAGACGTGTATATGCGCCTGTGGCACTTAAAGGGGTTTAAGTCGCATTGTTGCTTTAACGTCAAAGTATAGCATTGAATTCAATACATTGTTATTCTATGAAGGGGGAGGGGGCGATGAAAATTATGATTGAATATTGGGTCACAAATATTGAAAGAATGAGAAGCACTCTTAGGCGTAATATATTTTATTCAAGCTAGCTAAAAATCTGTTTTGATGAAATGTATCACATTCATGAAAAAATATTACTGAGAGATTTCTTATATTTATAGTCAGGATTATTGCTTGTGATTATGCACTGAAGTGTTTTGTTCAAGTGGGTTTTAAGATGCTTAATTTGATTGAGGACTTTTTTTTTAATCAAGATTTTTCTTTAATTGAAGTTTTTTTTATACCATGACAAATCAGCCATTGACCTTCACTGTGTTATTTTTTTTATTTCTTTTGCTGTATCTTAAATTTAGTTTGACTGAAAATGTTTCAAAATACTTTTTGTTTGAAGTTTGCTTTTCTATTACGAGGCAGGTGTCACTTAACTCTTGATGAGATTTTTATACAATAATTTTTATACCAAAATGCAAGCATTTAAAATTTATTAAATATTAAAGATAAAATTTCAAAGTAAACACTTTTTAAAAAACAAACAAACAAAAATGTGGTGTTGAAAACCAAGGAAGAGATTTAAAATGTCTTTATAATCCTTCATTCTTTAAAAATGTTAATTTCTTATTATTCTTGTGATAAAATTTAAAATACATTTCATTAGCTTGAAATAAGTTTCATTAATATTTTTTATTTAAGAAGAAATGTACTTAGTTGGAGGATATCGGTTGGTTTCTCTTTTTTTTTTATCATTGTTTTACATTGTTTTTGTATTGAAAAGAAACATTGGGCTATCATATTGTTAGCTTGTTGCAAGATATAGGAAATTTTGTTTTATGAAACACCATTATCTTGCAGGTTATGTTTGGGAAGTATAGATCTTTTTATTTTTAAACATAATTGTTTTGGTTTTTATGGAAACTATTATTTTTTCTTGATTTTATACATTCTTTAAATTCCTTTTATGTATATTTTGATATCCATGAATTACATTTGCTTACGAAGTTTTCTTTCCTTGCAGCTGTATGATCGAATAAGCACAGAATCATACAGTCCAATCAGGGGTCCTATTCCAGATGCCTTACCTGCTGCTAGGGAGGTAATGAAATTCATTTTACTTTAAAAATTTTCATGCATAGCTTGACTACACTTTTTTCTTTAAAATAAAGCTATATTTTAGATTCCATTTTTTTAATTAACTATTTCTTAGAAATATCTTTTTGAATTAAGTATTGAAAGTATGTTATGAATGGTAGAAGCAGAGAATGTTAGAATAAACATAACTTAAACTGAAGAATTCTGAAAGCTTCTTCCTTTTTTTCTCTTTAAATCAAGATTATGCTCACTTAAAGAAGTTAAAAACATTTCCATTCATTTTGTCTTGTTAACAGCCAATTAAAAAATGTGTATGCTGTAAATAAAAAAAAATGAGAAAGGTGAAACATTTTATTGAAATGAAATATAACACTGAGAAAATAAGTTGACAGTATTCTGGGAAGGTAAAAGAATTTAGTTTGTAATTTTAATCAAGAAATAAAAGTCAAAGTTTGATATAAAGAAACATCAAATATTGAGATTCAGTGCATGCCAGTGTTACTAAAAATAAGGATAATCATGATTGAAAGGTTTTCCCTGTGTATTTTCTGCTTAGTATAATAGAAAAAGGAATTAATATTAGATCCATTTGAGATAAACAAAATTTGTTATTTTCTGGATAGAATAAGAGATTATAATTGATTTTGTGATAAAAGCTTTTAATTATTTTTGTTTTTACTTGTCTTGCATTAATTATTTTCTATCACTCTTTAAATTTTAGTAATTTATTGATTCATTTATACTTAAATATTATACAATGAATATATTACAAATGATTTATAAATATGTTCTAAATTAATATGAAAAGTAAATTTTTTAATCTACTTTTTTTGGTAGAATTGTAATTTGATTTAATAAATCTAGATCAAGTTCCATTTTAAAGTATTTTTTTCGAAAATTATGTTTTAAATTTGTGTAAAAGTAAAGTCATGCATAAATAAGATTGATAATAATGTTATGAGGATGCTTTAAAATTGCCAAATATATATTTTTTTCTAAAAATTTTAAATATGCATTTATTAAAAAATTTGCCTGATCATAGGCAACTATCATATGTAGTTGCTGCCAAGTATCAAATGTGTTATTCTAATAGCTGCTCACTTAAATTTTATATTTCTAATATAGGACTTAAGGGATGGTAATAATTCTAAACCAAATAGAAATATTTTTAGTTTGAAATAAATATATATATATGAATGCATTTGAAAATCATTTATTATTTATATCAATCTAACTTTCATATATTTCGCACTTTCAATATCCTTTCAAATTAAACTGATTTCTTCAATTAATTGTTGTGGGTATATCAAACATTACAAATTAAAACACTTTTTTCAAACACTAGATTTAAGTTAATGGATCCATCTACTAGATTTTTATATTACTCTCCATAATTTTTTTGTTGTTAATCATCAAAAAGAAATTAATGTTTAATCTTAATACTTTGATGCAAAAAGTAAAGATTTGTTGATAATTTGTTTCATGAAATAAAACAAAATTTTTATATTTGGTTCTTATCATTAAGTTCATGTTTTCCGTTTAAAAATATAGACAAAGAAAAATGTACTAAATAATGTTAATCTTCATCTTACATAAAAATGTAAATTATAAAAAAAGAAACTTTTCCCATTTTTACTTTTTAGCATTTGTATTTATTTCTTGACACATTTGTTATAAATATAATGAAGTATTTCATCAAGGATTTTTGTTATTTAGAGGTGTTTTTCTTTGTTAAAAAATATTACTAACCTTACATATTGTGGGAGAAAACCTTTTTGATGCCCTTAATGTTTTTTTAGGTTTTAGAGTTCCTACATTCAAGTTCTGGTATGGGATCAACTGAAGCGGCCGAATTGAGAGAGATTCTCTATGATCCATATGTGCGGGTAACTGGCATTTTTTAAGTATATTTGCTTAGTTTTATTAAATATGTTACATTTTAATTTAGCTATTAACTCTACAGACTTCAAATGAATCATTAATAATCCATTTCATTATTATATACATAATCTATAATAATATATAATAAACTGTTGTAGTTATAAACCTAAGTATAATTAGTCAGAACAGTAAGGCTCCCTTCACACCAAACGATTCCAAGTCTGTAGCAATTTGTTCTGAATGAACAGAGATTTGCCTTCACACCGCCACAGGTCAATCATTCTTCCATCCATTGCGGTGGAACATGGATGTTGTTTTTAATGTTTTAAGATGATTAATGTCTCAAGCTATAATTTCACAACTGTATCCTTATTCATTTATTTTCAAATTGAAATACATAAAACAAAAAATATAAGAATGGTTTTGTTTATTTTTTTTTTAATATTTTGCCTGTTAGTATCAGGTGTAATTATAGTCTGAAAAGTAGTAATAAATATGTATTGGAACTATATTATAATGCAATTGCTTTTACAAATAATATTTCTAATGTTTTTAAAAGGCATTTCAAATGTTGTTGTATACTACAACTTTTGTAGCATATAACAACTATTTTTTTGATTATGTATCTAAAAATGGTTTGCTAATACATTAATGAATTAGAAATTTTACATGTCATTTACATTTTGTTTCATATAACAAAATTTGAGATCTATGTAGTAATAAAATGGAGTCTTTTTTAAAAAATTAAAATTATCGACAATATCAGTGTTTTATTTTATTTTAGTATTCTTATAAATATTTAATTTTTCTCTCTCCTAAAATTAAATAAATTCTTATCAAATTGATCTCTGAAGCTATTTTTCAAACATTCTTCAGAATATTCCCTCCCCTCCCCCCCCAAGAAACACATTTTGCTTTAAAGTATTAAAAAGTAAGGAATAAAGTTTTCAAATTTCTAAAATTGAATAAAATAATACATGCAAAATTAATTTTATTATTTGCACAAGATTAGCTGGGATAAAATGCAGTCTACACACTCGGCAACAAGAACTATAGTTAGTTTAAATAATGTAAAAGAATACTTTGAATATCAAAAATATAAGCGCCATCTATTGGCATAAAAACAAACTTATGCTAACCCTAACAGAGAAATTCATTATCTTCAAACATCTGAAATCAGTTTCTTTAATTGAAACTTTATATGAAAAAATCACTAATAACATAAAAAACAAAAATAAACACTCTCTTTGTTCGAATTCGCTTTTTCTTTAAGAAATAGCTCCCGGCTGCTGGTGATTGAGTGAAGAAAATTTGACCTGCCGAATCACGCGAGAATGAGAATGACAGCGGATTGAACCGGTTTCGGTTAGTGTGAAGGAGGGAAACGAATCTTAGCTTATTTGAGCTGGAAATTACGAAGCCGAATCTTGGTTGATCAGACAAGTTTGGTGAATGAATCTGAGTCGTTTGGTGTGAAGGGAGCCTAAGAGGTATTAGCCACAGTAGTACAATAGCTACCGTATTTTCCTGTATATAATCCGCAGCGGCGTATTATCCGCAGAGCCCTTTTTTTCGAGTAAAAAAAACATCGTATAATCCCCAGCGGCGTATAATCCGCGTAAGTTTTGGCGGCGGATAATCTTGCTCCTTGAACGTCGACGGTCCCGGTAGGTGGAATATCAAATGATAATGGAACTTCGTCCATATTATGTATAAAAATTAAATCCTTTGTAAAATTATTTTCAACAATAATTTGCTTGCAAAATGTCAAAAAGTCGTCAGATTGTTTTTCCCAGTCATCAGGTAACTTTCCAGTCACCGTTGAACGACTAAATTGTTTCTCTTCATAAACCGGTAACACCACGTGGGCCCACCAGAGAAGTTAACAATATTCATTTCGCGTGCAATAACTCGGGCTTTCATTCTGATGCTAACTGTCGAGACAGCTTTCCCATCGTCCCTTTCTTTTAAAATCCATTTATTTATTTCTGCCTCTAATTCTGGCCAGTGAGGTTTTCCACGACGATCGGCCCTTTTACGTCTATCGCAATTTTCGAAGTTAGTCTTGTTCCTTCTCTACAAACGAATATTCGATTCGTCAACGTTGAAAAATCTTGCAGCTTCTCGATTTCCGACTTCGTTAGCCTTCTCTACAGCGTTTAATTTGAAGTTTGCAGTATAGCTAATACGCTTACGCTTCATCATGATAAAAACTTTCAAAGGATGCAACACCTCTAGTCAAGACAAAGTTGTAAATGACGCCAGCGACTTGTAACTGCTATTTCCTTCCGAGGAACCGAATTCGTTCTTGAAAGTAATTGGACAAACACTAATTATGGCCGTAATACGTCAGCCGAGTCGTGAAAGCGCCATCTATTATTTATTTTATAAAACATAAACAGCATTTCTTTCAAAACTTTGTTAACTTTTCTGATGGAGAATGTTTTTCCTCAGATAATCCGCGGCGGCGTATAATCCGCACAACGAAATTTGAAACTTTTTTAACACATAATCCGCGGATTATATACAGGAAAATACTGTAAGTCTTGCACTTAGGAATCATGATTGCGGGTTTAAACACGTTTTTGGGCACCAACCTTCACCTGTAATTTGCCTATACACTGAGCCAAAGGGAAAGAAGAAATATTATTAATATGTAATTATTACCAAATAAAATACACTAATACTAATTAATAATATATAATGATGAAATTTAATGGAGTATTTACTAGTAGAGTTAAAATCTTTGTAATAAATACTGGAAGATGATAAAACTTACCTCTTGAATATATCTAGTTAATGTTTCCCACCAAATACAAAAGGAAGTAATAGGAGTACAGCATAAAAGTAAAATTAGTGAATTAAAATAGAATAAAAGTCTATAAATCTATATTTAAAAACCTTAAATATTGATATTAATTTTATTGAAATAAAAAAGCACCTCCTAACATACACAGTGAATACTAATATAAAACAAAGTATTTAATTTTATTAAACAAGTAGTGCCATCTTGTGTGTAACTATATAATTTTATATATATATATATATATATATATATATATATACTAGCTGCAAGTACCTGGCTTTGCTCAGGTTTAAAATAAGGTTTTCTGTAGAAGTTTACAAAACTGTTTATTTGCATGCAATAAAAGGGTACATTTATCTTAAAGCAATGTGATAGACAACATTTTTGGCAGTTCCATTTGGAGTGTGTACATAAAGATTTTCCTCTATGCCCACTCTAGAGCATGCCACATACAACTGCCTATGAGAAAAGCATGGTGTCTGCAAGTCTATACTCTCCCCCTTTTTCTCATAGGCATGACTGTAGCAAAAAATGACAATGCATTCCTATGAATGAAGGAATGGAATGGAATGTAGTAAGTAATGTGATATTTGTTGCAGTATTTGCTTGCAGTAAAGTAAATATAACAAAGAAGTATTGCAAATTACTTACCACTTTTGTTTAGTAAAGTTTACTCTAAAATGAATCCATGGCTCAGAACATGCACATGGAGCACTCTTTTTGGCTTTAGGAGGCCAGAGTGAGGTTGGGATGGAACGAAACCTGTTTAAGAACCTTCCCCGTGTAATTTTGTGAATGTGTACCAAATTTCACGTTATTTGGTTGTCTGGACAGACAAACAAATGCGTCATATGTATATATAGATATAGATTTGTTTGAATTCTTGTGTATTACTTTTGTAAGATCTTCATGGCATATTTTATGGTGTACCAGTCTTTTAAAGCTGACTGAGCCACAGCAACATTTAGCTAGGTATAGCTAGTTATAACATAAAATTAAACCTTAAAAAGATATCAAAAACAAGAGAAGGCTCAATACTTTGATTAAATCAGTATAAACATTTTCGTACAAACATAATATATATACTGTAAAATATTTAGTTTGCTATTTGCCTTTCAGACAGACATCAAACAAAATTTTAAGAATTGTCAAAAACAGATAAAAAACATATTTAAGGAAAATATCACTGATTAATTTTGCCAAAGACATGTGTAAAAAAATATCTGCAGTACATAATCGTCAAAAAAAAATGTAAGTACTAAAATATAAAAAAACAAAAATTATATATTGAATTAATTAAGGATTAGTGGAGGGAAAGATAAAACAGGCTAAGATAATACTCATAATAATTTCATATTGGTAGGCTACTCATTTTTGGCATGATTTTAAAATCATGCCAAATTGGTGTTGTGGTCAGTCTTATGTTATAGTAATGTACATAATTAAAGGTACTTATGTATTATCGCAACCTATTGGTGACATTATACAAAATGAAGCACATGTTTGCCAATTTAACGCATACAAATTTGGGATTGCCAAAGTGGCGAGTTGTCTTGAACGTTGGCGACTGTGCAATTATACGTAAGTAATAAATAAAAAAATTATCCGAAGTATATATATCCCGAGCATAAAAATAAATTGAAAAATTAAGTACAATACTAACATTAACTGACATAAAAAAGAACTGAACTAACTCTATCAATGCAAAAGCATAATTTGAAAAAATATGGTACTTACATATAACCACAACCTATTGGCGACATTATCTGAAACGAAGCACATCAGTCACAATTCAGCAAATATATGACATGCGAAATCGGGGTTGCCAACTTGGCAAATTATTTTGAACGTTTGAGATTGTTAGATAGTACATAAGCAACAAAAATAATTTATCTTACGAATACCTGCTTCCTCAACATACTCATTTTTGGCATGATTTTGAAATCACGCCAAATTGGTATGTTGCGGCCAGTCTATTATAGTAATGTACAGAATCAGAGGTACTTATGTATTATTGCAACCTATTGGTGACATTATACAAAATGAAGCACATGATTGGCAATTCAACACACACAAAGTTGGGATTGCCAAAGTGGCGAGTTGTCTTGAACGTTGGCGATTGTGCATAATACGTAAGTACTAAATAAAAAAAAAATTATCCAAAGTATATATATCCCGATAATAAAAATAAATTGAAAATGAAGTACAATACTAACATTAACTGACATAAAAAAGAACTGAACTAACTTTATCAATGCAAAAGCATAATTTGAAAAAATAAGGTACTTACATATAACCGCAACCTATTGGCGACATTATATGAAACGAAGCACATGACTCACAATTCAGCATATATATGACATGCGAAATCGGGGTTGCCAACTTGGCAAGTTATTTTGAATGTTGGAGATTGTTAGGATAGTACATAAGCAACAAAAATAATTTATCTTACGACTACCTGCTTCCTTAACAGGTATTTAAGCCATTTGTCTGTTTTGCTCATTCTCTGATGCCTATTCCAGTTTGATATGTAATTACTGCCAACACTGCTTTCTCTTGGGCAGTATAATTACCCAAGTTTGATTTTCTGCAAGGCAATTTTATACACTGAAGCCAATAGTATACCCGTAAAGGACACATAAAATTGCAAAATATTATTAATTTCATACTATCTAAAACAGATAACGAAAACGGAAATACTATACTTGTGTTAATCACAGTAATAAGAACTGAAATACCATTATCAATAAGAAGTTTTAGTTTTTCGAAATTATAACCTTCACATTCTAAAGAAATAAATTCTCCAAAAAAATACTGAAATTGTAAGTTCTAATTTTTAAGCAAAACCACACACACTAACATCCCGGAATAATACCTAAATGTTGCCAAAACAACAAAACAAAATTTTAGTTGAATCCTTAAAAAAATGATTTATTCGAAAAATAATCCTAATTAAATATCAAAGAATAGAAAAATTGAATAAATATTCCAACCGATTAACATAGCTACAGTAAAAATATGTAATAATCTTGAAAAACTGCATGTAAAGTATAAATTGTCCACTTACTGAGAAACATGACATGAGATGACGTCATAACACTGAAAAATCACTTAAAAATTAAATTTTAAAAAATTCGGAAAGAATTAGGAACGCCAAACCTATTTAAGAACCTTCCTCGTGTAATTTTGTGCATGTGTACCAAATTTCTCGTTATTTGGCTGTCTGGATCTTGAGTTATGAGGGAACAGACAGACAACAAATGCGTCTTATATATATATAGATATATATATAAACTTATGTTGGCATTTCTTGTAATGCATGTAAATATTTATAATTAAAAAATTAATAAAAGTTAAGAAAAACTCAAACTGAGTAATACTTCAATTTTTAATAATTATCTTTGTAAAATTCATCATGTTCTATTGGAAAATCCGTAAGAAATAACCTGTAGATATTTATAAAGGTTTTGTGAAGATATATTAATGATTTTTATTTGTTTTATATTGTAATTCTTTACAATATTTAATTGTATTGTATCATGTTTTTTTTTTTTTGCATAGTATATCTCTCATGATGTCATTTAAATTGGCTAGTAAATAAATGTTGAAATAATATCCAAATTTAGTATATAGTTATTTTGAATATTTTTAAGAGTACATTTTGTTGTAAAACCTTTATGAGCGATTTAAAATGTTATCTATATTTCATATCTGCCAACTTTCGCGCTTTGCGCTTTTACACCTAGATCGTTAATTTTTTCTCATTTTCGCAAAATTTCCTTCATCCACCTATTATGTTCTCTCGCACAGCACTTATTTATCGTTTCGACAACCGAAAAATGAATAGATGAAAATTGTAAAACTTGTATTGAGTAAGTTTTAAAAAAATTCATGAAGTTTGTGTTTCTTCCTGCATATCAAAATCAGCCATTGACTCCTAGTTGATCCGTAAATGTGGTTTTGTAAAGTGATCCATTTTTTTTCTTCCTTCCCCTGTAGAAGGTTAGAACTCAGTTCCTTTTGTGATTTGTATTTCTTACATTTCATATTGATGAACGATTCGTTTTCGTAGAATGTTCCGTTTACTATGATGTTTAACAAAGGCAAAATATATTTCCAAACATAGAAAGAATGTTATAAAAAGGAAATGGATTGCATTAATGCATTGAAAGTTGTAAAAATGTGTATTTTGTGACATATGTCATATTGTCATATACATTTGTCTCATGGTGGATATATCATACTTCTCATCTTGTTAGAACTCTAAATCTAAAGCACATGCTAAGTTATGATCCAAGTAGTCGTTGCTTTAAATTGCATCATTTCTCCCAAGGACGATGTCCACTCAAGGCCTGAAGTATTGTTTACATCTTTCTTTGTAGAAATTGCTTTTTTGCAAACAGTCATGCTAGTTTTCTTTTTTGGAAAATGTTTCTTATATCTGGCATTGTTGAGCAGTATGGATGTGCAAGGACTAAAACATCCACTGAGATGAGTAAGCTAGCATCAAATCGGGAGTTTTCGATTAAATAAATGAAACAAAATCCTTTTGCAACTGCGCACGCGCGCATTTAATGGAGCAAATGATACCAATTAGAAATTATATCCTGCATTTCATGTCGTTTACTTTAATCCTACAAAATGTTTGATTAAAAGTGGCTTTTTTGCATTTTCAAATTTTTTCAACAAAATATTACTCAACTAATTATGTATCAACAAAATATTACTCAATTAATTATTTTATGTACTTAAACTAATTACCATGAATTTAAAAGAAAAATTATTTTTGAACATTTAGCTCCTTTCAAACATTTAGTTTCATTTATAACAGTTAATTCTGTTGTAACACAAGAAAAAAACTGATATATAACCTTTTTTTTAAAAAAAAATAAATGAGATTTTTATAACTATATATTGCATGTGTCATTTAATAAGATGGGCATAAAAAAATGATTCCTTCCCTTTACCTGTAAAAGTTAATGAGGTGCTCAAAATATATTATACTATCTATACACACAAAAAAGGCACTACAAAGATTTTTAAATTTATCCAATAAAGAAGCACATTTAGTTATATAAACAAAACTTTGCCTTCATTAGCTCTTTGCATGCATAAATTGAGGCAAATATACCTAGATTTATTAAAGGGTGTATTTTGTGTACATAAAAAGCCATCTGTATTAAACAGAACTAATTAATTTAAATTACTATGATGAAAATCCTTTACAGAGGAAAATAATCTTTTGTTTTGTTGGCTATACAAACCAAATGAAACAGTGCGCTTAAGTAAAGATACAAATTATTTTTTGATAGTATCTTTAATTTTTACACTATTCCATGTGATTATATAATGAAACAAATGTTCCCCAATTAATGTAACAAACCTCACTAAATTAACTGATAAATTTAAATATTAAATATTTTATTCAATTATTTCATTGGAGGCTTATAGTATTAAATGAAAATGATGTGCTTTGATGATATTCTGGAACAATAGACTAATTCTATAACAGTTTTTTTTGTTACCTTATATGTCTTAAACAACTTTTGTATGAATAATAGTTTTTTATTGATATAATATAAAATTTATGCGATTTCATTTTATATTTTAATTAAAGCGTCTTTATTGTGAAGTCATTATTTTGTTGTGTGTTACTATACACTGCTGGCCACACAAAATGCAACACCCTAAAGAAAGCATGCAAACCATGTGAAATTTACATCATGTGTTGGCAGCGATGAAATATGCAAACCATTAGCATAAAAGCGCAGAGGCACATCACGGGTGACCGTTGCGCCACCCGGAAGAACTATATAAGGGGAGAACGATTGGCGATTTGACGTAGGGCAATTGTTTTTGCGTGCGTTTTTTGTGTAAGATATTTACCTATGCCTTCGTGGAAGACACCGAGCGTCTTTTGACGAAGTTTCTGAATTCAAACAAGGAAGAATAGTTGCCTATACGGATTGAGGATTATCCTTCAGAAAAATCGGTCAATGTGTTGAATAAAGCTAAGCAACTGTGAAGTGGATCTGCCATCGCTAGATGCAGGAGAAAACGATGGACCGACGAGGTCAATCGCACCTACCTCGTTGCACCACTACACGTAATGACAGGCGGATTGTGAGCATGGCAGTGATGGATCGCGCAGCCACATCATGAACCATAGCACAACAAATTCAGTCTGTTGCGCATCATTCGGTGTCCACTCGTATCATTCTACGCCATTTGAGCAGAGTGGAATGTCTGTAAGGCATCTATTGCTTTGTTTACCCTTGACTGGAAACCACAGGCGTTTGAGCTGCCAATGGCGCAATTAACGGTGGAAGTGGACAACGGAATGGAACGGCAATGTGTTTACTAACGAATCCTGCTTGTGCTTGCGATGGTTGTGCGTTGGTCTGATTTGAGTTTTGAGCACTGTGGTGAGAGGCGGCTGAACTGTTGCTTTATGCATTACCACACTGTTCCTGCGCCTGGTATCATGGTTTTGCGTAGTATTGGATTTCACTGTCGCACCCCTATCGTACACATTGCTGGTACACTGAACAACCAGCACTACATCTAAGGTGTTGGAAGCCTGTGGTCCTCCCATACATTCAGCACTCTCCATCAGCTATATTCCAACAGGATAATGCATGACCACACGTGGCATGCAATATTCAAGAGTTCTTCTTTACCCATCAAATTGAATTGCTTCCTTTGCCAGCTTGTTTTCCCAATCTATCACCAATCAAAAACGCGTGGTCCATGCTTGTACAATGACTACATACGCTATTGGCTGCTACACCAGATCTACTTTGGCAATATGTTTGTCGTGGACTACTGTACCCGAAGGATATATCCATAGCCTCTTTGATTCTATGCTGAGGAATGTGGCAGTGGCTATAGCCAATCATGACGGTTACACTAACTTCTGATTTTTTCATCATCCACATGCCGCAAGAGGCTGTGATTTTAATCATTTGACCTTTGCACAACATTTTATCTGCCAAATAAATTTCTCTGTGATATCTCTGCTCCTTCGTAGTGTGGCCACCAGTGTATATAAGGGCTCTTCAATTTACCGTAAAATGATTTTTTAAAGAAAGGTCTAAGCAAAAGAAAAGTTTAGAATGAGTAATTTTCATGTTATAAAATATTTTATAAAATATTGAATCAAACATGTTGACTTTTTACGGTAAAGATTACATTATTGTATGACAAGCATTAAGTTTGCTGTAATATCTCAAATATTGTATTGCAGTCGTATATCATTTGTTGCTGACAAACATTTTAGTAGAGAAAGCTCTAAAAAGTATTTTATATTCGAAAGTGTTAAGCAAATTTGCATTGCTATGAAGAATATATTATATATGTGGATGTTTTTCACTATCTGAAAAAATTAAATTAAAAAAAAAAATACAAGTTTGTAAGTATGAGATTATTTGAAATCTTTCTTAATCTTAAGTCTCCTGTTAAAAAAAATATGTAGGGAAAAAAAAGAAATCAAAGAGCTTGCTGTTGATGCTTTATACAATGTATGTTTAATATACAAGGTAATCATAATTAATATGCTTATTGTTGGAATGTGTTTTAAGATTCTTCAAGAAAGAAAAGCATAAAAACTTTTTCACTTGAGGTGCATTACATCAAAATACAGACAAGCTATAAATTTCAATAGAAACAGCATGTACTTGTTAAAGACTGTTTAGTTATGTAAAGTATATTGCTCAGTGTGGGTTGATTCATTGTGTAAAATATACAATCAATGAAGACAGTATTCGGCTTTAATCTGTCACGTACGGATCGTCAGCAGGTTCTTCAGACCTGCCAGCCATGATTGCCACAGTTTTGTTTTGGTGTAAACCATACCGTTTAAATGCCCTTATAACTAAAGATCACAAAGAGTAGGACATTAGAACAGGACATTCAAGGAGGGGGATATGAACAACTAATCACCCTATCATTGGTAAAGTGTTGCCACAAATACCTCTGCACTCAAAGTCCATTCTATGAAGGGGCACTATCATGAATAAAAGTGGTAGATATAAGGTATTATTTCTGCTGAAATTATGATAAAACAAAACCTTTTTGAGTATATCATGTTACCTGAGGTCTGTTACAGAGCTTGTAACAGCCAAATAATTTGGTCAATATCATCATTTACTTCAAAGAAAAATGGTCCTAGGATAAATTGGGAAGGAACTAACACCAGATGGTAATTTTAGGCAAGTGAAGTGGACTTATGTGGAAGACACATGAATTTTCTATGGCCCTAATTTGACAGTTCTGGGTATTCACCAATCCTTTGTGATAAAACTGTTCTGTCATTCTGGATGAAGTTGATGACAACTGACCATGAAGTATCTACTCAGGTAAGTTAAGTCAATGCTAAAGATAAGCAACAGTCAGCAATGATAACAAATAGTTACTGCCTGTGGTTGATCTTGTATGGCAAAATATGTACTATTTTTCTCAGTATCTTCTACCCTGTTTCATACAGTGTCTGTCATGACACTGCATGAGCTTTACTAATTCCATAATCTTTTGTCTATGATTGCTTGACAACTACCAATGCCACATCTGAATTGATTTTTGTGTTGATAGGCTTTCCTCTTCTGCCAGGTTGAACACATAACAGCCTAGTGTTTTCAAATGGAGATATTACATCTGTCATTTTCCAGAGACATAGGCCTTCTGCTTAAATTGATTCGACATTGAAATGCCAAAGCTGCTTCAGCATATCTCTGATTTTCGTAAAAATTTAAGAATTATGCATATTCTAGTAAACTAATAACCATTGTATTAGAAATACTATGCTTGTTCAATATCCTTTTTAATACCTAAAAGTCTTGCACAATACATCTGCTTATACAAGGCAGATTGTTTTTTTCTTCACTTGCAATGCCACAATTATCATTCTTTATGCTGTCATAATACTTCAAAGTGTAAAAATAACAGTTTTAAATCCCATAATACTTGAAATAGCTCACAGCTCTTGATTATGTGTCTTTTCAAACATTGTGGCTGTAATATGCCTCCCTAGCAGAATGTTTAAAAATATTTTTTTGCAGAATATCTTTCAGCACATCTTTTGAATTATGTATTTAAAAATTTACAAATCAATCTACATTTTAGTTATAGCTGCACATTGCTTTGAATTGGCCGAATTTAATTGTTTCCTTGTATATAATTATGCCTTGTTCATAAGTACTCTGAATCCAATCAAGTTCATATAGGTATATTTGTCAGTTAAATATTCAATTATAGTACAAACAATTTTTATGTACCACATAATCTTCTAGTAATTAGTATAAGAATATAAACTATTAAACTGATTGACTATGAAAAAATATTATTCTTTTGCAAGAATAAAATCATAAAAATATCAGCACAATACCATCATTTAGGCAGATGTATGCAGAGTTGTGTCCACATTTAGGAATGCTGGTTGTACTTTATTATATGTTATTTTGAGTAAGTGTGTGTAAGATTGAGATGATCTTGGTTGAGATAAATTACTGGATATTATTTTATGAATAGCTTGTAAATGAAACTGTTGTATTTCAGTTTCCAAGTCAGTGCTGAAATCTTGGATGTAAAGGAACTACACTCATGTCCATAAATTAAGGATAATTCTGAGTCCTGCAGAAAACGAACTCTAAAAATAAATATATCACTCGTAAAATGACTACACTCATCTATAAAAATCATATGCAAATTGCAGGAAGCCACCAGATGACACCGTTAGTGTGTCACAATGATGAGAGTATAAGAGGGGGATATATAAGGAATACAGGCAAAGAAGTTAAATTATTCGCAAGCACTTTATAAGCCTGTCAGTGCAATAACCGCATAGTTATGACACAAATTATGTATTTCGATGCTTTTTTACATGATAGAATTATCGGACATCTGAAATATGGGCGTACCCAGCTGGAAGTATCCGAGGAACTTGGATTCACCCAGAGTGTCGTCTCTAGGCTTTGACAGCGATTCCAAAAGGATGGTAATGTGAGTAGACGTTACAGCATAGGTCGCCCCCGAGTTACAACGCCGAATGAGGATCAGTATAGTTGGCAGTTACTACCAAAAGAAACCAGCGGAGCAGAGCATCAGACTGGTCTTGTCAACTCTCTTCAACCACTCGGGTATGACAGTTTCAAGGCAGGCCATGTACAGATGCTTAGGGCTGATTGGTCTATATGCTCGTAGATCTGTCATTATGTATTCCACTTACTGCAACTCATTGTTGCCTGCGATTAGCCAATAATAGGGAGCATGGCTTGTGTGATGTTTTCCGATGAGTCCAGGTTTAGCTTGCAGTCTGATTCTCATCGGACATTCATATGAAGAGTGCCAGGTACCCATTACCATCAAGAAAACATCATTGAACGACACCATTTCGGTGGTGCCTAAGCATTGTACGAACTGTCTGGGAGAAATACTATGTATTAACCAACATACCAAGCATGTAATATTGGTTTTTGTAAATGGTGTTTGTTTTTTTGCTCCTGGGAGCAAAAATTACAATTTTTATTAAAGATATCAAACATATAGCATCTTTTTTGCCCTTTACCTTTTTTTTAATAAAAAAGGCTTTACAAATAAGTCTTATTTGTTTTGCTTCTGATTCTTTCTTTGCCTGAACTTGAATTATCATCAATTTATGGACATGAGTGAATTATGACGGCCAAATATATTTGCGGCATTATTATTCAACTGTTCCCTACATTTTGTGAAACATTTTTTTATCAACAAACTTTTTCAATGTATTCAAGTATCTATTTTGCCAGTTTGTTGCTTTGTGATGCATTTTTAATTAGAATGTTAAACAATATTCTATTGTCTGCCATATCAAGTAACTATGCTGAGCTGTTATATGTGCTTCAAATCCGGTGTTGAGTCGACTGATGGGCTAATATTCAAAATCATTTATTTGTGCTATAATTTCACCAAGATTTTTTTTACCATTGCTGTAACTAACTCTTCACAAAGGATTTTTGTTAAATATGAGATTTTCCCCTCCGCAATGTTTCCTTATCACATTTTCCCTTTTCCAGGGTTTCCATACATACTTACTAGCTGGTACACCCATTCTTCGTTTGGGTAAATTGAAAAAAAAAACAATAAAGATTGAAGGAGAAAGAAAATTTTTATGTATTAAATTTAAGGGAATTGCAAATTTAACAAAAAGAATGCCTTTTTACCATATCTCTGCTCAACAAAAAAGATCCTATTTACCAAATCTGAAGTCTGTAGGTCTAATAGTTAAAAAAAAAGGATTTTTTTTTATCTATAACGCCCCGTAACAATCACGTAGGTTTGACTTTTGAAAACCCGCTTCTTATCTGATTTCTGCTCAGCAAAAGTTACGTGTTTTCTAATTTCAAGTTTATAGGGTTTAGTTATTTATAAAAGGGATTTTTTTTATTTAAATTGCCCTCGCAATCCCCTTCCTTTAGATGCCGATTTTTGCAAAACCTTTTCTTAGCGGATCATTATTTCATGAAAGGAACATGTCTGCCAAATTCCAATTCTGTAAGTCTAATAGTTCAAAAACGGGACTATTTATCTATAATGCCCTTGCAACGCTCCTTGGGGGTCGATTTTCGCAAAACCCCTTTTGTAATGGAACTGTGATTCATGAATGGAACATGACAACCAAATTTCAAGTCCGTAGGTCTAATAGTTTGGCAAAACCCTTTTTGTAACATATTTGTACTCCATAAAAGGGAGGAACATACTTACCATATTTCAAGTTTGTCGTTTTGATGAGTCGCTTTTCTCCTTTATATGTATACAGTGAAATACGTTTAACGCGAAAGCGCTTAAGACGAAAGATCGGTTAAAATTAAACAATGCAACGATCCCTATAAATTACTATGTATTTACATGCATTTTTTCTCTTAACACGAAACTAAAATCGCTTAACACGAAAAGATTTCTCTTCTGGGAATGAAAATATTCAGAAAACGCCATCTCTGCATAGGTGAGATTTAAGAGGGATGTGAAATGAAAGAGAGAGGTGGTTTCACACGTTTTGTAGAAAATAGGCTAATTTGGCTTTGAAATTCCCTTGGAATAGCCTATGACTAGCCAATTTTGTTTATGTAAGCTACTTTCACCCTACACCCGTACAAATTACACACAAAAACATCTCATCTCGCATCAGCTGGCTTTGAAATTCGGCGACGAGTACATCGTTGTGTGAGTTAAAAATCACTGAGTTTGGTTTGCGTTTTTTCTCTATTTTAGAAGAATTTTTTTACGAGCACAATGACAAAGGGCTCAGGGGGTGAAGCAACCTTTTATTTCACTTAAAATGAAGATGGAGCTTCTTAAGGCTGGAATCAAAAACAGAACTTGAAAATTTTGTATTAAATTTCATTAAGTTCTTGTGAATGTTTTTATTTTCGTTGATTTTTATTTAATGCCTGCATATTGTACCTATGGGGAAAAAATGTTCTCTAATAAACTTAATTTTCCTGAATATATGTTTTTTTATTTTATTTATTTTTTGCAATATCCTTTAAGACGAAATTCTTTTAACGCGAAACAATATTTTAGTCCCCTCAATTTTGTGTTAAACGATTTTCACTGTAGTATGTGTTGCGAGAAATGAATCGAACTGGCAAATGGGTTCCAGCAACCCTAAAACAACCATGCAGTGAATCAAATTTTTCTATTTTACCTTGAAGAGCATACATGTTCAATGTAAGCAATCTCCTCTTGAATTTGTTTTTCTTGGTTTTGCTTCAAATCTAGTGTGCGTATTAAATATATTAAAAGAGAATCCCTTTGGCTAGAACTTTTTTCGTGGCTTTCGATTAATTTAATATTTCACCAGTCTTTAAAATCTGTTGATTCAATGAATACGGATATTTTTCACTGGCAAAAAGTTTACTCAGGAAACAGAATATACATCCTGTATAAATTGCGTGTGGAGTATCAATTCCTTTTTACAACTCTCTCCATTAGCATTTCATCGGAAAAATATTTTATCAGTGCAATATTATGTCGATGAATAATAAGTTCCTCGAAACCTTTTAAATGAACCACAAGATGTTGACTGGAAATCCAGTACGTTAGGCCAACATTGGAAAATTCACGCCCTGGCCCAGATTCACATAATTTTGTTTGATTAACCCAAAAAATAAATCTTTAGTTTTCCCAGTAATTATTTCGTGAACTCCCAGAAGTTACAACATGGCTTGAATTGTGTTATCTGATTATCTTCAATGACTGACATATTATTATTGTTTTCATTTTGTTTTTAGGATTGGGTGGACTAATACTTTCTTTACCTCTTGATGTTGATAGTTAAGATTGTGAGGGGGGGAGGTTAACCTGTTTGTATTATGATTAATTTCATCAAACTTATTTGAGTTCTCTTGAACTAATTTCCTTTTTTTGCGCCGCTTAGCTATGATCATTTCTCGGCTTATTCTGTGAAATACACATGTCCATAAATTAAGGACAGTTCAAAATTACATGGAAATTGAACTTAAGAGTAAAAATTTCATCTGCAGAATTATCACACACATCTTCAAAAATCATATGCAAATTACAGGAAGCCAGCACATGACGTCTATAGTACGCCTCAATGACGAGAGTCTAAGAGAGGGGTATAAAAGGAAGGGTGGCTAAGAAGTACATTTGTTCACAAGTGTTATGTAAGCTACAGTGCTATAACCGAATAGTTATGACACAGAAGACGCGCGAGGAAGATTTTTTATATGGTAGAATTATTGGCCGCCTGGAATGTAGGCGTGTTTAGATGGAAGTATCCGAAGAACTTGGAATTATCCAAAGTATCATCTCTAGGCCTTGGCAACGAATTTTAAGGTGATGGAAATGTCAGCAAAGGTTACTGTATAGGTCAGCCCAGAGTTACAACGCCAAATGAAGAACTGTATTGGGCAGTAACTGCAAAAAGAAGCAGACGGAGCTCAGCATTTGGTCTGTATCGTCAGTTTTCTGCAGCCACGGGTAAGTCAGTTTCAAGACAAATCGTGTATAGACATATGGGACATATTGGTCTATATGCTTACATGCCTGTCAGATATATTCCGCTCACGGGGGAAGCTTACTATTGCCAGCGGTTAGCCTGGAGTAGGGAACATACAATGTGTGTGTATGTGGACATTGTCACAGTGAGCTGTGTGATGATTTTCGGTTTAGGTTGCAGTCTGATTCGTGTCAGAATTTCATATGGTAGAACACTAAGTACCCGTTACCACTAAGCCAATATAACTAAACGACACCATTACAGTGGTGCAGGATTTCTCGTTTGAGGGGAAGTATACTGGGTTCCAGAACTGATTTGCGTGTTAAAATCGGAACCGTGATAGTCCAAATTTATGGAAACATTCCAAAATAACATGCACGTTTGCTTAGGAATGCCATGAGTACAGAATTAGTGTTTATGGTTGACAACGCCAATCCTCAGCTAGTAAACATCGTAAGCTAATGCCTTCAATCTGAGGATATCGCCTGTATAAAATGGCCAGCGTTCTCACCTGAACTGAATTCGATAGAGCATGTGTGGGATACGCTTGGGCGACGAATCGCAACATTAAACCACCTCATACATGTGTTCCGGAACTTCGGAAAGCATTGCTTGTTGAATGGAGTAATGTTCCCCAACATCAGCTCGATAATTTGATAATGTGCATTTCTAGGCGTTGTACGGGCTGTATTTCATCGCATGGGAGCATACAATATATTAACCATATACCATATCTTAAGCTTTTGTAACGGGAGCAATTTTTATAATTGCTACAGGGAGCAAAAATAACAGTTTTTGTAAATGCTATCATACATATACCAACTTTTTTGTGCTTTATCTTTTGTTTAATGAACGAACTTTATGAATAAGTCACGTTTGTTTTATTTTTGAACTTTTATTTGACAAGAGCTGGCATTATCCATAATTTCTGGACATGAGTGTAAACAAAGTTGTAGCCATAATACTTAATCTTAGCTAGCCTGGTTAAAAAATTATGATAATGACCTAAGATCAGAATTACATAAAAAAATCTCTCCGTATATCTCTCATCTATCTATCGGTGTAAACCACGAATAAACCGAATCTCTATTTTTTAACTGTAAATGCTTTTTACAAAAATAATAAAGCATTGCAACAAACTCTGCAATAGATATTACACGGAACGTCTTAATAGAAAAGATGTTACGATTTTTTTGTCAAATCCAGAACAATTAATAAATAACAATATTATTATTGATAAAGAAGATTTTTGGTTATAAACTAATTAAATAGATTTTTCCAAAAATGGAATCAATTCATTTTTTTTTATTTGAGTAACCCGTTTCCATACAGTTAAGAATGCCTCTAGTTATATCAATGTTTAAAGTTTTAGGTTATATGGCAGTAAGTTTAGTAAAATCAATAGTATTAAAGTTAGAGTGAAAATTTAGAGAGATTATTTTTAAGGTTCTTACCCTGTGCGTATTTCTGCTCAAAAATCGTGGTTGCGAGCCAATGTGATGCCTAACCTGTATACAAAATTTCTTTGATTTCGGTTTAGTAGTTTTTGAGTTCAGAGCGCCAACAGACCGACGGACATTAGAAATTTTTTTCGTATTCTGGGAAACCTAAAATGTGAAGATATGTCAAAATTTCGGGATGTGATTTGCTTGCTGTTCCATTTTTGAACGAAGTAAAAATATACCTCAAATCACACTCACAGATTACGTTTATATATATAATTCTTGAGCACAGTAATGGGTAAATAATGGCCTTGTAAGAGATTTTTGTGGCCCACCAAAACATTTAAAAATCTGCTTTAAACCGAGATTTTCTTCCCTTGTACGATCAAAGATTCGTCTCGTATTTTCTACTAGGATGGCCACGTCAATACTTATGCGCTGTATACATACCATGCCCAGTGCTTTTCCCGTTGATCTTATTAATTTCAATTTTGTATTTGTAACACTATGTATTTTTAACTTTGTTAAAACCATGAACTATCCAAAAAAAAAACTTAAATTCGGTGATGAATGTCGTATGTTTAATGAAAAATGGGCAAACATTTCTTTGGCTGTACAGGAAATAAAGCAGTTTCTTTATTGTGTTATGAAACCACAGACGTATTTAAGGAGTACAATCTGAAATAACACTACGAAACAAAACATGGAAAATATGGCTACAAACTTTCCAAGAAAGAAAGAGTAAAAGCTGCGGAGTGTATAAAAAGACTAAGGAAGCAACAATCATTATTTATATCGCAATCAACCCTGAAAAACAAGTGTACGGAATCAAGTTTCATTGCAGCCTATTATCTCGCGAAACGCTACAAACTTTTTTCGGATGGCGAATGTATTAAACAGTGCATGCTAGAATGTACAAGTTTATTATGTCCTGACGTGAGAAGCAAATTTGAAAGAGCTTCCTTGTCGAAGAGGACTGACTATAAGGATGGCGCATTGATTCAATTAATGATGAACTCACACACAGTGGCGTACACAAGGGTTGGGTTTGGGACTCAAACCCCTTCCATGGACCAACATATTTTTAGTATTTAGAAGATTACTCCTCGGTACTTTCGCCAGCGTTTTTTTTTTTTAACTCATGGACAAAAAAATTAGCGCACCAAGAAGGAGTCGTCAAAATGGAACGAAATTTTACATACGTACTGACTACTTTAATATAAGTAAATAATTAGAAAATCAAAGAAAATGGATTATTTATTTCAGAAAAAAAAAGCAAAAGAACGGAGGATTTAATACCCCGTTGAACCCCCTCTAGCGCGAATGCACGCTGCGATACGATCGGGCATTGATGCATACATGTATGCTGTCTTGAGACATTTCGTTCCATATTTGTTGTAACCTTGCATCTAATTTGTTCAAACTCGTGGGATGCCCAACTCGCCGTCCCAAATGATCCCAGATATGCTCGATTTGAGGCAAATCTGGGGATCTGGCAAGCCAAGGAAGGTTAGTAACAGTGCTGAGAGTCTTGTGACAACCTTGGCGTGTGAGGCCGAGCATTATCTTGTTGAAAAATGGCACCTGGGAGCCGTTGCATGAGTGGTAAGACATGTGGTTGCAGGATGTCATGGACATAGGGTTGGGCTGTCATAGTACCACGGATCAATACTAGGGGTGACCGTGTATTGTAGGCAGTGGCACCCCATACCATCACACCAGCTGTGGGAGCGGTGTGTCACTGTAAAGCAAAGGCAGGATTGAGGCGTTCACCACGTTGTCTCCACGCACGAACACGATTGTCATCATTGCTGGCACTAAATCTGGATTTGTCACTAAAGACGACCTGGTTGCATTCAGCTGCAGTTCAGTTTCTTCGTGCGTGGCACCACTCCAAACGGAGGAGTCGATGGGTACGCGTCAAGAGCACACACGTAATGGGCGCCACGATCCCAAATGTCCTTCAGCTAGGCGCCTTCATATGGTTCGAGAAGACACAGGGGTCCCTAATGAAGGTGCTACATGTGCGTGGATGGCGGCCGATGAAGCAGTTGGCTATACGCGTACATTTCTTACGATGTGGCGGTCTTCTCGACGACTGGTCTGTCGAGGGCGTCCTGAGCCTGGTTTTCGTGTAAATGACATCTCTCGGATTCACTGGTCCCAACTCCTCACAACGCAATCAGAGCGGCTTAATTGACGAGCTTCTCGCCTAGCTGACCACCCAGCTTCCGTCATGCCGAAGATTCTCCCCCTCCCAAACTTCGACAGCTGCTCATATTGTCTTCGAAAACGGCGTAATGGCATGTCTACCTCAGCTCTTGCTTTGTGAACGATTCAGCATACTCAAAAAGGCTTTGGTTACCTGTTTTATACTTCACGGAGAACGACGTTAAACGCCCTCTACCGGCTATACGTGATGCGCAATCATGCTGCATTTCTATTCATTTGCATATCTCACTGACATGTACCTTCATGCCAAGTTTCATTACGATCCCGCAATGATTACTTGGTGCGCTAATTTTTTTGCCCATGATTGTATAATACTTCCCATGAAAGTAGTTTGTGTACGCCACTACTCACAAAACCACTGACGATAACGAGCAAAGATTTCGCTTGGTTTCCTTTGGCACTGGTTAAGAGCGCATGTAACGAAGACACTACATAATTACTCATCTTTATCCATAGAATTAATGAAAATTTTGTCATCATAGAGAAATTACTTGTCTTAGAATCAATGAAAATTAGAACCACTGATCAGGCCTTGCTTGAGTGTTTTGTGAATTGTGTGGAGATAAGTGGCTTGTCTTCAAACAAAACGGCAAGTATTACAGTTGGTGGGGCCAGATACTTCAGTGGAAAAAAGGTTGGTGTGGCTAAACTTAAAATAAAATACATGTCACAGACAATGATATCTTGTTTTTTCATTACGTTTTGCATCGGAAGAACCTTTATAGAATTGCAATATGCATATGCTAGACCCTGTTGTTAATGTTGTGAACTCTGTCAGAGCAAGAGCATTTCACCATTGACTGTTCAAATCGTTTTTGAGTATGTGGTGTCAAAATATAAAGTTATAATTTACCATAGTAATATGAGGTCGTTGAACCTAGGCAAAGTGATAAAGAGTCTGGGTGATACGTGTGATTGCAGAATGGATTCTCTTATTTCTGGGAATGAAGGATATATTTCATGATTTTATTACAAAAATAGGTTGTGAAGAATGGAGATTTAAGACGATTTCTGCTAACGATTTTGAAAAATTGAATAACACTGAATGTGACATGGCAAGGAAAGGGGTTGTTTTCATTTTAAATGTGGAAGCATGTAAAATCATTCAAGGCAAAACTAAGTCTATTTGCAAGGTAAACAGGTGAAGGCAATTTTTGTCATTTCTTTTTTTAGGACATCCAGAAAATGCCTGAAAGTGTTTCTGCTAAAATTATGGATCATCTGCAGAGTGTGAATGGAGGACAAGATCGCAAGAAGATTTCAGGACTTAAGAAAATTGAGCCTAAATTCGATTTGGACTCTTATCCCATCATTGCTGATATTGCCCAACACCTGGGGAGCTGCAGCTTCAATTTATTGGCATGCAGTCAGATCACTCTGTGAAAGAAATATTTAATGCTGTGACATTAGTTTACTGTTATAAATCTGTCTGCGGAAAAATTTCCATGTATGAAGAAACTTGATAGAAAAATATTCTCTCTATATTTTGGGCTACATATATTTGTGTGCAAAATATTCTTGCTTCAAGATTTTCAAGAATAAATGTAAATGATCTACTACTTATAATGACATAAGAATTTCAACGAGCAATCTCATTCCTGAATTTAAAAAATATTTGAAAAGTATGATAAGATATATTTGTCTCAATAAAAACTTTTATTCTAAAATTAAATGTGCTTTAAGTTACAGATATGAAATTAGCTCAGTAAATAAATTGAACTTCCTCTGTTTAATTTAATTTATATTTATTGGTAATTATGGTACAATTTACACATTTTCTGAAATGTAAAGTTAACTAATCAATGCAATCATTTAAAATGCGCCATTCGGCTAACTTCCGTTTCTACAAAGTGGTTCGAGCTAAAACCATTGTCCACTCCAGCTCTCTATCTCAGCAGATCTCTACAGTTGCTTAATTTGCTTATTGGCTAATCTGGCTCTGAAAATAACAGAAACGAGCTTTAAAATTCATAATGAATAACAGATATGACATTCACAAAGTAGCTTTGTATGAAGTGAAAATATATTCAAAATTGCAGCAATTGGATTTAAATAAGTATGTATTGAGAGAGAGAGAGAGAGAGATTAAATATAAATTATCGGCCTAAAAAATGGCTGTGTTTGTGTGTGTGTGTGTGAATGTTGCTAGGGGGGAGAATGGAAAAATACTTTTAAGCACAAATCATATAAATGGAAAATGAACTGTTATGAATTGATTGAAATAATTTAATCTATCCTACTATCAAATACTGTTGAAAATTTTGCTCTAATTTTTTTTTTGTTTCAAAATTTTTAATGAATATTTTTATACTACCTTTTACTTGTGAATCTGTCTTATATTTAGGAAACTAAATCGCAGGATTTAAATTTGGCTAGAATTAAAGTAGCATGGCTACTTTAACTACTTTACATGGCTTTACTACAAATTTGGCTAGTAAGCAAACAGTTTACAAGTTAAGATTGTTATTAGATGTATAAAATGATTTTAAAATTAAATATAAAACGTTTAAAAGGGATGAAAATAATGATAAATAAAAAGGAATATCATGCAAGGAAGTTGCTCCTGAAAGAAATAAAAAATAATAATAGAAGTGTTTGTAGTTTTTAGGTTTTCGTAAAGTATTTACATCATCTCAATAAAGCAGATCAAGATAGTTTAAACTAACCAATATAGCCTTAACCGGAAATCGGCTATAGTGCTTATGAAGAAGGAAGTAATCTTCCTCTTATATAAGTTATATCAATGTGTATGTTTGTTCTTAAAATTTATATAATTTCACTACTTAACACCATTTTTAAGATAAAGAATATCCTAGAATAATTAAAAGTTCATAGCAAAAAATCAGTGTGTAAACAGAAAAAATGCAACACTTTGTTGTGTCAAAAAATTCAATCTTTCACAGTATCTACTGAAATCTAAAACTAATGTTTGGTATAAAAGGTGAAAAATTAAGATTAAAAACCCAATTAAAAAAAAATAGCGATTCAATAAATATTGAGCATTATACTTACTTATGTCGCGTCTTTCTTTGCGTATTCAAGATTAGAGTCCTTGTTTTTTGGTTTTTAAATATTTATTATGACGACACACAAACAACTAAATATAAATTGAAAATTACTATTTTGTGGGTAGGCACATCCACACCGATTTCGGGGGTTCCGTTATCGGCCAAAGTTGTTTACATACTGATTGATCCCCCCCCCCTCCCCATCGGTTAGGTGAGGTTTACACACATATTTCCATTTAGGGATTACTGAGAAGCAAACCGCCACAATTTATATAATTTCTCTCTTTTGGTGTTAAATACCTGTAAATTGTAATTTTTAGGGGGACAATAGATATTAACAACTTTGTTTTATTTCGATTGAATATCTTTTTAACACGTTTTTATAAGTTTCACTTGTATGTAATGGAATCTTTGAACCCGATTTTCACCCACTTTAAAAGGTCAGATTGATTCGAAATTTCGCACACTTGTCAAGGACCCATAACAATACAATAATTTCAAAATTTTGTTTTACTGTCCTGAACAGGATTTTAAGGATTTACAAGATTTGGCGACTAATTCATTGTATTGTTTCTAGATTTGGCGACTTATTGCATAAACCATTTTCAGATTTGGCGACTAATTCCAGATATAGCAACTAAAAGATTAAGGTGCATCCCCAAAACCGCAAAATAGGCCTCTGGTTAATAAAAAACAAAACAAAAAAGGTGTTCTTTATGTGAAAAAAGGTAGGGTGGGTGGGTGCATATTTTTTTCCGAAAATGAAAAAAAAAAAAAAAATTGTGCATGTGAATAAAAATAATTTATGTTGTAACTGCTAAATATTTTTTATTTTTATAAAGCAATACGTTTAGAAGTAATAATGCGAATTAACATTATAGAAATACGTTTAAAAGATGATAAATTTGTGTTCTAACTGCTAAATATTTTTTATTTTGATAAAGCAATATGCTTAGAAGTTGTCAAGGTCCCCTTGGACCTCATTTTGAGAACGAGAATAAGTTGGAGTCATATAAGAACCAGTAGCCATTTTTATAAATAACTTTCTTTATTTGGTAATCTTTCCCAAATAGAATCAAATACTTTTAATAACAAATAATTTAAAATAGCTATATGAGGTTTAAAAGGGGCTTTCCTTTATATTAACTTAAATATTTAATGATCCAATTAATTAACAATTAGAATATCGATCAAGCAGAGATTACCGCAATAAGAGATCCCAGAATTATATTCAATAATATTCCTATTGAACATTTAACTTTAATCTCACTCCTAATATAAAGCTTTAATGAGACTTTAATTATAAATCAATATTTACCACACTGAATCTCCACTCTTCCTGAGATTAATTTATCCACCTAGAAATCTTCAATAATAAATCTCTAACTTCACTATTATATTTTCCTGCTTCAATCTCTCTCTCCTACTGCTTCTCACTTTACTATTCCGTTTGACTTAAATACTTTATCTAATCTGCATATAATAAGGAATCCCTGTCCTCTTTTTGGAGCTGATTGGAAATAGGTAGGGAATTAAATTTCCCTAAAAAAGACGACTCAGAAGGTTAGTGATAAAGTTCCGTATAGATTTGTCACAAAGTGATGATACGACTAACGTTATAACTATATTTTTAAAAGGTGATAATACGATTGACATTTATAATATTTCTTCTTACACACTTTTATTAATTAGATACATTCAACAAAGAATAAATGATAGTTTTAAAAACTAAAAAAAACAGGCTTTTATTCTAGATTGAACTAAAAAATGAAAAATAAATTATAGTTTATATATATAAAAACTAAAAAACACGCTTTTATAGTGAATCGAACTAAAAAGTAAAAGAAAAAAATTCTTAATTTTCTCGTTAAATCATTTTATTCTTATATTAAGAATTTTTTTTTTACTTTTTAGTTCGATTCACTATAAAACCGTATTTTTTAGTTTTTTAAGCTATAATTTATTATTAATACATTTAAATTCCTTGGATGATGCTTTTGAACTTTAATTTAATCCTTATTTTTTAAAGGAATGCGAAAACTGTAACATTCAATTCATACTGAGAAAAAATTTGTTTACTAATGTGAAAAGTAATTTAGTGATTATTAAAATTTTTTTATAAATGTTGCATCTGTGGTAGTAGAACTATTTTTCAAAAGAATATGTATTGCTCACGAAAATGTTGTGGCCGCGGTAGCCTAGAAGTCTAGGTAACGAACTCGGGGCTGGCGTGTCATGAGTTCGAGCTCAGTACCACTGTAAACCCTCCGTGTAGGGGAGCAATGCACTTTGAATCTGTCGACTGTTGGTGTGGTGTGGTAGTTAGGAGAGGGGATTCCAGCTCAGGTGTCGTTCTTGTCACTTGACCATGATTCAAAATGACGTGGTCTGTCGCCAAAAGCCCTCGTGTAACTGAACAGTGCGACGTCAATATTCACTCACTCACTCACAAAAATGTTTTCATGTTGACTGTTCTTTCACAAATTTGTTCGTTTTGATGGATTGTTTTTGAAACTTTTTCCAGTTTGAACACAAGATTAATTCACATTCAAGACTAATTGTCAGTATCACAACTAGGCTTTTTTTACATTTTCTCAAGATCGCAGTAGAATTTGTATTAATTTAAATTTCTTAGAAATCTTGTCTTCCAGGTAAATTTTGTAATATCTTTACAAATAAAATTTTACGTGATTTTAGGTTAAAAAATATTATAATCAATAATTTTTAAGGGAAAATTTTAAGTAATTTTCTTTAGTAGAAAGCCTCAGTTATATAGAATTTCTCTTGACTTTTTTTTTTTTTTTTTTTTAGAATTTTACTAAATCTCTTTATAGTAATCGTTTTCGAACTAAATTAACTGGTATTCTAAACTTTTTTGAATGCAAATGTATTTTCTTTTAATTTCCCATAAGGGAATAAACTCATTTTCTGTGTTCTTTTTATTATGATTTTCAATAAAATAGAGCCATTTTTTGTGTGTATGCAAATTTTTCGTAGGATATAAAAAAAGCTCTCTTTTAGCTTTCATTTTTTCAGTAACGTAGTTATATTTTTCTCATCGTAGAGGCTAAAGAGCTTACTAAATTGCCTTCGAAGAAAAGAAATTTAAAAAATATCATATTCCTGTTTTGGTAAACTTAGTTTGGTGTACTTCGAACATAATTAAATCTGTTCCGAAATTTGTAAAAGTTCCTGGAGGGTAATTGCTTTTTAACCCGAAACTATATAAATTTAGGAAAATATGGAAACTTAGTATTGAACCCAATGACCTTTATTCTTAGTTATCTTCTACCAAAAAGAGAGGGAACTCAGAAAATCCTTCCCTTTTTTCTTTTACTTGTGTGGCGGAGGGGCCATAGCTACTTCCAGATTCAATTTATGGGTACATTTTTATGTAAAAAAAAAGATTTTTTCTTTCAAAATTCAATAAATTATATTTCTTTAAATGCCATTGATCAATTTTTCTCTAGATTAGTATGCAACATGGTTTAATAACTTTTTTAAAGTTGTTAGTAATGTATCGTTTAATTCTTTTACGAAGCTCAATTTCTGTCATTAATTTATTTTTTTACTAGCTGACCCGGCCACGTGTTGCTGTGGCTTTATTTGAATACGTTGATTTAATATTATTCTAAGCTATTCAATGCAGTCAAATTAATCTTCGTTTACAATTTCGGAGAGTTGAAATTAGGTATTTATATAAAACAATATAATGCTTTTAATTTTACATTTTATTCATCTCCTCTTTGAGTATAGTATAATGCATGAATTTCTTACGAAGTTGTTAAGTAACAGCATATGAAGATTTAATTTTATAAATGAGGTGAATAATGTTGATATTTTTAGCAATTTTTAGTATTATTTTTATCATTCTAAATTATAACAAATAAATAATTTTAATATATTTAAACGCTAATTGGGGTGCAAAATATTTTTTGGTCACTTGTCTTTTGCTTACGCAAATAGATTCGGTGGTTTCCTTACACGTAAGCATGCAACATATATGTAGTTACCCATGCGACAAACATGGCTTTCCTAAGTCCAAGCCCCAAGTGAACATTGTTTGGCTTTGAGATATATATTTATTGCCATCGCGAAAGCCAAACGCTGTGTATTTTGATGCAGTTATACTTCACTGATTCCAATATCTAGTGGTTTGTTATCTGTAAAATATCTGCGCCGATTAACCATGTGACACTTGAACTCGCGTGTTAATGGTCAATCGAAGTGTTTCAACGTTTCGCCATAAAAACGATTGCTTTAAACTTACGTTAATCTCGTGAGCTAAAGTAGAGTGAGGAACGGCTTGCAATGTCCATCGGAAATCACCAGACAATAATATGACAGCACCGCCGAATATTTTCTAGTTGCCGTTTAAGTCTTACAAAGTTCTATGTAAAACTTCGAATGAGTGTTTATGGGTCATAGTACACTCATTGCAGATTATGATTGAACTCCTTTGCAGTACTGTAGCCATTCTGCTTTTTTTTAATGCTTCACATTGCGTGTGGGCTTTCATTGAATGTCTAAAACGGCAGCTGGAATGTTGAACGTGAAGTTCGTCCACCATTTAACAAAGTGGATGCAATGCCTGAAGATGGATTTTCTGTTGATCATATTTTCGCAAGGTTTCGACTGCAAGTTTAGTAACTATAGAGAATAAAAATGCGAACGCAAAGCCATTTGACCTCATTCCGGCAATATCCAGCAAAATTAAGGGAGTTTCTGCTATCCGAATCCAGGTTCTCGTTCCCCATCCCGAAACGCACATAGTGCCCACTTTTGGGGCCCTTGCTCCTGTAAGTTCCATCCCTGAAGGGGAGGATCAGTACTATTGTCTGGCATTATACGGCAAAGTTACTGGAATTTCTAAAGTCCAATTTCAGATTCTTGTTCCCACCCAGAAAAACACCAGGAGCGCACTTTGCACACTTGCAAGAATTTTAAGGTAAGCCCATGCCATGATTCTCTTAAAATACATTCGTCTGGCATTATTTGACATAGTAACGGGAATTTTTCGAATTGGAATGAATAATCGGATCGGCCGTCTCAAAATACGACAGAGATCCACTTTTTGCATCCCTATGTCTGCAAGAGACTGACACCGCTGTCCACGCATATTACGGTTATCCGGTATTATTCAGTAAAAAGTTACCCCTGAACTCCTAAAATTCGATTTCAGATTCCCATTTTCCTCTCCGAAACGCGCACAGTATTGATTTTCGATGCCCCAGCGCGTGTTCGGCCGCTAGAGAGAATGAAAATTCGCAAGCGAGACTCGAACCGCAAAGCCATTCCACCTAATTCCGGCAATATCCTGCAAATTTATGGCAGTTTCGGAAGTCTTATTTCAGGTTCTTGTTTCCATCCCCTAGACGCAACCGGGGACTAAATTCGGCTCCCCTGAGCCTGTAAGTTCAGTCGCTGGAAAGGGACATTACGGTCGCCCGGCATTATCCAGCAAAGTTACGGGAATTTCTAAAATCCGATTTCGGATTCTCGTTCGCCATCCCGAAAATGACCTTAAATGTACTTTAACCGCTCCAAAACTTTTGAGGAAAGCTCCTGTCACGGTCTGCGTAATAGACAGTAGTCCAGAATTATCCGGCAAATTTCCAACAATTTCTCATATCGGATATCAGATTTAAATCGCCTGTATCAAAATACGTAAGGGATCAAATTTTCGTGCTCCAAGGCTTTTAAGGTAAGGCCCTGCCAGGGTGTGTCTAAAATACGGTCGTCTGGGACTGTCCGGTAAAGTTATGGGTATTTTTGATATTCAATTCGAAATTCGGACTCCACTCCCCGAAATACAACAGGCACTAACTTTTTATGCACCTTGATCTACAAAATCCGCTTCCGCAGGCACACACACATTCCAATATTTTGTGAATTTTCCCGTTTTTCGAATTCTGAACATTTCCGGATATAAAAAAATTATGACGTCATTAACTGAAATAAAAACTATCCTTTATTTTAAGTTGGATGAAATGCCACAATATGACAAATTATATAAAAATCGATTGAGTAGTTTCAGAGTCCATCGCGGACAAAGACTGTGACAAGTAATTTTTATATATTAAGATTTAAAAATCTCTCTTTGTTTTAATTGGTATAAAACTCCATAACTTTTATCATATAAAGTTTTTGAAAAAATAACTATTTCAGAACAATGCACAGCGAAGTAGAATAAATGTAGCATCTCTAATTTTTGTCATGAAATTCCATAAATTTTTAAATAAGACCGGTAACTTTAACGTGGTCATACACTTTTCTTCAAGTATTTTATGGATATATAGGTAATAATTTTTAGATGTTTAATTCCCTGTATGAAGAGTATCTTTATCGATATTGATATTTTCACTAATTTTTACACATTTGATGTTTGATGTCTTTTTAATTAAAGCCATTTATAATAATGATTTCTCTATTGATACTTGAAACTCTGTTGATACTTTAAAACACGTATTGAAATTTTTTCGGAAAATTTTGTTAATTGCATTTTTTTTATTATACATTTGAATAGAGAGATTTTTGCTTCATTTCTATTAACATTTCTGTTTAAAACCGTATTTTCGAAATTAATTCTGTGTTCAATCAAATGCTTGTGATTAATGGTTTAAACTTTTCGCATATTAAATTCTGTAAAATCTGATTTATTTTTAATATATCAATATTTCAGACATGGACATTTAACACATGGACTTGTGTTGGAAATTAAAAAAATAGTATACGAATGCTTGCTTGATTTGTTTATATTTAGGAATGTTGCTTACTTTATGAATGCTTATAATACGTTTCCAGACCGTTTTTAATTACAAATTTTGTTTGAAGGAGAATCGTCTTTTTCTTCAAAGTTTTTTCATATAGTTGTTTTGCAATACAACATTATAACAGAAAGTGTTTGTGACTTACGTTAAATTTTTCTATTTATACCTCGAAAAAAAATATGCTTTGAGCCTCTGTAATTCTATAACAAACTAAAGAACGAAATCTAAAGTTTTGATAACATTTATTTAATATAATTATCATTCTTTAAAAAGAATTACACATTTTAAAGTTAAGGATACAAACTTTTAACAAGGGGAAAAATATATTGTTCTCTTATATTTAAGCAAATGTTTTAGTTTTTTTTCATTCGAACATATTGCAACTTTCTTTCAATAAATATCGTTTTTGAAATTTATTACAAGTATTTCAATTATACATAGCCGCGTTATTTAATAAAGGATATCGGAAACACAGATTTGAAAAGGAATGCAACAAAAACTTATAAATAAAACATTAGTGGAATACATAATTAGTCATTTTCTAAATCGCACAATTCTGAACTTCATTGCTACGAATATTTCACCTTTATTGAGAATCACCTTTTATAAGAAAGGTTGAGGAGGGGGGAAACTGCACACTTTTGCTCAAAATTAAAAGAATTTGCGTTTTTGTTGTTGTTGTTGCTTACCTTATAAAACAATGTATGATGAAGGAAAAATCAATTTAAACTCGTTTAGTAAAAAATTTAGGATTGTTAAGCCGGCTGCACATGGTGGGAAACAGAGGCGTAGCGTGGGCTTTCGCCACCTGGGGGTGACCGGAAATTTGCCGCCTCTCTATTTTAATTATTAGTCAAGAAAATTAGTAAAAGTTTTTAAAAAATCAGTTTTAAATGTTTTTATTGATTAAAAATGCATTTTTTGGGGTTTTTTCATAGCAAAATCTCTTATACAATTGTCAATATCAATATGTATGTCATGTTCAATTGCCAGAATAGCTAAATTTGTTCGCCTTAACGTAGACATAGTCGATCTGAAATAATTTTTGATTAATTTTAGCTTAGAGAAATTTCTCTCGCAGAACTGGCATTACTGATGCCAGATGTTAAAAAAATTCGCAACATTATGACAATGTTTGGTAAGCCATCTTCAAGTTTGGACTCAATAATATATTTTAATAAACCCAGAGAGCTGGCCCTAACGAATTCTATTTTACAGCCTGCGTCTGTTGCATCTACGAAAGTTTGTAGCCGTACGCTCTCAAGTTGGAATTCTTCTTTATGAATGTCTTTAGGAGCTTTATCTAAGTTAAGTTCGTCCATGCTCAATATCACTTCAGGCCTGAAAAAAGCATACTTTTGTGCTAGATTCTGCAACTATTGGAATCTTTCTCGAATTTCAACAGTTACTCTGTCTATCTCTGTTTTCTAAAGTCTTAATTAACATACAAAAACATAAGACACTTAAATTTTGACATAAACTATTTTTTCGGGACAAAAACAATAATCTTTGCAATCCGCTGAAAACGCCGTCAGCTGAAAATGCATATCTGCTGCAAAACTGTTCGCCTTCCCCGCTAAAATACTCATCATGAAACCCGTGCTGCCATATATCTTGGAAGAGTGGATTTCAAAGAATATTCCTGCTAAGTAATGGTAGAATATTCCTTCTAAGTTGGCGTGGTATGGTAGTTAGGAGAAAGTGGTGCCAGCTCAGGTGTCCTCCACGTCACTTGACCATGGTTCAAAATTACGTAGTCCGTTGCCAAAAGCCCTCGTGTAGCTGAACAGTGAAACGTTAATATTTACTCACTCCAAAAAACACAATACAGTTATAATTATTTTTATACTTAAAAATGCAATATCCACCTATTCAATTAAAATTATAGCGTTATAATTAACTACTAACCACAAGCAAACTATGGAAATATGTCCCAATGATGTAGTGATAAAGACAAAGTTTATCTTCTGTAAGTACCAGAACCGATATAAAAAGCATTTATTTTGAAAAAAGATCAATTTCTTACTACCAAATATGCATAATAAAATCATAAAAAAAACATTTAAATAAAGAGAGATTTATAACAACCTCTCCCTTCAAAACTTAGTTTTAATCTGAAATAAAAAAAATTAGGGATTATGCTGATCACAGGAATTATTTAGAAGCGAGGGCCTTGCGTAGCCAAAACAAATAGGGTTTCTTCGCAAACAAAAGATAAATAAATGCTGTCGTGGGCTTTTTAGCAGCGCACGCCAGAATTGCTTGCAGATGGCAGAATTTTTTCCTACTAACTTGACAAATATCGTTATATTTTGGACGCTTCACGCGATATCTTTATAAATTATAGCCTATGTGTTATTCTGATGTATAAGCTATATTACTGTAAAGTTTCATTAAAATCCTTTCAGTTGTTTTTGCTATTGTTACATCCTCACAAACTTTCGCATTTATAATATACATCTAGATAATAAATGATAATTGATGACTGAGAACAACGGCGTGCACAAGGGTGAGATTTGGGGGGCGGGCTCAAACCTTTACCATAACCTATAAATTTTTAATTTTTAGCTTAAAGATTATGTCTCGTTCAGTGGTACACAGAAATTTTTCAAAGGGGGTCCAGGGTCGAAGGCCCACCATTCTCGTTTTTGGCGCTCCAATGCACCGCCCAACATATCCTTGTCATTTTGTCGATTTTTGGGAACAAAAAACATTAAAATTTAATTATTGAATAACTAGCATTACTTAATAAAATTAATTATCAATAACAAATATTTTATTAAATTTTACTTAGTATTCGCATAGGATTATAATCAATTGAAAAAAGAATCGAGGGCTATTGGGGTGTTCGTATCCGGGACCCCCCTTTTCCTTTTCCCCTTGTGTGCGCCACTGGACTCAGTGCTTTCATTTACGTTTTTTTTTTTTTTAAATGTAACCCGTCCGCGTCTGTGTGCACCGCTGTCTGAGAAAATTTCTATCGAATAATATATTAATTAATCAGTGAAGATAAAAAAATGTTAGATCTTGTGTTTAATTTTTGAAAGAATGAGTCTTTTTTTTAATAATACAATTATGTAACTGTCTCAATATAATCCTTATCATAAAATTTTAATTTAACCGCTCTTGGTCACGTATGTAATTATAAGACAACAATTTAGAAATCGTGCTAAATCTAATATGTACTTTAAAAAAAAAGACTTTTTTTTAACCGTGTAACTTTGAATTATGGTAAAAAAAATCGTGTTAATTGGGAATTTTGTGTACTAAAAACGAGAAGGTTACAGGGGAAAAAAAACAACTTAATTTTCTACAGCAAATTTAAATAGTGTGATTTTTTTTAAAAAAAACAAATCTTATATTTTGAAAGACTTCCGATAATTGTGGTTGCCTTTCACCAATTTAAAAAAAAAATAACATGTAAAAGTTGCATTAGTTTTTTTACCCTTTTCTCTTTTCTTTTTGATGTAGAAACTTCATAAATACAATATATATGATAAGAAATATAGTTCTATAAAGATAGCATAATAAATTGTGCGCTGCGCGCGCGCCTTTGTTATGAAAACCAAATTAATTTAAAGCAAGTAATATTAATTTTGTCTTATTAGGTTCTTTAATTTATTAATTTATTTGTTAGGCTTTAGTATGTTTTATAATTGGACTCCCACAATTTCTTCTTTAAAAGAAGAAAATAATTTATCTATTTACTTAAAATATGGAGTGTATCTGTTTTAATATATACTTGTTTTTATGTTGTATTTATGAATTAAAACATACCTTAGAATGAAATTATTTTGAATATTCTCATTTTAAACTCTTGAAAACTTACTCGTATTTTAATTCCAGTACCATTTATACCAATTGAATTAGAAAATTTTTTTTGCATCATCCTCAAATTTATCTGTTTTGATATAATTTTCGGAATGATCTGTAGATGGCGCCACGAGTGTCGTTATGGTAACTAATAAAGTTGATATGCGTCGAAAGTATTTTAGCGCAATGTTTTCGAATGGGATTTTAAGTTAAAAGCTTGTGATTTATATCTGCTCCTCCTAGTAAAATTCTCAATTCGTAGACTTCGAAGATGCGCCATTCGATTATTTGTGTGCCTTTCTTTATTAATTGATATAATTTAGGAAGAGTGAAATGACATTTGAAAATAAAATCAAGAAAGAGAGCTTTCATCCACATGCTGCGAAAAACGGAAGTTTTTATGGCATGATCATATTACACGCAAATAAACAGTGACTTATGACATTGTTTATGTTAAGCGATAAAAATGATTGGCGCATTTAATCCTGCATTTATTTATTATCTATTATTGCTTGTTTAATCAAACATCTTTGAGAGAGACTGAAGAATGTTTCAAAAACCTTATCCAGCCACTTTTAAAGAGGACGACCGGCCAAAGTCTAGAGATTCTGTGAGTTAATCAGACTCATTATTGCATTCGATTTTCTTTGTACTAAATTCTCATTTTATAATTTCAAATGAATTCATTGTCACATTGAATGATAAATTGCATTTGTGTATTTGAGTTTCAGGTAAATTTGTAAAATTTATATTGGAAAAATATAGTTCTTGAGAATATCTTCACAAAAACAGCATTATTATTCATGCAGAATATTTTGTTTGGTATATCTTTGATTTCAGTCAATATTTTGGAAAAGTATTTCTATGAATTTTTAAGTGGGGTATTTTTCTATGTATTAAAAAATAATTTTAGTACCATTGTATATTAAACATTCTGTAATTGCTGTGGTGTCATTCAGTATTGAGTGAAATAACCTTTTATATATATTAAGGTTTTATATATCTATGGAACACATTTTTGTTTCAGATTGCCATTGTGTCAGCATTGTAATTAATGTGTTCCTGTGTTTCTTATGTTGTATAGAAATTTTTAATTTATGATTTAATTATTCCTGCTTAGTTCATGACCTTTCATTAGTTATAAAATTACTTCATATAATTGTAGCTTTCTTGTTACATTTAAAACTTATAAGCAATGTCTATATTAAAAACATGTTTTCTCCGGATATTTTGCTCAAATACTTTGCGGAGTTTTCTTTTGGATTTTATTTCAGTGTTTGATATCTTTATAAAATGATTTTAGAAAAAATATGATTTACAGTGTAATTTTTTTAGGCTATGAGATCTAAGATTTTATGCCTGAGAACAAAGTTTTAGCAATTATTTATTATATAATTTAAGTAGCAGGTCTTTGTTTTTTTATCGCAATTTTTTTTCCTCCCAAAATTTTTAATTTTTTTCTTTTGAAAGTGAATTTTTTCTTGTTAAAATTAGTTTAGAGAATTGTAATGCTTTTTTTATTTTTCAAAAATGTGACTTTCACATTTGTAATCTTTCTACAAAAAAATTTGTAGATTTTAGGTATCACATCTGTAAAAGATAAAAAGTACGTGCTGTCTCATTAAATTCTGAAGTAAAAATAAATAAATAAATAGAAAAATAGAGTTTGTATTGAAGATTTTTCAATATTTTATTTTTTCTTTAACAAGTGATTACTAATTGAATGACTGCAAATTTTTAAAGATTCTAATTCTCCATAGCTGAAGGGACATCAAGCCCATGGATAGACACATGTCTCGGTTTTTAGAAAAACTTCTCATTATATTACAAGAAAGCTAGCATTAATTCAAAAACTTTGTTTTTGTTTTAAAACTAGCAAAATTTTGAAAATAAATGTTTCATTTTAGAAAATGAATGTTATATTAAGTTAAAATTTTAATGATTTTTTCCTTTTATAAAATAGCTTAATATTTATTACATCAACAATCGGTGACATTTTTAACACTCTAGCAGCTAAGTTCATTAAGATAGTTTGTTTACTAACTAGAATTGGGTGATATTTTTTGTTTACTCTGTACATTATGTCAATTGCTATTGTATTGTAGTGTACCATAATATAACTATATATTTTGTACCTCAGTAATTCTGAATGCTTTCTTCATAAGTCATTAACATACAGACATTTTGTCATAACTGAGCAGATAGTAAATTTTTTATAAATCTAGTTGCAATGCATTGCTATATATTATACCTATAAAATATTTTTAGATTAATATACCTTTCAGTTTTAAAATATTTAATATATTTTAATCTGGTTGGGGAAAAAACTCTGCTAAATGTTCTTTTAATTATTGAAATGATGCCTGAAAAGTCATAATATTATTGAAATTTTATAAAAAAAGCATTTTTTTCATATTTAATTGAAAAGGTGGGATTAGATGTACCACACACACAAATTTAGGCACACATGTAACAAATGAAATATTGTGACTTATCTTCTAAAATTTTTTTCTTTTACAAAAAGTTATTATAAATTTTTCTTTTCTTCTCCTTTACAAAAAAAAGTGCTTGTGTATAAAAGTTTTGCAGCAGAATTTGGGTTACATAATTTTTCACATGAAGTTTTCAAAAATATTGAAAAATTGTAAGATAGGCATTCAAAAATGTTGAAGTTATGAATTATTTTTTATTTACTATCTTTTGGGGAATGTCAGAATAAGAATACAACAGAATATAACTTAAAATTATCATTGTGCTTAATATTTATAAATAAGAAGCATATTTCATGTATTTGCTGCAAGATTACCACTTTCTCTCCATTTGGTGGAGATCAACACTTCTTATAATATTGAAAAATGGTAAATCATTTTCCACTATCACTGCTATATTTTCTCATTCTAGTGTGAAAATTCATTATAATTTAAAAAGCATTCTAATATGTTAGAAATTTTATATTAGATACATAGAAAGGTCGAGTCCATTTTTTGTTTTTGTAATTACTACTTTTTAATTGAAAATGAAGTAGCAATTAAACTGTCATTAAAAACCTTACTTTTTATGAAAATTATTTAAATAATATCAGATTCAAGGTAACAGACTTTGAAACAATTATTGCTGCAAAGGTTTTAAAATTAATTCTTCAATAAAAAGTGCATTTAAAAAAATTGTAAATCTTTCACATATCTTTCCGTTTTTTTTTTATTCACTATATTACTCTTTAATTACTATTTATCTGTTTCATGTTAAAATCTCATAATCATCTCTTTTTCTGCTCTATATTCTTTTCAATAATTTATAGCTTGTTTATTAAATATATGATTTAATTTTTGATTATTATTTAAAAATATGTTACTGTGGCAAACATGTAATGTTGTTTCATTCTCATTTTCAAACATTTGAGACATTTGTTGACCATTTTTTGTTAAATAAATTTGCCACACTAAAAAAACATTGTAAATTATAGATTGAAAATATTGTGTTAGAATTATAAAATGCATCTTTTTCACCTAAAGAAAATTCAGTGTAAAAAAAACACAAAATAATGATGTATTAAATTATTTTGCCTTACTTTTCCCAAGTAAGGCAGAAAGTACTCACTCGTATCCAGATGCATTTAAATGCATTCATAATTTTTTTAACTCAAAATATATATAATGTAATAATAAATATATTTAATAATTATTAATAATATAATAATGTAATTAATAATTAAAATGTTAATATTTTAATAATGTTGCATTACACACACACATTTAAAAAATCCCTACATAGCATTATGTTGCACAAAAATGAGTTCTTACATATTATCTCATCAACTGGGGGGAGGGGCCATTTTTAACCTCCCTGGCGCCCTAGGCATTTCAAATCGTTATGCCCCCCGTTTTCAGAGCACCCCCTCCTTCAGTTCTTACCTTGCCAGTTTTGCAACAGAAAGGATTTTCTCTTAACTCTCATACTCTTTTTCTCTTTCTTTGTTTTTGCTGTTTGGAGAGTCTTTCCATTATCCTCCATTTATGGATCCACCGAGTCCTGGACTGGCAATGGTAAGGAAAGGATACTGGCATGGTTTGGCCACTCTTGTTCGTTTTTTACCTGATGACATCATGGACCACTCACCCACCCTTTTGTAATTAGTGAACTAAATTAATAGGATCATTTGCAATTACAGTATAAAGTATACATTATTGTATGAACTGTTTTCAACTTGTTCATATAATCTTTTTCATCGTTTATTGCTTTACTATCTTTTACTTTTAGACATCCTTATTCTTTGTTCAGTCACTGTCATTGTACTGGTACAACAAAGATTTTTTCGAACTTTGATGATTGCAAATCATTAATGACATTATTGCAATCAATTTTTATGGTAATATAATTTTGAGTGCGTAGCCTGTTAAACTTTTCACTTTCCAGAGTAGATCTCACTTCCGTCTTTATTCTCTTAAGGGCAGAAATACTGCTTTCATGATTTTCTTAGTGGTGGTATGTCCACTTTAATTATAATTTTTTTTTTTTTTTTTTTTTTTGCTCTCCTTATTATGACCTAGGCATGTGCCTAGTCTGTTTAAGCTGAAAAGTGACTTGCATCAACTAATAAATTGGCAAAGATTATTTGCATAGATAACTAACTTTGAATTCTATTTTATTATTTTAATTCCTTTATTTTGATTTAAAAAAATAGCTAAATTTTAAGGAAAGAAGATGTCTAGCAACTGCATTATTCAGGCAGCAGCTTGTCTGTTTTTAAATTCATAGAGATATTGTATCTGTTAACACACATTTCTTTGGTAGAATATGGTAACTTTAAAAATACTCCATTGCATTCTGTTCTTTAGAAGGGAAGTCAGAAATTTTAGTCGTTTTTTTTAGTTAGACTCTTTATAAAAAAGGTTAGTGTATTCGAATATGTTCTGGAACATTTTTTTCATAATTGGCTGTGTATCATTGCATTTGGTGAAAATATTGATGGGTTTGTATGCAAGTACTAAAAAATCCTGTATTTAAAATGTCCTATTTTCAACTTTTTTATTTGTACATGTTGTGACCAATATAGATGTTTTTGTATCTGGCTTGTAAAGGAATTGTATTTTTAGATTTTAGATTTAGTTAGAATTTTAAAAAAATTTCTCAGAATTTTGTTGCTTTAGAATTAAATAGGCTTGACAACAGATATTAAAAGGTTAATATTTTTTAAGTAAATTATTTGTATGCTATAAAATTGTAAATCTCAATAAGTGAAATCAGTATTTATGTGCATTATGTATGATATATTTTAACTACATTATGCTAACTTATTTTGGAACTTCTAGATTTTTATTTTTTATAAGTTTTTAGCTGTGCTATTTGTGAAATTAAATTGAAGCACACTTGTGTATTTTGAACAAATAATTAGAATTGTTGATGTGAAAGCACAGATTCATGAAAGTGTAATAATTGTTTATAAATTATTTAAATTTTATATTGCATTGGCTCTGTAAGAAAATGAATTATCATGCATAAATTTTATGACTTCACTTATGCTACAAATATGAATAAAGTATGTTACATTAACAAATGTAGCTATGTAATGAGCATTATTCAAATTTAATTGTATTTTATATAATTTCAATGATTGATTAAGTTGTGTAAGTTAAAATTGTTTAGTTGATTAAAAAATTAAGGATTTAAGTAAACTCAAACTCAGTGGCATTACAGCCCATGAGGGCCAGTGCGTACTGTGCTCATCCCAGTATACGTGACGATTGGGCGCTGAGGTGCATTAGCAGATGTCCCAATCAGCTGGTCAGTCTGAAGGGAGAGAGAGAGAGAGAGAGACCCATAATATTAAAGTCTCCAAGCAAGCTTGGTACTCATTTATCAACCCACTGCAGTAGGGATGAAAGGCTGAGTTGACCTTGCCCAGCCCGGGAATAGAACCCAGACCTGCAGTGTGGAAGCACAATACTCGACCACTGGGCCTAAGGATTAAATTACTGCAACCATTTTTGGATTTAAAATTACAAGTCCTCCGAAATAATTTCCTGTCTCCTGGAAAGGCCCTCATTTTTGTAATATAAAAGTAGGGAAGCATGTGTTGAACCAGGAAATGTGAGGTCAGTATTCAGGTTAGGTAATGAAGTATTTCCATCTGAGTACCTGGGATTTTTACATATCTGATAATTTTAAGGTTATGTATGAAAGCCAATCTTGTTTGCCTTTAAATTTAAAATCTTACTTTCTTTTGTTTTTTTATTAATAAAATAATTATTATGAATAAAATATTTTGTTACTTTTATTTGAAAGTAAACAAAATATATTTTGATTTTTTTTTTATCTTGGTAAATTTTTTTAAAAATTTATAATGAGGATTCAATGAATATACAGACTAAGCTTTGGTGAAAAATAGAGTGGAAGAATTTTTTGTGACTGTTGGATACGCTTAAATTTCTTCCTTTCTTTGTGTGTCAGTGCCTGAATGTTTACTTAAGTTAAAAAATAATCAACTTGTTTTCTCATGAAAATGACATAAATTTGCATATCAAGAGATTCTGCAAAAATTGATATTCTTTATTGGGTTTTTAAAATGTGAAGCAATGTTTAAAACAATTGTTTCATGTAAATAAGTGATATGGCTTCTAAATATTTGATTGAAATGAATGTTGAAGCTTTAAATATGTGTTATTTCAGATATTTGTATTTTTTCACCGTAATGGAAAATTATGAAATCCATTTTCAGTGGCTGATTACATTTCAGAGTGTAAATTTTGGGGAGGTTGAATATAAAATATCAAATAAAGGACTCTTTTTTTAAAATATTATTTATATATGCATTAAACGTATTTTAATAATACATTAACAATTCATTGTGCAGAATTTTGTGAGATTTTGAAGAACTCTTAAAACTAATGTATACAAATCTAGATTAGGTATGTATTCAAATCTAGCTCAATAGCTATCAAACTTTTTTGTGGTGTGGACTGAGTAATAACTAAAATATTTTATTTTTGTAATGAAAATTTCTAAACAATGAGTTATTTTATTGCATTTTGAAATAACTGTTCTTGAATAATGATATTTTAAATTATTTTTACAGTTATTCTTTAAATGCATATTTGAAATGAGTAAAATTATAGTTTTTCAATTGCAAGATATATGGTACAAAATGTCTTTCAATTCCTCTTGCTGTAAGTATGTGTGCAAAACTAAATATTACTATTAATTGACCACTACTATAACCTAAATTGAAATTTGGAATTATAGAATATATATATATAATTTTCTTGAAACTCTTTGTTCAAATATTCCCCCCCCCCTTTTATCTTATAACCTTATTTGCCATTAACGATGCATATTCCATTCATAAACAAAATCTTTAAATGAACAACTAATTTATTTACTAAAAATTTTATATTTATAAAAGTTATTTTTTAAAATTTAATTATATCAATTTAATTTCAGGCTGTTATAATAGAAACCATAATTGCAGAAATCATTTAAAAATAGATAAAAATTTTAAAAAATTCTCAGCAACAGTTTTAAGAATTTTCTTTAAAAATCAATATAAAGATAAGTTTTAGAGGTTTATTTGAAAAACAGAAGAATATCTGGAGACCTATAAAGTTCTTCAATATTACATATAAAATTTTCTTTGCTTAGACATCTTTTAATATATTTTAATCAGCTGATAAGGTATTTAATTGGTGAAAATGGGCACTTATGATTGTGAGGGATTTTATTATAAATTAACATATTTCTTTAAAATATAAAGTAAGCTTACTGTCCAACACATGAGCACAAATTTCTATATATTTTATTTTTAGCTGTCAATTTGTAAATAGTCATTACAATTATAGAAACAATTAATAGTAAAACAATATAAGAATATAAATATGCAAATTGATCAAGATTGACTCAACCTTTCATTCCTTTAGTGGGTCGATAAATGAGTACTAAGCTTTCTTGGGAACTTAACACTGCAGGTTTCGCTTCAGTCTGACCACCTGATTGGAACATTTGCTCATGCTCCTCAGGGCCCAAGGGCATGTATACTGATATGGGCACAGTAAGCCTTGGCCCTCATGGGCTGTTGCGCCACTGAGTTAAGTTAAAGAGTCCTTAACAGTTTTAGCATAATATTCAGTTTTTTGAATTGATGTTTATTCTGTTCAAATATTGATTTACTTTTATATGAGACAATGAAAAAAATGAGAAAATCAATGTAATGCATAATTTGTGCAGTTGACATCACATTTTATAAGCTTTTTCTTTTCTTTTTTTTTCAGTCATTACTACAAGCTCATGATGTTCTTGCTCATGAAGTTTATGGTGAAGAAGCCATTCGAGTAACCCCACCACCTGTTGTTCCATATGCTAATGGTGGTCAAGGTATGGAGACTGAAATTGGACCTGAAGCCAAAGCAGTTACCAGAGTTCGTCTTGTTCAATTTCAAAAAAATACAGATGAACCCATGGTATTTTTATTATAATTGTATTTCAAGGTTTTTGATTTGAGATAAAAGATTTGAATAAAATTTTAAAAAATACTACAATTATCTTTTTTATTTGAAAATATTTTAGTGAAATGGTACATATTTAAGTGTAAAAAACTATGTGAAATGTGTGTGTTTTTCATGAAAGTATGTACATTTTATTAAAAACTTTGAGTTGATTAGATGGAAAAAAAATTATCATGCTAGAGAGTTTTATAAAAGTATAGAAAGCAATATAAGTAGTAAAAGGATGAAATATAATAACCACATACTGTTGAGAAACAAAAGAAGTTTTCAAGTGTCCAAATGTTTAAATATTCATATATATTTATTTAAACATGTGGATGATTGTCTTAAATATTGATCTATTGCTATTGCCTATAGAAACAATTATTAGTAACATTTTAAGATTTTTACTGAAAATGTGTATTTTAATCATTTCCTAAATTTTATTATGATAAGAAAATGATTAAGAAATTATTGTGATTCTTTTGGAATACACTATCTTTTTCTGTAGAATTTTCTTGACTCAATTTTTAAAAATATTTTGAATTATCACTTATTAAAATTAAAAACTTGTCATTTATTTAAGAAATTACATCTCTTTTTTTTTATCATTTACCTTATATATTTGTAAGTTTTATTCCATCATAATTTCTTGATTTGTTTTCTGATTATTCTTTTATTTATTATTTAATATTTTTTTAACAGGGTATTACTTTGAAATTAGATGATAAAGGGAGGTGTATAGTTGCTCGCATAATGCATGGGGGCATGATACATAGGCAAGGTAAGAAAGATATTTTAATTCTAAAAACAAAAATGCTGCCTCTCCCCCTTAAGGAATACTATTTAAATAAAAACCCTTTTCTTTTAATTTTTAAACAGCTGTGCACATTTATGAATCTTGAAAGATTTTTCATTTTTAATGAAATTCTGTAGTTGTCGACTTTTTAAATGCTTGAGAAAATACTTTCACATTTTAAAATTAAATAATGAAATAGAGGTTTAATAAGTTAAACAGTTTATAGATTCCACTTTTTTTATTGTATTTATGGCATATTTATTGTTATAAACGTACATGCTGCAGTGTGAAGATACATGGAAAAATGTGAATAAAATTTTCACAATTGAAGGATTTATGTAACATTTGTAAATAGACTGTTATAATGTGTAAAATTTTAAGTATTTTACTAGTGAATACTCTATCTATAGGTGTGTTTTTTTTCGTATTCTATTTATATATTCTCGGAATTATTACCAATAGTTGTTCAAATGAATTAGAATGAAATGAAAAAAGTCGAATGAAGTCGCTAAATCCCAAAGAAAAGTTTGTTATATTAGCAGTTCATCTTTCAATATGCTTTATAAACCAAATAAAACAAATTTTAAACTCATAAACACCATATATTAAAAGATGTAGTTATTCACACCTTTTTGTAAATTAATATCTATTTATTTTATATGTCGTACCCATAAAAAAAAAGAAAAACTGTAAGGAAAAGAGGAGAAAATAATGTTGAGGAATACACAATTTTCAACAGTAAGAAAATAATTTTATACTAAAATTAATGAATTTAAAGGACATTTTCTAATTTAAAATATATAAGCAATTTTAAACATACCTTACTTTATAAATTAGAAATTCTCTCTCTAAACATACTACCACATGCATCAATTTAAATTTAATTACGGAAAAGTGTTTCCATTGTTTAAAACAGTTATCTATTTTTTTCTTCTGACATTGACACTAGGAGTTTTGCATCATAATATGAAACTGTTGAACTCTTAGAAGAAACAATATTTACTTTTGGTTTAAAAAATATGTGCATTATAAGTCATATTATAATTTACAATATGGATTAATGCTTTTTGCACAGCTACTCTTCATGTTGGTGATGAGATTCGGGAGATAAACAATGTTAGTGTTGCAAATCAAACTGTGGATGCTTTGCAGAAAATGCTAGTAAGTAGACTTTTTTAATTGATTATTTTTACATCATGATTTTTCTGAAATTCTAAAAGGAATTTAAATTTAAAAAAAGTTCTACATGAAATTCCCTTAAAAATTTCTTTATGTGACTAGTAATTTTTTTCCTTCAATTTTTTAGTGAATCATTAGTTTGTATTTATATTTCAGCTATAAAAAAAAACTTTGTCTGTATTGTGCCATATAATCGTGAGTTAATATCATTAAAAAATAATTAATGAAACTCCCCCATTAGAATTTTTTTATATTTATCTAACAGTAAATATATAATTTTCATCAGCTATTTAGTTTTGAGTTCAAATGGTTTGGAAAAGGAGTTTTTCACTCATGCAGACAAAATATTTTAAGTATAAGGAAAGTATAAACCTTTTACCAAACCTTTATCCCTTTTGTGTCAATTACTACACATGCATTCAAGCAAGAAACGCTCTCATTTCCTGGCTGTTATGCCAGATCATTTTCTTGTTAATCTCGGCCATCACACATTTGTGCCAGTTTCATGGAACATTTTAAAAACTAACTTTTAGCACAAGATAGCATGTGTGCCTATAGGATTTGAGATATAGGTAGATTTGACTTTTTACTCGCAATAAGAAAAACATGACTCGCATTCCCTTGGATTTTAAATAGATAAACATAAGGGGAAATGAACGTTTCATTAAGGCATACATTACAACTGCTTTTTAAAAAAGCACTTGTTAGTTTTGCTAAGACATTTGGTGTCTGGGTTTGCAGTCCAGCTTTTAATGGATAATTAGATGTTGTTGGTGGGATTTTTTTTCTCTCATCACTGAAAGTGTTTAATTGGATCTGAAATAGTAGAAATGATGAAAAATGATTAAGATATTAATTCTGAAGCAGACATTTTTTTTTATTTTTCAGTTTTTCTCTAAAAGTGCCAATGTTAATATCATACACTCAGCAGGATTGTTAAATCTGCCCAATTTAAATGAAAGATATTTTCAAAAGTTTTGTTCATTAGAAACTGCTGAGAAAGTAAGGTGACAAGGCTTCCTTTGTTCACCATTTCAGTGAAAATTTTTCAAAATGACAAGACTGGGTGTAGATCCCTGTGTTTTCAAATTTTTCATATTTAAAAAAAATTTTAAATTACATAATTAGTTTTTTTAAATGTATGATGTTAAAAATCAACAAAACAGTAATTTAATACTGAAAATAAAACGTGTAAAAAATGTATTTAAACAAGAAATAGTTAACCGATATTTTCAGAATCCTGTTTTTGAAAAAGCATAATAAATGAATATATAATTTTTTATATTTAGTGTTACCTGAATTAGAATAAGCATGTAAAATTGTTTTAAAAATGTTACTTTAATAAAAAAAAATTCTAATGCATTTTTTTTTGGAAGAAAGTTAAGAAAAAGTAATATATTTTCAAAATATTCCCTTTTTATGAAAAGTACATTTATTCCAAAAAAATCACACATTATTTCCAAAGTTGTCAATTGAAGAAACAACCTAGTTTTTTTTATGTCCCTATTCCAATGCATTAAATTTTAAATAAATCTACATCTGATTTATAAATTTCAGGTTCCTAAGAACAGCATATAAAACATTTCTATGAAGTTTCATAAAATTATACGAAAAATCTTTTAAGCTATCACACTTTCAGATTATTTTAAAAATTGGATTTTCAGAAAATGGCCTTAAAAATAAAAATTGCATAAGAAACAAAATACATCTACCAAGTTCACCCTCCCCCCTCACACACACACACACTTATTTTAGTTACACCTTGACAAGTTTACTTTTTTTTTTACACAAGTTTAATTTTTTTAAGCTCAATTTTTTTCTGGCCAATTTTCCTGATGATGTCATTTGGAGTCTGCAACATGTATAAAACCAAATTCTTTAAAAGCCTCAGTTGTATATTGATGAGGAATTACATCTAATGCTCAAAACTTCTTCCAGAATTATTTTTCATAAGCAATCATTGATACATTCATTAGTATTTTGCACTTTCCCATGAAGACATTTTTTTTCATAAATTTTTATCACTTAAATCAAAATATGCAGATTTAATTAAATTAATGATGATTTTAGTGAGGCTTTTCCATTTTTCAGACAATTTTGTTCCACTTGCAATAGCATGTTGATAATTGCTCCAACACTGGTCATGCATTGGCTGATCTACTTTTCAACAGTTATGATAAAATGCTGCTTTAACAGCACTTAGAATTCCTATTGAATCACCAGCATTGCTTCATATTACAATATCATAATAATTTCGAAGTTTGTCTCATAAATTTGTCTGTTAGCTTGCCTTTTCTTCCCTGTCTTGTTTTACACAATTTAAGCTTGTGAAGGTGAGTTCCAAACTAAGTTATTTTTAATGTACCCAATGCACTCATACTTGATGACACTATTTTTGCTGTACATGTCTTTGACAGCTGAGTGTCCTTGTGAGTCACCATCACCAGAGTTGAAAAACTAAAATACTGAAAAGATTCGCAGATCTCTCTCTTAGATACTCAAAATAAAAGTTATTACTACTAATGAAACTGAATGACTAAAGAAAAATCCTAACTGCATTAAAATAATTTTGTTATACCTTTAGTTCTTGATTTCTTTTTGGCAAATTCATCTATTATTTATGAAGCATCTATTTTGTCCAAAACATCTTGTTCTATATACGAGGGGTGATCATTCTTTATTCGACTTGTAACCTTTTTTTTTATCGCCCCTCGTATAACATGGCCTTGTTATTCATTTTGTCTTTTCTCCCACAGTACCTCTTAAATAATTTTAACATGCTTTAAAACTGAAAAAGATCTCTCACCTGATGCATTCGATATCGGTATTGTTAACAATATTATCAAAAGTGTCTATATTAGGGGCAGTATCTCTGCATTAGGATATTTCTTTGCAAGATAAATTTCTGTTAGGGTTTTCATTATATCTTTGTTTTCTTTTTAAAAAAATAGTAAAAACTGATCCAATTCATATCGTCAAAATTAAAAGATTCAATATTGTCTTTGTAACTTTCCTTTTGATTATATATAATTTTCTTCTTAATTTCAATTAATGATCTCCCGTCAAAAAATACAGTAAAGTGTTTTTTAACATTTTTAATGCATCCTTAATAAGTAATTCTTCTGTAAGCACTTAAAATTGTTTGTTTCATTATCACATCATAACATAATAGTCTTTATTTGTCATTATGGTCCTGTATATATGTGTGTGCAATAACTTAAATTAATGTCTACTCATAATTCGATTCTGTTTTATTAACATCTAATTCATAAATCCTAATAACTATTTCGAAATGCGTCTCAATTTAACTTTTTCTAAAACATTGAAAATATTATGTTGATATATTTAGTACTGATTCTTTTTAGACCAGTGGTCCACAAACCTTTTTAACCTGTTGACCCCTTTTTACAGTCAAAACTTACCCAAGAATCCCATAGTGAAAAAGCTACATATATGCATAGTATAAAATTTACAAATTTAAAAACTTTTTGTTGAAGAATTATTTATTTAAATTATAAAATTTGTTTAAAATAAAATTTTAAAAAAAATTAATGGTTTGGATGAACTTGATGTAATGTTATGAGTGTATTTATGTATGTCTCAATGTTTGTGAGTGGCAACCACAAATCCCCACCAACACTTTTTTTTGTGTGTGTGATGAGTTTTTTTTACATTACTGAATCTACGTTCTATCGAATTGGAAGATGAGAAAGTATTTAACAACTTCTGTACAATAACCCATAATGCAGGATATAAAATTGGGATCTGTTTTTGTAACCAGAATTTGTGGTATCCTTGTTCAAACATTGGTTTAAGTCCCTCATTTGTATAAATATCAATAAGATGCTCCTGTACTAGTATAGATTCATCTGTGCTTGAGATCTGAATTGGTCCATGTGTAAAAGGGTTCAACTCCCAATCGGGAATATCCAAGTGAATTATTGTTATTTAAATTTCCATAAAAATAAAAATGCATCAACATTTTCTTATTTTATATTAATCTTTACGCAGACCCCCAAATTAAATTTAATTTATTACTGACCCCTGTTTAATATTGGGGATCCTTGGGGGTTCATAGGGACCACTTTGGGAACCACTGCTTTAGACCTTGAATTTTTGATAAATTTACGGGCGATTCCAAGGAATACAAGGTCTTTAATTGTTTTCATGCACCTCACTCTAACTGGGCTTTTATATTCCCTAAACAATGGTGACATTTCTATAAATAACTAATTATTCCCTTCGCTTAAACACATGACTGTATTTTTTATAATGCGTTTAACCCCATTCTTCCCTGTATATAAAAACTTTTTTTAATTATTCCTTCTCTTGCTCTTTGTCTTCGCCATACAGCTATTACCTCTCTTTGTCTTTGTTATGTAGCTTTTATCTGTTTGTGTGTCTCCTTCAAAATGCAAATCGTGTGTGTATTTTTGTGATGTGTGTTTTCTGAGTTGTGCTCTCCAGATATGTTTTTGTGTCACCATGAATAAAAACTAGATGTAAATTAAGAAGATGTTTCTTTGAAAAAAAAATCTCATCACTGCAACAACCGGGATACTGAAATACATAAAATCACCACTTGCCAGTATTACAACATATATGTACACAAATACATATCATCCTGAGATAAATTGCTCCCCAACTCACTTCTTGGTTTTTTTTTTTTTTTTTTTTTTTTTGTATTTTTAAATTTTAGGTTCTTATTTTAGTTGTTTTTTTTTTTTTACCTCAAAGGAACTTCTTTGATTTAATTTGATTATGGGTTGATATTTATTAAAATCTTGCCTAAATCTTCCCAGGCTATTCGATTGTTTTAATATTTCTGCAGTTTAATCTTGTTAAACAACATGGAATAAATGTGTGCAATGTGTGATATTTTTTATTAAAGTGTTATTTGGGTGAATATCTTAGATACCCATTTAGAGCATAGGTTTATTACCTGTGTGCCTTCTTGGTTAGTTTTTGCAAAATATATTTTAATAATTAGCAGATTATCTTTTATTCTTATGTCAAATATTTTACTTGGCAAACATTTTAAACCTGGTTTTTTTCCAAAATATTTTAAGATAACTAATTTTGGTCTGAGGAATTTCAATGAATTTTGTGTACAAGTATTTTTCAGTTAGATATTTGAACTGTATGTTAAAATCGAACCTTTCAAAATGATTTTCTTTTTATAGTTTTTCATAAGAAATAAAAGTATATTATGTAAAAATTGATTTTCACTTATATTTTTTTCTTACATCTTAGATTAATGCAATGTCCAATTAATTTTCTTTTCAGAGAGATGCTAGAGGAAATGTTACATTCAAAATAATACCTAGTTATAGAACTGGTCCTCCAACATGTGAAGTATGCTTTGTTTTTAAAAATTACAGTTAATGCTAATAAAAAAAAGCTTTTTAATTGAAAATTTAATTTTTTTAAAAATGTTTATTATCTTTAAAATTTAAGAAACGTTTTGGTATACTTGATAGAAAATTGCAATTGCAGAAAAATATTTGAATTGAAGTTTTTCTCATTGAATTGACAATTATGAAAGATTTGGAAAAAATTTTTGCTGTTAGTTCCTATGAGATATTAAAAAAAATATTAAAGTCGGCTCATTTGTTGATTATATTATCAACTATTATTATTAAATTATATTAAATATGGTTATTTAGGAATATAAATTATCTGAAATATTAGAAATTAAATATTTAAATCATCAAAGTTTTTTAGTTTAATTTGAAGTATATTATTTTTTAAAAAACTTGCTTCTTTAAAAAGCTAATTTATATAAAAATATATTTTGCGCTTCACAACGCCTAAATGATTGGTCAGTTTTGGCACATTGTAATATTCAGGCACGTGTTTCTCTCTATCTCTCTCTTTCAGAATCATGTTGAAATTTATTTTCCAGGTCTTCAGTGAAATACAAATTAATCTAGTATCGTTTCACTCTAAGACTTGTAAAATTTTATATAAATGCTATGCATTTATAATGACAATTTGTCGAAATAATGAAATTCGAAATTGTGAATCAAATAACTGTTAGTTACTTAATGTAGGCATTTTATATTAGAGAACTTACTGGTTGAGGCTTCTGTTACCGTTTAGTTTTTATTTTGAAGCCTTTACATTGTGAGGCATTTTAATGTTTCTTAAGATAAAATTTATCTGTTTTTTCTATATATTTAAAAAATATAATAAATGTATTGTATTACAAAATGGCAGAATAACCCCCATCCCTAAAAACAGGATTTGATGGCAGCTCTGGAATTAAGAACCCTGTTGATTGGTATAAAATAAATACCCTGTTGATTGGTATGAAAGATTGTTTTACTCCCCCTAATTGAGCTCATTGGAGAAAAGAGAGGTGTTGGTCACAAATGCGACTACTGTATAATAAGCATTTTTGAATTGTAAACAAAATCAATATTTGTAAACTTCACCTTTCATTATTATTAAATATTGATTCTTCAATCAATGAATTCTTGCTTGTGCCCAGTTATTAACTTTTTATTAAGATGATCTTCATAGCATAAGACTGTCTTTTCCATTTTATTTATTTTGTATGAATTTTCAGATATTTGTTCGAGCACAGTTTGATTACAACCCAAAAGATGATGAACTCATACCTTGTCCACAAGCTGGAATAAAATTTAAAACTGGTGACATCTTGCAAGTAATAAGTAAAGATGATCATAATTGGTGGCAAGCAAGAAAAGAAGGATCAGATACTACTGCTGGACTTATTCCTTCTCCTGAGTTACAGGAGTGGAGAGTTGCTAGTTTAGCTGTTGAACGATCTCGTAATGATCAAGGTTTGCTATCACAACTTTGAATGTAGAATCATTTGTTAAAGAGATTCAATATTTAATCAATGTTTTTGTGTGATTTGTTAATCATTTCAGGTAATGATATCCTTTAATTTTGAAACCTAAAGATGCTATATTTCAAATGTCTGCATAAGAGCTTGGAATAAAGCATAAAAAAAAACAGCACTTGAATTGAAAAATAAAGCAATAAAATGACATGGAAGATTTATTTTAGAAACAGATTTGAGTAAATGTACACATTTTATTGAGAATATTTAGTAGTAGCTTTAAGTGTAAGACAATATTTTGTCTTACCGCAATAGCGAAGCCGGAATGTAATATTAATTTTGGGGTTGTTTTATATCTAAAAACATATTCCAAATGTGAGGCCTATTATTAAAAATTGACCGAAAACAGCCTTAATGCATATTAGATTTAAAGCGAGTTACTATACTTATCTTAAATAGCTATAAGTGATTTCAAGGAATCATTTATATACATCAGATTACTCTATTTCACTATTTATATTAAGGTTTTTGAGGATGTTTTAGTTTTCTTATTGTTTTAGCACGTTCTTTCGCTATATGATGCTTTATAAGTTTTCCTAAGTTATCATGGCTCACATATATAAAATAAGAGTTCGGAAAAGCATTAAAAAATTGCAGGTACTTTCTGCTTTTTCTCCCTTTCTAGTTATATTCGTTTTATTTAAAATATTATTAACATAAAAATTAAATTGAAATTTTAAATTTCTGATTATGTGTTCTCAAAAAATGTTCTACTACTACTAACTATATAGCAACTGTTGACGATATAAAATATATGCAATAAGATTAAGGCGATATTGATTTTTAAAAAAATCCAAAGTCAGTTTCATTTCAAATAATTTTAAGAGAGAAGTCATCCATATATATATATATATATATATATATATATATATATATATATATATATATATATATATATATATATATATATATATATATATACTCATGTCCATAAATTAAGGATAATTCAGAATTACACAGAAATTGAACTCTAAAATAAAAATTTCACCTGTAGAATTATCACACACATCTTGAAGAAGAATATGCAAATTACAGAAAACCACCAGATGGCGCGGATAGTATGTCACAATGACGAGAGTGTATAAGAGGGGTACATAAGGAATAGTGGCAAAAAAGTAAAATTGTTCACAAGCGCTATAACTGCCATTCAGTGCAATAACCGCATAGTTATGGCACAAAGGAAGCATTTGGATGATTTTTTACCTGGAATGTGCGGACCCAGCTGGAAGTATCCGAGAAACTTCGAATTGCCTAGAGTGCCATCTCCAGGCTTTGGTAACGATTCCAAGATGATGGTGATGTGATCAGATGTTACAGCACAGGTCACCCCCAAGTTACAACGCTGAATGATGACCGGTATTTGGCAGTTACTGCCAAAAGAAACCGATGGAGCACAGCATCAGACCTGTCTCGTCAGCTCTCTTCAGCTACCGCTACAACAGTTTCAAGGCAGACCGTGTACAGACGCTTAGGGTACGTTGGTCTATATGCTCGTAGGCCTGTCAAATGTGTTCCGCTTACCGCAACTCACTGTTGTCTGCGATTAACCTGGAGTAGAGAGCATGCATTGCGGACACCACAACAGTGGTTTTGTAAGATATTTTTTTTGACGAGTCCAGGTTTAGTTTCATATCATGATATATATATACAGTCAGGTCTCGTTTTATGCGGTAGATACGTTCTACCGAAAAACGCATATAAAAAAATCGCATTAAAAAAGACATTACTTGAATGGAAAAAGTAGGGATATGTTCCTTAGTTTTCTAAAATCACATAAAACCAAAACAACTAGTTAAAATTAACTTAAAACCGCATAAAAAAAATTGCAGAAATGAAAAGAAATAGGCTGTATGATAAATTACTTCGAATGTCTGAAAGAAATTCATACAAAAGCTAAAAAAAAACTTGTATTCAAACCTTAATTCATTTTATTTTATGGAAAAGTAATACACATAGTTTTACATTTTTAATCATTATCGCTATTTGATAATGGTTTGCACCGTTTGCGAAGTGGTTCCAAATCACCTTCATCATCAGAAGAGACTGTCTCTGCAATAGATATTTGAGGTAAAGGCCACGGATTTTCACAAACTTCATTCTCGTTCTGTGTAGCTCTTCCTTTTCTGACAATGTAATCAGTAATTAAACTTTGTGATGGATTCTTTTATTTTTTTATATAGTTCACGATATCAAGACATGCAGTTCTGCAGCTCACATTGTAATTTAGAGGCTCGTTCAGAATTGGGGTCATTAATAAGAAAATGATTTTCTAATTTACTGCAAAGTTGAAGACCTTCTTGAATTAATTTTCCAGTGAGGGGAGTTGATTTTTCTTCCTCGTCATTATCACCTTCTGGACCTACGACGCCGTCTACAGTTAGATCTAAAGTTAAATCAATAATATCATTCACTTAATGCATCATCCACAAGCAATTCATCTATATCATCGTGGCTGAAGGTATTAAATCCATCTCCTCCAATTTCATGTGCCAAATTATTATTTCATCTGATAGTGTCGATGTTTGTGTGGTTGTATTGTCTGTCACACATGCTGGCCAAATCTTTTAATCTTTTTCCAACAGGCATTTAAAGTTCTAGGTCTTATTTGAGCGGAAGCAGATCCAGCATGAATTAAGCAATCAAAAATAGAAAATTGTTTCCACACATCTTTAACTGTTAAGGACTCATTTTCTAGTTTATTCAAGATGAATTTGCACGTTGTCTTAATATAATATTTTTTTTAAGTTGCAATTATGCCTTGATCTAATGGCTGAATAAGGCTTGTTGTATTGGGCGGAAGAAATACTAGTTGAACATTTGGATGTTCTAATTGTGGATGACTTGCTGCATTGTCAACAATTAATAAAACTTTAAAATCCAGAGATTTTTCCTTCATATAGGCTTCCACTTCTGGTACGAAACAATTATTGAACCATTCTGTAAAAATAGCTGTTGTCATCCAGGCTTTCGGGTTAGCCATCCAATGCACTGGCAGTTGTTTTAAATCTTTACCTTTAAGGGCGCGTGGTCTAAGAGATTTATTTATTAAGAGAGGTTTCGATATCCGATCTCCTGATGCATTGCTACAAAGTAATAAGGTGACTCGATCTTTACCTGCTTTATGTCCACTTGCAGTTTTTTCATCCTTTGCGATGTAAGTACGGTTAGGTAATTTTTTCCAATAATGTCCTGTTTCATCAGCGTTAAATACTTGATCAGCAGAATAGTCCCCATCTTGAATAAATTTCGCTTGCTCTTCTGGAAATATTTTTGCTGCTCCTTCATCTGCTGTCGCACTCTCCCCTGTTATCTTAATAGTATGAAGTGCATTTCTTTTTAAGAACCCGGTTAGCCATCCTTTGCTAGCTGAAAATTCTTTTCCAGCTTGGGAAGTGGAAGTTGATAGTTCTGACTGTTTCATTGACTTATAAAACTGAAGAGCTTTTTCTTGGATTAAATAACCACTTACAGGAATCCTTCTTTGAACTTGTTCCTCAATCCAAATTGCGATGGCTCTTTCCGTTCTTTCTAATAATACATCCCTTGTGTACGATGCAAATTTGGTGCTTAATTTTGTACCAGAAATGACCGATTTTCTTATTGCAGCTTCATTCTTTTCAATTGCTCTGACAGTAGATTCACCTAAATTAAAATGTTTTCCAATAGCCGTAGATCCTTCTCCTTTTCCTAAGCGATATAAAATTGCAATTTTCGTTTCCAACGAAATTGACTGTCTTTGATGTTTTTTTTCTCCATTGCGCCAAATAAAATCTTAGAAAAGAAATTTAAAAAAATTACACATACGATTTCCTCTAATGAAAAATAAAACTTAACGACACTCACTTTAAATCCAGAAATCAAAATTTGCTGCTTATTATATTGCAACTTAAATTCGCCACTTATTAAAGTGAAACTTTTATAAAAATGAACGAGGCACCGCTAAGAGAAAATATAATTTCGAAATAATGATATCGTATCGGTATACTACTGAAATAACGAATGCGAATCGAAGACTGTCGCGGCCGAGCCGCAGACGTAAGTACCAAAAAGATACGGAAATTCTCGGAATACTACGATCTACGTCTCAGTATAAAAAATAATAATAATAACAAAAATCTAGAAATGTTTGGAATAAAAACCGCAAATGTTTGAAATACAAACCGCACAACTTCAAAATCGCATAAAAAAAATCCGCATAAAAAGAGACCTGACGGTATATATATATACTCATGTCCATAAATTAAGGATAATTCAGAATTACACAGAAATTGAACTCTAAAATAAAAATTTCACCTGTAGAATTATCACACATCTTGAAGAAGAATATGCAAATTACAGGAAACCACCAGATGGCGCGGATAGTACGTCACAATGACGAGAGTGTAAGAGAGGGGTATACAAGAAATGGTGGCAAAGAAGTAAAATTGTTCAAAAGCGCATTAAAAGCCTTTCATTTCAATAACCGCATAGTTATCGCACAAAGGAAGCATTTGGATGATTTTTTACGTGGTAGAATTATTGAACGACTGGAATGTGGACGTACCCAGCTGGAAGTATCCGAGGAACTTGGAATCGCCCAGAGTGTCATCTCCAGACTTTTGCAACGATTCCCAGATGATGGTAATATGAGTAAATGTTACAGCACAGGTCGCCCCTGAGTTACAACGCAGAATGAGGACCGGCATTTGGCAGTTACTGCCAAAAGAAACAGACGGAGCACAGCATCAGACCTGTGTCGTCAGCTCTCTTCAGCTACAGGTACAACAGTTTCAAGGCAGACCGTGTACAGACGCTTAGGGCACATTGGTCAATATGCTCGTAGGCTGGTCAGATGTGTTCCACTTACCGCAACTCTCTGTCGCCGGCGATTTACCCGGAGTAGAGAGCATGCATTGTGGACACCACAACAGTGGTCTTGTGTGATGTTTTCCGACGAGTCTAGGTTTAGTTTGCAGTATGATTCTCACCGGTTTTTAATATGGAGAGCGCCGCGTACCCGTTACCACCAATAGAACACCATTGAACGACACCGTTACGGTGGTGCAGAATGGCTCGCGTTTGGGGAGGAATTATTCTTAGTTCCAGAACTGACCTGCATGTTCAGAGTGTAACGATGACAGGCCACATCTATTGGGATGTCAATCTGGAACAACATGTATGTTTGTTTCAGGGCGCCATGGGTGCTGATTTTCTATTTATGGATGACAACGCCCGTCCTCACCGTGCAACCATTGTAGACGAATGCCTTCAATCGGAGGATATCACCCATATGGATTGGCCAGCATACTCACCGGACTTGAATCCAATAGAGCATGTGTGGGATATGCTTGGCCGACGCTTTGTTGCTTTGCATCATTTTGTGAAATCAGTGTTCAAATACCGTATTCATTGGAATCTAAGTTGCATTCTTCTCTTCTGTCAGTGCTACTGAAAATTGGGTGAAGCTTAGAATTGAAGGCAGAAAAATTTGTTGGATAGGAAAAATTTAGCATGATACTTACAGTTAGAACAGTTACAGGTTTTTGTTTAAAAGCTTTGAATACTGGTAGAATAAATTATTTATCTCTTATTAATTGCTCATTTTTTTAATTTATTAAATATTAGATATCGATAAACTTTTTGCTTTATTTTTTATTTTTTCACAAAAACATGTCAAGAATCTGGGATGCTGTTTAGATTCGAATAAATGCGGTTTATTTAAAGTATGGTATAGTATTTGGATTTAAATTAAATATATATTTATCAGTGTTTAAAAGCAAAAACAATTTTTAGTAAAAAGTTATTTATCTTTGTTATTATTTCATTTGAATTTGTTTGTTTGTACAATCATCATTGAATTTTATTGTATGCTTGTATGCATAAGATTAATGCTATTATACATTTTATTTTCTTGATGAATATTTTATTCAGCATATCATAGTAGCTGAAAAACATTGTTTGACCTGTTGTAATTTAAAATAAATTCATGTGCTTAGTGAACTTTTTTTTCATGATGTATTTTATGTTAGGAAACAAATGTAATAACTAGCCTTTTTTTTTCTCTGTATATTTTAAAATTTAACTGTATTAGTTGATTTATAATAAAGCCCAGTGGCTGAGTGTTAGCATTTTGCGTTTCCACACCACAGGCCCGTTGTTCAAACCACAGGCTGGGCAAGGTCGACTCAGCCTTTCATTCCTTCAGTGAGTTGATAAATGAGTACCCAGCTTGCTTGGGAACTAAGCACTGGCGGTTTTGCTTCAGACTGACCACCTGATCAGAATATCTGCTCATGCACCTCAACGCCCAAGGTCTCCTAAACTGAAACGGGCACAATAGGCCTGGGCATTTGCGTCACTGAGTTTAGCTTAGTTTTAGTTAATTTATAAATGCATTTATAAAAATAAATGCTATTAATATTTTTTACATAATTTTTAAATTTATTTTAATGTGCATTGTTAGTTCATTAAAATGTTTTCATATTCAATTTGACCTCTGATAATGGTTTTACTTTTCCAGTTAATTGCTCATTTTTTGGACGTAAGAAGAAGCATTATAGGGACAAATACTTAGCGAAACATAATGCAGTGTTTGATCAGTTGGATCTTGTCACTTATGAGGAAGTTGTTCGATTACCTGGATATAAAAGAAAGACTTTAGTTTTACTAGGTATTAGTTATTTTCCCATATTTCGATTACACAGAATATATTTATTATATACTTATAATTTTTAGCAAAACATTCTAAAACGTTTTTATATGTTTTATTCAAGAATAAAATTTCATTTGTAGTTATAATTTTATAATATATATGTGTACACTCTCACACACTATATGATCTAAAGCATCCTTACACCTGTCAAAATATAAAATAGGCTAGTTAAGTAGAACTACTAGCTTCTTGACTTGTATAAAAGAATCTAGACAAGTTTGCTATTGTAATTCCATTGCTAGAAAGATATAATAGGAGGAAATTATTTCAAGCTTAAGAAAGTGACTGGTTGTTCCGCTGGGGATAGTCTGTTCATGACTCATGCTAAGAATGTCTCATTTTAGAGAACACATTATTGTAAAGTGGAAACTTGCAGGGGTTATAATGGCATGAACATGATGATGTGGTAGGCCATGTTGTCCAGTGGACAGACACTACAGAAGGCCGAAGAGAGTTGTAAAAAAGGTCGCATGAATTCGGCCCCAAAAAAATTTTTCCCCAGGAATTAAAGGAAACCTTGATGCAATGTTAACACAAAGCATTCTGTTCCAATCTTTGAAATCTTGGTTTTCATGGCAGAGTTTCTGCTTGTAAAATAAATATTATTGCAACCAATGTTAAGCATCACATGTTTTGGAGCAACAAATAAAGATATACTAATTGTCAATTTCATGGTAGAGTTTGGGTGTAGTCATAACCTGGTAAGCGCTTTGAAACTGACTTTATTGTGCTGCAAGTGAAATTTGGAGATGGTATAATGGCTTGGAGATGAGTTTTTATGGTTTAGTCTGTACACTTAGGTTTCTGTTCAAAGATCACTCACGATGGAAACTTACCTCAATATTTCACAGTTTTGCCTGCTTTGGAGCAACAGTTCAAAGTTGTGCTATCCATTGAATTACCTATTACCTTTTCTTCAAATATTTGAATGTTTTACTGTTTATTTATAAATTCTTTTTTTTTTTTTCAATAAAACTTATAGTAAAAAATTATATAGTTGCATAAACAACTGAATTTTTTCAGCAAGGTAATCTGTTAATATAACTTCTGCTACCTAGCTTTACAAAATTGGTACATTAATTAGTTTTTTCTTTACTTTCAAGTTAGTATATGTTATTAAAATGGGATTTTTGTTAAAAGTTTTAGGCTTCATTCGGATCCCTTTTAATTGTGTTTAGACATAATACATAGATTTGTTTTTTATTATTGTTCAATTTTTTTGGGGGGGGATTTAAGTTTTCATCTATGATTGCTTTAGAAATGTTTGCTAGGAATACATTTTGAATTATCTAAGTTACAGGGATTCATGTATTTTTATGTTTTTAACTTTACTTTGCTGTATATGGTGAACCCAAAGTTACTTAAAAAGAGACGATTAGTTATACAATTTGCTTAATTCTTATTTACAAAGAAAACAATGCACTATTGTCATTTCTGACTTCCTTTTATTGTAATTAATTTCTTTAATTAGTTTTGTATGCAGTGATTTTAGTCTAAGTTAAAATATCTTTTTTATGTACATGTATTCAATTATTGTTTAAGTAAAAGAATACGCGTTAAAATGTTTGTTCTTGATTGTTAAAGGCCAAATTTTTTTAAAGTCTGATTGATTTTCTTCTCTTGATTATCAGTCTTCTATTAAAAAAAATAAAGTTTTTTTCTTTATTTACCAATATATTCTGTATGATAGTGGTTGAATATTCTTATGTTAATTATAGTTACATGCATTTCACAAAATTTTCATATGTTGAAAGTTTTAAAAAGTGCAATATGTTGAAACTTATTGAATTTTCTCTTTTACATTAAAAGAAATACTGATTTTTTATTATGTTAAAAATTTTCTGACTTCATTGAAAGGTATTATCTTCCCAATAATGTCGTTAACAACACACTGAGTATGATTTTTGAAAATATATGCATAATTACAAATGTATTTTTAAAGGTGCTCATGGAGTTGGCCGCCGCCATATTAAAAATACCTTAATTAGTAATCATCCTGAAATGTATGCTTATCCTATTCCCCGTAAGTATTTATATTGAATGCATTTTTTTCTAATATCTTTTGAAAATTATTTCTATTTTTGAAAAACACTGCATTTAAACTTGTTTGTGAAGCCTTTTGAAACTGTTTTGTTGATAAATGTTATTATTTTATGAAATATTTTGTCATTTTTAAATTCTTTCAGTTTTTCTCTCTTTTCGTGAATACTTTCCCCATAATTTGTTGATTTTATATTTGGTGATCATTATCTTGTCTTGGATATGTTTGCCTTTATTTTTATTGTATGAAATTTTACAAAGAATGAGGATAAAATTTATATAACAATATAAATGGAAAGTGTTTTGTATCCAATCGTCTATGTTGGGTATTGAAGTTAAGATAATGTTGCATTGAAATAATATATGTTAAGAAATCGTAATAATATCTTATCTTCAATATATGTAGGTTTAATTTAAGTTTCAAGAAAAATATTTTGATGGAAAATTAATACATTTTAATGGAGGATATTTTTTTAAATAAAAATATGTAACCTAAATTAAAAATCTTTCTACTTTTCCATCAATATATTTGTTTGAATTTAATCAATATGACTAATATATTAAGTTGCATGTAATTATTAATAATTTGAAAGATAATTAGTGAGGAATATCACTGAGCCAATACTAAATATTATTAAAAATGTGTTATGAATGTATAGTATTTTGATAAATTATATGTAGGGAAGAATTTTTTTGAATGTTTCTTATGTATAACAATTTTTTTAATATCTTGGAATTGGAATGTATTTTTTTAAGCTTGTGTGATTCACTAAATGGCTATATATTACTATGATAGATACTACTCGCCTACCAAGGCCAACTGAAGAAAACGGACGTAATTATTATTTTGTCACCCAAGATGAAATGATGTCTGATATCACTGCCAATGAATATTTAGAATATGGTACTCATGAAGATGCTATGTATGGAACAAAACTAGAAACAATAAGAAAGATACATAAAGATGGGAAAATAGCCATTTTGGATGTTGAGCCTCAGGTATTCAAAATATTTTGTGTGTGTGTATCATTTGTGACTGAATTAACAAAAAACTATCATTTTTACTTTTAGATTTGAATGTAATTGAAGAAATGAACCATTTTTGTAACATTTGAATTTTCTTTTCTTGTTAATGTAATATTTGTAGCAGAGAGTGTTAAAAATTGAATATAGTAAGTGCATTTTGATCTTGTATTTGACTATTTTGTTTTTATTGTATTTAAAATTTCACAAAAGTTCTGTACCAGTTGAATTTTTTAAAAAAATAAAAATGTGCAGCTATAGAATTAAAGAGATTGAAATTAAAAATAGGGCAAAATTTTCTATTTATGTGTTTTAAGGATTTAAAGTAAGTGTATTTCATCCATAATTTTTTTAATTGAATTCAAATGTGAGCTGATTGGATGATTTCACTTTTTTTTAAATCTTTATAATTTCACAAAAAAAATGATTTGTTGAAAAATATTTTTTGGAAAATTAATTTCAGTAATCTTTTAAAAATTTTCCTTTTCTCATGTAAAAGCTTTTCGAAAGGATTGGCCCAGGATTAAATATCTTAGAAATTATTTTAATAAACCAAATAATTATTTTCCAGGCACTGAAAATACTTAGAACTGCTGAGTATGCACCATTCGTTGTGTTCATAGCTGCTCCAACTTTAACTAATATTAGAGATGTAAGTAGAAAATTTCTAAAAAATTTTTTTGTTTCAGTTCGTAACGATTTAATTATTATTTTTAGACATTTAGTTTGCTTTTATTCCATATATATTGAATAAACTTCATTTGTCTATAAAAAAATTCATTTCCAGGAAATAACATTATAACTCATAGAAAGAGCCTTTTTTGAAGATGTCTCCAATTTAATTTAAGTAGTTTCAGAGTAACCAAGTGATCACAGTCGCAAATTCATGTCCTTCTTGTGTGTGCTTCTGTCATCACTAAAAACCCATTTTGTAATGGAGTTAATGCATTTTTTTAATCTGTTGGTGCCTTAATTGTTCCCCTGTTGGCTTGGTGTGTAGTTTTAAGAGTGAGGAGTCTGGGTGTTATCCTTGTTTCTTGATTGTAGTTCAAATTTATAGCGTCCATTGCATGATGCCCTCTTATTACGCCAAGTGCAACATTAATAATCAGTTAGTCTTATTTAATCCTTTTAGTGCTCTTGAATTTTTATGGATGAGATATATTAATGGAAAAAGCAACATTTTTTTTCTAATTGTTTGAATTAAACTTTCAGTTTCTCTAACTTGTTACAAATCAATAGTCTTTGTTATTTTGAATCAAATTTTATATCACATAACTTTGGTTGTCTTTATTTAACTGATAAAAATTAACAAATTTTTGCTGAAGTATGGAGAATTCTAATACCTGAACAATTGTGTTTATTAATTTTTGATTTACTCCTCATAATTGTCATTTAATTTTAGTGTTACTTTAGAACAGATTTTCTTTTTTATCTGAAAATTGGTTGAAGTTAATTTGATACTTGAGTCAGTAAACTGTAACAATAATGAAATAACAAAAGAGTTTTTTTTTAGTTACGTTCCAAAGCTGTTACAAAAAGCTCTTATTTCCTTTTCACACTAAAATCCGAATTCTACTTTGTAATGAATAAATTTTTCCCCTTGTTTCCATATACTACAGCTGGAATAAGAATCGTAGGTTCGTTCTCTTCAAATGAAATTTTCAAAGAATATCGTGGCACAATAAAGTCTCAAATCTTTAGTGGATAAGATTTATTTTCGAGTTACAGACACACACACAACACAAAACAACATAAAATGAAACTAAGTATGATACATTTGATTAGTTAACACTATTTTCTTCTATCCTCGCGAAAGTAACTGCCATTCCGCTCCCGCGCCATCGTTCCAAGTATTCGCTATCCCGCTCATTCCGCCATGTTTCCCCATCCTTCCAAGTATTCACTATCCCGCCCATTCCACCATGTTGACTTTTTCTTTTCCTTTTCGTTTTCTCTCTCTCTCCTTCAAAGGCCGCGCCACTTATAAAGTTTGTAAACTGCAGGGCGAATCTTACAGCTGGTTACTGGCCAAGGCTATCTCAGTCAGCTTACACCATCTGGATCTATTCAATGCTGTATTTTTCCATCAGTTAACTCCCAAGTCCTTCAACCACTTTTCTACTTTATCCATCCAACTTGTTCTCTGTCTTCCATTTTCCCTCTGGAAATAGGAAAGTTATTTTCTTAACAGAATTTTCATAGCTATATCAAAGTACATGTCCCAGCCACCTTATTTGAGAAGCCTTAATCACTTTGACTGTGTTGGGTTCTCTGTATTTCAATTGAAGTTCAAGATTGGATCGTATTCTCCAGATTCTCAACTTTTTCTTACTGCACCAAATTTTTTCTTAAGATTTTTCTCTCAAAAGTCATCAGCATTTCTTTGTCTTTGTTAATTGACCAGCATTCCCTGCCATATAAAACAATTGGTCTTGCTAGAGAATTGTGTAAATGTTTTTTTTTTGCTACTTATGTATTTAGATTTAAACTTCTTTCGCTACCAATGATAGCAGCTAATTTCTTTTCTATTTTTTGTAATTAAAGTTTAAATATTTGAATATAAACTTATCTAAAATGGTCTTTATTTTATTTTCAAATAAAAACTTCTTAAGGCTTGTCAAAATGTTATAGAGTGAAACCTTATTTCAGCACATTTTCTCCAACGGAAAATTTCTTCATTGTTTTAATGTTTTCATTATCTTGTAGATTTTGGTGCATTTTGTTATACATATATATATATATATATATATATATATATATATATATATACACTGCTGGACAATTGCTAAGGACGGATAACACTATCATCCATAGCAACCACAAAATGAAAGGAAGCAAAATGTGGAAAATTAGAATAAGTGCGAGATATTAGTAAGAAGAAGTATAAGTATGCAAATTTTTTCCACGTCTGTTCATCACGTGATAGCGTTCATAAGAGCTTTAAAGATTTTGACGCGTGTGGACAGTTGTTGTTTCAAGTCAAAGTTTTACAGGAAAGGTTTAATAGACGAACTTAAAATTTTTGGCATGTCTTCCCAACATCACATAGATGATTTTATGCGTGGCCGAATTATTGGAAAGATCGAAGAAGGGCGAAAAATAACAGATGTTGCCAGGGTGTTCGACATCGCTCACAGCGTTGTTTCACGGCTGTGGAAGTAATTTAAAACTACTATAATGTGTAGTAGACGGCACGGGGAGGTCGTGTTAGAAGTACGACGCCTGCAGAAGACAGATATATCGTCCTATCAGCAAAAAGGAACAGGCGCACCACAGCTCAGCAGGTGGCAAATCAGTTTCTTGCTGCCTCAGGAAAGCAGATCTCCCGAAAAACTGTTGCCAGACGTTTGAGGGGAGGTGGACTATACGCACGCAGACCTGTTGTGTGTGTCCCATTGACCAGACAGCACCGTACTTCCCGTTTGCAATGGTGTCGTGAGCATCACAATTGGACTGAACAGGACTGGGCATGCGTACTATTTTCAGATGAGAGTAGGTTCAGTCGGTCATCGAATTGTAGACGCCAACTGATCTGGCGCGAGAGTGGTACTGCTTATCGTCCAGAAAATGTCCAGGAAAAGGACCGATATCCGACATGCAGTATCATGGTGTGGGCCGGCATCATGATCAATGGCCGCACGCGCCTACATGTGGTTGCGAATGGGACTTTGACGGGCCAACGATACATTGATGAAGTTCTACTTCCTCATGTTCGTCATTTCCGTGGTGCTGTTGGTGATAAATTTGTTTTTATGGACGACAACGCAACATGTCATCGAACACTCGCTGTTCAGGATTGTCTAGACAGCGAGGGTATTCAACGTCTCGTATGGCCAGCGCGTTCTCCAGATCTAAACCCCATTGAAAATGTGTGGGATGCTTTTGGGAGGCAAGTTGCTGGTCGAAACTATCCTCTGACAAACAAGAACACCCTCATCCGTGCACTCACAGAGGAATGGGATAAATTGCCTCAACAGCTGCTGGATAATGTTGTGCAAAGTATGGTACGACGTGTGGAATGTTGCATCACACTCCACGGTGGACATATCCCGTACTGATACCTTTCTTTAAGGTGCCTGCTGACTTTTAGATGCATTGTTCCATTTCTCCGTACGCAGATCAAATGAACATTTTTTTTCTTTCAGATGCTTCTCAGCTTTTGTACTTTCCAGAACAATAAATATTCTTTATTCTAATGTCTGAACAGTGTGGCAACTATATTTTATCCTACTAGGCCTCATGTCTTGCTTAATGTTATGCTACATAGCAATTTGTGATCCGTCCTTAGCAATTGTCCAGCAGTGTATTTCCTAACTGAATGCATTCATTTTTTCCCCCTGGTATGAAATGTGTTCCACATTCTATCTCCTATACTGAAGTATTGGATTTCTATGGAAATTATACATTCTAAAGCAAAGAATAACATATTTATGAAAGTTTTCTGAATTTTAAGAATCTATGAATGTATTATAAGGTTTCAAATATATATTAATTTTCGTATGTTATGGAAAATATACTATGAGATGGGATTTTTTTTTGTTTGAAAATGTGTTTTAAATTTGTTTAAAGTTATTTGACAGTAAAAGACTGTCTAAATAGTAAAATTTATAAGCATCGACATATAGGAAATGTCAAGAATTTCCTACCCCTTCTGTGATAGTTATTATTTGGTTTGTAGGTAGTATAAATTCTTTTTTATAGAAAAACTTTTCATTTTTAAAAGTAATTTTGTTATAAATTTAATTTGAATGTGAAACTAATAATTTCTTTTAATACATTTTATTATTTTTTATTGTTACTGAATACACGACTTTTACAAGATATAACCATAATTATCCTGAAATTAAAGTGTACAATAAGCATAATCTATTGCCTTCAAATGATATTTTGTTTAATATTGATATACTTATAGTTGGAAAAATCTGGGAATCTGGACCATATATATGTTGGAGATGTGAATCATCTCAATTTTGTTCTTCAAATATTCTTCAGTTATAATCTTTTTTATACCAAAATGCATTTCTGCTCTTCAACCCTTGCAAATCATATTCAAAAAAGAAAAATGTATGCATAACTTTTAAACATTTTCTACCAAGCTGTTAAGGTTTCTTTAATTATTTGCCAAAAATATAAGTAGGAATTTGTGAACACATTTATTAATTATGTCAGATGTGTTCTTTTAAAAAAAAAGATGGTTCCCTAACATTAAACAAATTTTCACATTGAAAATAAGTTTTAGTCTCATCAGAATAAAAATTACAGTTCTACATTTAAAAAATTTGGAACAACTAATATTGAGTCCTTCAATGTAAAAGCAAAGCTATATATAAATGTCATTGTAGTGTTTCCTCCCCTCCCATAAGAATGTTTTCTTTGTTATAATAGATAGCTTTTCAGCACCAGTACGTTTGGGCGGTGGTCAGAATCGAAAAATCGCCCATGTGGGTCTTTGCAATTTGATTTTAATATTTTTTTACACTTAACTGAAAGTAAACATGCTGTCCTTAAAGAATGCGTCTGTTGGATGCAACTGCAACAACATCATACATTCTACAACTACATTTGACACTTGTGTTATAACTAAAGGACAAGTGTAAACATAATTTTGGATTCTGAAACTAATAAGATTTGATCTTGCTTTCAAAACTACTCTTAGTAAAATTTTAAGTATCATTTTTCTTCAATTGTAAATGCCAAATAACGATAGATAATAAATACCATTTAATACAATATTGAATATCAAGTAACAAAATTATCAAGGATTGAACTGAAATTCTGAAGAATAAGAAAAAATAGTAATATACAGAAGAAGCTTTTCTTAACTTCAAAAACTTAGTGTGGAAAAGCTCGTATACTCGATCTTGTTGGCTGTGGCATCTGTAAAGTTATTTTAAGGAGTTCCGGAAGTATCACTTAACCTGATTGAAAAGTGTTTTTGTCTTTCTTCTTTCTCTCAACCATAGTGCAGTAGAGATTTAAGAATGAAGTAGGTCTGTTGCCTTGAAATTCATATCTTTCAATTTAAATTCTTATGATGGGGGAAATAATTAATCAAGAAAATGTTCCTTAATATAAATTTTAAAAAATCTTTTCCAGTTTAAAAATTTACATATAAATAAAATGATTTTAAACTTGTTTTGAGGTAAAATGTGCAGTGCATGTGAATAAATGTCTTCATTAAGATTATTTCTATCCTAGACTGATGGCAGTTTGGAACGTTTGGCAAAGGAAAGTGACCTTCTTCAGCAAGCCTATGGACATTATTTTGATCTGACTATAATTAATAATGACATTGAAGAGACAATTCATGCTTTAGAAAAAGCAATGGATAATATTAGTACAGTCTTACAATGGGTACCTGTCAGTTGGGTATATTAATGTACATTTTTAATATCTATGCAATTTTGTTGTGACCTGATTGTGGTTTTATTTTGATCTCGGAAGTTTTTACTTCCTAACTGTCACATTATGCATATGAAGCCAAAAGAGAGATGCAAGAACGTTGAAATTAAAGACTATTGTACTTTGAGGTGTAAAAGGTTCTTTTTGTTGCATCTTTCATGAACATATGCTAAAAATTTAAATTGTGATATACGCTTTGTACTGCCTGAATGAATGCCTCCAGTTTCATAAATATTGTTACTGCTTTAGATTAACGCTTACAATGGCTTTGGTGTGTTAGAGCTTAGTATAATTTTAATTAATTTTGATCTAGCCATCATTATCATTTACTATTGTGTAATGATAATGAAATCAACTTTTATCCAAAATTCATGTTGTTTTTAAATGTTTTCACTTTTTGGTAGCTGTAAGCATATACAGTTTGATAACGAAGAAAATACATATGTATAAAGTTGCCTTTAGAATTTAGTGAAGATTGTTATAAAAAGAAACCTTTTACATTTCTAAATGATACCACCAATCATTGGGGAGCTGCATTGAAATGTTCCCTTGCCTTTTCATTCCTTGTGACATCTGGATGGGATAGGTTTATTACCTATCCAAAACCTGATGAACTTGGTCTATGCTGAAGCAAATATATGGTGCTCAAATCAAATGTCAAATCTTATAAATTGCATTTACAGTAGTTGAGGTATATTTTAAGTTAATTGAGGCTGTTTAAAGTGGTGAGAACAAGTTGTTATTTGTGTGCTGTGTGGTGGTTTAGTATATATATAACCTTCTCAGAAAGACTTTATTGAAAGGAAGTAAGGGTTTGTAATTAGTCTTATATTTTGAATTTTTGACTATTTGAATTGATTTTTTTGTATGAAAAATCTGTATAATCATTTAAATTGTAGTTATATCCTTTGAAATTGTATTTTTGTTTATACTTGTTTTATATATTTGTTTTCACTCTATGATATTAAGTATATTTCCCTCAAGCCATATTAAGTGCTAATAAATTTATTTCAGTAATCTTGTGATTACTTTATATATTTTATGTTCTGAAATTGTTATTTTAATTGTATTATAATGGTTATTTATGGTAATATTGTTGTATAAGATATTTATAAATCTTGAATCTCTGTTTTTATACTAAAAGGATATGCCTGTTCCTTTTTTTTTTTTTTTTGGAAAAAATTGTTATCTGTGATTTATCTACACATATGAAGTATGCATTTTCTTTTTTAAAGGATATATTTCGCATTTGTAATATTTTTGTTAATTTTCGATTGCTACAGTTTATGCGTTTTCGTAAATTTATCTCTATTTGTTCAAAGTAAATAAGTGAATGTATTGTCTTAATTTTTAAATATAATTTATTGCAGTTAACATTTTCTGTCAAAAATAATTTTTTCCCCATCAGATATCATAGTTTAAATGTACTACAGCATTAAAAAAACTTTTCTAAATTAATTTTTTCTAATATGTGTCTCAAATCGAAACTAATTGGTAGTTTTCTTTTTTTTATATCGTTTGCATATTGTATTTGAGAAGAACTCTGAACAGTTACGAAGTATCTGTGTTAGAATTCTTAAAAATACCGAAATTAACAAAATTTGTGTGGTTCAAAGTTTCACAAGTTTGAGGATAATGTGATTTATTATATTGATTTTATAAATATTGCTCAAAACAGTAATGTGTTCATCAGGTGGATATTTTTGAAATTACATCTCTGGTAAGTGTGTTAATTTTTAACTTTTCTGTATTCACTTTAATATCACATACTGTCATTTTTAAATTTTGTTTTTTATGCTCTATATTAATTTAATTTTTATAATATATCTTTATATTCCTTTTCTAAATAATTTTGTAAAACATGAATATCTTTAATTCCTTTCTTGGACTAATCATTTTTTTCTCTCTCTTTGAGGTTAATAACTCTTATTTAAATATTTCATGCTAAGTACTATGTTTATAAATAGTTTTATTATACTAATCTATTATTGATTCATACAACGACCTCTTTGTTCCTGGAAAATGATGTAAATAAGTGGTTTGTTTTAATTTTGATAAATGTGTCTGTATGGTGGATGTAAAGCTTTTTTTAGAACTGAATTTCGAAAAATAAGCTTGTATTTTGCTATTTTTATCAATTTTCTAAAAGCTGACATTAAAAAGCCTATCCAGTTAATTTTTGTGCTATTCTTTTTTCCAGTGACATTCTTATATCCTTTTTTTTTTTCTAAAAAAACAACTGTTTAAAAACTCGAGTTAACTTTGTCAGGTTTCATTTTTCTTTTATTTTGTCTGATAACTGAACTTGATGAGTTGCCTTGGATTATTAGATTTGTGCTTGCTTCTTCATAAACTTAGAAAATTAAAATGAATTGATTTTTCTGGTCAATAAGAAACCCTTTTGTAAAGAATAATCTAGCTTAAAAGTTGATACTTTTAATTGTGGTTCTGTTAGACTGATTTTCGGAAATTTTGAAAGTATTCAGTTGTTTTGGGATAATCCTTAGTCCATTACCATTGATTAGCATATCCATATTTTTAATGATTTTTTCCCCTTTAGTACTGATAGATGACTCTTGGTTTTATCTAACATGTGAATTCCTAATTAAATAGTCAATCCTATAAATGTAAAACTTTGTGTTAAATTTTAATTTCATTATTTACTTATGCAATTTTACATGAAGTTTTTTTTATGCTTTAAATTTAAGTACGTATATAATTTTAAAGTATTAACTTACAATTTTGTTTTTGCCTACAGGTTAAGCTAAAATACATAGTTAAATATGTACACTCTTTTGCAAAAAAAATCAAGCACCATGAAGGAAGTGGTTGTTTTTAATGAAATTAAATATGTGCACAGCTCATACACAGATAAAAAAATGATAAAAAATATCAAGGCCATAGGGCCCCTCCACAACCTGCGATTACAGCTTGAATGTTCAAATCATTAGTTGGTGGGACTGCCTCTGGTGGGGATACAGGCTTGTTTACGCCTCGGTAAAGAGTGATAAAGGTTCCTAATGTCATCCTATGATATATTCTGCCAGACATTCATCAATTGTTGCTCCAAATCTGCGTTATTTTGCTGTGCCTGAATCTAGCATCATACCATGTCCCAGATATGTTTGATTGGTCAAAGGTCTGGTGACCTTGCTGGTCAAGGAAGAGTATTAATGGCATGAAGGCAGTCCAGAGATATACAAGCAGTATGGGGACTTGACATTATCTTGTTGGAAACTGCCCCCGATCATGTGCCATGAAGGATAATACAATCAACCACAGGATGGTATCAACATATCGCTGAGCTGTTAAAGATGTATAGAAGAAGACTAGACATAACCTGCTATCATATAAGATAGCACCCCACACCGTCACATCAAGGTTTATGGCTGTATGCCTTTCTAAAACAAAGGCTGATTGAGACTGTTAGCCCCAGCCTCTTTAGACACGGAGGCGATAGTCATCTGCTTCAAGAGTAAAGCAAGCTTCATTGTTGAACACTATGCAATGCCAATCCAGTGACAGCCATAATGATTGGCAGTGACATCCCTCCAGATGAATGGCAGACGTTTTAAAGACCACTGTTAGCGTAACCTCACTTCAGCCAATCACCGTGAAATGGTGGAAAGTACTACAGGGGCCAATATAGAGGCTGTAGTATGTTGAATAATACACAATGATACCACTAGAGCGGTTTAGGCCTGTCAATTATCACCTGATCTTGCCTCGGATTTATGCATCTTGGCCTTCCAGAGTGTTCATTTCATCAATAAGTTCCTCACAGCAACCATTGCTGTCTGCACTTTGGCACAGTTGTATCTGTACGTTGCAGGTGACTACATATTGCTTGGTATGACCACCCAGCTTCACGTATTCCAACAATGCAACCATGTTCGAAGTCATTCTATTGCCTGTAAGTTCTTCGAAAACGTCATAATGGCATTATTGATTTTTTTGTAGGGATTCACAATGGCAGAAATGAAAAAAGATAAATTATCCGCCTCTATTACTGGTTTTATATTTTGTGAGTTGCTCAACAAAAATGCGCACTACAACCATAATTCATGTTCATTGGCCTTGAAAATTTGATCATTTGCATATTCGATGAACATGTCTTTGCCTACGAAATTTCATCACAATCGAACAACTCTGGTGCTACGATTTTTTTTGAAAAAGAGGTGTATATAAAAAGCACCTTGAAAAATAGTCCTGTCTAATATGTTTAAAAGTACTTTTTCCTGGAACATGTTAAGTCATGTTACAGAAAATATTGAACTTAATTCTTTTTTAATGTAAAAAGTTTTAATTACATAAATGCAAACCATTACTTTTGAGTACCCCTACTTAAGTTGAGTAAAATATTGTTTCAACCTTACTGTCATTTGATCAGTTTCTATAATGATGCCACAACCAAAATTCAGAACAATACACTTGTTTTAGATGATGATGCAACATTCCTTTTGTTGAAATATAATATTTAAGATAATAAAAATGAATTTCTTTACTTCTATAACTTTTGAAAAAATAATGTAAGCTATGGATATGTATAACAATAGATATGTAGTATATATATGTTACCGGCAAAGTATGAAATGCCGGCATTCTATAGAAGGCTGAACGTTTTTAGTCAAAGTATGAAAATTATTTCATACTTTTCTTAGGCATTTTATAGAATGCCTGGGCATTCTGAATGACCAAAGCTGTTTAGGTAATGTATGAAATAAGGTCATCATAAGGCTGTTATATCAATGACGAACATTTCTAAAAAATACAAATGTTAAATAATGAGAGTGCATTATAAAAAGTTATTGAAAATACTTATAGGAAAAAGAAAGTTATACCAAACAAAATTTATGTTTTTCTTATAAAGGAAAACAAAATTTTCAAATAAAAAATAAGAACAAAATTAACCTATTTATTGAAACATGGTAGACTTGAATGGCATTTTGAATTACATTTCATTACATTTTTAACACAAAGACCATTCTTATTTTGCCACTTTGTTTTACACATACATTTGACAAATCCTTCACTTTTTAGTTTACTTTTATTTTCACCAAACATCACATCATAGCTATTCAGCAACCAATAAGCCCTGGGTTCCTTTTTAGTAGTCATTTTGGCTTTTTGTACATCAGTTATTAACTTCTAGTAAGTAGTTTCAGTTTAAATTTTTTTTTTTTTTTTTTTTTTTTTTTTGCAGCTTTAACTCAAATTTTGGGCAGCTTGTCATCAAATAGTTGTTTCATTCCTATGGACCAAAGGTTGGCAACCTTTTAGCTATGGCGTGTCAAAAATCAATCTACCAATTATGATTCAGCGTGCCACACACTAGGGCCTTTTTTAAATAATTCTATTCCCACGATAATGTATGTAGAGTTAGAGAAAAGAGTTCAATTACATAGATTTACAGCTTTATCACACATTAATTTTGCATTAATTAAAAATATTTCTTAACATTAAAATTAAACAGCATAAAATATTACTATTTCTTCAACAAAATTTTTTTAAAAAACTCGAAATCGTACATATATTATGTTTTTTAAACATATTTATTAAAATAAGAAACATACAACATAAAATCTAAGTATTTCCCTTCATTACAGTTAAATAAAATTGTTAATGTGAACCTAGTGTTGCTTCACTTAACTTTTATATTGCAAAAAAATGTGGTGTAATTTGTGACTTTCATGTTGACATGATTCTGAGCATTCAGTTGTTAAAGAATTTCTTTGCGGACTCGAAATATTTTTCATATGAGGAATGATATCTTACTTAGATATGTTGAACTAAAAGTAGAAAATCAGAATACGTGTAATTTTCTCTCTTCAAACAATTAAATATCTCCAGATGGAAAATTCAGTAATTTACAAAAAAACTGTAAATTTACCTTTAGAGTTATCTTTCAAATTTTTTCATAATTCCTTAATTGTCCATAATTCTGGAGATGTTTGTCAAATAAGGTCGATTACAAATTTATGAAGTTCCAACCATTTAAAAATTGAGAAATTTGTTAAGTAGTGCTGAGTACCACTGATAATTGTACCATGTGTCATAGGTTGCCTACCCCTGCTATAGACCATGACTCCTTCTCCAACACAACTGCTTGTTTCTCCATTTTTATGCGGCACAGGAAAAAACCAATTTTTTGTTGAACAAGTTTAAATAAAATTGAGTATTTTTTCACTCCCTAACAAACCACAAAGTGCAGCTGACAAATTCTGAGCCTTAGGCATGCGTTAAAAGTCTCATGCCTTGCCCCACAATATTCGAAATGAATCGGAGATGTATTTCATACTTTACCTATTTCTCATTAGGCATTCTATAAAAAGCCTTGGCAATGTGTGAAATAAGAATCATTTCGTACATTGCCGGCTAGTTTTAGGCATTCAATAGAATGTCGGATTTCATACTTTACCGGTAACATATATATTAAATAACTTAATTTCAAAATTAAAGGGTTATAGGCAAATTCTTGATCTAGTTCTTTTGTATACTTTCTGTGGCAGTTTTCAATTTGACTTCTCGACTTTTCAAGAATTAAAGGATCCTATTGAGAATCCCCATTGTAAGGAGATAAGTTATCTTCTTTCAATAAAATTAAAGCTCTGCTTCACTGTTTTCTTTTCAAACTTGGCATTGATTTCTCCTTTACAAATGATCAAGATGATTTTTTTTCCCCTTTTAAAATCAGTTGAATGCATATTGTAGCATGTTGCAATCAAGATGGTTTAATATCGGCGAAATTAATAGTTTCTCAAGCTTAAGTATAGCAGTAATACTACAGGCAGCTAAAAAATGCTTCTGTGTTAGAACCTCACACTCATGTATATTGCCATACAATTTGGTTAGGAGTCATAAATGTAAAATTTCTTCCATTTAGATTATTGTTTTGAAATCCTTTAAAGTTGATATGTATATAAACTTCAGCAAACTAATTTTCAAAACTTGTGCCATATAAAAACTTTTGTGAGCTTTTCTTTTATTGCAAATAAAACAATAAGCCGCTTAGAAAAAGTAAAGTATTAATAATTTGACGTAAAGTAAATTAAGAAAATTTCGAGAAAATAGTTCCCAGTAAAAAAAAAAAAAAAAAAAATTTTAGTTAATATTCATCTAGAAAAGTAAATAAATTTATGTAATTATTAGATGATATAATTTAAATTGGTATAGAAATTTATCCACAGATCCAGATTGATAACAAGGGGAATTATTCAAAACTTCCATAGTTAAAAACATTAATTCAGCCATAAACATGGGCTCAATTTTATGTGCTGAACTATCAGAACCCAGATGTCACCATAAAGCATTACATATAAATAGAAATTCAGGGATTTCTGAATGGGTTGTATTCTCTGTTACTTAGTTAAACTTACTGCAGTTGTATGGTGTAATAAAGAAAATTGTGTAAGTTCAGTACATAATGACATAAACAAAAGGTATATACATACGAGGGCTGATTTTTAAGTTAAGTCCGTTTGTTTTAAAAAAAATTAACGACAATATTTTGTTTCAAAAACCTTTATTATAGGATTGCACATACTTTTGCCTATTTTTCTACGTAGCTGCCGAGTTGATTGATGCACTTGTCATACTTTAGAATTAAGTTTTGTAAACCATTTTTAAAGAAGTCAGCCACCTGGTTGGACAGCGAAGAGTTCACGGCCGCTTTCACTTCTTCGTTTTCACTGAAACGCTTTCCGCCACAACTGTATTTAAGGTTCCGGAAAAGGTGGAGATCGCTCGGAGCAAGGTCGGGGCTGTATGGTGCATGGTCCAAAACCTCCCAGTCTAAAGATTCGATTGACTCCTGAGTCGTTCGAGAAGTGCGAGTCCTTGCGTTAAGGTGGAAGAGCAAAATATCTTTTGACAGCATGCCGCGCCGTTTGCTTTGCAATGCTCTTCAGAGCTTCTGTAGAGTTGCGCAGTAGGCACCTGAGTTGATCGTTCTTCCTTATGGCATTAAGTCCACCAACAAAACACCGCGCCGGTCACAAAACACTGTTGCCATAATCTTGCGCTTTGACAGCGTTTGTTTGGTTTTGACCTTGACGAGAGAGGATGTGTGTCGCCATTCTATAGACTGTTGCTTTGATTCTGGGGTGATATGGGATACCCATGTTTCATCTCCAGTAACGATTCCACTCAACATGTCATCCCCTTCTTCCTCGTAATGAATCAAAAAGCTCAATGAAATGGCAAACTTCTTCTCTTTGTGTTTCGCTGTGAGTAGTTTTGGTACCCACACAACGAGAACACAATTTCTTAAAGTTGAGGTCTTCAGTCACACACAATTTTGTACACCACTGACCGAGAAACGTCGGGAAATTCCTATGAAAGAGTGGTTATCGTGAATCTCCTATGCCCACGAATTTTTGTTTCAACTGCTTGTATCAAAAATCGTCAGTTATTACAGAAGGCCGGCCTGAGCGTTCCTCGTCGATGGACGTTTGTTCGCCCATCTGTAAACTTCCTCACCCATTTTCGAACTTTGTTGTCACTCACTGCTTCTGTATCATAAACTTCTGTTATCTGGCGATAAATGTCTGCAGCCAACATGTTTCTTGCAGTCGAAAAATGGATATCAGACCGTATCTCACACTTGGCGGGCGATTCAATCACCTTAAACATTTTTAAGACGCACAGCGTATCTTACACGACTGCTACAGAGTTGGAAATGGCGCATGTGTGTTTGCGAAAGATGCTGGTCTGTAACGCTGAGACTCGTTGCGGCACACGCACGAACTACTGAAATATACGCGCCAACGGACCTTACTTTAAAAATAGCCCTCGTATATATGCGTGTACATTTATACCCAGTCCAGTTTATATATAGTCTACATAAGTTTGCAGGCAAGTAATTTCTCATTATGTCCTTTTTTCAACTTAAAACTTTTTGATAAGATACTTTTAAATCATCAGTGTACTCCTGATGATCTAATTGAAATCCAGAAAAGAATAAATTTGATGATTCTAAATCGGTATTATCAGAAAACTTTGACAATAGAAGAAATTCAAATTTTGAAGGAAATAGATTTTAATGAAGAGATCATAATGGAACAAAACAAAGAATAATGTTGTCGATTTTGTGTTACAAAGAAATCACATAGAAATGAAAGAAATTTTCATCATATTAATATCACTAATTTTTTGAAACCCTCTACTTCCAATATTTAATTATGTACAAATAAATATAATTAATTATATTTTATTTATACGTATTTTGCAATTAGATGATGCATCTTTAGTTTAGTAACTTTTTTAATATTTTATCTAAGTCTTTAAAATTATATTCTAATAATATGTCTTTATCTTTTTAATTAATAGCCAACAAGTTATATATAGTTGACCTGTGCAATTAAAACTTTACTACACATCTGTAGCTACTTGACTTGTGTTTCCTTTGTGATCCCACCTTTTACATAATTTCAGGGTATTACTACATATAGAGAGAAGGAAATTATAAGGATTGGGAAAAATTAAGTTTTACCTTAGTATTCGGAAATGAAACGTTCCAAAAATTTTATTTTATTTATTATAGATTTATTTTCTTTGGAAATTGATTTTTTTGTTTGCACATTTTAAAGGCTAACATTAAGCGCCTTGTCTGGAGAGTAGTTTAAGTATAGTGTGTGTGTGTGTGTGTGTTAATTACTATAGAGAGGGATTACTTTATGCTATATACATTTTCCTTAAACTATTCTTTAAATAAAATGATTAATTTTTGAAAATAAGTGATACAAAAGAAAAATTTTGGTAGAATAATTTTTGTATTTCATCAAGTATATAAAATTTTAATCTGTTCTTGAATTATTAATTTTTTTATCATTAATGTTTTAAGTGTTTATTTTTTTTACTTACTGTGATAAAATAAGAAAGAAAAAGTCCATATGATTTCTTCATGCTGCCTTAGAAGAAATTCTAATTTATACCACTGAGATATAAAAAGTTATTATTAGAAACATAATTTTTTTTTCTATATATAAATATTTTTCATTTGAAATTTTTTGTATAGCAGAAATGTTTTTCAAAAAAATGTGAAAGCCTTTTTATTTTAAATCTTAAACTGTGTGTTATATATTCAGAAGTATTTTGCTAAAAATGATTTCACCTTCATTATATTTCTAAATTCGTATTATTAGCTTAAAAAATTACTTAATCCTTTTGTGAAGTATAGTTATTAATAGTGTCATTTTTGTACTCATCTGAAAATTTAGCTTATCTTAGCATGATAATTGTAGTAACACAGAGTTTAATTTTTGCATACTCTCCAAGGATTTTAAATGTGAGAAGGATATATAATCTCTTTTTCCACTATTTTCATTTAAGTTTCCAATTATTCTAGGATTTTCATCTATTTTTGAAAAATTATGTAATTGTAGATTTTTTACTAGCAAGTGTAAAAGTTAGCCGTTTATTATTATTATTTTTATTTATTTTTTAATATTTCTTAAATTGAATTTTCCTCTTTTTATAATTATAAAAAATTATTTTATTCATGTAATCATTTCCAGTTCTTGTATTTCATTGATGTGAGTTTTTATATTTTGTCTCTTAAACAGTAATGAAAAATAAATAGATAATCTTCTTTTAACTAGGTAATGTGTTTTTAGTTATAAAATGTAGCAAATTAAACAAATTGCATTAAAGGAGGTAAAAAGCTATATTACTGTAAAAACTCTTGTTTTTCTTTTTTTCCAATTTATATAAAAAAAAACTTAGCTTGATCGCTTAAAATTTATTTTATTTTATAGTGTTTCAAATTGTATACCATATTGTACTTTTAAAAATCAAAATCTGTGAAAGCTATGGAGTTATCAGAGATGGACAAATTTGAAAAAAATTAGACTTGCTAAGCTTGCTTTCTGAGAGTTTTTTTTTTATCCCTTGTTTACTTTCATATACTTTTTATATTACAGACACTCTAAACAATGTTATAAATTTTCAGTTCCTCAGAGCAAACTTTTTTTATTAGTCATTTTGGTGGAATATTTTTATGGTAGCCCTATTAGAGAGTCTTTCTTGTATGGTATTTGGATGTTAAAATTGATATAATGGAATCTGTTGCATATATATCTTTGATTCATTCTGCATATATTTCCTGTCAATAAAACATGTGCATTTGTGGAATTCATTTAAACAACTTTAATTATTTCAGTGTATGAAAATTACATTTTTAGTTTTATGAATTTGGAATTTCAAAGTTAAACTGGGTATATCATTTTAAATGAAGTAAAAATTAATGTAGATGTTATTGTATGCTTTTATAAGTTTTTTATATTTTTTATATGAATTTTATTTGGAGTTTTCTATACTAAGTATATATGTACTTTTATTTACATATTTTCTGTATTTGGAGTCTTTATTGTTATCGAATTATTTTATTCCTACTGAAAGTTTTTCCAACTAGTACACACTCTAATGAAAAGTAAAACTAGTCATTTGTTAAGGTTTTATATTTGCCTTTTAGCTCCTTGGAAGTAAAAACTAAACTTTCATGAACATCTCCTCCAGTAAATTCTGTGCTAATATTTAATTGAAGATATGACTATCTTTTTAACAAGTGATAATACGAGTTGCTCATTATTTATATCATTAATGGATTGTTGGTATACATTGGTTGTGAACAGATCCTTACTATTTTTATTCTTTTGTCTGATTGTAGAGTCATTGAATACTGTGAATATTCTGTGTTATATTTATTTGTCGTTTGAAGAATTAGAGAGAATAAAAGACTGATCTGAATACTGCATAAAATGCTCCAGTTTATTATGTGTGTAATGTGTATGTTATGTTTGAGATTCACTGTATTTCGTGTTATGGATTTTTTATTTTATTTTTAAGAGCATTTGGTGAATGATTTTATTCAAATCTTGCAATTTTTTTTTATATTTGTTATATTTTTTAGGTACTTCAAATTAATTTTTTTCACTAAAAAAAAGTTTGGTGAAACATTTATCAATTCCTAATTGGTGAATGATTTTACAGATGTCTACATAATCTGATATGATACATTGAAAAAATCAATTGAAATTGATATAATTAATATAAACATGTAACATTTTTTGTTCCATGTAAAATAATTTAATTAATTTTGAGGTGATTAAAATTTTCCAATAAAGAAGTTAAATACTTACGATGTTTTTATTAAGACTTGGTTAGTTTTTACTTAAATTTTTCAAACTGTTTGATTGTTTTGATTTCATTATTAGCATTATTTTTTCCATTGAGGATATTTATTTTTCTTTTTATTATTTTTTACTGTTAACATAATTTCCATTTAAACTTTCATATACTATTTATAAATATAACTGAGAAATATTTATAATTTCCATTTTATTATATTATTGTTCACTTAGCATTTATATCTATATGAAGAAATCTACTTGTTCATATGTGATTCATAAAGAAGTTTCATTTGATACTTTTGAAGTAAGCAATCTCATTCTGCACTGTTTGCATTCTATTCAAAACATTTATGCATAATAAAAGATCAAGAAATGTTCTCTTTCATAATGGAACACATCTGAATGTGCATGCTTCATCCATTTAAAAGGTTATGTAACTCGCTTTTGAGTATCATTTAAATCAGGAAGGTTTCGCCATTTTTTTGACATTTTTAATGAAAAACGTAATATTTATTTTCAATGTTCTCTTAACACTGTCTGTTCAAATATAACCATGCATAATATCAGTTGAATGTATTTTTGATTTTTCAAATGTTAGATAAATCCAAATAGACATCTTTTTCATATCAAGAACATACTATGCAAATAATCTTTTTCACATATTTTCTTGTATAGTCATGCATATTCTAGGCTGCAACAGGGATTGTCATAAAATATTTGGGCTCTCTTAACATTAAATTTGTCCTTAATATATTTGAGTAAGTTAATCAGAAGTAAAAGCAAAACATGGCTTTGCATAATAGTTTATTTTTATATAAGTTAAACATGCTATATTAAAAATTAAATTGATTTGTATTTAACTAATATTGATATAATTTGAACACCATGTATTTTGTTTTGAAGCTGTAAAAATTTTGCAGTTATTTTACCTGTATTTATGAACTTGTTAACATAGGCATTTAAATAAATTGTTGTATTCAAGTGCCAGTGGGAAAAAAATGCAATGAAGTTGATTATATTGTAAATATTTTATATGTTATATTTTGCATCTTGTGATTCTCATGCTACAAATATCATTGTAAGTTGCTGCAAATGATTGATTTTGTGATACAGAAGAATTGTAATTTTCTGAAATGGATTTTGTTTCCATTTCTGAAATAACAGCTTGTTCTACCAGTTTTTAAAAAGTAGCTATATTGTTACAATTGAAAAGCTGCTTAAATAGTCCCACTTTTAGATAAGAAGTTTGAGAAGTGGAATTTTTATGGAAAGTAGAGATGTAGTTCTAAAGACATTTTATGTAAAATGCTCAATTTTGTGTTGTTGATAACTCACAAAAAGTATTTGTTTATAATAACATATCTCAGGTTTACAATTTCAAATTAAAATTGAAAACAAAATCTATGCAAATGAGATCTTCGATATTCTTTGAATATCTGTTTGTTGAAACCTAATACATGAAATCAAATTATTTATGTTCTAATATGGTATTAAAATTTTTTGCATGAATTACTTTAGGAATTATACTGTATATCAAGCTAAAAGCATGGAGTGCATTATTTTGCTGTAATGTGCTGTCTCCTTTAAGTGATGCTTATGTTGATGGAAATGTATACAAATAAAGTTTTAATAATGAAGTATGCTTTTTTTCAATTATTTGTGATTGTATTTAGTATGCCTTTTTGAATCTATATATTCTGCATAAAAAATAATAAAAAAATTGAAAATGAATAAGAAAGTATGTGACTTTTTTTTCTCAGCTTATAATTTTATTTTTATATAAATAAACTTAGGTTATTTTTTCAAGTGAAATGAATATTTTTTATATAAAAAATATATGCTATATAATATTAGATAAATGACATTTTAAAGTTGATTGTTTAATCTGTAAAATTTCTAACTTTTACTACATAGAATGTCATGAAAAATTTTAATTTGCTCCTCTTCTCCACTACTAGATTCTTATTTTTTTTCTTTTCTTTTGCTGAATGTAAATGGTTGCAACATTATTAAAAATGTGTGACAAATCATTTAATTAAAGAACATAATTTAGGTTATATCAATAGAATTGAGAGGGAAAATCAACTAATATGATTAAGATTTTGAGGAATATTTTGTATTTGTTTATGTGTACAATATAAATCGTACTTAGAAAATTAAGTTTTATATACATAGAGTATGGAATATTTATCTTTACATACTCATCCCATGACTTATTTTTAAATTTACTGGAATGAAAATGTGTTGTAATTATTTCTTTAATTATGTAAAATTATCTTCAATTTACTACATTGTAGGAAAAAAAAGGTTTCTAAATGAATAAGAAGAAAGTTCTGTGAGATTTTGCTTTTGTGTGTTTTGTTACTGTTTCATAGTTGCAAAACACATTGAATAATTATTAAGTAGTCCATATGTTATACAAACTCTTAATGTTGAGGAATACATTTCCCCCATTCTTCGTGCTAAATAAATTAATGAAGCTCAATAAATATTTTTACTTAATTATTTAAAATATTTAGACTATGTTAAAAAGATTTTCTTTTAGAACAGATGTTATAGGTCAGTATGTAGTTATGACAGAAAAATTACCTGATTCTCATCTTGTATAATGTATAATTCTTTTATCATATTTTACAATAAAAAAAGTATTTTTATAATATTTTTAGCTTTGTATACTGTAATAAGACTTTAATTGCTTCAGATGACAATTTTCTAAATGATTTCCGTAATTATTTTTTAAATGTGAATATTTTGAGGGTATATTTCATGGCAAAAACTTATTTGCACTTTAAAAAAAAGATTTTCCTCATATACTTTCAAATTTATTCTTTTTCAAAGTAGTAGATGTAAACAGTGTATATAGATTCAATCATATTGTTACGTGGATCCGGGGTTCGAGGATTTTATACCAATCAGTCGCAAAGAACAAGACAGTTCTTTAAGAGCGATGAGAATTTATTGTAGAGAAAATCCAATCCTCTCTAAATACAGGATTCAACAGCAATATTCCCGAAATAAATCTCAGAAGGTTTTCACACCTTCAACAGCACGCAGACACAATTATCGGTGTCTAAAATATACGTATATAAAAGATCATTCACAAGCAATCACTCGTTCAACAGCCGAAGTAATCACTTAGGCAATACTAACTGATCGCTAGTCAAAACCAGACTGATTGACTTTCATTGGATGGCAGTCTATTTTTTTTTTAGGTATCTGGACTGATACACAGTCCTCAATCCCATATCTTAAAATCTGTGATGTTAGGCTTGGCTTTCGTTGAGTTTTTCAGTGTGCGATGTAGCATTCTGGCTATTGGCTGTGACGATGGAATCCGGGAGGAGGGGCTTAAGGTTGTCTTCTTGAGGTAGAAAGTTCATGCATTGATGAGAGCTATGTGGGTGCTCTCTCATTGGTTGGAGGTGGAAGTGAATATAGCCTCTGGCTGGCTGCCCATGGGGGATAGGTAAAAACTTATTGACTTTCGACGACCATCTCTATATTTATATCCCTCGTGGATAATCCGAGAAAAGAACCGCTTGTGTCATAGATCTTGAAATTATTGGATTTCTCTACTAATTTCTAGAAGAATCCAGAGAGTTCCGAACTCGCCAAATCACCAACTTGGTCTCCAACAATGATGCCAACTTGGCTCTATCGCCAAGTTCCCATTGAATCACCATTATAACGTAAGGGATGACGTTTGCTTGTGAATATTACAATTTTAACGTAAATTAAATCTAATTTAGAGTAATATAAAGGCATTACACATCCAAATGCAAGTTATTTACATTATATGGCGCAAAATTCCTAACAATATGTTTTTGCAGTTTCTGAGGAGAAATGAATACTTATTAAAAACATTGTGAAATGCATGGTATGAATGTTTCTAAACCCAAAAGGGGCACAATTTTTAATAGGAAAAGAAAAATTGCCATTTGTTACATCTATACAGAGTGCAGACTCCAAATGGACACCTGTATGAGGTTTGTACCGTTTCCGATGTTTTTAACACGGAGTTAATGGTATTCAGAGAAAATTACCGTTAACGATAAAATCAGTTACAAAAATTGGAGGCATCAGTAGGTTAAATTATAAATCAAGATTTACAGCATTAAAAAACATTGTTCAACGTTTCTTACTGAGACGAATGGCTCAACTGAAGACATTTTATAGGTACCTGTATATGAAGACCATTTAATAAGATATATAAACGGAAATGTATTGTTATACTTGATGGAGTATAGGTGCTACACCTGACAAAACTAAATCACTGTAACCAAAGAGAAAGAGATTTATTCATTGTACAAATTATGGAAGAAAAAAGTTTTTAAACTTAGTTCCGAAAATACATAGACAGTTTCAGTAAATTCCTTGTCGGGGGCTTTCCCTGAAAGGGTTAGTAAAATATATGAAGAGTGTGAAAAACAGTCAAAATCAATTCAGCTTATTATCAGGAGAATGTTTTGTGTCATATTAATGAAAGAAATCGCATTTTCTTAAAATCAATGAATAAGAAACTGCACGAAGACAAAGAACCACCAGTTATGCTTACAAAATTGCCACTGGCGTAGCTAGCTCTGAGGGGGCCCTATATCAAAATTCTTTCGGGACCCTTTTTTAGATATGAGAGCCCTGTTAGTGGGACTGAAGTTACACATGTTGGGCCCCATATCATTGATACGGTGGTAACTACGCCCCTGAAAATTACCAGTACATTCCTGGGGGGGGGGACTGACTCGTGGGTTGCATATATGCCTTTTCAACATATTCGTATATGTACCTTGTTTATCGACTATTGCGTCTTTGGTCTGCTTAAATGACTTTCGAATTAAGAGTGCCAGTACTTTTACTGTTGTTTCTAATGTGACGTTAATTCAAACCGATCATCAAAAGATGATTGCCTAGGATTGAACGTTATCGAGAATGAATTACTAAAGAGGAGTCATGGGCTAAGTTCTTCAACTTAAAGTAAGCCGCCGTATTAAAGATTACGGAATGACTTATTTTCCAGCCTTTTTTTTGTGTGTGTCATCTTCTGCTTGAGTAACTTCTTATTTTCGATCAAAGGTTCTTAACCGTTTTATTCTACGAACTCCTTCTATGAAGAACTACTGCTCGCACAGACATTTTCTGTTATGTACATAGATACGAGACTATTTTTAAACTAATGAGGGTTTACTTTTAAACCAATGAGAGTTATGTTGAAAAATAAATAACATAAAGATATAAAAAAAAATATTGCAATTTCTTCCACCACGCTTCGCAAAACTCAGATGAAAACACGTTGCTTGAAGTGTGAGGAAAATCATAAGACCGAGGACTGTCCCATTAAGGAATAGATGGAAAATCCCTCTTGCATTAACCAATTTTATCACATTGTCCTATTTAGAGAACAGCTGAAAAATATGTGGAAATAATTTTTTTTTCACTGTGAATATTTTGTCAGTTGAACATGTAGGGGAAGGTATTAGCTTCTGTCAGCTGGAGTTATGTGTTTCTCCCCCTCCCCCTTCTGGACATTTTGCATATTCATCACATTAAAACATGTATTTTATAAGCAGTGGTCAAGAAATCGTATTTGTTTTTACATCTTTTGCATATCGCATAGTTTCTTTTACAATGAGATCGTAAATATTTCATTGGAATAAAACTGCTCAAAAACCTCTGATGGAGTTTTATCTTTCAATGCACTTTCCATCTGCTTGAGCAATTCATTTGGAGTTGTTTCAGCCTGTACTTCCCATTTTGTATATTGCGGTTATGTATTCTTTACTTAAGATGACTGTCTTTTAGATTTTTTTTCTGTTCTTTGTTGTCGAAATACTGAAGCTCTGTTCAAGCTTGAAACTATCTCAAGTTCTAACCTGCAGAGACCCAAGAACATCGTTTATAATAATCTCACCAGTATTTACTTCATTCTCCTCCCTTTCATCTTCGTCAGTTAGAGGAAGTATTAGAATTATTAAATAGTTTATATTCAGATGAGAGCGTCGTTGAAATTGCTGTGTTACCACCAGATGCCAGTAAACTAACTGACGAAGGTGAAAGGGAGGAGAATGAAGTAAATACTGGTGAGATTATTATAAACGATGTTCTTGGGTCTCTGCAGGTTAGAACTTGAGATAGTTTCAAGCTTGAACAGAGCTTCAGTATTTCGACAACAAAGAACAAAAAAAAAAAATCTAAAAGACAGTCATCTTAAGTAAAGAATACATAACCGCAATATACAAAATGGGAAGTACAGGCTGAAACAACTCCAAATGAATTGCTCAAGCAGATGGAAAGTGCATTGAAAGATAAAACTCCATCAGAGGTTTTTGAGCAGTTTTATTCCAATGAAATATTTACGATCTCATTGTAAAAGAAACTATGCGATATGCAAAAGATGTAAAAACAAATACGATTTCTTGACCACTGCTTATAAAATACATGTTTTATAGGAATTTTGCTTCAAACTGGTTATCATTCAAATACCTGTGAACGTGACTATTGGTCAGATGTTGAAGACCTTGACATTGCCCTGGGGAAAAACTGCCATGTCACGAAACCGCCTCCAAAAGTAGAAATCTTATTTACACCTTGTGGACAATGAAACTGTAAGTCCGCATGCCCAGAATCGATCTTTCAAGGTTAAATCTTTGTTTGTCACACTCAATGATAATTTCTTAAAATTTTCTCTGCAAATCTAAGCATTGATGAAATGATCATCATGTATTACGGTATGAATAGCATGAAACAGTTTATCCAAGGCAGGCCAATACGTTTTGGATATAAACTTTAGACTCTCTGTAGAAGCGAGGGATATTGCTACAGTTTTCTTTTTGTTGCGATAAAGAATCTGATGCAAGAAATGATATTCCTCTTCAGGGGTGTAGCTACTGCCGTATCAATGATACGGGGTCTCCAAGCTACAGGAGCCCCAACATGTGTAACTACTGTCCAACTAACAGGGTTCTAAAAAGGGCCCCCGAATGAATTTTGATACACGGCCTCCTAAAAACTAGCTACACCAGTGTTCCTCTTGGTACCCAGGCTGTGATGAAACTAGCAGAGGATATTACAAATTCTTCAAGCTATACATTTTATATTTTGATAACTTTTTATTAGCATTAATCTTTTGAAAGGGTAACAGGGCTTTCGAGCTACAGGAACCATATGAAAAAATCGGACAAACCACGAGTGTCTTTTAACCCTTTATCAACCGCATTATGATTTACTGCAGTTTTTTTCATGGGATATTTTTTTTTAATCACTACATTCAAATTAGGGGATAAACATAAACAAAATACTCCACTTTGGGGAATTTAATTAGTTAGAGCTAATTATAATTAATTAAATATATTAAACCGTGTAAGATTAATTATATACACTGTTCACTTAAAAAAATAGTCAAATCGTTTTCTAAGGTCTTAATTTACATACAAAAAAATAAGACACTTAAATTTTGACATTAACTATTTTTTGGGGGACAAAAATGATAATCCTCGCAATCCGCTGAAAACACCGTCAGCTGAAAACACAATTTCTCCTATAAAACTGTTCGACTTTCTGGCTAAAATACTCATCATGGAACCCGTATTGCCATATATCTTGGAAAAGTGGATTTCAAAGAATATTCCTGCTAAATATCGTTAGAATATTCGTACAAATGGTTATTCTACGTAATTTTAAAGTGAGTGGTACTTATAAGTACCGTCCATAAATAAAGGGTTAAAAGAATCCAAGTCCATGCAGAAGAAAGAAAGAGGCAAGTCTGATTTTGCATTCGACAAGAATTCTGAGATTTACCTGGTGCGTTGGAATAACAATAGTGTTGCTATAAATTTAAGCACTTTAGAACCAATATTTGATGTGAAGAGGCGACTAAGAGGATACAAGGATAAGGTTAACTTGAAGATACCGATTTTGAAAAATTCTTACAACAAACATATGGTGGATGTGGATCACCAAGACTGGTTGGCTAAACTGTATTCCATTAAAATTCGTGGGAAAATGTTGTACTGTCCACTTTTTATACATTCACTGGATATTGCTATAGTAAATGCCTGGATAATTGATACAACTCTCAAGAAAGATGAAGACCTAAACTAGGAGTTCCGAAGAGCTCTGTAACAACAGTTTATCTAAATAAAATTATGATAAGACCAAGAGGTAGGCCTAGGATCTCGACTATACCTTCTGGTGCAAAAGAAAACATTTGTAAAGATAGTGTTAGTCATTTTTACTACAGCGTTGTTATGAAAGAAAAAGCTGCAAAGAAAAACCAAAAGTATACGTGTCAAATGTGACAGAACACTTTGTCAGGCTTGCTTAGGACCTTTATACCAAGATTAGAGTAAAATTCAACTAAAAGGTGAACTATCTTGTAAATAAGAAAGTATTATTGAAAATAAAGTAAAATTTTTTGTACTCGGAAAGAAATCGATTTTTAACATTGAATTATAATAAAACATCTAAGGGCAAATTTTATCCCTGTGTCCTATTTAGAGGACAGGTCAGATTTTTTTTACATAAAATATAAGAAATTTTTAAATTTTGTTATATTTAGTTTGTTTAGGTTTAATTAATTTAAAAAAACATGATTCTTCTCAAATTTGGACAAAAAAATAAATTGGGATAAAACGGGTTGATTGCGAACAGAAGGGGCACGGTGACTCCTCTTCCACTGAATGCCTTAAACACCCAAAAACCATGAAAGACAAATCTAATAACGATAACAAAAATAAAAATCAAACCTCCAAATCCTCTAAGCCTGTCATCCCGGAACTAAGTTACGCTAACATTGTTGGTAATACTAACAACCAGGTGACGCCACGTAATGAAACACGAAAGAATCGGTGAAAAAGATCAACGATCCCGAAAAGCGTCATAATCAGACTAATAAAAATAACCAATCATCTTCCGAATTTAATATAATCCAAGCTTTATTGAGATTAAATTTAATCTTTGAAAAAGTTCCTCAGCACTAGAACAATCTAGTAAAACAGAAAATGTGCTCGATGAATTGAATATCCTATCAAAGAAATTTCCGACGCCTCAAACTCTCTAAATGTTCATAATGATTAATACGATTTTTTGGACAATATTATTTCATGGAATGTGGACGGTGTGAGACTTCCCGTATCGTCTAGTTACGAGAATTCGTTGATTAGCATTCCCCCTATATTCTTCTCTTCAAAGAAAGAAGACTCAGACCAGAGCGCTTTCTTTCTCCATTCCAAATCACACCATTTACCAGAAACGACAGAACAAATGCCACCTCTCCTAATGAGAGAACTGCAGTCCTCATTAAAAGCAACATTCCTCACTTTCACGTTCCTACCCCAAAGCTACAAGGTACTGAAGAGACTATCGTCGCACTTTTCCCTATTGATCGGTGGCGCAGCTTGGCCATAGTTGGCCCTTGCGCCATTAAATTTTACAGTCACTCACTCCCTATTGATCGGGAAACCTTTTTTGTTTCCTCAATCTATATTCCCCATCCTCTCCACCCTACACACTTCTAAATCTTTCTCCTACCTCGATTTTTTTCTGGAATTTCAATGCAAGACATACAAACTGGAGATACACGAATAACTTGAACAGAGGAAACAATCTTCTGACCATTCGAAATAAATGATTGTAGTTTGTAGCTCGGCCCACTTCTACGTGGCCGCAGTAGCCTAGTGGTCAAGGTAATGAGTTCAAGCCTAGTACCGCTGAAGATCCACCGTGTAGGGGAGCGATGCCCTTTAAATCTGTCGAGAGATCAAATGTCCTCTCGTTGATGTGGTGTGGCAGTTAGCTCAGGTGTCATCCTCGTCACTTGAACATGGTACAGAATTACGAAGTCCGTCGCCAAAAGCTCTCGGGTAGCTATAAATAGTGCGACGTTAATATTCTCTCACTCCGCCCAATCCTACCCGTTTTGATCATGGGTTATCCTCTATTCACGATATTGCTCTCATGAAAAATACCTTCTATCCATACAATATGCTCTCTATTTCGGAGTCTCCACAAATATACACAAATTGGAACATTTTTAAAAACGAAGTCATTAACAGCGTAAATTACGACACCACAATTGCCAACAGCCTGGATGACATAGATGCTAACATTTATGACATCACACAACTTCTACACTCTCATAAAGCAGCCTTTAAACCTCTGATTCAGTTGGGTAAGCCGTTTGTAATAGGAGAACTTAAGGAGCTGTTCAAAAAACTAAGTAGACCCAGAAAAATCTAGCAATTCACCAGAAACCCAAACGAAAAACATTCTCTAAATAGACTACACAACAAAATTAAACGTATAATTAACGAATACAGACCAAAAACTTGTAAGGATACACTTTGGACCCTGAATATAGAGGACAATTCCTTATGGAATCCATCCAAAATTTTCAGAAAAAGGCCTCCGAAATTTCAGCACTTAATGGCACGTGCAGCGACCTTACAGCTCAACATAACGACTCCAAAACTGAACTGAATTGATCTGTTATTATTGTAGCGTGCCTGGTTCCATGTGTTGTAGTTCTTGAAAGCTTACCTCTTAATTGCTCATTTAATCTTTAAAGTTAATAAATGTTATTGTTATTTAATTCAACCGTGTTGTAGTGAAGAATGCCTAACCACCCAACGCGGCAGTGGTGACCCCTTTTGGACTTAAAAACACGTAAGCTATTCTGTTCTACTGGCGAATGTAATACAAATTCTTCTACTACGTATGATCAGTACGTAGCGAAAGATTTTTTTTCTCCTTCTCCTCAAGGCCACTTGAAGCATCTGCTCGGAGATTCGTTTCGCTTCCTGCTTATTCAACAATATGACTAGTGAAACCGTTGAAGTCGCTCGTATTGCGTTGCGGCTGCCGCCGTTTTGGAAATCCAACGTTCGTCTATGGATTGCGCAATGCGACCATGCATTCACATTCAGCGGTATCTCCAGTGATGATACTAAGTATTCTGCTTTGGTTGCAAACCTGGATGCTGAAACTCTCTCCTACGTGTCGGACATTGTGTTAAGCCCTCCGAACAGTGACAAATATCACACTCTCTCGCAGCGGCTCATCACCCAATTTAGCGACTCGGAGACTCAAAAAATTAAGAAACTGCTTACTGACCTTCAGCTAGGAGATGAGAAGCCCAGCCACACCTGTTGCGAAAAATGAAAGAGCTGTCTAATGGCCAACTCCAGGATGACTTTCTGCAAAGTTTGTGGCTTCAAAGAATGCCACCACATATCCAGACTGTTTTGTCTGCATCCTCAGAGCCTTTGGATAAACTGGCTATCATCGCTGATAAGGTTTCTGAGGTTGTTGGTGCGTCCTCGACTATCTGTGCGGCCACAACTGTTCCTCCGCCATCCCAGTCATCTTCATGCAGTGCTCAGCCAAACATGGACTCTCTCGCCAGGCAGATCCAAGAGCTGTCTCTACAAGTTGCTGAACTGACAAGAGAGTGCAATTCCTCTCGCCACCAACGATATAGTTCTGACCGCCGGAGATCACATTCACGCTCTAGGAGTGTCAATAGAGTAAGTGGCATCTGCTACTATCATCGCCGTTATAAAGAGCAGGCCCGCAAGTGTGTTTCACCTTGTGCATTTGTGCAAAAAACGAGTAAGCTCTGTCATAGCTGGAATGGCAGAGCCCTCGAAACAACATACCAGCCGGTTATTTTTATTAGACCGCAAGTCTGGCCAGAAATTCCTCATAGACTCTGGAAGTGAAATCTGTGTCATCCCACCCTCTCCAACTATGAATAAATCACCTCAGTCTAACTTCTCCTTATTTGCTGCTAATAATACCAAAATTCCAGCCTATGGTATGGTCCGTAAAGAACTGAACCTGGGTTTGAGGCGACCTTTTATCTGGACTTTCATAATTGCTGATGTATCATCTCCCATAATTGGTGCTGATTTTCTAAAGCACTTCAACCTTTTAATCGACCTTAAGAAAAAAGGTTGGTGGATGTGGAAACTTCTCTTTTCACTCCTTGTGTTTTTTCAAATATTGTACAGCCCTCAATCCTCACTGTAGATGCAAACATCAGTTTTAAAAACATCTTATCGGAATATCCAGACCTCAGCAACCCTTCTTTAATTTCCAAATCAGCATCACATGGCACAGTCCACCATATTATTACTACTGGCCCACCAGTCACTGCCAGGCCTAGAAGGCTACACCCTAAACTGTATGATGCAGTGAAGGTAGAATTTGAATTTCTTCTTGCTCAAGGCATTATTAGACCTTCCAAAAGTCCCTGGAGTTCTCCTCTTCATGTTGTGCCCAAATCTGACCCCTACAGTTAGACCTGTTGGGGATTACAGGCAGCTGAATTCTGTTACTGAGTTCGACAGCTACCCCATGCCTTATTTGAATGACTTTGCTCATGCACTACATGGCAAGAAGATATTTTCCAAAATAGACATTTTTAAGGCATTCCACCAAATCCCTATAGCTGAGTGTGATATTCCTAAGACAGCTGTAACAACTCCATGGGGTCTTTACGAATATACCCATTTGTGTTTTGGCCTTGTGAATGCACCACAAACCTTTATGCGATTCATGCATGAAGTACTAAGAGGACTTCCTTTTTGTTTTGTCTACTTGGATGATATTTTGTGTTACTCAGAAAATGCTGAGGAGCATCGTTCTCACTTAAGAACTATATTCCAAAGACTGAGCTCATATGGTTTAAAACTAAATATCTCTAAATGTGTATTTGGTGTGACTGAACTCATTTTCCTTGGCCACCTTATCACTCCTGATGGCATTAAGCCATTGCCTGACAAAGTTCAAGCAGTTCTTGATTACAAACAACCAGAGACTGTTGGCTCTCTGAGGAAATTTTTAGGACTGTTAAATTTTTATAGACGTTTCTTGCCCAAAGCAGCTGAACAACAGTATCTTTTAAGTGAATTTTTTAAAAGGTTCTAAAGGTAAGAAGGACTCAAAGCCTTTAAACTGGTCTTCTGAGGCAATTACAGCATTTCAGAGGTGTAAACAAGCTCTTGCTGATGCTGCACTTCTTGCTCATCCTTCACCTTCTGCCCCGCTTGCTCTTCATGTGGACGCCTCTGATTATGCCATAGGAGGTGCACTTCACCAAGTTGTGGACTCTGAGCTACAGCCATTGGCTTTCTTTTCCAGAAAACTTACTTCATCTGAAAAGTCTTACAGTGCCTACGACCGTGAACTCCTTGCTATCTACTCGGCTATCCGACACTTTCGGTATATGCTGGAAGCTAGAGATTTCACAGTGTTTACTGACCACAAGCCCCTCACTTATGCTTTTAGGCAAAAAAGTGACAAGTGTTCTCCACGGCAGATCCGTCAGCTGGATTTCATCTCTCAGTTCACCACAAATATTGTACACATTCCAGGATCTGACAATATTGCTGCTGATGTTCTCTCTCGTGTTTCTGCAATCACCTTCCCAAGTCAAATTGACTATGACTGTATTGCTGAGACACAACAGACTGATCAGGAGCTTCACACCCTAATAGCATCTGGAACTTCCTTGGAACTCAAAAAGGTAACTTTTCCCAATTCGTCTACTGAAATTATGTGTGATCTATCAACGGGCACAGCCAGACCCTACATCCCAAAACAGCATCGCCAAGATGTTTTCTCTGCTATGCATAATTTATCCCATCTGGCATACGTCGATCAGTGCATTTGATGAAGCAGCGTTTTGTTTGGCCATCAATCTCATCAGATGTAGCTAAGTGGGCAAGACACTGCCTAGCTTGCCAAAAAAATCCAAAATTCATCGTCATACTAGATCACCTCTTTCATCATTTCAAGAACCTTCCCAACGTTTTGATCATGTTCATCTGGATCTCATTGGACCCTCTACCTCCATCAAATGGCTACACCTATTGCCTGACAATGATTGACCGTTTTTCGAAATGGCCAGAGGCCCAACCTCTCAAAGACATAACTGCTGAGACTGTGGCTGAGGCCTTCTTTTCCTCTTGGGTGTCTCGCTTTGGAACTCCTGCAATTCTCACAACCGACAGGGGCAGGCAGTTTGAGTCCTCGCTCTTCAAAGCTCTTAGCAAACTACTTGGTGTTCAGAAGTGTCGTACAACTGGATACCACCCTCAAGCTAATGGGATGATCGAAGAATTGCACCGCCCATTGAAAAGTGCAATCAAATGCCATGCTACTGAGCGTTGGACAGAAGTACTCCCTATCATCTTACTAGGTCTACAAGCTTCTCTTAAAGAAGATATTCTGTGTACCCCAGCTGAATTAGTTTTTGGGACCACTATTCGACTGCCAGGGGAGATGTTTGACTCTTCCAAGCCAGACGATGATGTTGTGAATTTTGTTTCGAAACTCAAGTCTCACATGCAATCACTTCACCCTAAACCACCAAAACACCATGGCAAACGTCCAGTTTTTATCCATCCAGGACTGTTGGAAGCAACACATGTTTTTCTTCGCCGAGACATGTTACGTCGTCCACTTCAACAACCCTATGATGGCCCTTTCAAAGTCTTACAAAGGAAGGATAAAGTGTTTTCCTTGACATCAATGGTAAACGGGTATCTGTATCTATTGATAGATGCAAACCTGCCTTCTTTTTTAACACTGAGGACTTTCAACTACCTCAAACCAAGAATGAAACACCTGCTACTGTGGAACCTAATGCAACAGCTTCAACACCTGCTACTGTGGAATCTGATCCAACAGCTTCAACGCCTACCCAGCCATCTACACGTTCTGTTTGCAAAGTTAATCTTCCAACTAGGTATCGTTGACACTGGAAGGGGAGTATGCAGCGACCTTACAGCTCAACATAACGACTCCAAAACTGAACTGAATTGATCTGTTATTATTGTAGCGTGCCTGGTTCCATGTGTTGTAGTTCTTGAAAGCTTACCTCTTAATTGCTCATTTAATCTTTAAAGTTAATAAATGTTATTGTTATTTAATTCAACCGTGTTGTAGTGAAGAATGCCTAACCACCCAACGCGGCACACGCAAGGTATCGCCCTGAGTGACCAAGATAAATTTGAAAACATTGCTGATTCTCTTGCGATTCAATTTCAATTACATGATATCTATAACACTTATTCTGCTAGCACAATTATCAAACTCGTTGATGAATTTTTTTAACGCTAACAACGAGTACGTCAACGAAGTGGGTAACCCAGCGGTAACGCTCCTACCTTGCAACCAGACGACCGTGGTTCGATCCTCACCTGTTTCTATTTTACCGGCTCTCTCTTTCTGAGATACTTTTTCTTATTAAAAAGATTGAAATTAAAAATCTCCAGGAAGAGATGGTATCACAAACAAAATACTAAAATTTCTACCTTCTTTCTTAGTTATAAAAATTACAAATATTATTAATGATATTCTAAATATTATTTACTTTCCGAGTGCCTGGAAAACTGCATCAGTAGTTCCTATTTTAAAACCTGGTAAGGACCCTTGCCGAAAACTACAAGCCAATCTCTTTCCTAACAGTTATCAGTTAACTGTTGGAAATAATCTTCCTTAATAGATTAAATGACCATCTTAATCAAAATAATTACAGGTTGATTCATTATTAGTGTGAGCAAATTTAAAAGCATACAACGATTTATGGTAAATTTTAATCACTTTATTACCAGTTTTATTTAAAAAAGGAATTGTTTAAATTATCAATCTAACTATTTTTATTAGTTGGAGTAAATTATGGCTCCCAAATTAGGTCCTTAAACCCTCTACGAAATCATAAGGTTTTTTGAAGGATGGTTGCTGAAGTTCTGTTGTAAATAAAGCATTTAAAATTGAGGACAGATGTTTTTCAAATGGATTACTATCTGAATTTCGAAACAAAATAAAATTTGGTTGGCAATCAAAAGCTCCAGGGAAAAAATGCGGAAGAAAGGAAGTCCTTGGGGGGAAAAAAGCTGAAAAGACTTATCTCTGTAGAAAACCCTCTGTGTCAAGTAACTTTAACAAAGAAAGTACAGGTATCACACACACACACATAGTCGACAATTTTTCGTCAGATAAAGAAAATTGCGTATTAAAAAGGGGATAAATCAGTTTGTCATCAAATGTCTGCAAAAATCGCAGAAAAATGACAAAAACATTCTTGCCCTCCGTATTTAATGATACTCAAAGGTAGATACAAAACATGGATAACTTCTAATGAATCATTGTTTCATCCGTCATTTAACACTGGCAAAACGATGATGCGATATATTTTACGCGAAGTACGTCGCAAAGACGTAGCTGTTTTGCAAAAGGCAAGTTGGACGTCAGGTGTTATGGTATGGATAGGAATGTCTTCTCAAAGCTTAATTAAACCAATTTTTGTAGAACAAAAGGCTAAAATTGGTGCTAAATACTATCAGAATTAAGTTTTGAAGCACATAATCAATAAAAGTAAATGTCTTTACCCTCAAAGAAACTTTATTTTTCTCCAAGATTCTGCACCAAGTTATACAGCAAAATCAATAATAAGATGGCTGAAAGATAAAAACGAATTTTTTTCTTCCTCCTGAGAAATGGCTACCACCATCCTCTGAATTATTATTTGCAATTATTTTTTATGGGGATACTTAAAAAACAATTAAATATACGTAAAGTACGACCACTTCAAGGGCTTCAAAAAGCATTGAAAGAGAAAGTTGAAAACATACTCCTAAAAATGGTTGAAAAGCTCTTTTTGCTTGGCCTAAGCGCTTAGGTAAAGTGCACAACTCTAAGAGAAACCACATTGAAAATTTCATGTAAATAACGCATGTAAGCCTTTCGCGGCATTCATACATTTTGATAGTACAGTTTCACCAATTCACCGCGTACTTTCACAAGCAAAGCTATTTCGTCGGCGTGTTAGTGCTCCCAATTGAAGAACCAATATTAAAGACTCTAATTTTGTTGCTTTTCTAAGCTGAATATCTGGCAAACAGCGTTCTTTGATTAGTTTCTTGACTCAGCCATATGCAAATTTCCTCTGTGAGCCTCCGATTGCATATTTTTTGCCCGTGCAGAACTGCTCTTTGCGCATGATACACGTACCATTCCAGCGTTCTTTAGGGTTTTCGCACGTGCTGATCATTTTGCGACAAAAAAAAGTGTTGCTATTCGTAATTTTAGAATTTCTGTCATTATAACCGTATTTGTGGGCGCCATTTCGTTGCCATTTACAAGATCACGAGAGCATACCTTTAAATAACTATGTCTCTAATTTCATGTCGATCGGTTGAACGAAACGGTCTATATATATCGGCAAAGTTCTTTTTATGACCACCCAGTATATATATATATATATATATATATATATATATATATATATATATATATATATATATATATATATATATATATATATATATATATATAAATATAAATATATATATATGTTACCGGCAAAGTATGAAATCCGGCATACAAATTTGTCAATTTTTGAGTGGATGGAAGCTGATAAATTTGTAATGGACCTTATGTGACAAAATCTTCAGAATTATGGACATTTACGGAATTATGAAAAAATTCGAAAAAGAAAACTATAGATAAATTTACAGCTGTTTTGTAAATTATTGAATGTCATTGCTGGAGAGATTTAATTGTTTGAAGAGAGAAAATTGCATGTGCATTTTGTTTTCCACTTTTGATTCTACATATCTTAGTAAAAAAATCTTATATCATATGAAAAATATTTCGAGTAAGCAAAAAAATTGTTTAACAAATGAGTGCTCAAAATCGTGTCAAATCAAAAGTAACAAATTATACCCTCGATTTTATGATATGAAAGAAAACGGTGAAATAACTAGGTTCGCATTTTTTTGTAACCATAATATAGAGAAATACTTATATTTTAATATATATACTAGCTGGTACACCCGTTCTTCGCACGGGTGAACTGAAAAAATTAAACAACACAGATTGAAGGATAAAGAAGTTTTTAATGAGTTAATTTTACGTGAATTGAGAATTAAACAAAAAAGCTTTTGCATATCTCAGCTAAACAAAAAAAAAAAAAAAAAAAAAAAAAAAGAAAGAAAGAAAAACACCTTTGTTAAATTTTAAGTATGTAGATCTAATAGCTGATAAAAAGGATTTTTTTTTTGCTTATAATTCCCCGTAACACTCTTGAGGGTCGATTTTTGAAAATACCTGCCTAAGCTGATCTCTGCTCAGCAAAAGTAACACATAGTTAAAAGTGTTGCGTAATGAACGCTTAAAATAGTGTAAATAATTTATATCTGAAAGTGTAATACATTAATATTAATTTCTGTTGTATTTATTTTATGTTAAAATTGTAATATTCGCAAGCAACGCCGTTTCTTAAATTATAATGGCTATTATGGAGATTCAATGAAAAACACAGCGAAATGATAACGATAGTCAAATTGGCAAATGTCTAGCTACTTTCATAGCTCGAGATTTATTTTAGCTTTGTAAGACCCGCCGTGTAGGGGGCGTGAAGCACGTTAATGCTTTATCTACCGCATTATGATTTACTGAAGTTTTTTTCATGCAATATTTTTTGGATCACTACATTGAAAATTAAGGGATATACACATAAACAAAATACTCCACTTTGTTAAATTTAATCCGTTAGAGATTTTAAATTAATTAAAGATATTCCACTGTAAAATTAATTTTGTACACCATTCACTTAAAATAAGTAGTGAAATCATTTTCCAAAGTCTTCATTAACAGACAAAACCATAAGACACTTAAATTTTGACATAAATTGGTGAGATAGAATTTCAAAAATCTTTTCTAAAAAAAAATTTTGCTTCAAGCTAGAAGGACCCCAAATTCGAGATCTAGAGTGTTTATTTTGAAAATTTGGTAATATTTTTGTGTGAATGTTTTTAAAAATGTGTTTACTCTTAAATAGTTACAGGAACATGGTTTCTTACTTTTCAAACATGAGATATTTAAAATATTGGTATACTCTCTTCATAAATTTTGAAATCTCTTTCTTTTTCAGAAAAATACTGAGCGATAGCCATCTTTTGCTTTTTTAATTCCTCAAGCTTTTGCAGTGAAATATGTGGACTTAATTTCTCTTATAATATCTTTTATGGAATACCTACATGACGAGCTTCTCCAAAAGAGCACCTCCTAAAAAGGTTTCCATATTAACCTATAGATGGCGCCACAATGTTCGAGCATTGCTTTTAGGAGTTCGACTTCTTTTCTGTTCTAGTGAGAAAATAATTTTTTTATCTTGTTCTTTAGCCCTTTTAAAATTCATACTTTATTAGTGGAAGGGTTGTACTCCCCCCATAGATAAATGCATATTGTTTAATTTCTTGTAAAAACGTATTCCATTTTCACAGAAAAAAAAAAAAGAACACCTTTAAAGAGATTTATAAAAACAAATATTTCAACAATTTTACTTATCTATAAAGAAAACTAATCCTTTTATTAAAATAATTTTTGTTTATATGACAAGATATTTATTATCTTAAAGTTGATTAATGTGATTTTTATTTTAAAGCACATAAAAAAATAGTCAGATATGTTGAAGCCTGTCATGTAACACTTTAGTTCTATCTTAATTCTCTCACAAATCTGTCCTTTCTCATATATATACGAGTCGCATCCAGAAAGTAAGTTTCCCTGTTTTTTTTTTAAAAAAGAACTCACTCTTTGAAGAACATATTTATTGGCAACAAGTACACACACACAGCAATGTTTCAGCTTTTTTTCAATATAGCCACCACCAGAATTGAGATACTTGTCGCATCGCGGGATCAACTTTTATATTCCTCTGTCGTAGAAATTATGCCACCTGTGAATGGAACCAACGTGTGACAGACGTCTTCAGCTCTTCGTCGTTGCCAAAACACTCACCGGAGAACAGGTATTTCTTGAGGTGCAAGAAAACGTGAAAATCTCTGGAAGCAAGATCGGGGCAGAAAGATGGATGATCGAACAACTCCCAGCCAAATCCCGTCAAAACAGCTGCTCTGCGTCGAGCTGTATGTGGATGGGCATTGTCGTGGGGAAACACAACACCTGCATTAAGCATTCCACGCCTCTTGTTTTGAATAGCACGTCGCAATTTCCGCAGTGTTTCGTAGTAACGGTCAGCGTTTACTGTTTCACGACGTGGAAGGAAGTCAATGAGCAGAATGTCCTTCCTGTCCCAGAACACCGAGTACATCACTTTCCGCATCTACAGCGTCTGTTTGAATCTCGTCCTGACCGGAGATCCACTATGCCGCCAATGCATTGACTGCTGCTTGGTTTCCGGGAGGATATGCGAAATCTAAGTCTCACTGTCCGCGACGATCCTGTCGAGGAACTCATCGCCGTCATCGTGATACTGTTGTAGAAATGTCAGTGCTGCTCCTAAGCGTTGAATTTTGGGTTCAAGTGTCAGGTTTTTCGGCACCCACCTGGCACACAATTTTTTAAACAGTAGGTGCTTTGTGACAATCTCATGTGTGACGAATCTGTACGGAATCTTTCCACTAATATTAGGCGTCTTTTTGGGGATTATAAAATCGCGTGTATTTCCAATCAATTCCAAAAAGTGAACGGGATATGCAAAGTAGATAGGGTATTTAAGTAGAGTGTTGTAAGCTAGCAAGCATGAAGGCTATTGAACCAGCAGCAGTAGCCTCAAATTTAGAGGATTCCATTGGATTACGTTAGTGAAGCCTTATTGCTGTTATTCTACGGAAGAACTAGAAAGCTGATATACCAAGCGGTAACTATAATTTATTTACGCTTAAAATAAGCGTTAGTTTAATAAAATTAGTTAAAGTTAATGAAAGCTAATAATTCGAGTAACGTGTATTTCTCGGACCTCCTATTTCGGTAGACCTTATATTTGATCTTGCGCATAATTATTGATTAATTTCATAATTCGTAACTTAATTTAATATTAAAGGTAAATCCCTTTTGTTTGACGTAAAATAGAAATATTATATGTTATTAGAGTTTCTGATATTTGAAGTGTTATAATAAATACAAGTTATTACTATACAAAATGGCTATTAGTGATTCTTTGCCTCAAATCAATCTTGGTGTCCAGGGTGGAACCAAGATTACACATGCATGCAACAAGGATGGAGATATCTGCGGAAAATGGCTGTTCAGCTCAGTAATCGTAAAGCGACGGTTCTTCAGCACGCACTGCCGCACAGGCTCAAAAATATCATCATTGATGAGGGACGGTCACCCACTGCGCTCTTCATCATGGACACTTTGATGACCTACGGAAAACTGCCTACACCAGCGACACACCACCTGCTTACTCATGATGTTCGGTCCATAGACCTGACAGAGCTGACGATGAATTTCAATTGACGCAGTGCTTTGTGCATTCAAGAACTTTATCATCGACCGAAACTTGCAGGCGGCGGGAGAAGGAATAAGAGTTTCCATTTCGGATCACTGCTACTACATTACTGGCACGAGGCGGTACCTGTCCGGCTGGCATATGATTGATACGTCATAGATCTGTTATGCATGCACAATTGACATGGCTAATTACGTTTACTGAAGGGGAAACATCGGGAAACTTACTTTCTGGATGTGGGTCGTAAATACACATATATAAGAGACTCTTATATATATATATACACTCAGGAACATTGAAAATAGCGACCGGAGAAGAAAGCATCGGATTGAAAAGAAATTTAATACACATAATGACACAGATGAGAGATTCACTTGATCTCAAAAACAAGACAATTAAACGAATACAGGGTGTGCAACGACACAAATACTGGGCAACTTCAATAACACGTTGGACCACCTCCAGCTGCAATACATGCCGCCACACGGTCCGGCATTGAGTTAATTAGACACCTTATGTTGTCCTGAGGCAGATGGGCCCACAAATCTTGAATAGCCAACTCTAAATCATGTACAGAGTGACACGATGGCATCTGCCGTTTTAGCTGATTCCACATGTGCTCTACAGGGGACAAATCGGGGTAGCGGGCCGGCCATGGAAGAGTTTGAAAATGACGTAGGAAGTCTTTAGCAACTCTTACTATATGCGGACGAGCATTATCTTGCTGGAAAATTGCCCCTGGGAGACCATTTAGAAAGGTCCTACATGGGGTCGAAGAATATCATCAACGTAACGTTGGCCGTTAAGGTTCCAAGCATCACAATTAAAGTGGACCGGCTATCATAGGCTATGCCCCCCAGACCATTACACCAGCTGTGCGGGCAGTGTGACGTAGAACAGTGTAGGGAGAATTGTACCGCTCACCAGGGCGCCTCCACACCCGTACACGGTTATCATCTGTCCCCAAAACAAACCGGGATTCATCACTAAACACAACCTTTTGCCAATCTGTGACATTCCACATTGATCTGGCTTGGCACCACTGTAGACGCAGTTGCCGATGTTCCGGTGTTAAAGGGAGTGCCCGGAAAGGGCGCTTGGATTTAAGATTTGCTTCTGCAAGGTGTCTACAATTGCTACGCCTACGTCTGCTCGTATCGTTGAACGAGTCACTGTGGGGTCCGCAAGTGCTTGCCGCACGATCCTTCGATCCTCTTTCCTCGTAGTCTTCCTGGTCGCTCCAGACCCGGTTTTCCGCGCGTGGGTACCTTCTCGCGTCCACTGCTCCCAACAATTTCTAACACCACACTCCGAACGATCCACCTGGCCGGCAACACGGCGCGTCGACCAGCCTGCAGTTTTCATCCCGATGATCAGGCCTCTCTCAAACTCGCTTAGCTGTGAGAAATGTCTTCGAGCACGTTTACCTGGCATGTTTCGCTTACCAAAATCTTCCTACAATCGGCGGGTAATCGTCCCGTTTATGAATCTTCGAATTTGCGCCGGCTTATAAAGCACTCTCTTTTTTATTGTAGCGCCACCTCGGCGTGTATGAGCATGCGTATTGGCGCAAAACTTGGATCATTTGCATATCACATTATGCTGTACTTATTTGCAAAGTTTCGCGATTGCACTTAGCTTCCTTCTTGGGTCGCTATTTTCAATGTTTCTGAGTGTATATATATATATATATATATATATATATATATATATATATATATATATATATATAAATAAATATAAAAGAGAGGAAAGACAGAGAGAGAGGATATATATATATATATATAATATAATAAAATAAAATAATATGAGACAAAATTGTACTACCTACAAGGCCAAAATAAATAAATAAATAAATGGTGCAAGAGATATATATTCTCCTATATAAAAGATAATGGTGTATAACTATATATATAACTATATATATATATGATATCTTTGGCACTGTATAGGTTTTAGAACATTTTCACTTTTATTTTATTATACTATATATAGTTCCGAAATGAGCTATTTATTTCTCTTTCTTAATTACATTAATTTAAGGAAGCATGGTTTTTATGCTATAAGCCAGGGGTTTCCAAACTTTTGCGATCCGTGGTCTACTCCACATTTAAAAAATCGAAGGCGCTCTACCAATGGCAGAGCTAAATTAACGTAACGTATATGTTTATATATTTATTTTCGGTAACAAGAAAAAATGGTAAATTATGTAATTTTTCTAAAAAAACAATATTAATATTTACAAAATAAAAATTCACTGACGAAAATAATCATAGTATTCATGTATCAAAAATTGACCATCCTATTCACTTCGTTTAGTTGAAATTTGGCCCTGTATATCTGCAACAAGTTTATCATATTGTCGCTGGTACGAGCTTATTGTAATGCATAAACAGGAAATTAAATGTTCATGTGTTAAACGCGATCGATGTTTGGTTTTTATGGAATTCATGGATGAAAAAGCAGATTCGCAAAGATACGTCGATCTAAAGTATGATTTCAAATACAAAATCAATTTGTAAATATTTGGAAACGTTTCCTCAGAAATTAATTTCCAAAAGTCAGTATTATCTGGATTTAAGAAATATATCGCATCATATATATAATTTCATAATTTCTTCCTCGACCGTGACTGATGTGATATCTATTAAATGTCCTATTTTTTCAGATACTTAATCAATGTTGACATTTTCATTAAATGGAAATTCATAAAATTGGGTATTTCTTCCAACCTAATTAAGTCAGGGAATCTTCTTTCAAATTCTTCAAACAAAACATCTAAGTGTTCGGCGAAATCTTCGAAGTCTCGGTTTGGATTATGGATGCACTTTTACTCCATGTTTTTGAAGTTTTTCAATTCGTGGTTTCTTAATTGAGACGCATACCTTTTTATCGTTTCTTTGAAAGTTTTAATCACGCTCATCATGTCTGTTAAACATTTGCTCTCTCCTTGTGGATTTAGGTTTAAGTCGTTAAGTTTTGCTGTGATATCGCAGAGGAAAGCTAGTTTCATGTGTGTGTGTGTGAGCCATTTCTCATCTTCCAATTCAGTAATCTTTTTAATTTGTAGAAAATTTTTTATTTCTGGTAACAGAGTACGAAATCTTTTTAAAAAAGCACCACGGCTAAGCCACCTCACGTCTGTGTGCAATAAGAGATCTCCGTACTCTCTCTGATTCAGTTTCTTCCAATAGCCCCCGAAATTGTCGTCTCTGAAGACTTGAACAAATTGAATTGACGATTTTAAAAGCAATTTGCATTATATCAATAGACTAGTACGGTGCTTCTCAAACTTTCAATACTGGCGCCCCCCTTTTCAATCACAATCGCGCTCCCCTTATACATTAATATTGTACTCAATGCAATCATAGTGCACTTTGACGCTAAAGCAACAATCTTTATTATAAACCGTACAAATACATGAAATAAGTATTACATTTTGTATATATTACTTTTAAAAAAAAAAAAAAAATAAGTAATAGGATAATTATTATGTGTTATTTTTCCTTTCTCTAACTTTTAAATTGGAACATATTGCAAAATGAGGTGGTTGCTTAGAAGACAAAATATACATATCAGCTAAATGTAGAAAAAGAACTCAGAGGGTCAATTTCTATTCATAAGCATTCCTTTGAAAAACTTTGCTCTGTAAGACAAGCCCATGGAAGTCGCTAATACTTGTTAAACTTGTTCTTAATTTAGTATTAATTAATTAGTTATAAAATACTCTGTGCAGCACTGATACATTAAATGTATACCGGCTGAAGTACCCGCTCTTTGCACAAGTTCATTTATAAGAAAATAAAACATTATTGATTTAATCGCTTAATTGTAAGGAGAGTAAAGCCAAGTGTGCGACAATGTTTACAAAAATGTAAAATGATTGCTCAAATTATAATTAGTTTTAAGCGAACTTTAATTTTAAGCCTCAAAGAATTATCATTTAGAATTGATGTTGAATAATGAACAATAAAAGAAATTCTGATGAAGAATAATTGTATTATTTTTAATATTTAAAGCGAAAAGACTTTAATATGTTTTAACCCTGGAGCAGGCGCGCACTCGATACTAATGGTCGAGCGGGGTTATTGAGTCACCCCAATCCTTTTTTTATATTTATTTTTATAGTACACAATAAAAATCGTAATTCCAGTGAATAATTTAATTAAGAGAAAATATACTCACCCTCCTTCTTTCAAGGACACAGAAAAAATTTTGGAAAAAAAGTTATCACACCGGGAACTCAGACAAAACAAGTACCTTAAGATCGTAAAAAAAAATGTCTGTCACTCCCAAAAACGAGGGAGATATGTGACAAATATATTTTAGTTCACGTTAAGATTGTCAAACAGGAGGATAGTGTCGAGGCCATTGGTAACAATTAAACAGTTTTGCCAGAATTACCGATTTCGTGCACTCTGTGTGCGCCGTGTGACCGCTCCCGGATTAAAAGTGTATTTATTACAATATGGATGTTCTAAAGAATGATGTGAAACGTTTTTCATTATGCTTGGCTTAGTAATCCTTCAAACTTCCCTAAATGAAAAAACACCAGTAAGCTCGAAGGTCAAACCTCAGCAAATACATTCTGATGCCTACAGCTGATGGCAATAATATATAACAGTGTTGAATTTTTTATATTCCTAAATTTTTTTTTGATTATGGGTCTTAGTTTTGTCTTTCCTCTGAAAGAGTAGCATTTCCGCTTTGAAAAGAATCGTAATAAAAAAATCTCTCATCAAGGGATTACAGCAAATCGAATAAAACGTTTTTTATTTGGTTATAGTATCAAAAATAGCTAAAAAATGAGGTTTTGAAGTAGAAGATTTTATTTTTGATGTTGAAAAATCGCAGATAATGTATGTATATTATTTCCTTCTAAATGTGTATATTTTTTATTATGTCAGAAAGTATTTTGCTTTACTTCATTCTAGTAAATAAATTTTTTTAAATCTTTTATTTTCGATATGCTCGCGCCCCCCAGGGGGCGCGCCCCACAGTTTGAGAAACACTGGACTAGTATTTTTGAACACAATATCTGTTGATGGAAAATGTAATGATAGCTGGTAAAACTGGGAATTTTCTCATCATTATTGCGCAAGGCAATAAAACCAATTCGATTCCCGACCATCGCTGGAGCTCCATCTGCTGTAATAGAAACCAATTTATATTTGGAAATCCTGTCTTATCAATAAAGTTTTTAAATGAATTGTAGGAATCTAGACCTCTCATTTGTCTTTTCAATGGAATTATGGTTAACAACTCTTCTTTTGAAGTCATATCTTCGAAAACCATTCTCACAAAAATGCATAACTGTGCAATGTCACTAATATTCGTGGATTCATCAAATTGAAGTGATAGGAACTTACAAGCTTTTAAATCATCATTTAATAAATCCTTCAAATTATCATTCATAGCTTCAGTCCGTCGCATTACAGTGTTACGTGACAAAGAAATATTATTTATTGACGATATTATTTTAGATTTGTTTTTAAAATCGTGGAAAAGCACTTCTCCCGAAAAGGAGTTATTATTATTAATCAGATTTTTATGTATTTACGAAGAATAACTAGAAAAATTAATAATCGAAATTACTCTTGTTCAATGAACAAAAGCGTAGTAGACGGATGCAATTCTAGTTTCAAAATAAGGAGAGTATCCAAATTGGGATGTTTGCAACCGAAACAAATTTTCTCACGCGTACATGTTATTTTGCCTTATCCCTTTGAACCCTCCCTGCTTTACCTTTGTTAATTTGTCACGATTTATAGTCTTATAGTAGTGTAGTCAGTGACGTCTTGAGAGGAGTAAGAAACCTCTATACCGACAATGTTAAATTGGCTGTTTTCGATGTACCTTTTCTCAAAATTTGTTATATGTATATGTTTGAAATTTTTCATTCAATTAAAGTGCACCTTTCTCATTATACTGAAATGAGCTGTTAGCTAATTTTGAATTTTTTCATAATTTGTAAAATATTTTATCGAACAGTGAAAGTTGACACATTTTTCACATAAAAAAAATTGTAAAAAATAAATTTGTGAGTTTTTTTCAAAAAGCTTATTTCAGTATAGATTAGCCATCAGTATAAATATATCATAAAAAAATTACATACCTGTGAACAGTAGTTTCTCAGAAAAGGTACATCAGACATCAAAATTTACATTTTGAGATAAATTGATTTTAATGTATACCGTGAGACTTTTAATCAGCTAAGAAATAAAAAAATAAAAGGCTCAATTTACAATAAAAGATAAATGTTTTGGTTTATATCAGACGTTCAATTTTTAAGCAAATACGAAGTACTTTGTTTACATTTGTCGCCATTCAAATCGGCGTGACCCAGTTTCAACAATGATTGGGGATCACTTCACGCAGCATTTTCCCTATCTCCATAATGTTAAAAATGACCAAGTGTAAGGAACATTTTTGAAAAACTGACCAGTTTCACAGTCATGAATTTTTTTTTGTACATTTATTGCACTGTTTTCTTTATTTTAATGGGAGCTTTTTTAAAAATTTTGATTAGTTTTTTTTTAAAAAAATCCTATGTGGAGTAACACGTCAAAAATTTTAAAACGCTGGAAATTCTTGTACATTTCAATCCATAACTTTTTTTTGAATAATTTTTTTTTTTGACAAAAGCTCTCATTAAAATATTTATTTGTATAATATTAATATATGTGCAAAATTTCAAAACTATTAAATGAGTAGTTTTTTCAAAAATGTTCCTTTTGTGTTGAAATTTACACTTTTGAGAAATAGTGATTTAAAGTAAAAACTTACCTTTAACTAATACATTCCAGAGCCATAACTTGGGTTGCTTGGATCATCTGCAAGATCATCCTCTTGTCTGCATTTTAACAGTCTGTTTTTAATTCTAGCTTGTTTGGTTCTTTGTGAAATTGCATTTTCCGCTTTCCTTATATGTGCATGATCTGTCCCTATCTCCGCAATGTTAAAAATGATCAAGCGTAAGGAACATTTTTGAAAAAATTGACCACTTGTACAATCCTGAATTTTTTTTGTACATTTATTGCACTGTTTTCTTTATTTTAATGGGAGCTTTTTAATAATTTTGATTAGTTTTTTTAAAAAAATCATATATGGAGTAACACGTCAAAAATTTTAAAACGGTGGAAATTCTTGTACATTTCAATCCATAAATTTTTTTTGAATAATTTTATTGACAAAATTTCTTATTAAAATATTTATTTGTATCATATTAATATATGTGCAAAATTTCAAAACTATTAAATGAGTAGTTTTTTCAAAAATGTTCCTTTTGTGTTGAAATTTACACTTTTGAGAAATAGTAATTTAAAGTAAAAACATCATACATTTTGTTAGATTTGTAAGTTCATTTAAAAGTAAAATGATTGGCTTACCTTTTTTCCCGGAAAGCTAAGTTTAAATAAACTCACCAACATTAATTCTGAAAATGAGAAACAATAGATGACTCCTTTTGGGGATTTTCTTGAGATTTATTCGACTTGAATTCACACCACAAAATTAACCATCTTTATTCGATTTCAGAACTGACTCAATTCGCCTAAAAAATGGCGTTACAGAAAACAGATACATATTTTTAAAGTCTTTATCGTGGCGCCCTCTGGTAACGGTAGTTGTAAACATACTCCCCCGCCTGGACTATCAGTTCAGTCTTCAGTTGGCAGTAGGCAACACTTCGTAATAGGACGTCTGAATTGCCCTCGTTGGGTCTTGACATCCACGACTCGAACAGCACCATCGTCTCCTGGAAATACTTGAACAACTCTGCCTAGGCTCCATTGCAGAGGTGGGAGATTGTCCTCCTTCACAAGGACCATATCGTTGACTTTCAGGTTTCGTCTTGGTTTATTACACTTGGTTCTTTGTTGTAATTGATTTAGGTACTCCAGGTGCCATCTCCTCCAGAACAGACTTCGGAGATGTTGAATTAAATTCCATCGCTTCTTTAAGCACGCTGGTTGTGAAGGGACCTCTTCTGGAAAAGAAGCCATTGGAGCACCAATCAAGAAATGTCCTGGCGTAAGAGGTTGCAGGTCTTGAGGGTCATTAGACAGAGGAGTTAGAGGCCTTGAGTTTAAGCATGCTTCAATCTGCGTTACCAATGTCACAAACTCTTCAAAGTTCAGAACAGCTGATTTCATTGTTTTAATTAGAAGCTGCTTGGTCGACTTGATGCCAGCTTCCCAGAGTCCGCCGATGTGAGCTGCCGTGGGAGGTATGAAGTGCCATGTAATGGATTCTTGAGTTACAAAGTTCTGCACTTCAACAGATTTGATTAGCTTTAACTGTTCCTTTAAATATGAAGAGGCTCCTTTGAAGTTAGTTGCATTGTCGGAAAACATGTTGGTTGGTTTTCCTCGTCTGGATATGAAGCGCCGGAATGCTGCCAAAAAGGCATCTGCTGAGAGGTCGAAACAACCTCAAGGTGCACAGCCTTTGTGGCCATGCAAATGAAGAGTGCTAGGTAGGATTTTAATTTTACTTTGCTTCGAGAAACGTTGGGTTTGATGATGAATGGTCCTCCAAAGTCGATGCCAACGTTTAAAAACGCTCTGCCAGCACTGAGCCTATTTGCAGGCAAATTCCCCATGAGCTGCTCACCCGATTTAGCTTTGAAGCGAAAGCGTGAGTGAGTGAGTGAGTGAAGATTAACGTCGCACTGTTCAGCTACACGAGGGCTTTTGGCGACGGACCACGTAATTTTGAACCATGGTCAAGTGACGTGGACGACACCTGAGCTGGCACCCCCCTCTCCTAACTACCACACCACACCAACGGGAGGACGTTTCAGCTCTCGACAGATTTAGCGTGCATCGCTGCCCTACACGGCGGGTCTTTAGTGGTACTGGGCTTGAACTCGTGACAAAGCCAGCCACGATCCGATGCCTATACCACTCGGCTACCGCGGCCACTTGAAGCGAAAGCAGGTTTGGCACTTGGATAAAAGTCTTCCGACTACTCCTCTGCCAGAAGGAATCCAGAATTTCTGTCGAATGCAGCATAAGGTAAGTTGAGGTCCACTGTGCAAATTGATATGATGAAAATGCTGAATGACCAGATTAGTGAGGTGATGGCTCTTAGGAAGGAGAATTGGGTGTTTTTGAATTGGACTCAGGCTCGAATTTTTTAATCTTCCTCCAACTTTGATTATTCCATCGGTGTCCAGAAAAATACTTAGAGGCAGAAGCTTGCTGCTGTTGGGAAGAGGATGTTTCTTATTTAAGAGTTGAATTTCGGAATGAAACTGTGATTCTTGTACAGTTTGAATAACTATCTTGGTAGCATCATCTACCTCTTTTGATGTTAGCACACCAGTAACTCTAGATAATCTGCAATTTTTGATGTATCTTTTACACCACGCTATGACTCGAATTAAACGTGAGAAGGATGAATACTTAGCTATGATTTCCAATAAATAGCTGCCTTGACTTGATGTTGAGACATTAGTAAGAACGGTGGATGATTTCTCCTCACATTTCACGTCTTCTTCACAGGAAGTCGACAAATCAATTGATGGAAAGTGTAAAGAATCCTGACTTAGCCACTGTGGCCCAGACCACCACAGTTTATGAACTTTTAGCTTGGAAGCTGCAATACCTCGTGAAGCACAATCGGCAGGATTTTCTTGACTCTTCACATGATGCCAGGATGCTTCAGAAGTCATTTTTTGAATTCTTGAGATACGATTGGCAACAAAGATTTTCCATCTGCTGGGAGATGATTTTAGCCAATCCAAAACAATTTGGGAGTCTGAGAAAAGAAATGACTTATCGATTTGAATTACTTTTCTCAGAGATTCTAACACAACAACGTAGAGTTCAGAAAGAAGCAGAGCTGCCAAAAGTTCGAGTCTGGGTAAGGTTATCGATTTTACAGGAGCTACTCTTGTCTTAGATGTTATCATTGAAACATGGACTTTTCCGGTAACCAGCTCAGTTCTTAAGTAGAAAACAGCAGCGTACGCACGCTGGGAGGCATCACAAAAACCTATAAGAAGAACTCGCTTTGCTGTAGCGTCTTCTGCAAGGTATCTTGGAATCTGAATCTCTGCTAGGTGCTTCATTTGATTCTTGAATTGCGTCCATGATTCGAAAATGCAGTCTGTGACAGGATCATCCCAAGAGATGTTTTCTTTCCAGATATCTTGCATCAGGATCTTCAACTGAATTGTCGTTGGGGACAGGAATCCCAAAGGATCATAAATCTTAGCGATGGTGGATAAGAGTTGCCGTTTGGTTGGCCTAACTTCATTTGATGGACTTATGTTGATTCTGAATGTGTCTTCCTTGGAATTCCATATGATTCCCAAGATTTTCATCAAATGATCCTCTTCTATGTGCAGAGATCCCGAAGAACTTCGTAATTCTGTAGGTAATGATTCCAGCACAGGGCGCAGTATAGCCAAATTTGGCTCTTGCGCCATAAAACACTACATTCACTCACCCCAGCACAGATGATTCATTGGACGCCCATTTTCGAATCGGGAAACCTCCTTTCTTCATGAGTTCGATTACTTGACTTACTAATTTCTTGGCGTCTTCTTTCGAATTTGTTCCTGTTATAAGATCATCTACATAGAAGTCCTCTAGAGCAACTTTAGATGCCTCTGGAAACTTCTTGATTTCTTCTTCAGCTAGCTGCTGAATTGTTCTAATGGACAAATATGGAGCACAAGCTGTCCCATATGTTACAGTGAGTAATCGATACTCTTTTAAAGATTCTTCAGGTATCTCCCTCCAGAATATTCGTTGAAATTCTACATCATCTTCATTAACTAGAATTTGCCTAAACATCTTTTCTATATCGCCTGTTAAAGCAATCCTGTGACATCTGAATTTTAATAGAATATTAAATAGTTCATTTTGTAACTTGGGGCCTGTATGAAGAATGTCATTTAAGGATAAGTTCGAATCAGTTTTGGCAGAAGCATCAAAGACTACCCGTAACTTTGTAGTCTCGCTCTGTTCCCTAACAACTCCAAAATGGGGTAAATAAAAACACTTAGAAGATGGTTTCGAAAGTTCTCTGAATTCGGGACAAGTTGCATATGGCCTAGATGTTCATAATTCTGCATGAATTTTACATATCTATCTCTTAACTCTGGATTGGCCTGAAGGCGCTTCTCCAACGAGAAGAATCGTCTCTTGGCTTGGACTTTAGAATCACCCAATGCATTGTCGTTTTTGAAAGGAAGACTTACAACATATCTACCATCACGATTTCTCCTTGTGTGATCGAGGTAGAATTTTTCGACTCTTTGATCTTCTTCTGAGAGGTTACTAGCATCTGGAATTGACTCAACTTCCCAGAATTTGGCTATTTGATTTTGTAAGTCAAGCAATGCATGGCAATTGATTAAAGACATGACCTTCTTTTCGCTCTGACAGGCTGTGGAAACTTTTCCAGAAAGCAACCAGCCTAACTTGGAGTTTAGAGCAGATGGTTGATTTTTAGTCCCAGATATTTTTCCATACAGAATTAAATCAAAGAATACATCAGCTCCCAGAATCATATCGACAGGTCGACTAATATAAAACGAAGGATCAGCCAACTGTAGTCCATTAATGTGAGGCCAATCGAATTTTGAAACTATGAAGTTAGGCAAATTACAAGTGAGTTCCTTTACTACTAAAGCATTGGCCTGCTTTTCTGACTAAAATGAGGAGAAAGTTGAAGTTCTACTCGTTTAGTAGCATAGGCAGCAACTTTGTTATCTAAACCCAAAATAGTATTTTCTGACTCATAAAATGGAAGGTTTAAATTTTTTGAGCATGATTCTGTAATTAGAGAGGTCTGAGACCCGCCATCAATCAAGACTCGACAGTTTACATACTGTCCTTGACTATTCTTAACTCTAACAATGGCTGTAGAGAGCAAAATTGAATTGGAATAATTCATTTGTCCTGCAAGGCAAAACTGTTCCTGAGATGTAGCCAATGGCTGAACTACATTCTGGTCACTAGTAGCAGCTAGATTTTGGTTTGAATTACTAACAGGGATTTCTCTAGGACTGCTTTGGAACTGGTGAAGTACGGTGTGATGCCTTTGCTTGCAAGCACGACAAGAAGTTGTAAATTTGCATGAGGAAACATTATGATTCCCTCGCAGACAATTAAAGCATAACTTAGACTTTTTAACAAAATTCCAGCGATTATTTATATTCATCTTTAAAAACTTTTCACATCTATGTAATGAATGAGAGGAAAAACAAAGTTTACATGAGTCATCTGACTCTACAGTAGTTTTAAGTGAATAAGGCTTGTGAGATACTTTATTTGATTTTTCGTTGAGTGGTGTAATTTTGATACCTTGAAGACTTCTGGCCTGCTTTTCAAGAAATGAAAGAAATTTATTTAATGAAGGAAAATTTTTTATCTTCAAGGGTTAATTCCCATTTGACTTTGATAGAATCTTCCAACTTATCTTGAAGAGAAAATACTAATAGAAGTTCTACCAATTGATTGCATTCTAATCCTAATGTTTTAAAATTTCTGAGTACTTCATTACAAACGTCTATCATGGCCCAAATTGATTCTGAAGTGGGTTTAACATTTCTTAGAGAGAAGAACCTTTTGCATTGGGAAAATGCCAATTCTCTCTGATTATCATACCGATTCAACAGTGTTTCCCATGCTTGTTTATAATTTTCATGAGTTATTGCGAATCCTTTTATTAATCTAGAAGCATCTGAAGTGACAGCATTTTGTAAATATTGCAATTTTTGAATATCTGTTAAAGATTCATTAGAATCAATTGAACTAGAGAATATAGATTTAAAACTCAACCAAGAGTTGAAGTCACCTGCAAATTGTGGAAGATCATATTTAGGAAGATTTATGTTAGAATAAGCATTCACTTTCGATTTATTTTCTTCGAATTGTAGTTTGCTATTAATACTAGTCAAATATGACTCAATTTTTTCTAATGCCAAATCAGCCAAATCTTTAGAATTAGTAAAGTTTTCATATTCCACATCTTCCACAAATTCTTCCAAAACAGAAAACTCATAATAATTGTCTTCTAATCTTTCTAGACATTTTAATGTATTACATTTTAAGGCAAAAACTCTCTGAATATTATCAGATTCTATAACATTATCAACATTTTCAGAATACCTTTTGATTTCTTTTATCTGAGTTTGGAACACTAATGGTATTTTACTTTTTCCTTTAGTAGGAGCCATCTTTTAAATAATAACTCAATGCAACTATAGAACTCAAATACAGCTTTTCAGAATTAGTTACTATAAATATACAGTCACTTAGAATAATAAACAAAATCTTCGAATTTACTAATTCAGATTTCTTGCATTTCGAATTCACAAATAATAATAATAATAATTTTCGAATTAATTGACATACGTTTCTTGACTCAAATAATAGAATAATAAACACATCAAAAGATTAAGAATTCTTTCAGACGAATTTCATTTTCAGAATACATCTAGTTTCGATTATATAAGATCATTATCGTTTTCGATTCTAGTAAGAATAATAAACATTCTACTTTCCAGGAAATGATCTACTGAATTAAACTTGATTTATGACGCATACATCAACAATGAATAAACATTCCTCACTGGTGGCTCCATGTTAGATTTGTAAGTTCATTTATATATAAAAGTAAAATGATTGGCTTACCTTTTTCCCGGAAAGCTAAGTTTAAATAAACTCACCAACATTAATTCTGAAAATGAGAAACAATAGATGACTCCTTTTGGGGATTTTCTTGAGATTTATTCGACTTGAATTCACACCACAAAATTAACCATCTTTATTCGATTTCAGAACTGACTCAATTCGCCTAAAAAATGGCGTTACAGAAAACAGATACATATTTTTTACAGTCTTTATCGCGGCGCCCTCTGGTGACGGTAGTTGTAAACACATTTAATTAATACATACCAGAACCATAACTTGGATTGCTCGGATCATCTGCAAGATCATCCTCTTGTCTGCATTTAAGTTGTCTGTTTTTGATTCTAGCTTCTTTGGTTCTTCGTGAAATTGCCTTTTCCGCTTTCCTTATGCGTGCATGATCTGCTTCTTGCAATGCTCGACATGTATAAAATCCAGTTTGAATATTTAATAAATCTAAAACTTTTAATTTGGTAATTAAGCCTTGATTATATATAGATATAGATTCATATACCCCGGTTTTAAAGTTCCCAATTGTACAAAAACAGTTTTTGGAATTATGGACCATATAACACTATTTAAGCTCTCATTACAATTTTGTGTCTTACCGTGCAAACATCTAGACAGAAGTTCAGGGCTTGAAAGATCTCTAAATACTTTTTTATGCAATGCATAATTGCAATTGGTAAATTATGTTTATGTTTATATGTATCACCTTTCAGTTTGGACCTATTATATCCACACCACGAATCATCTCCCAAGGGGCATAAACCATGTTGTGGATTCAAATCTGTTGAGATTTTATGAAAAAATATAGCCCAAATAGCTTGTTTCATGGCTGACAAATTTCCCGAGTTGTTTCGAATTGCCAAACCATAGTATCTTTGCAATTTGTCTATTTCTGCATCAGTCAATCTATTACGGCCTCCTAGAGATTTTTTGTCCTCGAGCTTTTTGCCTTTTAATTTTAATTTTAATGCCCTGAGTCGCGTACCCATCCTTTTCTCAACATGACCCACACATTCTAATTTTTCAATGTTGACATCTTTATAAGGTTTAGATTCTAAAACTGCTTTGTACGCTTTAGAATCCCCATCACCCAAATACTGCGTATATCTCAAATTGTGTAGTACCTCTGAGCGATTGAAGATACGAAGTGCACCTTCAACTTCCATTCCCCACTATTTCCAAAGTAATTTGCCGAACACTCATCACTATGTAAATTGCCGTTAAAATGACATGAGCATTTCCTCGATAATATTTCGGCATCAATAACTTTCCCAGTGTCCACACTAACTGCCGTAACAACACCATTGAGAGAAGTATGGCCCCTTTTTTGCCACGTACCATCTATAGCCACAGGAACATTTGGGTTACCATTATTAAATGATAGTGTTTCGGCAGCAGCTAATGCCATAGACACTTTTGCTACTTTTTCTGTCGCATTATTTAATGCATGCAAAGACTCGTAAAACCGCTTTGGTGGAGGTGGCAAATTCATAACTCCACAAAATACTTTCGCAGCTGCTTCTCCTTTTTCCAACTGACCTCATAGCATAAGCAAGTCTAGTATTCACTTCATACACTTTTTGTATCTTTTTTATTAACCACAGTGTTAGTAAACCTGGTATTGAGAAGTGGTTGAATAAGACCACAAAATTCACAACATATTAACAATTCTGTAGCCAAACCCTGAATTTGGCGACCAAACTTAATGTCAATACCTTGTTTTTACATTTTACACATAATACATGTTGTTTCAAAACACTAGAAAACAGCGGAATGTCAATAATTTCACAAAAGTTTTCAGATGAATCTAAAAATGAAACATACTCATCATTAAACTTACCTAATTTTGATTTTGATGATGAATTCTTAATATACATACTTGCAGGTTGTTCTTGTCCATTTTCAAATCCTCAGAAGCTGAAGAATAATTACTTGATCCAAATTTTCTTCTTTTAAAAGTTTTGTTGAAAAACCGAGGGCATCTTAATCAGATATTTTGAATTTTTATCTGATGAAAACTGAAAAGAAATTTGTTATATTCAACGAAAAAAAAGCAGCACGTGAGTTACCCAGAAGTAAACAAACAGCTACAATTATTCACTTCACTTCTTTCCTAGTTGATTTGCCGATCAAAATAAATACTTTTAATCAATTTAAGTTATTTGACGAGGCTGAAAAGTAGAATGTGTCTTTTGTTTTGATTTGAAAGGGGCGTGGCAATCAGCTGTTTTGGGATTTGACAGACGTAAACAACTTTTTAAAAAAATATTAAAAATACTTCTAATTCAGCTAGAACAAAAATATAAACTGTATCAGAAAGAGAAACGGTTGAATTTTATTTTTCAATCGAAATTGAAAAATCGATTTTGGCATCGATTTTCGTGAAGTGACCCCCTTAAAAAGAGGTTTTAAGGGTTTCTAATTACCCTAGAGATTAAAGTAAGGTATTTTTGGAAAGGTTAAAATCTATACAATTTAAAAATGTAAAAAATCTCAAACTGTCAAAAAAAAAGATTTTAGCTTCTCAACACACCCCTTAAGACCCCTTTGAACCCCTATGAAAAATTATGCTCCTCCTACGACTCTTTTAAGTAGACAGTTATACAAATAGTAACTCGTAACAAATAAATGCGCGTAACTCACAACCTTAGACACAAACCGCCTTATTAAATGAGTAATAATGGTGTGTGATGGTAAGCTTGGGCCTAGACATGGACAGCAAACTTGACATAGAAATGCAAAGGTTTCCAGTCGGCATCTAGTTCTAAATTATCAGTTTTCAGAGAATATGTGTGGGAATAACATTTGATGATTACAATTATTCGGATCATGATCGCACTGAGGCCAAGTGTCGAGAACAAGATGAGGCCCTGGGCTCGGGCCTTTCCTTAAAACATTCCTATATGTAATATAGGTTACAGTCAACAATATATATGGAGTAGATGCATTATATTTTTTGTATTATTGTTTGGATGGACGCAGTTAGGCACTAAATGTAATTTTGATTTGAATCTAGAGTTTTGTAATTTAACTTCAATCTACGTGAGAGTGACCTGCTTTCCAAATACGAGATTATAACTTTTGTAGTATAATTAAGTATTCACATATCATATAATGAACCCATTTTTAAATACTTAGGTATGAAATAAATCGAATCCCTTTTCTTTTAATTGGAGAATAAAATTAAAGTTTGTCTAATATAGCATTGGTAAGCATTCATAAAGAGTTCATACAAACACGCATTTTAGGTAACATTCAGATTTGAGTCTTATAAAAAAGTCTGCTAGCTTTGTATATCGATTCTGCGTTGGTTATCATTTGAGAGTTAAGTTATCGTTATTTTTTTAAATTGAAAAGTTGTGACACTTGCCTATTTTTTGTTAAGGGTAAAAAGATAAATGATTCAAATTATACGAATGAGGACCCAAAAATAACCAGAATTTATTTTTGTTATTTTGCTTTTCTATTGAACTCTACATTAGTCCTCTTCAAAGGGTTGTCCATGTGAGTCAAGACACTAATCTCAACGCTTTTGAAACAGCTCAAACCGCCCTTGAACTCTTGAGTAGTGGCAATTTAGTTTCCCACTGGCTCGAGGCTTACTTCGATTTTAAATCGTACTAGCAGCACTAGGAGTAATTTCCAATCATAAGTTTCTAAAGAAAATTTGGATCGTTATGCACTTTACAATCTTCAAGTTGCGGTAAGCAATCGCACTGTTTTCTCTTTGGTCACCTCTGAGCAAATTTCCTCATCATCTTTGAGCAAGCAAGAAACAAATTTTGAAGACACCCGTTTCACGTGTAAATTTTTGGTTAAAATCCGCTGGACCGTGCTTCATGACATGTTCGTTTCTTCAGAAACATGTGGTTAATGATCTTCAACAATTGCACAATAGATTTTGGCATTTTTTTTGTCTTGGCAGTTTTTTCCACTTAACTCAGACTGATGCCATCTCGTTAGCGTTCGTGGCACACACAGACTCCCAAATATAACACCACCTATCAGCACTACTCCTAACTACAAATCATATGCGTTCAACAGTTCAATTCTGGTTATTTTGGTTCCCTCCTCGTAGATGAAGGAAGCTCATAGGAAGAGAGGTTTGAAACACAAAGAAGCCGAAATTTACATAAGATATTTTACACTCATGGACAAAAAAATTAGCGCACCAAGAAATAATTGCGGGATCGTAACGAAACTTGGCATGAAGGTACATGTGGAGCAGATATGCAAATGATTAGAAATGCAGCATGATTGCGCATTACGTATAGCCGGTAGAGGGCGTTTAACGTTATTCTCCGTGGAGTAAAAAACAGGTAACCAAATCTTGTTTGAGTGTGCCGAATCGTTTACAAAAGAATAGCTGAGGTAGACATCCCATTACGCCATTTTCGAAGACAATATCAGCAGATGTCGCAGTTTGAGAGGGGAAGAATCACCGGCATGATGGAAGCTGGGTAGTCAGCTAGGTGAGTAGCTCGTCAATTAGGAGGCTCTGATTGTGTTGTGAGGAGCAGTTGGGACCAGTGGATCCGAGGTATGTCATTTACACGAAGACCAGGCTCAGGACGCCCTCGGCAGACCAGTCGTCGAGAAGACCGCCACATCGTAAGAAATGCACGCGTACAGCCAACTGCTTCATCGACCGCCATCCACGCACAGGTAGCACCTTCACTAGGGGCCCCTGTGTCTTCTCGAACCATACGGCGCCTGGCTAAAGGACATTAGGGATCGCGGCGCCTATTATGTGTGCTGCCCTTGACGCCCACCCATCAACGCTTCCGTTTGGAGTGGTGCTGCGTACGAGAAAACTGGACTGCAAGCCTCAATCCTGCCTTTGCTTTACAGTGACACACCGCTCTCACAGCTGGTATGATGGTATGGGGTGCCATTACCTACAATACACGGTCACCCCTAGTATTGATCCGTGGCACAATGACAGCTCAGCGTTATGTCCATGACATCCTGCAGCCACATGTCTTGCCACTCATGCAACGGCTCCCAGGTGCCATTTTTCAACAAGATAATGCTCGGCTTCACACGCCAAGGTTGTCACAAGACTCTCAGCACTGTTACTAACCTTCCTTGTCTTGCCCGATCCCCAGATTTGCCTCAAATCGAGCATATCTGGGATCATTTGGGACGGCGAGTTGGGCATCCCACGAGTTTGAACGAACTAGAGTCAAAATTACAGAAAATATGGAGCAAAATGTCTCAATACATCATACAGAACTTGTAAGCCTCAATGCCTGATCGTGTCGCATCGTGCATTCGCGCTAGAGTGGGTTCAACAAGGTATTATATCTTCCGTTCTTTTGCCTTTTTCTTTGAAATAAATGATTCTTTTTCTTTGATTTTTAATCATTTACTTATTTCAAAGTAGTCATTACGTATGTAAAATTTCGTTTAATTTTGACGACTCCTTTTCTTGGTGCGCTAATTTTTTTGTCCATGAGTGTACATAAGTATTGAAACATTAGTTTCTTTCATTCAGCAAGGTAATAAATGCAGCTGTGAGCAGAAAATAAGGGACGATGAAGCAATTAAAAAATTTTCTGATTAAATAATTTACATAATACGTTCAGCATACGAAATCACTGTTCCAAATGTCCCAAATAATGTTGAGAAACATACTAAGGGTTGCTCTGACTATTATTATTTAAGACAGAATTTAAATACAAAAAGCCTGCAACAGAAAAGTTAAATTCAAATTCATGTAAAATATGAATTTTAAGGAGCCATGGAGTCATGGTAAGTATTTAAATAGATAAATATAAATACTGTAATCCCCCCTTCCCGAAAAGGTTTTGAAGTACAAGTAATGTGGAACATTAAAAAATTCTAACTGGGCGTGGTTTTAGCCAAATTATGCTTTATAAATATGTTTAAGAAATTTTAATCTACAGGAAGAATAAATATACTCTAATAGGAAAAGAGTGGGAGAGGTTGGTCCGATTTTGCATTCTTGATGCCTAGATCAGACGCAAAGGGCATTGACCTTTGTAATGATAGCAATTAAGTTCCTTTTTTCTTAAAAAAGGAAATGTTGTTAATTTACAAGAGGAAATTAGAAGTAATATTTTAACTTCAGATGCAAAAGTTTGAGGTAAAGTCTATAATATCAAAAGTTAACAATAAGCGGTTATTTTTTTAAAGAAAAACTAAGCATTCTGTATTAAGGTTTTTATACAATGATCTAAATCAGAGTTTCCTCCTTTGTTTGTCGTTGAATAAATTGGTTTTCATAATTTTTAAAACCCTTAATAGAATTTTGGCTCTCTGTTCCTCTTATTTATAAAATTAACTAGAAAAAAAAACCTGTAAAATTATTTTAAAATATTTCCCACTGTGTATTTGCTGTACATATATTTGAATTCTTTATTTGAGATTACGGTGCACTTTTTTTTTTATAAAACTTTGAATAAGGTAGCTCTTGTTTAGTTGGTAAGACAACTCCCCACATTAGTTAAATTGCTTTTTGTTGTTTAAGAAAGAGGAAAGAGCAATTTCTTGAACATGCATTTACTTGAGTAGATAATATCTTCATTATGATATGGAAGTTTCATTTTTTAATAAAGAGAAATCTTGTAAGTTGTCTTTTATTCACTAAAAATTGGGAAAACATCTCAAGCATATTTTCTTAGTCGTCTTTAAAAAAAGAAAATTAATATTTTAAATTGATATTAAAAGCATTATTATATTAAGGATAAGGGGAAATTTAGAAGGAAGTATGTTTAGATTCTGTTTCACTAAGATTTCTGAAAAGAATAATGGAGGATTTATGTTCAATGGAAAAGTTCTTTAGAAAGTTCTTTATTTGTTTCCTTTTTTTTTTTTTTATCAGATCATAATTAAGTTAATTATAATTTTCTCTGATAAGATACAAACTTCAGAAGTTAAAATCAACTTCATATCAGCATTATTTTGTTGTTGTTAAGAAAATTCTTTTACCTTTGAAAATGCTTGGGATATCTTCGTTTTGATTATTGGAAACAGTTTCATAGAATATTATATTTTATAGTACAAGATGTAAAAGTAATCATAACAGATGGGTACTATAAATACGAGATATTTTAATAAAGCAAATAACCGATGCTTTAAAATTAATTAGCTTAATTGTTCTTTTTTAATAACTGTAAAATATCTTTGTGACGGGCCTATTCGCGCCCTTTCACTAACCCTCTTGGGTGAAATCTTTAAGTGTTGTTTGTGTTTAAAACCACCTTCCGTAGAGGGAACTTAATTTTATGCTAGTTTGAGTGTTATTTAAACCCTAGCAAAATGAGTGTCAGAGTTAGCCGTTAGGCTGCTATTATAGTGTAATTTCCGAAGTGACTATCGGAAGCGTTGGTGCTCTTGTTAAGAAGCTTTATATCAGATTATCCAGTTGATCTGGGTGAGACCTGGCGAGTGCTGTTTCATTGGATCCCACTCAGTTAAGTGCTTGATTATTTGTCTTAGGAATTTAGGGTAGTTAATTAATTTGGCTGCTCCCTCGGTTTATAATCAAACCAAATTTAGTTGAACCAAATATACTTAGTTATTTTTATAACAATGCTTGTTCATTTGAAGTCCCAAACTACACCTGCGACCTTAGGGTAGTGACATCATAGAAGAAAAAACACTCTTCAAATGGACACTGGGTCTTTAATGATTACAAATGTTTAACAAATTATTTCATTAAAAATATGGAAACTTAACTAAAATGTTTTAAAAGGTGATGAAATTCCTTTTCTACAAATCACAATATATACAAAAATTATATTTTTTAAAATCCTTTTTTAACCTTTTATATGGTTACGTGATAATTGTAGAGATTTAGGACTTTGTATATTGAGCTGTAAGTAATTTGCGGAAATTTTGCAACACAGACTTTTTAAATTTGTAATTTATTGTTTGGTAAAGTTATATATATATATATATATATATATATATATATATATATATATATATATATATATATATATATATATACATGTAATATATTTCTTTTCAGTATGTCAAGCGTAGATTTAAGAAGCGCATTATTTGAATCAAATTTAAATGGTTCTAAGACATCACACACACAAAAAGTTTAATGAAGCGTAACATAGATTGTTCCAAGGATATATTTTCATCACAGACAAATTTAAGGATATTTATACCTAGACCATTCTTTTGTCGCATAAATATAGTATACAATAAAGCTATACTCGAATACTAAAAAAACTTTTGCAAGAATATTAAAAGTGAATATAATAATCTAAGCTTTTTGAGGGTAGTGGACAAGATACTACACCGGATTTGTTAGCGTCATACAAGAGGCTATTGGTGATGGATCTTGGAATTTTGAATCTTTGCCATGTGAAGAAGCAAAAGACATACATAATTTTTCTAATATCCACACCTCACAAAAATTTTACGATGGAGTTCCTTTAAATGTGTGTGGTAGATCTCTCTTTCTTTCCACACAATGAGTTTTACGCAGATTCAGACTTGAACTTGTGACTTGCAAATCTCTGATCATGAAATTCACGAACACAAGATAATTTATTACCAGGCTCATGCATTCGTAGAAATAAAACAAAATTGAATTTTATTTTTACTACTCGTGTTTTAAATTTCAAGACTAAAAAACACTATATTTTTTGGCATAAAAGTTTCTTTAATGTAACGCGCTATTAATTAAGCACATGCTGCAAAATCCTAAAATCCATCGTGTTTAAAAATCGATGTTTTTTTACATTTATCTCATTCGTAAATAAAATTTTCTCAAAAATAATAATTGTCAATTATTTTTAACTATGTGAAGTGTGTAAAGGAACTCGTAACAAAGGTAAGTGGATAGGAGGAATATGGGGTGAAGATCTGGTTTCATTCATTCAAGCTTTATCTAAATCCTCTTAATGCAGTTGCTTGAGTTCGAGTAAAAGCCAGAGGAGATAATACAAATGTTTATATTACAAAAAATATTTACAATTAATTTACACTTAATTTTAAGTAGTAATGTGGGCATAAATCAAAATCACACATTTGAAGGTGCTGCGGATTGATGTGGACAAAGACCTTGCGTCTGTCCGTCGCGTTTCCTGTTTACGGACAGAATACCCCGGAGTGGGAGTGTAAATTTGTAGTTGGGGTAGGAAGCGTGGGAAAATATGGCGCGCTCAGTCACAGTTAAGTGAGGAGTGCAGGAAACATCTCTTTAATGATTAATTTCTGCTCAATCGTTAGTTCCTTGATTTTTTTCGATTATAATTTATCGGCAATGAATGTTTTTGTCATATACGTATTGAAATATATTAACAGTAGAAACAAATAATTGTAGTGATTACTTAAAAAATATTAAAATTATACCTGCAGTTCAAAGAAATAGGTCATTTCAGAAAATACTGTACATGAAACACACTTATCTCTAATCATTTAATTATTCAAAGTTTGATTTAAATAATGACCAGTTATAATAGAGTATGCATACTGTGACATTTTTGACTGTGACAGGAATTTTTCACGGGTGGGTGGGTGGTTCAGGGTCGAAAGTCCGCCATGCTCCTTTTGATTTTGTCGATTTTCGGGAACAAAAAAATAGTAAAAAACTAATTATTGAATAAATAACTAGCATCAATTAACAAAATTAATCTTTAATAACAAATATTTAATTAAATTTTACGTACTATATTCTTAGAATTATAACCAACTGGAAAAAAATCAAGGGGTTGGGGGGCTCCGGACCTCTAGGACCCCCCCTTGTGTGCACCACTGTGAGATACCTGTTCCAGTGTAGACGCTTTACAGAAATTAATTACCTAGTTTAAGCAAAATATTGAGTGAAAATCTTCACTTACAATATATTCCCCTGACATTCAAATTGAAACACCATGAAGGAGGGGGGATATAAACATAAAATTCTCATGAAAGGAGCAAGATGCGGGGATATATGTAAATGATTAGCATTTAAGTGCTATCAAACGACGGAGGAGGAGGGAGAAAAGATACCTCAAACTATGTAGAAAAGGAAAGTTACGCAGCAGGTTTCTCATTCAGAAATCGCATTTTAATGTTGGTTGTTTATAAGAAGATCGTGTTATGTCTTGGATAAGGAGAAATTGCTAACAGTACGTTTCGGAACTCGATAGAGGCCGGATCGTGTCCTATAGAGATCCTCGTGAGTGAGTGAATATTAACGTCACACTGTTCAGCTACACGAAGGCTTTTGGCGACGGATAGAGATCCTCGTGATATTTCTACTCGCATAGACCGGAATCCTACGACTGTCATGTAAATACTTCTTGTTTACATCGTCTAAAATCTGAATAACAAGCGTTACATTTCTCAGATCTCAAGGCCGGTGCCTGTGAATTATCTTCGAGGCATCGGGGAAACCCCATCCTTTACTAAGATATAGTTAGATTATTAATCTGGTGTAGCAGCGGGTGTGCATCCTGGGTCAGTCTTTGAGCAAGCATAGACCACACATTTTCGATTGGCGATAGATCGGGAGAACAAACAGGTCAAGGGAGAAATTAAATCTGATGGGTAAAGAAGAATTGAACAGTGCGTGCACGTGTTGCTGCGCATTATTCTGTTGGAATATGGCTGATGGCAAGCGTGGAATGTATGGGAGGACCACGGGGTCCAACACCTAAGAGATGTAGTGCTGGCTGTTCAGTGTACCAGTAATGCGTACTAGAGGGATGCAGCAGTGAAATTCCATACCACCCCAAACCATGATACCGGGTGCAGAACCAGTGTGGTGATGCATAACGCAACAGTTAAGCAACCTCTCGCCACGGTTTCTCCAAACTCGAATCCGACCTTCGTGATATTGCATGGGCAAGCGGGATTCGTCAGTAAACATATTATCGTTTGATTCCGATGTCCATGCTCGTCGTTCATCGCACCATTGGTGGCGCAAATGCTTGTGGTTTCCAGTCAAGGGTAAACGAAGCAATGGACGCCTTGCGGACATTTCACTCTGCTACAAATGGCGTCGAATGGTACTAGCGGACACCGAATGTAGCGTTAGACTGAATATGTAGTGCTAGGATTCGTGATGTAGCTGTGCGACTCCTCACTGTCATGACACAATCCACCTGTCATCACGGGCAGTGGTGAAACGAGGTGGGTGCGATCGGCCTTATCGGTCCGTTGCTTCCTTCAGCATTTAGTGCTGACAGATACGCCTCACATTTACTTGGTTTCGTTGAACATGTTGGCCTATAATTCGCAATCCCTAACGGCTACTATTCTTTCTCGGTCAAATTGAAACTTGGTCAAAAGAGGCTCAATGTCTTCCACGAGGTATAGGTAAAAAAACTTACGCTAAAAACGCACGAAAAAATAATTGCCGTACTTCAAATCGCCAAATCTGTTCTCCCCTTGCATAGCGCTTGCGGGTGTCTCTACGTTCGCCCGTGATATGCGTCTGCGCTATAATGCTAATGATTTGCATATTTCATCCCCTTCAATGCATGATATAAATTTCACATGGTTTGCAGGCTTCCTTCTGGGTGTTGCATTTTGTGAGTCCAGCAGTGTATTTTGGTTCGAAAGAACTTTATGTTTTGAATCATAATATAAAACCAATGAATCTAAAAATATATTCTTCTTGTGATATAAGTAAACCTATTTTGATTTCTTAACAAGCTCTATTCATACATTCATTATGTATTAATGCTGTGTTTAGAAGCAATACGAAGGCTATTGGAAACTGTGCTCGTAATTTTGAACCTCATTCAAGTGACTAGGACTCTCACTTTAAGCTTCCACATCCTGCTGACGGGAGGCGATCCTTGTCAGGTGCATTATTCCTTCTATATTGCGAGTCTTTAGAGTTACCAGAACTCGATCAAGAGAAACAGTGACTGCTACGAGTTTGTGGCCGCGTCCACTGCAGCCGGATAAATTGAGAAAAAATCCTTTAGAATCAGTTACACAATAACATTTCTTGAGAGGTGGTGAGTGAGTGAGAGCTATATTTACGTCGCACTAGAAAGCTGCCCATTGGTGACATACCTACTAATTTTGAACCATAGTCAAGTGACGAGGACAACACTGAGCTGGTACCTCTCATCTCTTAACTACCATACAAAACCAACAGGAGAACATTCGAGCCTCGACATATTTACCGCGCATCGGTCCTCTCTACACGGCGAGTCGTTAAAGTCTGACAAGACACCTACATGATATGCAGTTTACATTCTCATGATCAATTAAACCATTAACTGTTAGATGTTATTTTGTTGATTGACGTAAATTGTTCCTCTTAAGAAGTATTGCATTTGGCAAGTTCATAGTTGGCTTGGCAAGTTTATATAATTAAACAACGTTACATGATTTCAGTAATCTATAGAATCTTTTTCTTCCTTTACTTTCATGGCTGTTTTTAATTTTTATAGTAATTGATCTTAGTTAATCTAGTTTTGTTAATATTTTGATTTAACTTAATAACCCACTTAGTAAGGAACAAGTGTCACGCATTTATTAAAAAAAGTAAACAAAATCAGGTAACTGTTCGTAAAACATAACAAAAAATGTTTCAGAAATGTTCCTTGGAGACTTCCAGAAGATTTTGAAATTACTACAAATTCCCTTTATCTCTTATGATGGCCCAGATTCCCTGTTTCTGACTCGAAATTGATCGTATCACTTAAGGATATAAGATTGGTATGATGATATAGCCATTTAAGCCAACAGATGGTATTTAAATAAACAGCCTACAGATCAAACCTGTCAAATGCAGAGGTAAGTGTTAAAGTGTCGGTAATATCAGATGTGCACTAAAGCCTTTAACTTCAGATGCTGCAAGGACACAATTTACATCACATCAAATTCAGTTTGGTAAAATGTAAATTATTGTCACAGAGCCTGAAAGGGATTTAAAATCTCTTCTCCTTCAACATTTTAGTAAAAAAGGTCAGCAAGTTTTCACTGATTTTATTTTTACTGACATCGAATTCTGAAGCAATAGGAAGGCTATTTTCGATGGACTTCGTAATTTTGAGTCTTGGTCTCTAGTGATGACTGCCCACGACTCGACGACCACAAGTTCGTGACCGTGACCCCTGGAGGTATGACAGAAATTTCCCTTCCTAAAGTTATTTCTTTAGAGGAGATGCGACATTTGTTTTAAATCCTCATCACTTATTTTGAGACAGGTTATTAATAAAAAAAATAAATTGCTATTCATTATTCCTAAGTTATAGTAGCTTGTATATTTTAATAAACAACAACAAAAAAAGGCATGAATGTAATTCTTCAGTAAAAATTAAAGCAGACTGCTTTAGTTTAATATAAAATTTAAGACCAACAAAGATTATTTTGAAATTAAGTTAGTATTTTAAGAATGTGTTTATTTAAATATTTAAATTAAGTTTTGGCTATATATATATATATATATATATATATATATATATATATATATATATATATATATATATATATATATATATATATATATATATATATATATATATATATATATATATATATTATATATATTATATATATTATGTATATATATATGTATATATATATATAAATATATATATAGTATAATAAAATAAAAGTGAAGAATAACTAGAACCCACAGTGCTAAAGAAGTAAAAAATTGGAATTCAGCAAACACAACAAATGTAGATACAAAACATTATTGGACTAAACTGGAGACCTATTATGATTTCTAAAGCTGTCCCTGAATTAGGCCATCGAATTAGGGTTAGCAATGCTTTATAGATCCACCTTCCCCGTACAGCAGAAATTTTCGACATAATAGAAAAAAAATCAAGTTGAAAAGTTAAGCCTAATACAATACGTGTTTGTAGAACCTAATAAAATCGTAAAAAGAAATTGAGAAAAGAGAACAACGATGAATCTAGAAAGGAGAGGAATAATAAAATATTTTTAATAGAAAATATTAGGAAAAACTTATTTATGAAACAAAAATCCTGAACTCAAAAATTCTGTCCGCAAAAATACCTCCTATATCAATGAGATCCTGCGAGAAATGGCGTAAAAGATTGAAACGCCAGCGCAGGAAAGAAAAACCGTGGCGCCATCTGGATAGTTATTTTGCAATTAAACTAACCTCAAAGATAAATAATTAAGTAAACAAAACATAAGAATTTTAAATAAAATAAAGAACAGAGTTCAGAATAGATAATAACAAATACAAATATATTAAAGTAAATTTACTTGGATGATTATATACTAGAAAGTTATATTGCAATTAAATTAAACGTATAAAATATTTTAAAATATTTTTTAAAAATAAACTCAGTAGAGAGAGAGAAGAAATATTAATTAAAATATCGAACTAAAATAAAACTAGATTTATTTAGAAATAGAAATATATTTAAAAATAAATTTACTAAGATAATTGTATTCTAAATAATTATTGCAAAATTTCACAAAACTATTATGTATTAAGATTTTATCAGTAACTAAATCATTGTTTCTTTTTGTAAAATTTAAGATAATATTTCTAAATATTGATAGGTGTAGGTTACTACCCCAGAAAGGCATTTTTATAATGTTAAAATCAAATGAGTCTCTTTTATCAAAAATATTACTTGTAAGCAAATTATTCTTAACGTTTAATTGAAGGTCTAAAAAGTTAGCTGATTCATTGTTATAATTAGATTTTAATAAATTTATATATATATATATATTAATATTATATACATGTATTATATATATTATATATATATATTATATATTAAATATATATTATATATATATATATTATATATTATATATATTATATATATATATATATATATATTATATATTATATATATATTATATATATTATATATATATATATATATAAATTATGTTATATATGTCGTTGTGTACTTTTAACAGAAAATCGAAGCAAATGATTTAAACTCTTAATGATTCCTACACTCCTCTCACTTAACTGGGACTGAGCGTGCCATACTTTCCCGCCTTCCTACCCCAACTGAAACTTTTGAACCCCGTACCGGGACATTCTGTAAACAAGAAGCGCAACGGACAGACGCAAGGTCTTGTCCGCATCAATCCGCAGTACCTTCAAAGTTGTAATTTTTATTTAACCGCATTACTACCTTTCAGTGTAAACCAGAGTTTTTCAAACTGTGGGGCACGCCCCCCTGGGGGGCGCGATAAACCTACAAGGGGGGCACGAGCATATCGAAAATAATATTTAAAAAAAATTTATTTACTAAAATGAAGTAAAACAAAAAAAAATTCTGACATAATAAAAAATATACACATTTACACAGAAATAATATACATATATTTATATTATCTGCAATTTTACATCATCAAAAATAAAAGCTTCTACTTCAAAACCTCATTTTTAACTATCTTTGATACTATAACCAAATAAAAAACGTTTTATTCGATTTGCTGTAATCCCATGATGAGAATTTTTTTTTTTTTTTTTTTTTACGTTTTCTTTCAAAGCGAAAATGTTACTCTTTTAGAGGAAAGACAAAATCCAGAGCCATAATCAAAAAAAAATTTATGAGGGTGAAAAGTTCATCACTGTTATATATTATTGTCATCAGCTGTAGGCAGCAGAATGTATATGCTGCGGTTTGACCTTCGAGCTTATTTGTACGGTTATTTACGTCCCTGCTCTTATGTATTTGTTTTTTCATTTAGGGAAGTACTAGGCCAAGATTTATTTTAATGAGCTATCCCAAACATATAAAGCATAATGAAAAACGTTTTACATAATTTTTTAGAACATCTATATTGTAATAAATACACTTTTAATCCGGGAGCGGTCACGCCGAGCACAGAGTGCACGAAATAGGGTAATTCTGGCAAAATTGTTTAATTGTTACCAATAGCCCTGACACTATCCTCCTGTTTGACAATCTTAACGTGAACTAAAATATATTTGTCACATATCTCCTTCTTTTTGGGGAGTGACAGACGTTTTTTTTACGATCTTAGGGTACTTGTTTTGTCTGAGTTCCCGGTGTGATAACTTTTTTTCCGAAATGTTTTCTGTGTCCTTGAAAGTAGGTGAGTATATTTTCTCTTAATTAAATTTTCCTCTGGAATTACAATATTTATTGTGTACTATAAAAATAATTATAAAAAAAGGATTGGGGTGACTCAATAACCCCGCCCGACCATTAGTATCGAGTGCGGGATTGAAACATGTTGAAGTCTTTTCGCTTTTAATATTAAAAATAAAACAATTATTCTTCATCAGAATTTTTTTATTGTTCATTATTCAACATCACACACACAATTCTAAATGCTAATTCTTTGAGACTTAAAATTACAGTTCGCTTAAAACTAATTATAATTTGAGCAATCATTTTACATTTTTGTAAACATTGTCGCACACTTGGCTTTACTCTCCTTACAATTAAGTGATTAAATCAATACTGTTTTATTTTCTTATAAAAGAGCGGGTACTTCAGCCGGTATACATTTAATGTATCAGTGCTGCACAGAGTATTTTATAACTAATTAATTAATACTAAATTAAGAACAAGTTTAACAAGTATTAGCGACTTCCATGGGCTTGTCTTACAGAGCAAAGTTTTTCAAAGAAATGCTTATGAATAGAAATCGACCCTGTGAGTTCTTTTTCTACATTTAGCTGATATCTATATTTTGTCTTCTAAGCAACCACTGCATTTTGCAATATGTTCGAATTTAAAAATTAGAGGAAGGAAAAATAACATAATATAATTATCCTATTACTTAATTTTTTTTTGCTCAAAAGTAACATGTACGAAATTTAATACTCATGTCATGAATTTGTACGGTTTATAATAAAGATTGTTGCTTTAGCGTCAAAGTGCATTATTATTGCATTCAGTACATTATTAATGTATAAGGGGGGCGCGATAAAAATTGTGATTGAAAAGGGGGGCGCCAGGATTGAAAGTTTGAGAAGCACTGGTGTAAACTTTAACACACACTGTAAATATTTATTTTCTTGTATTATAAACACATGTACCATCTCCATCTCTGGCTGTTATTCGAACTCAACCAACGGCATCACTTAAAAAGGAATTTGATAGAAAAAAAATAATATTTCGAAATTTTGAAGACATTTTTAGTAGTGTTTTCAATGAAACAAAGCGTAGTGAAAATTGATGACCATTTCCATCATGTAACCGTAAAAATATTGCTATTTAATATAGAATAATTTATTAGAGAAAAATATCATTAAAACTTTTGTAATTTGTGAACATATAGCTATCTTTTTTATATTTCTAAAAATTTATTATATGTGGATCAAATATATACATGTGATTTTTAAAATTAGATTAAAATACTTCTCTAAATGCAAATAAATACCAAAAAAAATTGTTAGACAGAATTTTAGTTTTCTCTGCTATTATTCACATAATAAAATTTTAGTATTATTCTTTAAAACAAAAGGAGGAAAAATAGTTTAATGTCACACACGGAATTTTAGAGGTTCCTTATAAGATAGGAAGGAAAAAAAATACAGAAAATTCCTTAGTCACAATTATTTTGTTATTCTTTGTTTAAGCAAATTTTACTTTGAATTTTTAAAGGAGGAACTCTTAAAATAATATTTAAAATGAAGTTCAGCTTTTAAGTACTCAAACTGAAGAATAGACTCTGGCATATTTTACCAATATTATGGTTGGAAAATCGATAGGAAAGTCTTAATTAATCGATTCATTTACTTTTCTTTTCAAGGAAAACATCTTAGTTTTTAACTTCTCTTTGAAGTTTTGTTTTTATAAGCTCTGAAGTGAATTGAAAACAATAGGGATAAAAAGAGTGAAAGCGCTTTATAGCAAAATTTGGGCAATTACAAGTTTTTTCTTTTAAGAAACTAATTATACTCCTTAAAAAATTAATAAAGATAAAAAGTGCAGACTCCCTATTTTAAGCTAATGGAAATCTGCCTTGAATTTTATAAATCAATTGTGTTCGCACAAGTATATGTAAGTCATTGCATTTTTTTCTTTGAATAGAGTAAAAAAAGAAATATATTTGTCTATATATATATTTCAACTTTATTAATATGTATCAATTTAGTTTCAAGTATGAAAATGCATTTTAATTTAAATTTGTTTCAATTTTAAATTTAGATTTTTCAAACGTTTTCCTATTTTGTGACTTTTCTTTTAATTATCACATTTATCGCAGTATGTTTGAGTAGTGATTTGAATGAAAATTGCTTTTTGTTCCCCCTTTAGAATACTGATTTACCTTTAGAATACTAAAAAGTGAAGTTGATTGCAATATTTATTAGAAAAAAGTCATACGGAAATATTATTGTGTGCTCCAAAATAAAAATAACCAAATGATATCAAGAATTCTTTTAAATACTTTATTCGCTTGCATTATATTTATTATTCTGTTTTTAATTTAATAAAGTAAATGTACATCACTAAAATATTAATAGTTTCTATGAAGAAATCCATATTAGTTGATAATTCAGTCTCAGTTTAGCCTATGATTGATTGAATATTAACGTCGCACTGTTCAGCTACACGAGGGCTTTTGACGACGGACCACGTAATTTTGAACCATGGTCAAGTGACGTGGATGACACCTGAGCTGGCACCCCCTCTCCTAACTACCACACCACACCAACGGGAGGACGTTTCAGTTCTCGACAGATTTAACGTGCATCGCTGCCCTACATGGTGGGTCTTTAGTGGTACAGGGATCGAACTCGTGACAAGGATGCCCCGATCCAATACCTATACCACTCGGCTACCGCGGCCTCAGTTTAGGCTATGATATTTATGCGAATTAAACTAACGTTATATTTATAAGATTTAAGAAAAATGCAGAATAATACGTTTTTATCTCAATGTATCAATGAGTGACACTTAATATACATTCTTTTTAGTCACTCAAAAATATCAAATTTAAATACATTTTATTAAGAAAAATAAAGTAACGAATAATTAAAGAATTGAATGTTGTGTATGGCAAACGCGTACATGGACAAGAAAAGGTAAAGCATCTGTTCTTTTAATATTCCTTTTATTTTAATATTTTTCTTTAATATTCTTTAAATATTCATTCAATGCACTTTGGATTGATATAAAGGACGAAAAATTTACATCACAGATAAATAAAAAATACTTTTTTTTCTATGTAGAAAAAAAAATTTAATTGAAATTTTGCAATATTTTTGGTGTTATAGCTTGTATTTAATATGAACTTACATTCATTTGTAGAAATCAGGATACTAACGTGTTGAAAAAGACAGTTAGAAATGTGATTCATCATCTAAAACTAAAAAAGACGAATTATGTATAGAATTTCATTGCCTTTAAGAATAATATGGTCCTTTACGCTTACAATATATTTTGTTTTTCAAACTTCGTCATTTAATAATTATTTATCTAACATGAGGTTAATATTTATTTGTCTAAAATAGGGTAAATTTGAAGTCGTATACCGAGTTAAAACCGTACAGTTCAATCCTAAGTTGAAAGTCGGAACCTGCTAGTTGAAAGGCTGGATTTCCATTTGGGATTTTTTTCTTTACTTCTAGAATTTCTAACATACAGGAATAATAATTTTTTTAACTCATTTGCTTCATTAGGTTAAGATTTTTTCCATTATTGTTTATTATTAGAAAGCACACACACACTTCCTACATCTTATTTTTATTTTTAAGATTCCTGATCTTTACATCATTTTTGCAAAAAAAGCATTATAGTAAATCATTCAAAATTTCTTAATTACTTCGTGAAATAAAAATTATATGAAACATTTCAGACAGTTTAATTTTATATATTTTCGATTAGACGATGTCTCTAATCTTAATACATTCTAAGCAAATATAATAAGATCTTGTTGTCCAAATATTTCTCTCCGTGTATAGAAATGGTTGTGCTCTAAGACCATAAGTTTGTAACATGTGAGATAAATTTCTGAGGCGCATTCATCCGTAAGATATTCCCGAATTTGAATTCAGATTTTGAGCAATAGATGCACGTTTCGTGGTTGAAAGATTAGATCAATTCGGAATAAGTTGAAGAAGCATAATATGTTAGCATTAATCTTTTTTCACCATGAAATTTATTTAAAAACAATGAACTGATTTCATTTTTTGTGTTTTATCTATATTGCTCTTCTTTCTTATGCTAGTCTAAATAGTCTGAAAATTTAATGAGTATTGACAATCATTAAAAAGTATAATTATTGATAAATATCAAGTGGAATCCCCTTTTTTTTAAAGTATGATCATCAAATCTTGTTAAAATATTGAAGTGTTCTTTAACAATATTGTAAAACGTAAATATTACTCAGTTCCCGACTGAAAACATATTAATATACTATAGTCAACATTTATGTAGTATACAAAAAGTAAACAGAAATAAAAAAAGTTCTTGTGTTACTTAATAATTACGAAGTACTTTTAAATTCTGATGAAATTTGATTTTGACATTTACAGAAGGTTAGACGTCATTAAAATACTTAACACATGAATTCGAAATTCGAAAGAAAGAAAAGGTATTTCCTTTTCATTTACTTATTTATCATACATTTACATTTTAGCTCAATAAATTAGATTTTAATATTTTTCATACCAGAAGTAATTTTGGGTATGTTTTGAATTTATCGCTTAAAAAGGCTTGATGTTAGATGTTCGTTTCTCTATTGATTAAATTACCTAAAATTAAAAATAAATAGTATATAAAAAACGTCTTATATTCTCATGACAAATTTTTAATTATTAAAAAGGCAGTGCTTTTCATACTTTCAATATTTGTAACTCAATTTTCAGTTATAACTTTCACATCACCCCCTCCCCCTCTTACAATAACAATGTATTGAATGAAACAATAATGTACTTCGACGTTAAGGTATCCGACTACATTCGGAACCGTGATTTTAAAAAATCGCATAAATGGATAACTTTCATGATATTTACTTAGATTAGAATACATGTATAAAATTGTTTTAAGGACATTTTGACAAAGAAAATTATTTAAATGCAATATTTTGGCAAAAAATTAAATAGAATAACCTTTATTCAAAATGTTCTCCTTTTATAAAAAATGCTTTTAAAATAATAATATTTTGCTTATATCAAGTAAAAACTTCTCCGGAGACTCTGAACTATTTTTTTGAGAAATTCACATTATTTTTTCAGAATTACAACCAATTAAATTAATTATCGGCGTTTTTATCTTAAAATTTCACCCCTCTGTTGTCGTAAGACATGGATAAACCCACTTCTAAGTTACATATTTCAAAAATTTTAGTTGAGTTTCTGTACAGAGGTTTGAGCTATATACATGCGAAATATTATTATAATAGAAATAGAAGCATTTTTCACAAAAGGAGAATATTTTGAACATTGGTCATTTTATGTTCATTTTTTGTCAAAATATTGTATTTAAATAATTTTTTATTGTAATACTATTCTTAAAACAATTTTATATACATTTTCTAATATAAGTGACACTAAATATCATAAATATTATCCTTTTATACGCTTTTGCAAAATCACGGTTCCGAACATAGTCGAATACCTGAAAGTTACACAATACGACTTTAATAAAAAACCGAACAAATTATCAAGTTAGTATTAACTTTTGTACATGAGACAAGCCCTATGGGATTCATTAGTAATTACTATGCTTTTTTTTAAATTTAGTGTTGATAAATTAATTATCAAATACTTTGAGCAGTAAGTACTGTGTGTGTGTGTGATACATTTATAAGTATATTATATCAGTGTGAATACGTATTTTATTTTTATTACGTTAGAATGTGTTTTGTTTTACTTCCTTTCAGCAAATTAATAATTATTTTAAGCATTTTATTTTCGTCTTTTTGATATGCTCGCCCCCCCACACGTAAGGTTATCAGACCCCCCTAGGGGACACACCCTACAGTTTGAGAAGCAAACTGGTTAAAGGTAATCTGCGTAGGCTGTATAAAAAAATTATGTATAAAAAAAGATTCCTTTTATATATTTAAATTTTTCAGAACAGGGAAGATTTTATAAATTGATTAAACATGGAAAGCTTTGCAGAACAATTACTCTTAGAGCATTAAACTTATGATAGATTTAATATTCCTTGGAACACAATTTTTCAGTTAAAAATAATTTCGTTGAAATCAAATTTTAAATCGTTTTTAGCTCTTTAAATATGAAATTAATAGTTTCACTAAATTGTTCGTTTACAGAGAAACTTTCATTAAGTATAATATCTTAAAAGAGAAAAATGCTTAAGAAAATAAGTATACTTCTGAATTCTTCTTTAAATTTTGTTTGTTTTTGATTTAGTTATATTTTCGAGGCCCTGAGTAATTCATTTCACTCTATAAAACTTCATCCTTTGATATCACGTGTGAAGAGAAAGAAATTAATTTTTAAAAAGCAATGGAATAAGACTTATTAAATAAAATAGGATGATATAATTTGTATTAATAATATGAATATTGTTATAAATTATGGTGTAATTATACAGCTGATGTTACAATGAATGTAAAGTAATTTACCATGCCGGATAGAGAATAATATACTTGCTGAAAAATACCACTATTAATCTCCTTAGATGTTAATGAATATTAATTAACCATTATTATAATAGTAAAAAATGGTAAGTTGTTCTTTTTGTTCTTGAATAATTTCGTTGTAAGAATAACTTAGATATTCAGATTGATACCACCCTTTGATACTCAGTTTCTTGTTGAAAACTGCGTTTATATACTCTTTGCTGTGAGGTTTAGGTAAATTGTCGCATATACATGAAATTTAATTTGTAGAAAAATATTCTAATTTCTAATATCAAAAAAAAAATTTTGATGAAAAATGAACAAAATCGTAAAACAAGGATAAAAGTATTGGGGGAATACAACAAAAGATAATAGAAAATTATATTTTATTGAAATTTTGTTTGTGTATGTGGCATACTAGACAAAAAGTTAAGGTAATGTAATATAAAGCATATCTCTCGTTTGTTTTAAATAATCTTAGATGAAACAAATAATGTGTGTGTGAGAGAGAGATAGAGAGAGAAGTATAACTATATAAACTATAAATAAAATATAATTTCATCTCGTAGGAAAGGGGATTAAGCACTTAGATTTAATACTCTAATGCTCACAAAGTGAAAACATGAATTTTACTTTATAAAACACGAATAAGAGAGAAAGCAGCTTTTTACGAATTTCTTTCAAAAATATGTTATTTTAAATGATCGATTTTTATCGAACTGATTAACCAAAAGCTTCAATTCAATCTCTGAACTTACTGAACTTTTGAAGAAAAGATTTTTAAAAGTTTCTTTCGTCAATAAAAATTGTTTGTTAAATCGTATGCACCTTTTAGAGGAAACCTTTGTAGTGAAAGAGAAACAAGTCTATATATTCGTGACTTGATGAAAGATCCTTGTATGAGATAATAGAAAAAGCTCAATGAATATTTCAACAATATCTTAGAGTTTTCTCACTTGGTATGGCGTAGAAGTTAGAGTGAAATTCTTTTTATTTTTATTCCCTTTATCCTGTTATCTTCCATAAAATTTTCCACCAAATAATAAATAAACTATATTATTTGATTAAAAATTAAAAAAATTCTAAAAATAATAACTTTATTAATATTTACTAGTTGTTAAAAGGAGCGGATCGCACGTAAATTTGTAGATGGCATGAGAGTGTTCCTGGGCGGAATAGGTGAAGTACGCCAGGAGTTCGCTCTAGACGTCAAGGGTATTCCATTTTACCCAGTTAAAATCTGTAGGCATAGGAGGCAAGATATATTTCTATCATAAAGTGCTCCGGTATCTGAATCAATACAAGCTGTACATTCCCTCCATCATGAGATCTTTCACCCTTTATTCTCTGGAACTATACTAGCTGAAAAAATCACAAAATATACGTCGGAGTGGAGGGTGCCTTCCACTCAATCATTGGCATTTGGTAATAGAGCCGCTCTAGTTCTAGCACTCGAGTACATCAGAAGCTCCCAAATTGCCCTCTTACGTCTTGCCAGTGGTCACATCAAGTGCCTCTCGCGTTCAGAGGACAGGAAGTTCTGCGTCACCTGTGCCAAGTGTCAGATTCACCTAGCTTCTGCCGAGCATATCTTGACCTGTTTCGGAAAAATATCTGCATGGATCTCCTTCTTGTTCTCGACTATTTAAGAGTCAATAGTCTTATGGATCTTTCTGAGTTTTCCAGTCTCTGAAGGATTATCAAAAACAACATATAGAAGGTCAAGGAATATCACAATAACATACCAAATAAAACTGAGGATCATTTCAACAAAATGGCAATTTTCAGCGGAAACGAACGTGAATTTTTCACCCTGCACTCCTTCAGAAAATGTATGCCTAAAGAAAAACTTCTTGAGAATTGGTATAGTTCTAACACTAAACGTTTTTATTTACACAGTTCACATTAACTTGAAAATCTTAAAGAAACACCTAACATAATTTGTGACCAGCCATAGATTTTTCTAATCATATTTAAAAAATTAAAGAACATCTTACTGTATTTGTTACGTTAAATTAGGTTCAACCAACTTCGTTTTTCATTGTCCCTATGCGTGTCACATACTTTCTACTAACTAAAACCATCATTAACTTCAAGGAACAGTATATTAGAATTACAATATATAATAGATGTTCTGAGCATACTTTCTTAAAATTTAAAATTGACATGTGTATACCGGATAAGATTATATAAATATGATTGATCGTAGCCGATTTTTGAGTTCATTTGTGGTTAATTTCATAATGGAAATACGTTCTGGAAATGTGTTCCGGAGTCATTGAGAGAAGCTCTGATCCCTAGATAGTGTTCGAAGATCCCTTCGCTAATAATAATAATTACTTGTCATATTTGATAACTGACTGAGGCTGAATTTAGAAGAATTACTAAGGCTATTGGGATGGGCCTCGTAATTTTGAATCATGGTCAAGCGCGGAGGACAACACATAAACTGTCATTCCACTGTCCCACACCATAATAATGTGAGGACTTTGAGATTAGACAAATTAAATACGTTTCAGTACACTATACAGTAGGTCTTGGGTAGTATCAGAATTCAATGCCCCACATCAACAGCAACAACGCTGGGCACGGGTTCGTGACTATCACTCGGCAATCGTGGCTGCAACTGCCTTATAATCAAACTATGGTTTTAAATTACTAGAGCTGCCTCCAATGGCGCTTTGTGTCCCTCTATCGGGAATTTTACATGAAGAAAGATTAGTTTTTTAAATAAAAAACTCAAACTGTGCATTAAGTGCTTCTTGCAATCTAAATAGAGCTCTCCCATTCAACACTATCAAAATTTTCAATGCGTTCATTACATACACGTGACAGTCAGTTAATTTTGTACTACTATGACGATAGCCCTGCATATTGTTAATTCTACTTTTTAATCTATTAAAATAGTTAAAAAACAATTTTGTAATAATCTGGTATTCGTGTTAAAACGTATAATATATTCATAATTCCCAGTATACTTATTGCTGTAGTTATTGAAATGAAGTTTACTTAATACTCGAAATTTTTTTTTTGAAATGACTTTGTTTATCGTTTCTATATAATCAACTAAATATTACAATTTTTACGAGCTTCTTTATCTTTCTTAGTAAGGAATAAAACAAAAATATTTTGTTCATGATATTTTAATTTCAAAATTTTGAGCTGTTTTTTTTCAAATTACCAGAAGGTAGACTGATTCCAGTAGTTTTCATATAGAAAAGGGGGAGCATATATATATATATATATATATATATATATATATATATATATATATATATATATATGTGTGTGTGTGTGGGAGACAACAAGGGGTCCAAGACGTTGGTCTTTCTTCTGGTTTATTTAAACATTAAACAAAAATTAATTAAAAAGGTAGATATTACAGATAAGTTTGACGATCATATTCAGAAGGTAACGCCTGCTCGCGCACCTCTCGCGTTCTCCTTTCTCTCTGCTCTAATGTTTTAAAAGTTTTTGTTTCACTTTCACTAATTCACAAGTTTCAGTTCTGCTTTTACTTTGATGCGCCTGCGCGCGAAGACTGCTTGGCTTTGGCTGCATGCCACAACGGCCAGCCTGACCGTACGCTGTCCGCAGCGGTATTTCCATGGAGACCAGAGGAGAATCTGAAACATACAAAAAAAAACGGAACAGACAAGGACTATACGACAATTATATAGAGATTAAACATATCAAAATTTTTCTGAACTAGACAGTTTCTCCATCATGTGAAGACACCTCTTCGACATCCGGAAGGTTCCACAGGCATCAAAACGTCTTTTTTAACAAGTTGATCTTTGGTTGAACGCATCGATATTTTCCTCTGTAGAGTTCTGGACGTCTGTTCAAAACGATTTCTCTTTTTCCTTCGTTTCCACTGCCAAGGCTGAAAGATTTTCCGGAGCAACACAAACCGATGATGTTTACTCTTCATAGGTAAAGGGTTAGGTGAGCGGGAGATAAATTCCACGGAACTCGTTTTCATGGCACCATTGGCTTTCTTACACAATACTATATCAGAACATTTTTCTCTTACAATACTCAATTTTAACTTAGTAATCTTAATTTTATTACATTTATAATCCTTAATTAGAGAACTCGAATCATTCCTAGTATTAAAGTTTTTAACATATGGCAAATCATAACTAGAGTTTTCTATCACATTTGAAACAGAAACATTTGAATTAAAATGAACACAAGCATGAGCACCTAAAGAGGATTCACTTTCATTCAATAAAACATCGCTCTTTGCGTGGCCTAGTTTTTTTATTTCAGAATATACACTGGGATGTATAATAAATTCTTCGGTCAAGGTCGGTGATATTGCCGTTCGCACACTTAAGCTAGTAGAGTGTTGATTAAGAGAAATATTTATGGGTTTAACTTCTACCATTCGCTTTTCGCCAAAACATGAGCTTAATGTTATGATTTCTTCGGAAGGTGTTTGCACTCTAATTAGTGAGGAATTTAAAACTGGGATCTGGCAACCTGAATCAATCAATGCTGTTACGGGCTGATTTTCCACAAAAATGTTTACGTATTGAAGATTTGCGCATTCACCGCTATTTTGTTTTTCGCTCTCGATTTTCAAAGTATTCACGTTTATTTTATTATGGATGTGATCATTAGATTTTTTAGATTTAAAACGCTTCTTACAGTCTCTTGCGTAATGAGATGAATCACCGCATATATAGCAATTTTTATTTTTTCTTTCAAGATATTGGGGATAGTTCTCTTTAATCTTTGGTTTAAAGTTTTGTGATCTATTTTTAAAGGGGTCTTGGGTATATCCATAAGTAATAGGAATTTCTTTATGTGATCCGCTTCTAGATGAAATATAAATATCACACTCTTTAGCTAAATCAATAGGCCTAAACCAATCTTCTGCTTCTCGAATGCCAATATGAGTTGCAGTTTCCTTATTTAAAGTTTCAAATAATTTATCAGAAATTATAAGATCACATAGAGATTCAAAGGAATTAACTTTTCTTAACGAACAATAATATTGGAAGTTTGCCGTCAATCTTGCAGCAAGTTGGATGTATGTCTCGCCTGATGATTTTACAGCATTTTTAAATGAGTTTAAACACTCGCGAGGGGTTAATTGGAATTCTCTGAGTACTATAGATTTTAGTTTTTCATAGTCATTTAATTCCTCTTCTTTAATATACAGTAAGACGTTATGAGCTCTTTCGCCCAGAAGATTTATTAAAATTTCAGATTTATATTCGTCATTTATTTTCTTGGTTAAAAATGCGCGTTCTAATGATTGGAAGAACAGATTAAAATTTTCAGATCTGGTGGGAACAGGAAGAGATAAAGTTTTTATACTTTTTATCATATTTTCTATGTTAGTTTCGAACTGTTTTTCTTCGACTTTAGCTGCAGGATTTAAACTTAATGCTTTATTTTTAGCCAATTGTAGTTCGATTTCTTTTTCTAATTTTGCTAACTGAAGTTTCGCGAGCTCAATTTTTTGTTCTGAAGTTACCTCTCTTTCGTTTTGCGATACTCTCTCATCTATACAGTTTTGAATTAAAGTTTTAACGAAATCTGGATCACTTTCAAATGTACTACTGTTCTCAATTTTAGTCTTTAGTTTAACTATAGTGTCAGTACTTTCCACAGTACCGTTTAGCTTCTCAACAACTCTTATGAAATCCTCTTTAAGAGCGTTTTTATACATTTTAGAAAAATTCAGAAAGATCCTACCTTTTTTTTTTCTGGCTCCCTTGTTGCTCGCACGTACGATGTATCCAATGAAGAAAAAATTTCGATTCCACTGATTTCACCTCTTCGCAGGTAATATAGTTGAAATTGTAGTTCCGGCCTCTACACAGGCGGATTATTCACACTGAGTTAGTTCCAACCTCTACACAGGCGGAATTTTCGTCGATGGGTTTTCCAACCTCTACACAGGCGGAATGAAGTTGAAAAATTCAACCCCTACACAGGTTGAACGAAGTTTCCGAAAAATGGCGGCGCGTCTCCTCCACGGACGGCTTTTTTTTTTTTTCACGTTCCAAATTTTGATCAAAATCGAAATTTTTTTTTCAATCGCCTCTACACAGGCGGAATTTTCATGCTGAGTTCAAACCTCTACACAGGTTGAACGAAGTTTTCGAAAAATGGCGGAGCGTCTCCTTCACGGACGCTGTTGTTCATTGTCCAGACTTTGGTTCAAAATCGAAATTTTGTCGATCGCGGCCGAGCCCCCATAATTTGTGGGAGACAACAAGGGGTCCAAGACGTTGGTCTTTCTTCTGGTTTATTTAAACATTAAACAAAAATTAATTAAAAAGGTAGATATTACAGATAAGTTTGACGATCATATTCAGAAGGTAACGCCTGCTCGCGCACCTCTCGCGTTCTCCTTTCTCTCTGCTCTAATGTTTTAAAAGTTTTTGTTTCACTTTCACTAATTCACAAGTTTCAGTTCTGCTTTTACTTTGATGCGCCTGCGCGCGAAGACTGCTTGGCTTTGGCTGCATGCCACATATATATAAGCCCTACAGCAATTTATTCAAAACTTCCTTGCATTCAGACTTATGTGATTTAATGAACGAAGTAAAAGAACACATTTTTCTATGGTAAGAGTTTTTTGTCACGAAATATTTTTCCACACACTAGGAAAAAAAATTTCTTTCAAAATGTAATAGCGGAAATATAACAAGATAATATTTGAAAAAAAAAGCGTTTTTAGCATACGTTTTTTTAAAAAATCTATATTAATTTAACACATACACACAAAGCTGAAATTTTAAAATGAATTTGGGTATAAATACAAACGGATATGTCAATATTTCCACTTGTAACTTCATTTATTATAAAATGATTTTTAATTTTTGAACAAGATATTAGAGTATTTTTTGCAATGTAATTCTGAATATTATTCAGCAATGTGTTTATGTATTTAAAATTTGTTTTATGTGGTTTATAAAGTATATTAAAAGATGAACCTCTATATAACGAATTTTCCATATAACAAACTTTTTCCCGGGATTTAGTGACTTCTCTATATAGAGGTTTGACTGTATTTTATTAAGTTTCTGTTGTTTGATTTCTTTACTGATTTTACTGAATTTTTTGAAAGATACTTTTTACTCTGAGAAACAGAATAATTTATAGAGAAATATAATAATAAAACCGAATTATTCATATTTTTCTGTATTTTAATTTAATCTTATTAATAATTTATTGATCAAATATCTTCAGAGTAAAAAAAAATCAAATTCATCCAGTTCCCTTTTCTTCTCTGAATAAGAAATTTTGTTTTCTAATCACATCATTTATTCACGATTATACAATTTGAAAAATATAAAAAGTAAATTTTTCAATTTATCTCACTATCTCTTATATTTACTCTGAATACTGACATTTCTTTTGGGATGTAACTTCCTCGTATTTTATAAAGAAAGTTCACAGCGAATTTAATTTCATAAACTATACATATTCACGCTTCCGGCAAGTTTTGAAGTATTACATTATTTTCTCTATGCTTTTTCTCATAAGCTGCAGAATTTAAAAATAAATATAAATTAATGTATTCCCTCTCTGTTGATCTCCTACCCTGCACCGTAATTAATTTTTTTCAATGCTGTCTATCCAATAGATCAAATCTATAAAAACTATTTTGTCATTTGATCATTTTAAAAAAATTTCAAAATAAGGTTTTATTATAAAAAAATCTATATCTTGTTTGTGCATACCAATAAAAAAAAGATATCCCATATTTCCCAGACAGTTTAAATTGAGTTGAGAGTTTGAAAGATTACTTTTCTTCGCATTTTCTTTCCCAATAATTTTTATTTCCTACTCAAAAAATTAAACAGTAAATTTATTTATGTAAATTTCGAAAAAAAACTAAACATTGATTTTTATTTATAAAATTAGTCATTTATATAATTTATAGTCTTTTATAAAATTAAATGCATGAGAAAACTGATATCGTGTAAGAGGCTAAAAGGGAGACTTTTTTATATCCATGCTTGAAATGAAGAAAGAGAGTTATAACACTAGAACACGTCCGGGATTTCGATTACCCTTAAACGTCCGCTGGTGTTGTTTCGACACCACGATATTAAATATACAAATAATTATACTAACGCTACCCCAGCCAGTACGGTGGTCATGACACTCGGGCTGTAATCAAGTGAGTTTGGGTTCGAATAAGGCATGAATGTACCTTCTGAAAAAGAAGTTGGACCTTTGCTTGAAATGGATTCCCGTCTCGAGTGGAAAACCGCTCATCCTTTCTGTTCTATGCTGAGATCATCGTTTGTATTATAAAGTCTATATATTCTTTTGTGATCGTACTGTATGTTATTGTTCTCCCTATTTCTCGTCTTTCATATACGTATATCCCAGGATGAAACACACGGCAGCAATTGTACTAACTAAAGTTGTAGGACTACTGTTCGGGAGGATTTAGAGTTTTAAGACTTTTTTTTTAAATATTATTTCATGTAATTATCATATATAATGACAAAATTTATATTATTAAAAACTGTAACAAAACAAATTATTTAATCTTGTAAAAGGAAATAAAACAATAATATTTATAAATATCAGTATAAGATCGTAGTTTTTTCGAGAATACAAGTTTTTTAATCATTATTTATCATTTTTATGCATAAGGTTTGTACACATACCTCATTTGCAATGGATACAGTGATGCTCAATTTTGCTCGTACACATTTTCCGCACACTATTTTAATGCAAGACACACATTTTTGTAAGTTGAATATCCATAACACTCTTTAATTTTGCACTTTTTGCGTTTTAGCGAATTTTTAGTTTCTTTTAGTTTTGTATATAGCCTTTTTTAAAAATAGATTTACCAATACAGAGTGATAAATAACCCAAGAGTTGATTGCTGCTGGGTACAAAATATTGAAAAATGTATTTACTGGCCAACTTCTTGATTTGGCTTTTACGGAATATTTTCTTGCCATTTTATCTACAATATCTACACCACATGTGGTTCCAATGTAGAAACTGATGGTTTATGGTCTTTTCTTTTCTGTCTTGTCTATTGCAATTGTTGAATGTTGTGCTTGAATCACAAGAACATTTCATTGCTTCTTTCCTTGATACACAGTAAGAGTAGTACCGGTATTAGGATGTTGATAAATTTTAGTGGAGTACAGATCTTCTCTTTTGAGTTTCATGGAATTCGGAACTTTTTTTTGAGCAGAAAAGCGAATGCTACTTATGTAACGAAACATGTAGACACAACAATTTTAGTATAATTCATTCTTTTCCGCTTCAAACCTAATTATACTGCATTCAAGGTTAAATAAATGTGCAATAGTACCTTGAGAAGTTTGTTTTACTAATGGTATCTACTTAGTGAACTATCTTTTGTTAAGTGGCAATTATTTATAATGATAAATTGCCTTGGTGTCGAAACAACACCAACGGACGTTCTTGGTGTATTTAGTTATAAAATCTCGCCTAGTTAAGCTAGAACCACAAAACTTTTTCTGTGTAATGATCATCAAAAAAGATTAAAAGTCGAGAAAAATTTTCAAATTCCCTGCAAAAAACGTGGAAAGGAGAACAAACTAAACATGCTCCGGTGTCCAATCGACACCGACGGATGTTCTAGTTTTAAAAGCGTATTACTCAGTAAAAATGTATCCCAAACTGAAACTCCAGAACAAATGTAGAACCAAACCGAAATCTAAGTCGGAACATCCAGTGACTACAATGACCACCCATCGACATTTCAATGAATTTGAGCTGAGGTCATAAAGGTAGTTGTACCATCTGTTTTTTCCCTTCGTATACCACTCATACACACTTGCATTGGTTCCAGGCGTATTGAAGTGGAATCTTGCAAACCGAAGTAGAATTGTTTTTAGTGATAAGTCTGCTTTGAATTCAGTCCCCTTGATGAACAGAAACACGACTGGAGACATTTAGGACATTGATGGGATATTTACTCGAATATCTTCCACCACACAGCCCGACAACCAGGAGCTAAAGTGTTAGATGCCATTTCGCTTAATAACCAGATTTCTTCAGTGGTCATCCATGGCACCCTTACAGCACGATGGTATATCGACGAGATTCTACACCACATGGTGTTATTCTTCCTATTTGATAGATCCCTGGGTTTACATTTCGATAAGATACCTATCTGCGCAAGGCATATTTTTTTTACTGTTGGGATTTGTGCTCTCTAACGTTTCACTGTCCGTCACGATTGCTGGATCTCTCCCCAATACAGCATGCTTGAGCTCTAATGAGAAGGAGTCTCTAACCATCCCCGAATCACATCAGTAATACCCGTCAGTCGGAATGTGTGTGATATGTAATCTCATTAGCATATATCTGTTAACTGTACGAATCCAATCAATGCTCAGTACTCAGCTTACATCAGTGTCAAAGGCGGCTCAACACATAACTAATTTTTTTGCTATTATAGCTGTATTTCCCTAATAAAACATTCTATCCTTATATTACTATCAGCATCCCATTTTTAATACATGTACATCGCTTCGACTAATTTTCGTCCGATTTGGATAGCTCCTTCTTGTTGCATCACTTTTTATGCTACATTGAAGAGGTATTACATTATGACGACATCTCACCTAGGAAAATGAGATCACCAAGAGACAAAGCTACAACACATGCATGGATGATGTTGGATTATGCACAACATCCAAGTACTATCTTTCTACATATAGAGTGTTACGCGGCATAATACGAAAAGCAGCTGATTTATCAGACTTCAATAAAGGTCGAATCGTCATACCTCTGTGCCTGAGAACTACAAGTTTGATGGGCTACTCCCGTCAACTGTTGTGAGCACTTATCCAGCGTGATATATGGATGGCAGTACGACAATTCGTAGGTCATCGGTTTGTCAGACGCTGTATTGATTTTAGAGGAGTGTGGAGACTTTTACTCATTATTCGCTATTGCCAAAGGGTTACAACGGCTGGTATCTCCTGCTGCTAAGACAGCGGTTACCCATACAGTGTGTCTCAACACGAAGTGCAGCACACATTGGTATGTATAAACATATGCAGCCGGAGCTCGAATAGTGACTTTGCGCTGACAGCAAATCATCACCGATGGAACTTGTAATGGGTCATGGAACATTGGCATTGGACCATGGAAGTCACTGGGTTCCCCGAATGATGCTTTCTGGTCAATTCACTTTGACGGGCGGTCAAGGGGGAATATGCCCCCAGTTTATCTAATACAAAGTGGTGGCGGTAGTATTTTTGTGTGTTCTATGATGTCATGGGGTACATTAAGATCCATTACTTCAATACAATAATCACTGATGTTTTTGTGCTATGTTCACATCATTGCAGACCATGTGCATCTTTTTATCATAACAATGTTCCAGGTGGATGGTGGAGTTCACCAAAAGGATAATGCAGTAGGTCATGATACCCGAATTCTCAGGGAGGGGTTTGAGGAACATTTTGGTGAATTTCCAGTTTTATCTTGACCTCCGAATTTACCTGACACGAATCCATTCGAGCATTTGTAATTCGACAGGAAAATAGAATTCGAGCGACTACGCTACTACCTCGTAATATGTAAGAGTGGCAAGAATAGTTGGTAAGTACCTGGTACCAGAGATATTTCAGACTACTTATCAGCACCTAGTCGAGTCAATGACTCACCGGATGCTGTCAGTTTTGAAGCGAAAAGGGGTCATAATGTAATGACTTCAGTGTACTGAATATAATTTCTTTTTAAATCAAACACTCACGCTAATTGTAAATAAACTAATGGTGAATACCATTTTAAGTAAATAAACTGATTAAATCTATAATGTGCAATCTATTATAGTTGAACAATGAATGATTGTGTGTGCAATTAACAATAACTGAGTAATGGTTTTATTTAAAATTTATAATATTGGAATAATGATTGTATATATCCTTTTGTCTTTCATCTTTCTTTACTCAGTTGTTAATTAAAATGCTTTTCTATATTGATAGCATACCTCTCGTGATTACTTCTTGTTGATATACTTTTTTCCTGAAACAAAAGAAATTTTTCGTTTACCTATTTAATATGATTAAGTCCTGTGAGAATCTTCTCAAAATTCTAAAAGAATTTCCTAAAATTCTTGTGAGAATTTCTTAAAACTCTAAAATAAATTAGTTGTGGAAATGATGAGGTGAATTATGTCCACAAAGGTATTATTATATGCTTCACAAGTATTCAGAAGCAAGAAATGTCATTCATCATGGTTTTATTATAAATTTAGATTATGTTTATTTTAGATTTGAAAGTAAAGCTCCACCACTTGATCATCTTTAAATAAAAAGATGATATTTCAGCTGTTCTATCTATTCATTATTTATATGGTCTTATAAATGACATCACCATAACAAATGATTTCAGACTGTAGGTAAGCAATTCAAATACTTTTATACCAGTGTTTATAGTAAATTAACCAGTTGCAAAGATGCATTTATATTCAATTTCCCTCATTTTTATTCCTTTTCCCTTCATCGCTATTCCATTATTTATTTTTATTGCTACATTTCTTATTTTTAACTCAGCCGGAAATAACTAGAATGAAATAAAAAGGAGAATTTGTATGTTTCATAAATAAAAATAAGAACTAAAGTTGCTTGCCTTATTCAAATTAGTCACAAATTACACATTTTTCTTTTTAATTATTTAATTTTGCATTAGCAAAATTAATTAGCAGCCACGATTTTTATGAATATTTTCACTGAATTCTATTAACATACTTTGGATAGTCCCTGCTTTATTAGTACCTAAATTAAAATATATTTAATAAATTTTAGATGATATTTTTTGTGAAAAGATAAAATTAAACAGCGTCAATTATCTTTGGTAAGCGCACAATAACTTTTTTCCAATTTAATTTTTATAAACCTAATTTCAACATAAGTACTAAACCCGGTTCTCTCACAATACCTTATGGCGACGGTATCTTATTCATTTAAAATATATTAGGAAAATGAGACAAAAATAGGCTTTCATAGAAGACTAAAAAAAATGTTGTCTCAATAACTTTTCTCAATTAGAATTAAGCTAATTTTTGCTATGCATCTAAGGCAAATAAACCTTTTAGATTAACCTGACTATTTTGAAAACTTCTCTTTGCAATTAAGGATTATATAATATCTAAGTCACGGCACTGCAGTGAATGTTTCCTTTCATGTGAAATTTCGAAATTGAATTTGACGATTATCCGAAACGGAGTTTGTCATTTTTAAGGTAATACCTCGAGTTTCGAAATATTTCGCTGAAACTCATCATTGCTAAATCAGTTAGCGTTAGAAAATATTTTGCAGTCAGTGAAATTCTGGTATTGTATTTCATTTTACATTTAGATGCTTAGATGCGAAGTATTTCCAGACTAGTAAGGACATCAATATATGTTTTACTAAACTCAGTGTTAAAATTAACCTATAGCGGAGCGTTGTTCCATGTAAATATTTTTTACATTTTAAAAATATTTATGATATTTATGTTTCAACCATAAAAATGTTAAGTGTTTTGTACAAGACAATTGTTTCAAAGCTTCTTTTCCTTCACTTTCTTTGCCAATATTTTTATTGTGATTGTAATAAAAAATCTTTCATTTAAAAATATGTGGCTGCTAGGCGTCGTACGCCGTGACCTTGGTTGCAGTCAGTGACTCAGTGTGGAGCTAGCCACTGTGGAGTAAACATCAAACAGTTTTGTGCTACGGTATTTAAAAGAAATGGCTACTAGACGATGTGTTAACTCTTCTAACTGTTTCTGTTATATTTGTGGGTCTTACACCGTCAAGAAGCAACAAAGGAACATTTCTAATTTTGTTCAGAAGGCGTATTTTGCATACTTTGGTATTAAATTAGGGGACCAAGATATATCTTGGGCGTCCCAAGTAGTGTGTGTTGAAGAACTGAGACAATGGTTTAAAGGTAAGAAGAAGTCATTTTGTTCTGCAGTACCCATGATTTGGAGAGAGTCTAAAAATCACAGTGATGACTGTTATTTTTGTTCTTGTTCAGGGCAAGGTTTCAATTTAAAAAACAGGAAGGACATTTCATACCCAACCATCATACGTTCGGCTATTCGCCCTGTACCTCATGGACCTGACTTGCCTATTCCTTCACCTCCGGATACCCTGGACAATATTTTAGACGATTTAGACCAAATATCACATATTAGCAGCGACAGTGATGATGGCTACGATCCAGTTACAAATGACCCTGAACTTTTTTCTCTCAGATTTGAACGACTTAGTACGAGATCTGGGCCTCCCAAAGGACACAGCGGAAGTTTTAGGGTCTAGACTTAAAGAAAGGCATTTGTTTAACTCCGGTGTTTCATTTTCGTGGTACCGATTTAAAGAAAAGGAATTTGTCCCTTTTTATACGCAAGAGAGGGACCTAGTTTTCTGCAACAATATACCTGCAATTTTGGAAATGTTCAAAATTATGTATAAACCAGAGGAATGGAGACTTTTTATCGATACGTCAAAAAGGAGTTTGAAAGCTGTACTTCATCACAATGGTAACCGATATGCTTCTGTGCCTGTTGGACACTCAGTCCATTTAAAAGAATTCTACGAAAATCTTGAGTTTATTCTTAATAAGCTCAGCTACTCTGGCCATAAATGGACCATTTGTGGTGATTTGAAAGTTATTTCTATGTTACTAGGTCAACAAAGTGGTTACACAAAGTTTCCATGTTTCCTCTGTGAATGGGATAGCCGTGACAGGAAACAACGCTACGTGAAGCAGACGTAGCCAATCAGAAAGGCTCTTGTTCCTGGAGTTAAAAATGTTGAAAGACAAAGCTTAGTAGATCCTTAGATCTTGTTTCCACCACTTCATATAAAATTGGGGCTAATGAAACAGTTTGTGAAAGTATTAGACAAAGAAGGAGAGTGTTTCAAGTATCTTTGTGAACAGTTTCCTGGTCTTCCGATGCTAAGCTGAAAGAGGGCATCTTTGTTGGGCTTGCCATAAGAAAACTTTTAAAAGATGAAACTTTTGTCACTAAAATGGAAATGAAAGAAAAAAATGTCTGGAATTAATTTAAACTTGTTGTAACAGGCTTTCTTGGAAACAAAAATGATCTAAACTACAAAGCTTTGGTTGCTGAATTGTTACAAAACTACAAAATATTGGGCTGCAACATGAGTGTCAAAGTCCATTTCCTCCACTCACATCTGGACTACTTTCCAGAAATTCTTGGGGCTGTAAGTGAGGAACAAGGAGAACGTTTTCATCAGGATATATAAAGAAATAGAGCGCAGATACCAAGGTCGTTGGAATGTCAACATCATGGCAGATTACTGTTGGATGTTAAAACGGGAAAATTCACAAGAACACAGCCGAAAAAGTACTAAAAGAAGCTTCGATGGGAAAAGAAAACGTTTTTACAAAGACTTATAATAGCATTTTCAACACATGTGTATCACTATTATTCTTATTTAATCTATTTATCTTTGTTTTTCTTTTTATTTATGTTAAAATAATAAAAACAAATCCAAAATTTTCGTTTTTTTGTACTTTTTTCAAATATTTTACCTTTATTTTGTAGGCAAGCCTTACGGGATAGAAAAAAACCCATGTCATTTTTGAAATCAGCGCAAATAACTAAATAAAGATCAGTTAATAAAATCAAAAGAATTTTTTTAAAAAGTTTTTTTTGCAGACCTGTGTTATCAACGAATTGCTTTTGAAAATCTTTGTGAGCATTTTTATGGGAATCATAGTCTTTGTAAGGTAAGATTATTTAAGGTAAGGTTTATTATTGATTCACATGAATTAGTTTCAACCCACACTAGACTTGTTGAGAGCTCTGTAGTTGAGGGCACCGGGTGATTCACGAAGTCCGTATTAATCCGTGCTGTCATTAGAAGAGTCTCAATAGCATTCCCATCATTGGTCATTAAATTCGGCATTAAGAGAGTATTTTGCAATGTTTTTTTCCGTGCTCAATATTCTCTCATGTACTCTGATCGAGATTTGGCAGTAGCACTTGATGAATTTGCACTATTTTTCTGCTTTTTTGTCTCTTTTTCGACTGGACTTGATACTAGTTTTTCTTCCTTTTTTTTTCTTTCACGAAACTGTTTTCCTCTTTGTGTATTTGATTTAGGCATTCTGACTAGAATTAATAATAATTCAACGCAAATGAAAATTAAAAAAATAAATTAGCCACCGAACATATCGCTATATAGCCAACAATCTAAAGAAAATTTCAAAAAGGCACGATTTTGCTGCGAGAGCTATTTTGTGTACACTGTAATGCTCACAGTACAGCTGATACGACCGTTGATAATGTTCCCGGGTCGTGGAGAAAATGACCCCCAATCGGAAGATGGGAAAGTTGACCAGTAGAAGGCTTAGGCAATTATAAAACTTTTCCACCGATATGACGCAAATCACGTGGTGTCCCCGCTCCCCCTTTTCCTCCCTCGCTTTCTTCTTACTATGGTGACGATTCGGGGAGATGAAGGGGGGGAGACTACTTCCGTTCGCTTTTTCCCTGTTACGCAAAACTGGGCAATTTTCTCATTCATTCTCGTGCCCAAAAAAGTTTCATTTCAAAAAGTTGTTGGTATTCAGTTTCGCCAAATCTCTGGTGATTTTCAATATTTATATATAGGCACACTTTCTTTTCTAGTGTAACCTTTCATCAAACGCAACGGACTTTGTGGAAAAGAATTATAAAATTTTATTTATTATTTTCGCCGCCAAACCCTGGTATATTATAAAATTGCGTTTTTTAATGAAGTTTTAATTTTTTTCGGGCTTCATTTTCAAGTTAACTAAAAACCTAACCTCATATAACCCTAACTTTATCATAACCCTAAACTTAACTTCATATATTGATTGCAAAAAACGGTAATTTTTAAACAAAAAATGTAACAAAAATAAGGCGTAAATATTTCTCGCAAAAAGAGGGAAAAAGGAAAAACACAATTTTTTTTAAAAAAACCGTAATTTTTAAGTAATTTTTTCAATCTTTGTACAGATTACATATAATATCGTTCTACACATGAAAAAAAGTTTCGTGAGATTATTTTTATAAATAGAGAAGTTATTAGGTATTAAAAAAATTTTGAGTATTTTTTGAAAATACGTAAAAAAAAAAAAATTGACATTTAACTTTTTAAATGACTAATTCTAAAAGAGAAAATCATGAATTTTTTTAGTGTAAAATATAATTTCATTAACGCGAAAGAAAATGCAAGCGGAACGATTTAGAAATCATTTTCATATAAACTTACCGATGTTGACTCATTTTAGAAAAAATCGTAAAAAATAGAACGTATGATTATTTTGTAAAATGAATTAAACCATATCGTGGTGAAGTAAATGATCTTTTCGATTCTGTAATTATTTTTTTGGCTGAGTCTCATAAAAAAATTAGATCGTGCTTTAAAAACGTCTGGAAAAAAATGTCGGAGAATTTGAACTTTGCCCCTGGCGGGAAAAAATGGCACTAATTAGGCGTTTTAAAGTTTTTAATTAATATCTTTTTAACTAATTGGAATACCGAAATATAAATAGTCGAAACGGATTCCTCGGATCATTCCCGATTTTTTTGGTACCTTTGGCGAGTTTCTGCGTCGTGCGGTTCGTGAGAAGATATACATACACTTGTTTACCTACGAATTTTAATATTGTAGATGCCATTTTTTTGGTGCTAGGGGCCTGATATTTGGGGGATCGTAATAACTATTGTAATACCATATTTGTTGGGGCGCATCCCCTCGGTGCATTTCCCCCTCTAAAGTCTTTTGGCCAATATCTCGGCACCCGAGCCTCGCAGTCCATTTGCACCTGCCTCATTCGATCCCTCTCTATCTGCTCTTCCAGTTATAATTTCACGCTCATAGGGCTATTTCTTCTATAGTTTTTAATTGTTTTAAATTTTTTTTATTTCCTTAAACTGACAATATCTTGGCTCCTGTTCGAGTCTCGAACTTGAGATTTGAACCCCAACTGTTCCACTTGTCGAGACCCATTCAGTCATCTACTTCATTCCCATTGTGTAGGCATAGGGAGGGCTTAAGCACTAAAATATCATGCTCTCATGTTAATCCTATGGGGACTGGAAAAAAATTCACCCCTAAGGAATTGAGCTTGGGACTTGATTTTTGGAGGTCCGCCATATTTTCGTATTAGCGCAAACTTTACGTGGAATTGGCCCTCTCCGGTGCTCCCCCTACAGGGTTTCCCCAGTAATAACTCGAATCCTATGCCAACTTGGTCGACCGCACCAGCTGGATTCGATTGTTCTCCCTATGAGCATTCAAGATATATTTTTTCAGGACCATATAACCCCATATGTTCACCTATATTTAACATTTTAAAATTATTTTTAAAGTTTTAAATTTTTTTAAATCCCGCATAGCTCCGAGGAATTTGAGCTTCGTTAATGAAATTCAGACCATAGGTTCTCCTCGTTGAGCTCTTTCATCTGTTATAATTCTTGTGTAGCTAGTGGGCCTAGGGAGGCGTTATCACTCAAATTAAAATCCCTATGTTATTCCAATAGGGTTCGATCTCTTGATGACGTCACTTTTTTCTGAGATAGAAGGATGAAACTTTGGAATTCTCTACTACTCGTTGGGATGTAAGTGACCATTTACATCACAATTGCCCCCCCCCCGGGGGGAGTTAGTTTCGTTTTTCTTTTTCGAGCTAGCACCGCCCCATTTGCAACTACAGACTCCGGACCGGTTCGAATAGATTCCTCTTGTGTTTCTTCACAAACAGGCCGAGCTTCGAGTTGCTGGGCACCCTGCTTCTATTTTATTTGATTGTTTTAAATGTTTTAATTATTATTTTAAAATTACCATTACTCGGGGACTCTTCAGGCGGATGTCTTAATGTTCTCAGGAACGATTTTTCCCGCCGAGACATTCAATATTAGGTCTCAGGTATCACATTCGGTTCACCTCATCTCCAGATACAATCTGCTGAAAACCCCTTATGTTATTGGTCCTATTGTCCCTGTGCAGGGGTGTTTAAATTTATTTAAATCGTGATTATCTCGGGTTTGTCTTTTCCAATTGACTTCGTTCAACTCTGCTCGTAACCGCCTTTCGTCCTTGGCCCAGCTTGCTATGCTCAAGATTTTAATCTTGTTACGCGAAAGAAGTATACCTTCTTACGTGCGTTAATAAGTACACACACACTTTTTTTATTTGTTCAGAGCAAAAACATTTGGACATACTTGTGTGATTGCACATTAAATATTTTTAAAGATCCTTTTATACATTTTTAATTAACAATTTGTTGTCAACATCTATAATTAAATCCTTTTGCAGATAAAAGATTCAATCACGGATTTTAAATAAAAAAAAAATATTAGAATTTGTTTCGAGAGGCTGTATTTTTTATGGTATCATTACTTTATGTGTTTCCAAACGTGAATAATTTTAAGGAGGATTTACTTGAAAATCTTTTATCTGATATGAACACACCACGTGTGTGTGAATGATTAAAAACTTAAATTATTAAAAATATTCCTTGTAAATTACACATATGTGTTATTTCTTTTATTAAAACATTATTGCAGTGTAAAACAATTAAAATTTGTTTATTTTGGAGGGATTTATTAAAAGAAAAGCTGATGTAATATAAAATTTCATAATTATAGAAAAACAAGGATGATAGAATTCAAATTGTTTAAATTCCTTTTTATCTCATAAATTGCAGGAAATGTAACTATTAATTTTATATTTTTATTACCTGATACTTCATTTAATGATAACAATATTACAATTGTGTCCAACATTAACACTTGGGTATTTGATAGTTGTGGCGTCACGCTTAATGGTAACATTTAATATTCAGAAGTAAGTTTGGAAGTAATATTTCATTTGTGAATTAAACGCGACTGTATGTGCAGGAAGCCCCCCTTAAGAACATACTTTCCTTAAGCCTCTTACTAACACACTTAAGAACATAACTTTCGCAAGCATTTTTTTTCCTCTTTTGTTTAAATCAAAAGAGAAGCAAGCATAAAATTAGACTGAAACAAAGGTTGTGCTTTTTTTAAACAGATAATAAATTAGGGAAGTAATTTTTTTTGAATTAGGGGTTTCATACGAAAGCATTTAAGGTACATAAATATGGATTTAATTAACCTTTAATTACACTCAGAATACAGTTTTGAGTTGTATGTGTGTAAATATGTTTTTGTTTGGTTAAATTATTTTGCAAAAAATATTTAAAATATATTTCCTTTGTTTTTCAACACTACATGATGAGTAGTTAAGGATAATTAATGAATAACTCTAAGATATGTGCAAACTAGTAGAAGGCACCTTATGACGGCCGCGGTAGCCGAGTAGTATAGGTATCGGACTGTGACTTGCTTTGTCACGGGTTCGAGCCCAGTACCACTAAAAGACCCGCCGTGTAGGGCAGCGATGCACGTTAAATCTGTCGAGAGCTGAAACGTCCTCCCGTTGGTGTGGTAGTTAGGAGAGGGGGTGCCAGCTCAGGTGTCGTCCACGTCACTTGACCATGGTTCAAAATTACGTGGTCCGTCGCCAAAAGCCCTCGTGTAGCTGAACAGTGCGACGTTAATATTCAATCAATCAGAAGGCACCTTATATAATACCGAGATATTCGTACTTTCAAAACTGAATATAGCCTTATCTGCTGGAGAAAAGGTTTGAAATTTTGCATTTAAAGACTCGGAAAAAAATAAAAATGTAAAACTTCTGATATGTTACAATTTTCCTCTTTCACAACTGTATTTAATTATTCCCATTTTTCGTAATGCTACATATAATTAAGAATTTTTTTGTGTGTGCGCTTTGAACTGAAGAATATATAAAAATTTTGGTGTAAAATATATTGATATAAAACTTTGAAAAATGATGAGTAAAAAACTTTTTATCGCTAAATGTTTGAGGCATTTATTCTAAAACTTTATAAATAAGAAATACAAAAATAAATACGGAATGTTATTATATACAGGGTGTCCCAGAATCTCGTGCACAAACTTGGAGGGGAGACAGAGAACATCCTGAGGAACCATAATTAAATAGGGAAGCATGGGTGAAAACGTTACCCTAACGAGATAATGAGACACAAAGACAGTAAGGCCACAACACAGAATGTAGTGTAAAACGCTTTACTACAAACAAAAAACAATAATAAATAAAATAAAAAGCATTACAGAAGGTATGTGAAATTAAAGCCATTGACTTGTATGCACGCATGACACCGTCGTGTTATGAATTGGCAGATTTGTTCGAAAGTAACGGGCGTTTCACGGATCATAGCAGCAGTGATGGATATTTGCGTCACCAGGTTCATTTCAGAATTGATGGACGAGTCGTATACCAGGCTCTTCATGGCACCCCAGAGAAAAAAAATCCAGAGGAGATAAGTCATTGGATCTGGAAAGCCAAGCGACGGGACTACCACGCCGAATCCACCTGTTTGGAAATAACTGGTCCTAATAGTCATGTACACACCTTCCATAATGATATGGTGCCCAGTCCTGTTGAAACCACATGCGACGCCGAACAGGTGCGGGGGCATCGGTAAGCAGTTCCGTTAGTACCTCCTGTAGAAAGATGAGATATTTGTCAGAGTCCAGTCGAGGTGGTAAGATGTATGGGCCGTTTAAACTGTCCCACACGATACTTGCCCATGTATTAACATTGAAGCGTTGTTGTGCGGCACGTGGTCGGGTGCTGTGTAGGTTGTTTAAGGCCCATTTGTGACCGTTGTGCGCATTGAACATCTCTTCAGGTGAAAAGGCTGCTTCGTCACAGCACAACAAGGAAATAGCAAGGTGCATGCCGGCCGGACTTTGGTAAACAAACCACTGTGCAAACGCTACTCAGCGTGGAGGATCATCTGGCTGCAGTAACTGCACTCTGTACATGAAACGGATGAAAGGCTTCGCCCTGCAATACACGATGAAAAATTGTTCAAGATCTTCCAGTTTTAACGGCAAGCACCCGTACCCTGGTACCGATATTTTGGTCCAAATCATGCAATGCTCCCTCTTCAAATATGAGTGTTCATGCTGTTCGTGGCCACTCAGTACTCTCAATCATGACTCTGAAAGATGCATGTTCTGGCAAATTTTGATGCACCTAAGCGAACATTTGATGATTCAGTTGCCATCTCGTTGGATGATTAAGTGGATATCCTCTAATTCATCTTTCGTATAACTATTCATGTTTATTGCGCGCTGGTAGTGTAAGTAATGAGGAACCTTGCGACCTCGCGTACAGTGCCACCTGTCGCTTTTCGTCCATTCTTTCCTATGTAATAATGGCTCTTCACGATGTTTTCTACTTCCCTTTCGAGGCATTCGGGGACACCCTGTATATATAAAGGAAATAACTGAAATACTGCCGTAGAATTTTTATCAGACCAGTGAAAAATTCTTCACGGTAATTTATCAAAAAATTATGTTCTTATTCAACTCTCTTTATCAATAATGCTATATTTCTTAATCAACTCTCATCTGTATTTAAACTATTTTAGTTTCTTCTTAAATGAGCCCAAGTGCGTATGGGATTAGAATGAGCTTTTAATGCACTAAAATTTATCTGTCGAATAAATATAACTTCTAATTTTGATTTTGTTTTTAAACAATTATTACTTAAGTAAAGTAATTATTAATAACTAATTTTAATTATTTTTGTTTCTTAACATTTTGAGCATATTATTTTGTGCAACTTAATAGGATTTTAGGAATTATATTCTTCAGTTTTAATGTAGAAATTCTGATCGTAATGTTGAAATGGCGAAAGTCTAGGAAAGCCTTGTAACTTCCAATTTTAAAAGTTGTATTTCAGAACTTCGTATTCAATTTTCATTTTCTTTGAAAATACGTTGAAATGTACTCTTGGGATTCGAATGCATGTAAGTCACGAATAAACTCACGAAGTTGAGGATTTCACACAATGTTGTTTTCTTTTGAATGTTTAAATTGTTGTACACATTTTTTTAAAACAAGCTTCTTAAATGTGACATGGGTGAATAAATTTAGAACTTTAAGTTATTGTTGCAAAATGCAAGCGATATGCTGTGCATAATTTATTCAAAAAATAAAGATACAAATATCAAAATGTAATTTAAAGTAAAAAATAAGTATTGTTAATAGTAGTGGTAAGTTTTTTGAACATTTATGTACAACAGACTCCAATTAGCTGAAGCAATGCGCTTGAGAGCCCGCTTCGTAGTAGATAACAAGGATAGATTCTACACTTTTTGAATGATAAAAAGAACAATTTTTCAAGATTTTGAAAATGTATTCCTTTTAACATGACAGCCTGACTTTTGAACTTGCCTCTAATGTCATATATATCAAGGCCAATGGGTATTCCAGATTCTAAAAAAAATGACGCATTTAAGATGAATTCATGAATGAATAAATGATAGCTTAAAAAACTAAGAAAACACGCTTTTATTGTAGATCGAACTAAAAAATGAAAAATAAATAATAGTTAAAAAAAAACGTACTTTTTTTTTTTTTTTTATAAAAGTGCAAACACTGTGTTGTGTTTGAACTAAAAGCTTTTTTTTTACACACACGCGCGCGCGCACGCGCTCGTGCGTATGTACAAGTACAAATGTATATATACATGTATATTAAACTGAAACTTTTGTTTTCAACTAAAAAGTAAATGTAAAGTCCCTTCTGTGTACAATATTTTATTCCTTATACAATAGTTTATGTCTAAACTCTTAATTTATTTCTTGTATATGAAATTAATACATAAAAATATAATTCTTTCAATTTTTTCCCCTTAATTTTATATACTTTGTTGCAGGTTCAATGAGGGAGGAGCTCGCTCATATATCGTCTTAGTCATATCCCTGTGGTTAGAATTACAAAGGTCGCTTGTTCGTAGTAAGGGATGCTAACTTAGTGAGGCGTTGATGAGAAATAAGCAAACACTTCTGATTAAATAAAAAAAAAAAAAAAAAAGAAACTAATGTAGTGCTTAATGAAGGGTTGGATGTGATTCTTTTGACTTGAAAAATGATTTTTTTCCAGTACTTTTTCCCAGTTAAAAATTCCCGTTTTTATTATTTAGAATAATATTTTTTAAAATAGAAGTTAACAGTGTCGGTTTATCGATCGGGTGCTTGGGGCTTGGATGTTGCTAGAAGTGCCCGTATAAACTGGACAACCATGTTTTCTTGTTATAAATTTCGATCCGCCAGTGCCAATGGGGCCCGTAGTGCTTCTGCACCCAGGGCTCGTAATAAGCTTAAATCAGCACTGGAGCTTAATTAAGAATAAGTTGTACACACTTGATTAGAAAAATGATGCGTGAGTAACTCATAGAAGAGATTGCAACAGAGTGAGATGGTCGCAACTAGATTCAACTGAAAATTGTTTCGATTCTGTTTCAATCAAAACTGGACGGTAGCTTCGACCTTCATCAACAATTTTCGAACGGCTTTGCAAAAATTCTTCATTCAATTGTACACTGCTCTCTATAAACATGTAACATTTTTTTATTAATACTTTTTATTCAAGTCCTTTCACCAACAAAAATCGGACCACAGCACGCTACTCTTCTATATAATCCAGTGCTTCTCAAACTTTCAATACTGGCGCCCCCCTTTTCAATCACAATTTTTATCGCACCCCCCTTATACATTAATAATGTACTGAATGCAATAATAATGCACTTTTTTTACGCTAAATCAATAATCTTAATTATAAACCGTACAAATTCATAACATAAGTATTAAATTTTGTATATGTTGCTTCTAAGCAAAAAATAATAAATAATAAATAAATAAGTAATAGGATAATTATTATGTTATTTTTCCTTTCTCTAATTTTTAAATTGGAACATATTGCAAAATGCGGTGGCTGCTTAGAAGACAAAATATAGATATCAGCTTTTTTTTTTAGAAAGAACTCAGTGGGTCAATTTCTAATCATTAGCATTCCTTTGAAAAATTTGCTCTGTAAGACAGGCCCATGGAAGTCGCTAATACTTATTAAACTTGTTCTTAATTTAGTATTAATTAATTAGTTACAAAATACTCTGTGCAGCACTGATACATTAAATGTATACCGGCTGAAGTACCCGCTATTTGCACGAGTTCATTTATAAGAAAATAAAACATTATTGATATAATCGCTGAATTTTAAGGAGAGTTAAGCCAAGTGCGCGATAATGTTTACAAAAATGTAAAATTATATTTTTAAATCATTGCTCAAATTATAATTAGTTTTAAGTGAACTGTAATTTTAAGCCTCAGAGAATTAGCATTTAGAATTGATGTTGAATAATGAACAATAATATAAAATTCCGATGAAAAATAATTGTATTATTTTTAATACTTAAAGTGAAAAGACTTCAGCATGTTTTAACCCTGGAGCAGTCACGCACTCGATACTAATGGTCGAGTGGGGTTATTGAGTCACCCCAATCTTTTTTTTTTATAATTATTTTTACAGTACACAATAAAAATCGTAATTCCAGTGAACAATTTAATTAAGAGAAAATATACTCACCTACTTTCAAGGACACAGAAAATATTTCGGAAAAAAAGTTATCACACCGGGAACTCAGTCAAAACAAGTACCTTAAGATTGTAAAAAAAACGTTGTCACTCCCAAAAAAGAGGGAGATATGTGACAAATATATTTTAGTTTACACGTTAAGACTGTCAAACAGGAGGATAGTGTCAGAGCCATTGGTAACAATTAAACAATTTTGCCAGAATTACCGATTTCGTGCACTCTGTGCTCGGCGTGACAGCTCTGGATTAAAAATGTATTTATTACGATATGGATGTTCAAAAAAAAGTATGTAAATCGTTTTTCATTATGCTTTATATGTTTGGGAATAACTCATAGAAATAAATCTTGGCCAAGTAATCCTTCAAAGTGCTCTCTGTGCTTTTCCAAAAATCATAAAAATATTTTACAAGGAAAAAATCGCGGCAGAAATAGTTAATTTTCAACTTCCCTAAATGAAAAAACAAATACATAAGAGCAGGGACGTAACTTACCGTACAAGTAAGTTCGAAGGTCAAACCGCAGCAAATACATTCTGCTGCCTACAGCTGATTACAATAATATAACAGTGATGAACTTTTCATCCTCATAAATTTTTTTTTGATTATGGCTCTGAATTTTGTCTTTCCTCTAAGAGAGTAACATTTTCGCTTTGAAAAAAAAACGTTATAAAAAAATCTCTAATCATGGGATTACAGCAAATCTAATAAAACGTTTTTTATTTGGTCATAGTATTAAAGATAGCTAAAAAATGAGGTTTTGAAGTAGAAGCTTTTATTTTTGATGATGTAAAATCGCAGATCATATATATATATATATTATTTCCGTGTAAATGTGTATATTTTTTATTATGTCAGAAATGTTTTTGTTTTACTTCATTTTAGTAAATAAATTTTTTTAAACTTTTATTTTCGATATGCTCACGCCCCCCTTGTACGTTTATCTCGCCCCCCAGGGGGTGCACCCCACAGTTTGAGAAACACATATAATCCTTCATTACCATCACCATTTTTGAAAATGCATGACGTATGCGTATAAATGCTACCTACTCAATATGAATTGAATATTATAAAGCTGTATGCGGCTGCCACCTGTCACTATTATTTGGGGATATCTGTTTGTACTTTTAATCCTGCCATATGCATTTGTGACCTACTTAGTTGCATACTCTCATATTAATATATATATGAATAAAGGCAGAGGTAAAATAATACAAATTGAAACATTTATTGATAATTAATCATAACAAATTATTTGATGAACAATTCTTTGAATGGTGTACAGTGTTACTATTTCCTTCAAGACAAAACTAAACATATTTTCTGTGGAGCTAGAATTTTTTGTTTACTTTAAAGTAAGAAATATATATTTTAAGCGAATGTTTGATACTTCGGGATGCAGATCATCTGAAACATCGCGGAAAAGGGAGGTATTTTTTTTGTACAGTATTGTATTCTGATAGCGTTTTTCCAAAAAGAGTTGCATTTTTGGTGATTTTCAAATTTTAAGATATTTTTATAGGATCTGCGACTCACATTTTTTATAGGACTCACACTATATGTGAGAAATCGTATTCTTGTTGGTAACGCTATGTTATTTTTATGTTTTTGTCAGAAAATGTGGATGTTTTAATGTAAAGAATTCATAAAAATTGTTGAATTTTTTCTTGGAATGCAGAAATAAGGTTTTCCCCTCAAAATAAGTTCATGCATTTGTATAGGGTTTTGAAAACTTCAGGAATTAAAAATTTCGAGTTCGTCATCCGACTACTTTCGGAACCGTGATATTAAAAAAGATCATAAATGGACAGTTTTCATTATATTCAGAGTCACTTAGAATACACGTATAAAATTGTTTTAAGGACATTTTGACAAAAAACAAATTATTTAAATACAATATTTTTGGCAAAAAATGAACTTCGAATAACCTTTTTTTCAAAATGTTTTCATTTTATAAAAATGCTTAAAAAATATTAATATTTTGCTTATATTAAGTTGTAAGGAGTGCCCTTCTCCTAGATTATCAGCGTGAGCTAGAGGTGTAGGAATAAATGAAGAACCAGAAGCTGCCATAATCTGAATATTACTTTATTAAGATCTTAACGTAAACCAATAACAGAATAGGTAATAATATGATATGTGAGAGAATCTACGGTGGCGAAACACATAGTATATAATAACGAAATAACGTAACCCGAACCACTATCAATACTAACTAACTCGCCTAAGCTTAATTTCAATGTAAACACAGATCCGAATATTCAAATGGTAACTCCTACCTTATTGTCCAATGAAACAACAATCTATCTGATTCTAGCTGAAGTTGCGGTTCACTGGCGTAGAATAGTATCTACCTTGACTACAGGTTCTCTGTCACGAGTAACCTCTCTTGACTATCACTTAACTTCTCGAAATTCTCTTCACATTTGCAACACGGACTATCATAACACTCCCCTGATGCCACATCGCTTACTCTAAGCTTCTGTTATTTAAAAGCTTCCTAATTTGCATCTTTCATTCCCGTTTTACTTCTCGAGTTGGTTGGAAAAGAATTGCCATTTATTCTGGAACCCAAAAGGACATGTTAATGAAAAAAACGCGTGAGCCCGTCACAAAGTAAAGACTTCTTCACAGAGTCTGAACTATGATTTTTGAAAAATTCACACTATTTTCAGAGTTACAACCAATTGAAATAATTATTAGCTTTTTTTCCTTAAAATTTCTCCCCTCTGTTGTCGTAAAACATAGATAAACCCACTTCTAAGTTATATATTTCAAAAAATCTAGTTCAACCTCTGTACAGAGGTCTGAGCTATATACAGGCAAAATATTACTATAATAGAAGTATTTTTCACAAAAGGAGAATATTTTGAAAATGGGTCATTTTATGTTCATTTTTTGTCAAAATTTTGTACTTAAATAATTTTTATTGTAATACTATTCTTAAAATGATTTTATAAACATTTTCTAATCTATAAGTGACACTAAATATCATAAATATTATTCATTTACACGCTTTTGCAAATTCACGGCTCCGAACGCAGTCGGATACCTTAAGAAAATAAAATCTGATAACACACGCTTACATTTTTCTTTTATCTATATAATTTATAATTTGACTCTTTTACCTATCAATCCAGTTTATTTTCGGTTCATATCTTGTGAAAATGATTGCAAAGATTGTATTGGACATCATTACACTTTATTGATTTTTTTCCATAATTTTTACCAAATGGGAATGAGGGAAAAATGTATGACTTTTTTAGACACATTCAGCTATATTCTTCAAATTAATATTTCACGAAGAAAAAAAAATTCCTATTTTAAAAAAATCCAGCAATATTTAAACTCTTGAAGCTACAAGTATAAATACAATATGGGTGTATTTTTTTTTTAAAATTGAACTGCAAAGGGTATATTCTTATGTTAAATTTTTGGTAATGAACTATTAACAAAATTTTGGTAATGATTTATTTACAGAATATATTTAGTTCTCTTAAAATAATAATAATAATAATAATAATAATAATAATATTCATATCATAAAACTTCCTTCCAAATAATGTAAGGTAAAATAGTTTTTTGCTCAACTTTAAAAATGGGAGAAAAATAAAGAGTTAGTTTATTTTTTATTTCTTAAGAAAGTAACTTTTCAACAAAAAGTTTCAACAAAAGTTTTCAACCGTTTACAAAAATTTTCAGTAATTGATAAATATTTTTTGCCAATAAAATTTTTCTTTGAACTAGACAAATGCGCAAGGATAATTTTGTAAATTTCTACTTAAATTTCCAGATAATGTAAGTACTTTTTTCGTGATCCACTTTCTTAAGTATATAATAAATTTAAAAATTATTATGAAATTTTTTAAATGCTTAGAGAACTGAGAATGGTCAAGTTTGAATATTTTTTAAAAAATAAAAAGAGATACACACACACACACACACACACACAACTATTTTACATTTTTAATAAGGCTTCATGGAATCTTAAAGAAAGTTTAACAACAGCATAAAATTCTACGTATGCAATATCTAAAGAAATTTCTAAAAAATATAATAATTTTTCTGTGACGCACACCGAAACTATACAAAAATGCGTTCACTAAAAGAATAAAAGGGTCACACGCTATGGAGCAAAATTTGAATAAGTAAACCAAAAACTCTAATTTATTCAATTAATTCTTAATTTATTTTTCTGGAAATCGCATGCAATTTCGTTTTATATGATTTTTACGTTAACAATTAATGATAAATCTTAAAAAAATTTTTAAAAAAATGTTACAAATAATTTATTTGTCTTATATAAAATACAACAGATAATTATACTACATCATTCAGAACATTTTACAAGCATCAATCAATGTTTTAAAAAAATTTTCTGAATGACATAATGACATTAATTAGAATCTAATTATTCATTCCGGAAATAGATTCTAAAGTAGAAACTAGGTTTAAAAAATGCATAAGCCCTAAAATATTTCGCTCCAGTTTCATCTTAAAGAAATAAAAATATCCGGAAATTAATTACGAAAATAATTAAAAGTGCTTTGGTAATAAATTAATTTCCCCTAGCAATAACTCTTTTTGACTCACATCAGTTATATAGATATTAAAAGTAAATAAACTTCAAGTATAAAATTCTTCTTTTTAACTTTAAAATATTAATTACATCACAGAAGCAAATTAAATTACCTAAGTATACATAATATTCATTTTGAGGAAAGTAGGCTAATCCAAATAAGAGATATAATTCAGAATAAATACAGGTCTTTTTTAAAAAAAAATAGTTCTTTTATAAAATAATTTTTTTTAAAAATAAATTCATTCTCACTTTTCAACACGATAAAAAGTAATTAGTTTTTCCGTGTTTCTAGACAATAGATTTCTTGTAAATAGTTTTAAAGTTTTTTAAATGGATGGGAATGTACATTCATTTCATTTCTGGTGATTGTTTTCTCTCTCCACATTTAATCTATTTTCATTCTGTTAAGAACATTGTTACAACACGTGACTTGTGTATGATCATTCAATTAAACAAATTGTAAGCACATAGCAACTGTGTGATGATGTACATTGTTTCAGAATTTTTATTCCTTTATTGAAGTTAGCGTTATGAAACATTTGTATTAAATTAAGAACATAATTTATTTAAACTCTGATACTTTATTTTCATTCAAGACAAGAGCATTGATAAATGATCAAATGCAACAATATTTTTGAATGAAAATGGTTTTTCTCTAACATAACTATAGCTTTTTAAATTATCTTTATTTTAAACTTTTACATAATCCTTACATATAATGATAATTCTTTAAATTGAAATACAAATTTTCAACAAATGAATGTCATGGTTCATCACCAAGGGCCTTCATGTTTCTTTTGAGTGCGACGTTACTTAACATTCAATTATTCAACTGGTGAACTTTTCTGCAATATTTTTTTTCTTTGAACCACCTTAAAAAATCAGATTATTTAAAAGTTTTTTTAGTAATATATTAATAAATAATATATATTTTTTAATGTTTAAGAATATGCATCTTTCATGAAAGGTGCTTCTTCAGAAAAATTCATTTTACCTATTTTTATTTTATTTCATGCTTAGGAAGACATGTTTATCATAATATTTAGTTCTGAAATGACAGAAGATACATTATTTATTAAAGTTGGAGTTTCATTTGAAATATATATCATATATAGGAATTGAAGAAAAAAAATCAAATCAATGTCCCATACACTAAAGCAGTGTTTCTCAAACTGTGGGGCGCGCCTCCTGGGGGGCGCGAGCATATCGAAAATAAAAGATTTAAAAAATAATTAGTTTACTGGAATGAATTAAAACAAAATTCTTTCAGACATAATAAAATTGCACTTTTACTCTGATATAATTTATAGGCACGCGCGCGCGATATTAAGTCAGCAAAAATAAAAACTTCTTTAATACCTAATTAGCTATCTTTGATCCTAGAACCAAATAAAAAAACTTTTATTTGATTTGCTGTAATCCCGTGATGAGAGATTTTTTTTATTACGCTTTTTTAACTTAGCATACTACTCTTTCAGAGAAAAAACAGATCCCAGACCCATAATCGAAAAAATTTAGGAACGTAAAAAATTCATCACTGTCATTATTTTTGAAATACTGCACATTATAGCTGTAATCTGTTTGACCTTCTAAGTTATTGGTACAGTTTGTTGTGACCTCTCTCTTATGTGTTTGTTTCTCATTTAGGGAAGTTGTAAGGATTGTATTTCTCTGTTACGCTTTTTTCCATGCAAATAATGTTTTATGATGTTTGGAAAACCACGGAGAGCACACACACACACACAAGCACATGAAAGATTACTTGGCCAAGACATTTTTATAAATATTCTCAACGTATAAAGCATAACGAAAAACGTTTCACACAATTTTTTTAGCAGTAACATACATACTATTATCATAATGAATATACTTTTTACCCGGAAGTGGTCGCGCGGGACACACAGATTACGAAATCGTTAATTCTGGCAAAACTGTTTATTTCTTACCAAAGAAAAATTGAAAAATCCTTGAAAGTAGGTAAATAAACTTTCTCTTAGTTAAATTATTCACTGGAATCATGATTTGTATCGTGTACAATAAAATAATTATAAAAAAAAAGGATTGGGGTGACTCAATAACCCTGACCGTATCGAGTGCGCGCCTGCTCCCGGGTTAAAACATGTTGAAGTCTTTTCGCTTTAAAAATATTAAAAATAATATAATTATTCTTCATCGATGTTTTATATTATTGATCATTATTTAACATCAGTGGCGCACACAAGGGGGTGGCCGGACCCCCCCCGCAAAGCCCTTGATTTTTTTCCGATTGATTATAATTCTAAGTTTATAGTACGCAAAATTTTGTTAAGTATTTGTTATTAATGATTAATTTTATTAATTAATGCTAATTATTTATTCAAGAATTAGTTTTTTACTGTGTTTTGTTTCCGAAAATCGACAAAATCAAAAGGAACCTGATACAAGGTTAGTGAACTTTCGACCCCGGACCTCCCCTTGAAAAATTCCTGTGTGGTGCTACTGTTTACCATCAATTATAAATGCTAATTCTGTGAGGCTTAAAATTACAATTCGCTTAAAACTAATTATACTTTGAGCAACGATTTTAAAAAAATCATTTTACGTTTTTGTAAACATTGTCGAGCACTTGGCTTTGCGCTTCCCTTACAATTCAGCTATTATATCAATAATGTTTTATTTTCTTATAAATGAACTCGTGCAGAGCGGGCACTTCAGCCGGTATACTTTTAATGTATCAGTGCTGCACAGAATATTTTATAACTAATTAATTAATACTACTAAATTAAGAACAAGTTTAATAAGTATTAATGACGTCTATGAGCTTGTCTTGGAAAGCAAAGTTTTTATAAGGAATGCTTATGATTAGAAATTGACCCTCTGGGTTCTTTTTCTATATTTAGCAGATATCTATATTTTGTCTTCTATGCAGCTACCGACCGCATTTTGCAATATGTTCAATTTAAAAATTTGAGAAAGGAAAAATAACATAATAATTATCCTATTATTTTATTTATTTATTTTGCTTAAAAGTAGTATACGAAATTTAATACTTATGTTACTAATTTGTATGGTTTATAATTAAGATCGCCTATTGTAGCTTTAGCGTCAAAGTGCATTATTATTGCATTCAGTACATTATTAATGTATAAGGGGGGCGCGAAAAAAATTGTGATCGAAAAGGGGGGGCGCCAGTATTGAAAGTTTGAGAAGCACTGCACTAAAGTGAAAGTAATGAATGTAAACAGGAAAACGTAAAATGTTTCATATATTAGTAGTATGATCTACATCATATTGATTTTCAACCTTATACGATTGAGTCTAAGTAGAATTCCTCGCTGTTACTCCAATCTGCCTGAACATGATACCAGGTCTCAGTTCGATGGTTGAAAAAGCCTATCTGCAAAACTAACAAATTCCGTTCGAATTGCAGGTTGAGATACCCTTATTGAAAAGTGTAATAGACTCGTAATCAAGAGGTAACGGGTTCTCACTTCTTTCTTCTTTGTGTATTAGGGTTTCTTTCCAAGGATCTTGGGAAATCGTAAGATTTTCATACTTCTTGTATTAACCGGGAATCATACTTGGTTTAGGGAAATTCCTGGGAATAACATGTGACTGAAATAATTAGTGAGATAGCTATTTTTGATTGGATTGTGAATTACGACCTCCGAGAGATATACATTTTAGCTGACTGTGGGTTTGCAATTTAGAGACCATTGGCCCCTGAATTCTTTGGAAGGAGAAATGTTCGTTGGAACCCTCAGTGGTGAGTAAAAGTGTAATAAGAGAAAATAGAACGACCATGTAGGGTTGGTGAGAACTTTTCCAGCTTGAAAAAGTAAATATGTAGAACTATTTGCCTTGATCAGTTCCTCTGTCTGTCGAACATCATTTCGTCAAATAAAGTTATACTTTTTAAAGGAACGTCATTTCATAGTGTACTAGCTCGTCCAATTTGATAAAGTTCTGATATTTGGCTTTATTTGTCTTTTGATAAAGTAAGTGCTAATGCTTAAAACTGATACTTATTTGATTTATTTATTTAATATTTTTTTTCGGATATTTTTTTTTCGTTTTAAGTTATACAATTGAATCAGCAATTTGAGGAAGGGAATAAACTCGAAATCTATTAAAGGCGATTTTTTTAAAAAAAAAAATCTTGCCAATTTTCTTAATTGTTATTTTTTCTTAAACAAACTTTTGTGTGAGGTTCTTGCAATATATTTATGTAACAAAAATATATAGTAATTTTATAAACAAAGAAATCAGTTACACAAATAAAATCTCTTACAAGCAGCAAATAAAAATTTTCAAGTATTTTTTATTATTCCTCTCTTTATGTTAGAGAAAATGGAACACATGTGAGTCAATAAAAAGAACGTTCATTTTAATAGTTTTTTTAATATGAAATTTTTGTCAAGATTTTATTTTGCAAACTTTTTCATTATAACATTTTTTCCAGGTCGTTTACAATCAAATAAGTTGAGTGATAGAAGCATATATTGATTTTATGTGAGTTTCCTCTTAAATCATATTTTCAAATTGAATAATTAACATATTTTATTTGTGTGTATTTCTTAGTTTAGATGTATATAAACTTTGGAATATTTCATATAATTATTATTGAAGCCAATTGAAAATAGCTTGTTCTTAGAGTTTTTGAAATTTTGATGCATTCCCGGGAATGACTGTTATGTTCCCATGAAGGACAAGAGACCAGGAAATCAGAAACCCTACTTTAAATGTCAAACAGTGGATCCGAATAAGCTTATATAAATTATTTGACACTTGAAGTCCTTCCGTTGAAGTGATGTGGAAATAAAGAGTCACCTGATTATGCCATCTCAACTGCCATTTTCGTCATTGCTTAAAGTTGAGATCATCGTTAGTCTCTTTCGTATTACTTAAAGTTCGACGTCAATGTATAAGTAATTAAGCTGTATATTAATATTATTTATATACTTACAAATAATAGTATTATCTAATAATATTACATTTATCTATTTATTAATATTTTCTATTAATAAGTGTGTCTTGTCTGTTAACAATAAATCTATTAATAAATAAAAAAAATATTTAACTTTGTTTTTTATACAAATTCTTCAAGCTATAGCTTTTTTTAAAAAAAATTTCGAATTAATTATATTATTATTGATTGACTTTATTATTCAGATTAAATACACAAACAGGAATGGAGGTAGAATTAGTCACATTGATTTTTCTAACTTAGTTTATTGATTCAAATTGTATTTTAATGCTTCTCAGTTGTAAAAATTATCGGTTATGATTTCATTTCTTAAATGATATGGTTAAAAATTATTAACAACTTTTAATATAAAATGAAGCAGATAGTTTAAGCAACGGATGAATCTTACAAATGGAATAATTAAATACATGATAATTATACAGCAATAAGATTTACTTTTTAATGGATATCAGTTTTGTAAAAGGAAAAAAAAAAGCTTTCAAGGTAATTAAACTCCAAGAAATAGCGAAATATAAAATTCATAGAAAATACTTTCATAAAATACTATATTTTAGCATAATCTAAATTTCAAACTATTGAAGATGGACTAAAGTTTGATTCTAATCAATGGGCATGGAAACAAATTAAGAACATGGCATCTAAATTTTAAATATTAAGGTTTATTTTAAAGGAAAAAAAAAAACATTTAAAGAAAAACAGTTAGTATACAGTTAGCAAACACTCGGACATACTTCACTCCGTCGTACCCAAATACCGAATGAATTCTTTTCTAACCCCCAAGGGGGGAAGGGAATTTCCGTCCCCTGTCCAGCCTGACCACATGGTGAAACTTCACATTCCACATTCCAAGGGGGGAACTAACCATCCCCTGTAGCAGGTGTTAATGGACCTTTCCACTCCTACACCTCCCCTTATAAAGCTCATCCGTCATTCCAGGACGATGCAGCTGAAAAGAAACTATAAAAAACAAAACAAAACACATGCATACATACATGGCAAGCAACGAGATAACGAGAGAAATTTTTTTTGTCACGTGAAAAGAGCTTGTGCTAATACAACTCCCAAAAAATAAATTTACAAATCACATTAATATGCTAGAAAATTAACATCCAAACAAGATACAACCACAAATAATACTCAAAAATATTACAATATAAAAGACAAGTTACTAAAAATATTGCACAAAATCTAAAATAGTTATACAACATGTATTAGCAAAGCATATTTAGAAGCCAAAGTTTTAATCTTTAGCAGTTTTCAGAAATTATGGTACAGTAAAACGTTAAGTGTATATATAATCATTGGCTTAAATCTTATCTCTTTAACAGAAGCCGGCAACCTGGATAATTTATTACTTTTACATGCGTAAGCCTTCAGCCAAACGTTAATTATTTTATTGTACCAGGTTTAAACATTTAAAAAACTCATATATTACTGATTATCACTCACTTCATATATTACTGACGCACAATATCACTTAAAATATTACGGATACACAATAATCACTTAACATATTACTGATACACAATAATCACTTAAAATATTACCGATATGCACAACTTAATCTATTCCTGCCTGGAATAATGGAACACTACAAAATATTTCAGTAGTTTTTCTCCAATTTAAACTGATAATATTTTTTTTCACATTAATCGAAAAATACTATGCGTACATAAACACAAAATAATTTCATTGACATGAAATAAGTATTATTCTTTAGCATTAAATTTTCAATAAACCCAATTGCTATTCACTGACGTGAATTTATTATTCTGCATTACAAAAATAAATAGTGGCCGCGGTAGCCGAGCGGTATAGGTATCGGATCCTGGCTTGCCTTGTCACGAGTTCGAGCCCAGTACCACTAAAGACCCGCCGTGTAGGGCAGCGATGCACGTTAAATCTGTTGAGAGCTGAAACGTCCTCCCGTTGGTGTGGTGTGGTAGTTAGGAGAGGGAGGTGCCAGCTCAGGTATCGTCCACGTCACTTGACCATGGTTCAAAATTACGTGGTCCGTCGCCAAAAGCCCTCGTGTAGCTAACAGTGCGACGTTAATATTCATTCAATCAATCAATACAAAAGTAAATAAATACAATATCATAAAAAACATACAATCTTTCCACGTTAATTTTCAACTATAAAACTGTTTCAAATAACTCGTATATTTTACCAATTTACATTGCTCAATGCATCAAAATACGAATACAATTAACCAATTATACGTATTGAACCACTTGGAATATATAGCTTAATGAATTTCCAAAACACTCATAAAATACAATAAGTAATTCGGGTAGTTACTTATCAACAAAAATCTTATATAGAATTGTATAAAAAAAATGTTAAATACACATATAAATCGCGAACTGATGTTCGAACTATATCTGTCCGAGTGTAACACAAATATCCTGAATGCAGGAATAACTGACTTTAGAACTGATGTTCTAACCCTTACTAGCAAAAATGATAAGTTATACACTGATGTATAATAATTTTAATTTGAACTGGTGTTCGAAATTTTATAACTGCATGGATATGCACTAAAGTAATATACTGAGAGAATTAATAATTTTTAAGCTTTCCTTAATTTATAGAACTGATGTTCTAAAACTTACTTTCCATTGATATGGAACAAGAATAATAAAATATGTACTGATGTATATAATAGTTCAAAATTGAACTGGCGTTCAAAAATTTACAACTGCATGGATATGCAGAGCAAAAAAAAGTACACTGACGTATACAAAAATAAAATCAAAATTCTCTTTTAATAAAATGGATGTTAAACAGTATAATTTTAAAAATTTATCTCGTCTTACATTACAGGGAGTTGCAAGCAAAAACTCTTACCTGATTCATTTCTTTGCGGGAATTCAAAAAACTCGAAATTTCAGGTTCTAACTAGTCCAGTTTGGTTTGCGCCACTAAGGCTACATCCTACCGGCTGCGCCACTAAAGTTTGATTATAATCAAGGGGCATGGAAACAAATTAAGAACATGGCATCTAAATTTTAATTACTAAGGTTTATTTTAAAGAAAAAAACATTTAAAGAAAAACAGTTAGCATACAGTTAGCAAACACTCGGACATGACTTCACTCCGTCGTACCCAAAGACTGAATGAATTCTTTTCTAACCCCCCAAGGGGGAAAGGGAATTTCCGTCCCCTGTCCAGCCTGACCACATGGTGAAACTTCACATTCCACATTCCAAGGGGGGGAACTAACCATCCCCTGTAGCAGGTGTTAATGGACCTTTCCACTCCTACAGATGGATTAGATATTTTCTGTAGTAAAAAGAAAATCACTGTACACAGGCCCCTTTTTTTCTATTTAACCCTTTATTTACAGCTTTATGATTCACTGCAGAGTTTTTCATGCAATATTTTTTTTTCAATCACTACATTAAAAATTAAAGGATATACATAAATGAAATACTCTACTTTAGGAAATTTAATTCGTTAGAGCTAATTTTAATTAAATTGGGGTACTTTAAAGTACCTTCAGTCCACAAAGGTCTCAAATATTCTTATAACACGAAAAGACCGAATGACTTTTTTAACGCAGTTTTAACTCTTAAAAATGCTAAATAACCAGAGAACACTAATATTTTACAGCACAAAATATTTATTTTTAAAGATTATTAAATTTTAAAAAATGTGTTTACTTTTTTACACATAAAAATAGCTTTGACACATAAACTTAATTTGATGCTATTCAAAGAAATAGTTTTTCTTTTCATTAATACACAAAATTTCATTACACGTTGTGCATTTTGAGAGGGTATTCAATTGAATGTTTTTAAAGCACTGCATCCTGGGATAGGAAATGCCTTTTTTTAAAATGAACTACTGCACCTTGAGTTTCTTGAGTTAATTCAGTTTTCTAATCGTCATTTTAAGAATATAACGAAAATTCCAGCAGATAATTTGCTAAGACTTCTTCATCTATTAATACATCATTGATTTTAGGTAGTAGGTTCTCTGTAATAAACCCAAAGTCTTTTGAAGACAAAGTTTCTTTTTTTCAGACATTCTAAGAAAAGGAAATAATAATAATAAAAACATCCCCTTGAAAATCTCCTATTATTGTTAAATATCAGTTACACATAAAGAAATTAAAATGTTTTTTTTTAAAATAAAAATTTATATTTCATTTTATTGCATGGCAGAAAAAAACACACACAAGCTCAGGTTTAAAGTTAAAAAATACATTAAAATAAAACAACAAAAAAGCAAAATAAATAATTTAAGCTTAAAGAAATACCAAAAAGAAAAAAGCACAAGTATATTGAACTATAGTGATGACTTTACAACACAACAAAAAAACAACAATAAGCCACACGGTCGAAACAAAACTAAGTTCTTGCTCCAACATCCAGTGGGCTGTTGATACTTATCAGTACCACAAAGTTATTCAAGTGTGAAATTAATTATATACATTGATCGCTTAAAATTTAATAGTTAAATCGTTTTCTAAGGTCTTTCTTAACATTTTAAAAATAAGACACATGCATTTTGACATTAACTACTTTTTCGGAACAAAAATGACAATCTTCGCAATCCAATCAAACTGTCCTGAAAATGCAATTTCTGCTATAAAACTATTCGTCTACCCCACAAAAATACTCATCATAGAACCCGTGTGGCCATATATCTTGAAAAAGTGGATTTTAAAGGAATATTCCTGTGCTAAGTATCGTCAGAATATTCGTAAAAATGGTTATTCTATGTAATTTTAAAGTGAGTAGTACTTATAAGTACCATCGTTAGATAAAGGGTTAAATCTACATATTAATTGGAGCTAAAGAAATAAAAATAATAAACAGCAAAAGTATTTCTCTCTTATTATTAGAAAGCGACTAGAGAAGCATTTTTTATACTTCTTTTTTATATTTTTATATGTCTAAAAATATTTTTATTTAACACTACCGCGAAATTTCAATGATTTTTTAAATGAAAAAAAAAATTCAACTTGCATTTAGCATATGTTATTATAATACTAACACCTTAATAATTATATTATTATACTTGAATTTTAAGTTTTAAAAATAATTTTTACAAGTAGTTTTAATTGAAGTTAAAATTTCTTGCTATTATATGCCTACAAAATAAATTATAAATTGAAAATGGCACAGTTCCTTAAAATACTCAGAGAAGGATAGTTCTTAATTCAAGTCCCTTATTCATTTTGTCACGAAACAAGCAGTTTGAACTTATGCTTTGTTTAATATTTCAACTTTCCTGTGCTAAGGATTTAGCTGAGTCCACATTGTTTGCAGTATCTAAATGTCATTCACTTACGAGCTCGTATACTCTTACGTGTAATTGATAAAGCTTTGAATTTCTCAAAGATTTTGAATAATTGAGAAATTAATTACTCAGAATATTCTCCATGCATCAAGTTGTTAAATTCTGTTACTTGGGCAAACTGAAGAATGAAGGAAAACACACACACAATTTAATTTTCTTAATATTGGTTAAAGTAACTTGAATTTTTCTGTTTTATTAATTTTCCTCTTTTATATTTAAAATTATTAATAGTCGTTATAAAGAAATGGAAACCAGTTGAAGAGCATTAATTTCATTTAGCTGCTACTTTTTATGAAAAGTATGGTTTTTTTTTATAAATATATAATTCACAGTTTGCTCTTCAAAACAGTGTTCATCAGTCTCAATAATCAGAGAATGTCTACTTTGGGTCTTAAGAGTTACATGCATTAAGATTTTTAATTCATCCATTTATAAAATAATTCTAAAAGGAAATGCTATATATGATTTACATCGTTTTGAAAACTAAATACCGTAAAATCCGGCGTATAACGCTCACCTATACTTTCAAGCCGAATTTTTTAATTTTTAGGTATATTCGCCGTATAACCCGCATCCCTTTTAACTAAGAAATCTGAAATATTAATATATATTGATTCTATGTTTTGAAATAATTTATTTGAGGTATTATCCCAGATTTGAAAAAATAGTATGTTCTAGAACTACAACTCTTTTAGTTCGTAAGGGAAGTCATTTCTTTTAAATAAACAGTGTTTAGATATATGTAGAAGTAAATTTTTATTCTTAGGACCATCTCTTGTTATTTTAAAGCTATCGTTTTTATACCCGGCGTATAACGTGCCCCCTTAAGTTTCGATCTTATTTGTTGTGCTCAAAGTGCGCGTTATACGCCACCCTCGTGTAGCTAAACAGTGCGACGTTAATAATCAATCAATCAAGCAAGCAAGCAAGCGCGTTATACGCCGGATTTTACAGTAACTAAAACATCCGAATGCTCTTCAAAAAATGTGATTCTTTTCTTTTTTAAAAACCATAAACAAGGGAGCTTTTTGCTTGTGGATATTGTTCCGTAACAAAAATATCCTTTTAGTAGATTTCCATATTTATAAAGGAAACTCAGTTATTTTTTATTTTTTAAAATTATATTTGAGTGAAAGTATACTAATTTTATTTTTAATCTCATTAAGAGTTTCAATGAAAAAAAAACGTTTTACGATTTATATCATTATTTGCTTAGCATATCGAGATAAATTTTTTAAATAATATTTCTAGGAATAATTTGGAGTTTTTGTGAAAGTCAAAAAATGTAATTTTTTAATGTGTATTTTTAATTAGCTGTTTTTTAAAAATTAGGTTGGCATCTTTGGCATACAGTTTTCTACAAAAAGAGGTTTTTTTTTAAAAAACAACATTTAAAAAATAAGAATTTTTACATGTAAAGCTGGTTTTCCTTTTAGGCTAAAGAATTAAATTTCTGAAGAAATGATAGTTTACTGAAATGTAAAACAAAGAATAGCTAGCTTTTTTTATGCGTTTTATTTTAATAATTATGTGTATTAACTTAATATCTTCTACTTATATTTAGTTACCGAAATGACATTGCGTATGAAAAATACGAAAACAATGTGCCTTGCACAGAATCCGACATCACAAATCTGAAGAATAGTGCTTTCTGAAGCCATCTTGTAATGGGACTGAGCTGCAACTTACTAGAAGGAGCTCAAAATAAAGTCATAGGGTAAATTCTTTGTGCCATATGGCACATAAGAAACAAAGATTTTAGGACAGTTGTTAAGTTTAAAATGGTAATACAGTTCAGGCAAAATATCTCAAATAAGTGTTTCTAAAATATAGAAAAATCTGATGATAGCTCACATTACAGGAAATTAAAAATATATTTCTGCTCCCGACACCCATAGATCATGAAAAAAATATTCTGCTGTATTAATATTTCATTAAAAAACTAAAATAATTGTATATTTTTCCTATTTAACTCGCTTCATTATTCTAAACTAAATAGACGATCAGATTGCTCATCTAGTCGCACGGTAAGAGGAGCCCTACTGTTAGTGCTACGGTTCTCACTTCGAGATCATAGTATACCTTCTTAACATAACAACTAATGATTACGTCCCCTCTTACCCATGGTGAGAGGAACACGCTTCTCCGTAAGATTTTTTTTCTTAGTCTTCGCTGCGATAAGTTGCTTCCCTATTGGACAAGCATCTACGCTCACTCCAGTTTCTGTTGGACGAAAATAAGTTAAGCCATTTTAGGATATTCTGACGATCTCTAATAGTTTAACTTTAATATTTTAATGTATTATTTTAACTTATATGCTTCAATATCTGTGAACTCTGATTCTCCTCCTGCCTCTTTTTGCATTCTTGATTGCAAAAAACAGCTGCAGTCTGTCTGAGTACTCTAAGCAAATCGTCTTGCAGTGGATCCCTGGACACTGCGGTGTAACTGGTAATGAGTTTGCAGACCACCTAGCAAAGAAGGGAGTTTCCATTCAACATATAACAAGGAAAGATGTCCCTTTTACCAGTGCCAGGCGTATCATTAAGAAAAAGTTGAATGAACTCTTTTCAAGACGATACGCCGAGAGAAATTCCAATAAGATCTGGTGGAATAATCTCAGGATCTTCCCATGTGGCTAATACGTAAAGTAGTTGCTGAGTTTCGTCTGACCACTGGACGCGATTGTCCCCTGAAGCATCTACCTATAATTCCTGTTGCGCCCCTTTCTGCACGCTCTGCGATTTTCGGGAGGACATGGATGCTGCCCACATTCATCACTGCCCAGCCCTAAAGATCTCTTTGTGTGACCTTTATTGGCAAGCTAGGAACTTATTGGGTTCATAGACTTTTCTCGCCATTTTTAATTTTTTTCTTACTTTGTTTATTTTGTCTGCTTTTGTTCTTGTTCCTACCCCCTTGTGGTGTATGGTCTTCTATAAACCTGCCATTAGAAATAAAAAAAATATTTCAATCAAACCTTTAATGTATTTTATCTATAAATTCAGCATCCTAAATCATTCATGGGCACATTAATAAACGTCATGCTATCCCCACACTAGGAGGATTGATTGATCGATTGAATATTAACGTCGCACTGTTCAGCTACACGAGGGCTTTTGGCGACGGACCACGTAATTTTGAACCATGGTCAAGTGACGTGGACGACACCTGAGCTGGCACCCCCCTCTCCTAACTACCACACCACACCAACGGGAGGACGTTTCAGCTCTCGACAGATTTAACGTGCATCGCTTCCCTACACGGCGGGTCTTTAGTGGTACTGGGCTCGAACCTGTGTGACAAAGCAAGCCACAGTCCGATACCTATACCATTCGGCTACCGCGGCCACCCCACACTAGGAGGAGTCAAGGCACAAGATGGCCAGTACTCCGACTATACCCCCAACTACAGTATGTCGTTGTTACAGTGTGAGAATGCTTATTCAAGTGTAACCCTCGTCAAATGACCGTGGTCTAAAATTACAAATTTCATCCCCTGTGTTGCATTTAACACGACGTTAATTGGAACCAAATCCTATCACTCCATATAGTTGAATAATTTCAGCCATAAGGGAACAAGAAAAACAACATTTAAAAATACTTATTACATATACAATTAAATTGAAAACGGAATATAATTTATTTTATTATTTTAAGTATACATTTTCCTAAATATCATTTGCATCAAAATATAATAGCGTACTTTTTTTTCTATCTTCCCTTGGGCTCCTTTATAACAGAAAAATGAAAATAAAGAAATTGTTATATCCGTTTAAAAAAAGAAAATATATTCTTTTTGTATTTTTAAAAACTATCTAATATATTTATTACTTTACTCAGATAAAGCGAAATAATTAAATAAGGGGAAGAAAAGCATTCCTGTGATAAAACACAACAAGCGCGTGGTACGAGATATTAAAATATTTTATCTAATTTGATGTTTATATATTTCAAAAAGTATGGTATTCAAAACACCGCTATAGTAATTGAATTTATGGTATTTAAAAATTTCGAAACAACATTCAGAAAATTTCCTAACAAAATTGCAATGCATGTATCCAAAATTTGAGAAAATTATTTATTTTGCTATCTAGAATAAAAATCCAGGACATCAATTTCATTAAAGATGTACGTTCCTTGTTCTATCACTATTTAAGGAGAATACAAACATGTTCCCACTTTTTCTCCATTGAATTTTTTAATAAATATAATAATATACTGAGCATAGAAAGAGAATTTTCTGACGAAAGTTAAGAAAAAGATTGTTTATTAGCTATTTAAATTTATTTCTTAAGAGATCAAAATATTTGATTCAATGATTAAATTAACTTACTCTTAATTAAATTACTCTTTATTATTAAAACAATAAAAAATTAAATCTTTTTTTAAGTTATTAATAAAAGGCATAGAGTCGTAATTTTTATTGCTGTCTTTGTGGGTCTTAGTTATGAACTTTTAGAAGTGTTGTTAGAGGAAAGTTGACGGATCGATTTTGGTTCTGGTAGAATGATCATTATGAGAAATAATGGAGGTGTCTAAGTCAGTTAACTATAATTAAATCAAAAATAACTCACACTGAGGTGTAGAAGTTAGAAAAGAGGAAGTAATATACCCTCTTATGTTTCAACCTCATCAATTCGATCGTGATTCAAAATTATGGGATCCATTGTCTATACAGCTGAAGCGTTTATCTAAAGCTGACATTAATTCAAACCAAATCAATCAAAATTAATCGAAGTAAATCTGCATCTAATTTCATCCAACTTATGAATTTTAAAGCAAATTCAATGAGATTTATCGTTGATATTGTATACACATTTTTGAAATTTTTATTCCAACGATTATAAATAGGGGGGTTTATTTATCTTAATAAATATTTTAAATGATGTAAAATTCATGTATAATAATCTCTATCCTTCACCACTACTTCCTAAATTTCTGCATAGATTATCGGAGGGATCGAATTCTTTCCAACAATGCGGCACCAATCATATTCGTAGATTAGTTTAGTACGCTGCAGGTTGCTGAATCCTGGGCTACAGTGTAAGGGGGGGTAGAATTCAAATGTTTGAAAAGAACTTACGAAATCTTCCAGAAAATCATTGTTAATTTCCAATGAAAATATGATTGAAAATAGCACTTTAATTGACAATATAAATTTCTAAGAATGAATGAATGAATAAGTGAATATTTACGTCGCATTGTTCAACTACTCGAGGGCTTTTGGCGATGGACCTCGTAATTTTGAACCATGGTCAAGTGACGAGGATGACACTTGAGTTGGCACCTCCCTCTCCTAACTACCACATAACACCAACGGGATAAACCGTGCATCGCTCCCTTACGCTGCGGGTCTTCAGTGGTACTAGTGTGAAGGTCCCTTGGGACCTCACTTTGAGAACGAGAATAATTTTGAGTCACAAAAGAACCAGTAGCCATTTTTATAAATAACTTTCTTTATTTGGTTATCTTTCCCAAATAGAATCAAAGACTTATTAACAAATATTTCTACTAATATTATGAGGTTTTAAAGGTAATATCCTTTAAATTAACTCAATTAATTAATGATCTAATTAATTAATTTATTAAATAACGATCACGCAGAAATTACCACGATAAGAGATCCCAGAATTATATTTAATTATGTTCTTATTGAACATTTAACTTTAATCTCACTCTTAAAACTTAAATGAAACTTTAAATACAAATCTATATTTACCGCTCGGAATCTCAATTCTTCATGAGATTAAATTATCTCCAACAATAAAACTTCAATTCAAATTCACTATAACTTTATGTTTCAATATCTATCTCCTACTGCTCTAACTTTACTATTTCGTTTGACTTAAATACTGAATCTAATCTGCATAACAAGGAATCCTGTCCGCTTTTTGGAGTTGATTGGAAATAGGTAGGGAATTAAATTTCCCTAAAAAGGTCGATTCAGAAGGTTAGTGATAAAGTTCCGTATAGATTCGTCACACTAGTCTTGAACTCGTGGCACGCCAGCCACGAGTCCGTTGCCTTGACCACTAGGCTACAGCGGCAACATTTATTTCTATGAGAAAAATCAGCAAATGTATTTAAAGAAATATCTTCTCTACAAAAGCAATAGCTTTTAAATGTAGCATGTAAACTTCAATTTCCAAATTCTAAACTTATGAGCTCAAAAATCTTTTTACATTCGTCTTAAAATTAATTTTAATATCAAATTTCTGTTCTTTCTCGAATTTGTCCCCAAGTTTTGCAACACATGGGTAGAATGTTGTAATAAAACATGATTGCATCTCATGGTAGTTTTTTTTAACTGCGCAAATGATAGATTTATATATTTATCAAAAATATTTTCTTAAAAATATTAGATCACACACAAATACGTATAATTACCAAGTAACACTATGGCGAAATTATATTTGTTAAAGTCACACACACACACATTCTTTCGAAAAAGTATGAATTTAATGTATTTTTTTTCCTACTTGTAAAAAAATACATCAATTGTACCATAATTACCATCAATCATAATATTTTGGTTCAAAAGGCATTATGATTCTCTAAAAATTGCGTATGGGTTTGCGTTTATTAATTTAAGCAGCTATTGTAACTGAAGTCCGACGTTAATATTCAATCAATCGATCATATTGTAACTGAATTTATTTCAAATTATTTCAAATTTCTTCTCCTTTCAAGAAATTAAAAAATATTTTGCATAAAAATATACACACATTACTTAAAAATATAAGAAATTGTTACAATTTTAGTGGATTAGGTTTTGAATGGATTAAAATTTAATCCAAAATTTTTTTTCTTTTGATGTCATATTTCATAGAATTCATCTTTCACATACAATAAATAAAAAGTAACCTTTTCATTATTATAGATTGTATATGAAAAACTATTAACACTGAAAAAAATAAATTTTACTTACATCATAGGTAAGAAAAAATATACTTAACCTAAATTTCTGCAAAGAGTTTTGTGAAAAATTGCTTTTTACAGATTTTGCGTTTTTATAGATTTTTACAGGTGAGAGAAATTTTAATAGATGTTACTAAAAAACTATATCATCCACTTTTTATATTTAAGAGATGCGACATAGTTGTAAGGAATTAAAAAATAGACGTACACTCACTGAAAAAAGTATTGGGACACTTGGTATGCATAAATGTAAAAAGCCATTTATAAAAATATTTATCACACATTAAAACCAAAACAAAATTATTTAAGAAATATTGTAATATTTGGTGTGTAGCAAATGAAGAGAACTTTGTTAGCATTATAGAATTCTAATTTGATCTAGCTTTTCAAATGTAATTCGAAGGCGCACTGGAGTCAAAAAAGTGTTGGAACACTTTTGAATTGAGAAATTTAACAAATGCACAGCCATCAATACAATTTAATTTCACACCACTTTTTTAGACTAGAAGTTTAAACATAAATGTTTCAATAGATAAGATTATTTATAGAAAAAATGGCGAGAAACAAAGATATTTCGGTTGGTGTGCGAAATCTCGTAATAAGTCATTGGAAAAAAAGGCTATCAGTTCGCTGTATAGGAAAAATTATGAAATTGAATGAGTCTGCTATTTTTAACATCATTGACAGGTTCAAGAAAACAAATAGTGCGAAAACAAGCAAAGATTAGGGCGTCCAAGGATATTTAATGAATGTGAAGAGAGGTGAGTTGTGGGACAAGTACTCATTTTAATCCAAGAACTAGTGTAGTAAAAATGACTTTGCAATGTAAAAGTAGGTTCGGAAAATCAATAAATCCTGAAACTGTCAGAAATTTTTTAAGAAAACATAAGAATCATGGCAGAGTATCTGAAAGAAAGCCCTACATCAGCCCTACATTCTCTAAAAATTGCGTATGTGTTTGCGTTTATTAATTTAAGCAGCTATTGTAACTGAAGTCCGACGTTAATATTCATATATATATAAACAGAAAATAATATTCATAATTCAGAAAACATAAGAATCATGGCAGAGTATCTGAAAGAAAGCCCCACATCAGCAAAGCAAATAGACAAGCTAGGTTGGCATTTGTTAAAATGTACGTAAAACAATGAACACAATATTGGAAAAATGTAATTTTTGTTGATGAGAAAGTAAATATAACATTTTAGGATCGGACGACAAGCAAATAAAATACAGCAATGCAAGGCACAAATTTACTGCCTACTGTCAAATATGAAGGGGGTAACCAAATTGTCTGGGGTTGCATGGCCCCACCACGCTTGTCACGAGTTTGAGCCTAGTACCACTAAAGACCCGCCGTGTAGAGAAACGATGCACGTTAAATCTGTCAAGAGCTGAGACGTGTCCTCCCGTTGGTGTGGTAGTTATGAGAGGGGGTGCCAGCTCACAGGTGTCATGACAAGGGAAACCACGATCCGATACCTATACCACTCTGCTACCTCGGCCACATGATAACTAAAAAATGTTTTTTAATACTAAAAAGTACTTTTTTCTCTCATGTTCAATGTATATCTATATAAATTACAACTTTAAAATTACATCTTTTACTGTTACTTCTTTTTTACTGTTTACAACTAGAAACCATTTTACGTATCTCTGGGATACGCGTATATCACATATTGAGATATGCTACTTTAAATGATCATGATCTATGTAACACAGGAAGCAAATTTTCCACAAAATAATTCCACATTATCCTACGTAAAGAAAATTTTTAAATAAACCCCCTCAACAAATCTTTTTCCTTTTAATAAGAGTTTTAAAAGTTATCTCGCATGCAAAAATCGATAGGATCATTTCTGCCAAAATCTTTCCGTGGAGCTTTCGATTGTCAAAGGATATGTTTCCAATAGAAACATAATAGTAATCAAGAATTTTTCTAGTATCTGATCGTGGCTTGCTTTGTCACGAGTTCGAGCCCAGTACCACTAAAGACCCGCCGTGTAGGGCAGCGATGCACGTTAAATCAGTCGAGAGCTGAAACGTCCTCCCGTTGGTGTGGTGTGGTAGTTAGGAGAGGGAGGTGCCAGCTCAGGTATCGTCCACGTCACTTGACCTCTGTTCAAAATTACGTGGTCCGTCGCCAAAATCCCTCGTGTAGCTGAACAGTGCGAATTAATATTCAATCAATCTATAGTATCTGAGATATGAATTTTTATTAGTAGAACTAAGTAATAAAATCTATCCACACTTACTTAGATTTTTAATCTCTTAATTTTTTTGAAAAATTGGTTAAAAATATTAACCAGTCTGTACATTATTCCCATATTTACCCAATTCCACTTCGTGAAGCTTTTTGGCATTTCTCAAAAATAAAAAAAAATGATTAAATTTTTTTTTATGCATCAGACTTTCCAAGAAATTGTTATGAACTAATTTTAATGTCAATCCCTTGACATTGTACACATTTAAAAATCAGCAAAACTTAAAAATTTCATCTTTTGATGAAATTTCGAGTTTATTTTATACATTACCGTCAATGCGTATAATTTAATTATTTCATAGAACACCTTAGTATTTCATGAAATAACTAATAAAGTCAATAAAATGTATAGCAAATTCATAATTTCACACCTAATCCAGTTATTCTATAATATGACTATGTGTTCTATAAAGAGTTAAAAATAAAAGTAAATAATTCAATAGTAAAACAAATTCGCAGTTTTAAAAATAAAACAAATAATAAAAATAACAGAAAATAGTACAGAACAATATAGTTATATCAAAATTCTTATAACTTGTGTAAATTATTTCTATTAAGTTCTGCAGACAAAAGCAGTAACGCAGTCACACTAATTTTACAAAATTTTTGTCCGAAACAGAAAAAGTACCGCGTTGAATATTTTAACGATTGCGCAATCATTATTCTAAACAAAAACTTGTGAAATTGTAGAATCCAACAATTTAATATACTTTAACTGACGTGATCAGTTATTTCATGAAAAATAATTAGTTATGTTACATAAAATAACTGATTTCTTGATTTAATGGTAACCTATATATTTTACAAATGAATATCCCTGGGGTTTTTTAATTAAATTTGCTTTAATTTCTATTTTGTACAATAAGTAAATAATTATTATACAAAATAAAATATTATCAAGATTTGTACTCAATGTCTTCAAGTCATCAATTCAAAATGAAAAGTCATTTTAACTAAAATTTTAGATTCAATAAATCAGCTCAGGCATACATATCGAATACTAATGTTGCTGCACATCGTAGAAACTGTAGTATGTCCTTGAAAGCTGGCAATTCCTTCATTCCACAGCAGATACTGCTTTGGTGGAAAAGTCACAAATATAAAAACTCGTCATGTGGTTAAGATAATCGCGGGTGAGATTCCAAAAGCAAATACTACATATGCACTAATCCAGTTGCTCGATCGCCGCGGTCTTCTTTTATATATTAGTCTGACATCGCGGATCCGAAGATTTTGTACAACCCCCTCCACCGACTCCCAAAACATGGTGTTGGGTACACAAGTAAAACTCAAGAAAAAGTCTCTCTCAGTAAGTGGCCTGTAGTTTTTATTACTTGTTGCTCAGCTCGCTCGCGTTTCGACTCCTTTCTCGATGGAGTCAGATGTTAGACAGATTCGTTAGACACTCTGAGCGCTAGAGGGCGCTCTACATTTACATACGTACACTGAACATGCCGCCCGGCCTTGCAATGTTTTTCAACATGCAAGATTTACATAGAACATAATCATAAAGATAACACACAGAAATACAATACTTCAAAATACAAACAAAACAACATACAAATGAAGACAATGTATAAAGCAATTGATGAATCACACAGAATTTTTTTTAAAAAAATACTATTCTACACACAAACATTACTATCTGAAGGGTTATATATGCTACTTCACACACACACTGTTTCAATTGGTAGAAGGCACAGTTTCGAAATGGGTCTCTTAAATATACGTCTAGTGGTTTTGACTTCCACTACTCTTACTTTAGAATCCTTTCCTGGATAAATATTGTTGATTCTACCTAATGACCATTGACATGAAGGTAAATTATCCTCTTTTATTATAACCATATCTCCAATTTTAGCATTCTTTTTCTCGAAATGCCACTTATTTCTCTGCTGCAAACTATTTAAATAGTCTACACTCCACCTTTTCCAAATTAATTGAATTATTTTGTAATTTTCTGCCAATTATCCAACCTATTTTCATTTAAATTAGTTAAATCAGGCTCAACAATTGATGTAATTGATCTACCTATCAAAAAATGAGAAGGAGTCAATACATTTAAATCATCTAAGTCAGAAGATAATGGGACAAGAGGACGAGAATTTAACATCCCCTCTATTTGGATAATCACGGTCAGAAACTCTTCATATGTTAATCTAATGTTACCTACTACTCTCTTTAAATAGAACTTAAAAGATTTAACGCCTGCCTCCCAGAGACCTCCAAAATTTGGGGCTCTAGGGGGAGGAATTTCAATCTATTCCTTCCGAGGCCATATAACTTGCAAGTGCCTCATCAGGTTTACACACCAAATTAAACATTTTTTTAAATTCTATATTTGCACCCACAAAATTTGTTGCATTATCAGAATACAACTTAGCACATTTACCTCTTCTAAATATAAAACGCTTAAGTGTAGCAATAAATGCATTAGAGGTTAAATCAGTCACAATATCTAAGTGCACAGCTTTAGAAACAAAACATATAAATATACAAACATAGATTTTGTTATATACACCTTTTCTCTGCCCTTTATACTTAATGTAAAAGGGGCCACAGAAGTCCACACCTGACACATTGAATGGATAATTTTTGATAACTCTATCCTTTGGCAAGTCAGCCATTATTTGATCAGTGCAAGTAGGATTGGCCTTACAACAATTTACACAATTATGAACAACTTTTCTACAAATTTTACGGCCATTCAATATCCAAAAATTTTGCCTGATCTGATATAACAAGGATTGTGGACCACTATGTAAAACTTTTTATGAAAATACTCAACTATTAAATAAGTCAATTTATGTTTCGAAGGCAAAAGAATTGAAAATTTCTGGTTATAATTAATATCACTAGTTCTCAATCGACCTCCAACTCTCAAAATCCCTTCACTATCAATAAATGGATTGAGTGTTTTTACTCGACTGTTGGAAGGTACCATGACAGAATTTTGAATACCATTCATCTCTACTTTAAACTCTTCCTTTTGTACTAATTTCAATAAAAGCTGTTCAGCCTTTTTTAATTCTCCTAAATCTAGAGGCCCAATTATTTTGCTTTCTTTGCTCTTACAATTATAAACAAATCTACAAATAAAACTTAAGACACGAATAATTTTAAAATAGTCATTACTAAGGTTAAATAAATTATTTACAAAAGAGTTAGTAGCAGAATCAAGAAAAAAGTTAGAAAAGTCACTACAGTTTTTAAGTTCACCTGGATCCTTGATCACTGCAACAGGAATTTGTCGTTGTGGGTACTGGCTGCTCATCAGAAATTTAGGACCATTCCACCACAACTCACATGTTTTAAGTTTTAGAGAATCCATTCCCCTGGAAACGAAGTCGGCAGGATTGTCCTCTGTTGCCACATAACGCCATTGCTCACTGAAAGTCATCTCCTGGATTGTAGCAATCCTGTTAGCCACAAAGGTTTTTAGTTGATATGACTCCTTCCTTATCCATGACAAAACTATCATGGAGTCACTCCAAAGAAAAGTATTAGTCACATTTAATTTTAAAGCTTGCTTGACACGATGCACTAATTTTGCTAACAGCACAGCGGCACATAGCTCAAGTCTGGGAATCGTTGTTTGCTTGGTAGGCGCAACTCGGGATTTACTGGCAATAAGATGCACAAGCATCTTTCCATCTGAGGTTATGGATTTGCAGTAGACGACAGCTCCATATGCTGACTGGGACGCGTCGGAAAATCCATGCAGCTCGATCACTTCCGGTTGCTCTACCACAATGCATCGATTGATGTTGATGTCATTTACTACCTGAAGTGATTCGACAAATTGTCGCCATTCTCTATTGATTGTATCTGGAAGCAAATCTGTCCAATCAATCTTTAGCATCCATAATTTTTGAAGGAAGATTTTCGCCTTCGCCACCACAGGACCTAAAAGACCTAGAGGATCATATATCCTGGCGATGGTTGACAAAACATCCCGTTTGGTATTTAATTCGTGCAAGTCTATTTTTACTCTGAAGGAGAAGCAATCATGCTTGGTGTTCCAATAAACACCCAACACTTTTATCTCTGATGAATCTGAAAAATCATAATTTTCGGAAACCTCAATCAATTCCGTATTATTTCCGCACCACTTATGCAAAACCATACCTCCTTTAGCGAAGATATTGATCAGTTGATTTTTCAGTTCTTTTGCTTCTAATAAGGTCTCTGCACCGGTAAGTACATCATCAATGCACATGTCACTCATCACAACTGAAGACCCTAATGGAAAATTCCCTGCTTCATCTAGGGCTAATTGTTTTAGCGTACGTGTCGCTAAAAATGGTGCACTCGTTGTTCCATAGGTCACAGTTGACAACTCAAACGTTTTTATTGGTTCGTCCATGTTCTCTCTCCACAGAATGCGCTGAAGTTTACGCTGATCTGGATTAATCCAAATCATTCGATACATTCTTTGCACATCCGCAATGAATGCAAATATGTGCTTTCTAAAGCGAACCATTATTGAAAAAAGGTCATTTTGAGCAACTCCCCCATTGTATTGTAGAGAGTTTAAAGAATAACCGTTTGTAGTTGCACTCGACGCATTAAAAACTACTCTCAATTTACTTGTTTTTTTATCAGAGCGATAAACACCAAGATGTGGTATGAAATACATTCCACATTCCTCTCTCTCATCTACCTCTTGCATATGGCCTAGCTCTTTATACTCTTTTAAAAAATCTCTATATAATTTTAAATAGTTAGGCTCACGCTTTAATCTATTCCATAAAGAATTTAATTTTTTAAGGGCAATATCTTTTGACTGGCCTAAACAATTTGGATCCTTTTTAAATGGCATAGATACTATATATCTTCCCGTACTATCTCTAGTATGATTTTTTTTAAAATGCTCCTCACAAATTATCGTTTCCTTATTTTTTATTGTCTCAGGTTCAACATTTTTGATTTCCCAAAAAATCTCCTCATTGTCTTTTCTAAATCGACATTATCTTTGATTAACCCACAGTGAGGTTTATTTTCACTAGAAACTGGAATACTCCCACTCGCAATATAGCCGAAGACTGTATTCTGAAAAATTAATTTTGTATTTAAAAGATTTGTTTGTCCTGGTAAAAGAATTTCATAAAAGATTTCTGCTCCCAACAATAAATCAATATTTCTCGGAATGTTAAAATTTTCATCCGCTCATTTCTCTCTACTGAAATTACCCAAACTAACGTTAAATGGTTGAGAAGGAATCATATCCGTAATTCGCGGCACTACAAAAAAGTCTGCATTAGTTTCATAACTATTTCCTCTATTTGCAATTGTTGCATTAACGCGCGATTTAATCGTTAACTCTGAATTATTTAATCCTGAAACTAAAATGTTTATTTTCTCTTTTTAAATTGAGTCTATTCATGCACTGTTGCGAAATAAAATTGCTTGTTGAACCACCGTCCAACAGTGCTCTGACTTCCTGCATTTTCCCAAAGGAATCTCTAATGAAACAAATCGCGGTTGAAAGTAAAACGGATTTCGATTTTACGTAACTCGTTGCAGTAAACAGATCTCCTACACCCTGAGAAGACACCTCTTTCGAAATCTCCCCTATGTAATTTATGGGTTTGAACAAAGACGCCTTCGCTGAAAGTTGACTCATCGAGGATTCCTCTGTTTCCGGCTCTTTCTGCCCCCCAATAAAGAAGGTTGAATGACCCTTTCACTCGTAAAATTTGGGTCTTCAGAGAAACACAAAGAAGAATGATGCTTTTTTTGCAGCATTTACAAAGAACTTTAGATTTACAAAACTTGACTCTATGCAAATTTAAACAATTAAAACACAAGGAATTATTTTTAACAAGTTCTACCCGTTTATTTACTGATAATTGCTTATATTGAGGACATTTATTTAAAAAATGACTATTAGATTGACACAAAACACATTTTTTTCCCTTGACATCTGAGAAAAATACTCTAGACATATTTTTAGAATTTTGATTTTTGCGACAATAATTAATATTCTCACTCAGTGGTTTTCCTCGCGATGAATAAAATAAATCAATTTCTTTTCCCAACGTTAAAGGGTCAAACCATTTATCTGCTTGTCTGACACTAATATGCGATGCGGTTTCTTTATCTAAAGTACTAAATATTTTGTCTGAAACTATTAATTGTTTTAATACCTCAAAATTTGAAACATTTCTCAATTTTAAATAGTATTCCCAATTTGTTGTTAATCTACTCGCAAACTGGACATGGGATTCACAATTTTGCCGTGTTGCTTTCTTAAAATTCTCTAAACACGATTGAGGAGTTGGCTCAAATTCTTGGAGTATTATGGACTTTATTTTATCATAATTTTTAAGATCCTCATCTTTCAGATATATAATGATATTTGCAGCTTTTTCTCCTAATAAATTTAACAAAATCTCAGGCTTAAATTTATCAGTAACACTTTTGGCTGCAAATGCACGTTCTAATGATAAAAAAAAAAGAAACTCCATCCCTCAGGTTTGTCGGAAATTTTCACTGTAAGTGTGCGGATACTTTTAATTAAAGAATCCACAGAAAAGGGGAATCATTACAATTAACTTCAGTATTATTGTCTTTATCATTTGCTCGTATTCTCGCTATCTCTAAATCAAGCTTAGACTTTTCTCTTATTTTTTCTAGCTCTAATTGTTGACTTTCGTCGTACTTCCTTTCTTCGATAATTAAATTTGCTAACTCATGCACTGAATCAGGATCGTTTTTGTATCTATCACAGTTTTTTATAAGATCCATGAAGTCTAAAACAGTTAATTTATCACTGACACACAACTCTAATTCAGAAGCGATTCGCCTCAAGTCTTCTTTTTTTGCTCCTTTAAACATCGTTAAAGTTTAAAGTTCGATTTTTCAACGAAAAGTCAAAAAACAACAGCACATATCTCGTATTTTCAATGCATAGGTCTCTCCGGTTGAGACTGGACCAGAATGTTGGGTACACAAGTAAACTCAAGAAAAAGTCTCTCTCAGTAAGTGGACTGTAGTTTTTATTACTTGTTGCTCAGCTCGCTCGTTTCGACTCCTTTCTCGATGGAGTCAGAGGTTACACAGATTCGTTAGACACTCTGAGCGCTAGAGGGCGCTCTACATTTACATACGTACACTGAACACATGGCTAAGTGATTTAAAGGTTCCTCAAGAATCCTGCCTTGGCCACTTATCCAGACTTTTTTTAACTCTTATTCTCTTTTCTTTAGGAAAACAGTAAACACTGCAGTTTCAAACAAGAAAAAACAAACTGAATTAATATTTTTGATTGAAATACATGTTTTAAGTAGATTTTTCCATAGGGAACAATTTAGTGATGTGGTCAAGGAATGCACAACTTTCAATTTTTCCATGAGGTTTTTCAGAAAAAAAACCTCATGGAAACCTCATTTTTGTAAAAAAGGGAAATCTTAACAATAAGTGAGAGACCTTCGCGAATCCCTTAGAAAAGCGCTGGAGACCCACAGGGGTCGGAGCAGACCACAGTTTAAAAACCACTGCACTAACCCAGAGCGCGTCTCGAATATTTATTGCTAACTGCATTCGGCCGGGAATTAAGTGCGTTTTTTGCTGGCACGTATTCGTGATGGTCGGCGCGAAAAAGTCAAAGTTTTTTTTTTTTTTTTTGAGGGGAATGAAGCAAACTTAGAATTGATTGAAAAGGAATACATCAAAAGTACTTCAGTTTTAGAAGACATACATCGCATTGATAAGCGTTAAATGAAAAATAATAGAAGCGAAATAAGCCTATATATAATTTTTCTCATGATATAATGAAGACTTTTCTGGAATGGTGAGAGGTCCAGTGGTCGAGTGGTAGCGTATCGAGCTTCAACACTACAGGTCCGAGGTTCTATACTCAGGCTGGGCAAAGTGAACTCAGCTTTTCATTCCTTCAGAGGGTTCATAAATGAGTACCAGGTATGCTTGGGGACTAAACACTGGAGAGATTCGTTCAGACTGACCATCTGATCGGGAAATCTGCTCATGCACCTCAGCGCCCAATTGCCATATATACTGAGAGGGACACAGTAGGTCTTGGCTCACGTGAGCTGTTGCGCCTCTGAGTTTTAGTTTAAGCTGTAAGGTATTCGCCCGTGGGTGATGCCTTACTTCTAAGTTATCTTCGTGACCTAGGGGTGTGGGAGTGAATGAAGAACCAGGCGTTGCCATGATCTTAATATATCTTTATTAAGATCTTAACTTAAACACCATATAAAGATAATAGTTATATTTAAACTTAGAGGATCTGAGGTGAGAAAACACACAATACGTATTACCAAATAAGCGCGACTTAAATCTCTATATTCCCGCCTATTCCTAATCTCATCTTATACACAGTTCCTAATAGATAACAGAATTATGCTACCTTAATCTCTTGGCAAATAACAATCCTCTCGGATCCTAAATATATTTTCTTGATATCTCGCGTGGAAGAGCATCCACCTTGACTTGATCGTTCTGTCACGGATATCTTCACACTCGAATAACGGCTTACTTCTCTTCCTTTAGTTTACGCACTTAAACTCAGACTAGCATAATCACTTCCCAATAGGTCATATGCTTACGTTAAACTTCTGCTATTTAAAAGGTTTCTAATTTGCATACTCACGCTTCGCTTCTGGATTTGGTTGGACAGAATTTGCATTTTTTGGCCCCAAAGAACCCAAGAGGAGTTTTTAGTTGAAAGCGTGATGAGCCCTTCACAAAGAGTTTATCTGGAATGGTGACAAAGGCAAAACAAGATGAATTTGATTTATATCTGAATATGTAATTGGTGTATGGTAATTTTAAATGTTTGAAATTATATCTTTTATTCCACAAAACCCATTATAAAATTTTATAAATACATTACTTTATTTTATTCACATTAGAGCCTTTAAAATTGAAAAAACAGAAAAATCTGGATTAAAACATAAAATAAAACGAAATACACATACAAATTCTTATTAATATAATTTAAAAAGCTCTTATCCATCTCTTGAAAGATTCATCTAATTCATTCATCTTTGAGAGTGAGTTTGTTTTTGAAATTACTTTCAATATTATTTTATTATTTTTCCGAATTTGCCCAGAATGAAGTTACTTGAAAATTCTAAGAAGAATACTTCAAGATAACGCAATCTGTTCGAATGGTTCCAGGCCGTTGAAATGGGAATAGATTCCCAATAATAAAAACATTTTATCATTGTAAGAATAAAGCATAAAATGTTTCTCAAACCGGATTCTTTAAAGTTATACTATTTATTAAAAATTTTTACTGTCAAATCTCTAGACAGGGAGCGGAAATCAACGTAATACATAAACAACTTCTTTTATACTTCTTTTCGGGAATTTTATTACCTACTGGTATTCATACTTTTCGACAATGAAATAAATTTTGATTGAATTACATCGAAAAAAGACTGCAAGGTCTTGTTTGGACATATACATATTTTAATAATCTGAAAGGAATTGAAATTGAAAATTCACCTCGCACAATTTATATTTTTGAATATTCAGAAAGAGTCAATACATTGCTTAAATTTTGAGAATTTATTTTTCTACGGATCTAACAAACAGGAAATATCTTAACATTTTACTTTCTTTCTATGTTTCAATGCATTTTTTTCTAGATTTCAATATCTATTTGGATAAGATAAAATGTTTTTGACAAAAAATAAGAATAATTTCTCGAAATGTTTGTGGTTTTAGTTTAATTCTCTCGCATTGTGAAGGTCCCCTTGGACCTCACTTTGAGAACGAGAATAAGTTGGAGCCATATAAGAGCCAGTAGCCATTTTTATAAATAACTTTCTTTATTTTGTTATATTTTCGAAATAGAATCAAAGACTTATTAACAAATATATCTAAATAGTTTTATGAGGTTTAAAAGGGACTTTCCTTTAAATAAATTTAAATATTTAATGATCCAATTAATTAACAATTAGAATATCGATCACGCAGAGATTACCGTGATAAGAGATCCCAGATTTATATTCAATAATGTTCCTATTGAACATTTAACTTTAATCTCACTTCTAATATAAAGCTTTACTGAGACTTTAATCAATATTTACCACACTGCAGTTCAGCTCAGCTTTTTCTGAGATTTTATCCTCCTAGAAATCTCCAATAATATATTTCTAAATTCACTATTATAACTCTTACTTCAATCTCTCTCTCCTACTGCTATAACTTTACTATTCTGTTTGACTTAAATACTTTATCTAATCTGCATATATAACAAGGAATCCTGTCCTCTTTTTGGAGCTGATTGGAAATAGGTAGGGAATTAAATTTCCCTAAAAAAGACGACTCAGAAGGTTAGTGATAAAGTTCCGTATAGATTTGTCACAGCATGAATCACAACTTCAGAAAAATAAAATTTCATAAATGTCTTTTTTTCTTCTAAAAAAGAGTTCTAATCTAATCTGATTATTTTGGACGCCATTTTAAAGGATGTTGAATAAATAATATGGAATTTACTACGAAAGCGTTTCAGTGATCGAAACCCAATTTTCAACCATAATTTTCAATGTGCTTTCTCATGTAATAATGTATACAATAGTAAAGCATTTTGAGCATTTTCACGCTAAAGCTCTACATTGTGACCCTAATTAAAAACTTAAAAAAATTATCAAGAAAAAGTAAATTTACTGATATTTGGCTACACTGATTCTCGCTGCTTTATTGGATGGACACACTCTTAAGCATAAAGAGGTCTATTGGCGACGGACTCATAATGTCTCGATCAAGAACAGAGGACAACCTCTCTCTCTCTTATAGCTTACACCTCTCTCTACAATTCTATACCTCAACAAAGCGATGGCTTCAACCCTCGTGGTCGTGTATCGTGTGGACAAAGTGATGTGAAACTTGCATCAACTCCTCTACACGGTGGGTCTTCAGTGGTGCTAGGACTCTAACCCAAGACTCAATAATGTCGGCCACATGTTCGAGACCATAACAACTCGACTACCTCGATCACTGATCCAATGTATTGACAAAACGAAAAATGATGTCTCCCTGTTTCTCTGTCTTGTGTTCAACATATTGGATGTTCTTGCGGCTTTGCAAGAAGTTCCAATTTGTCTCGAGCATTCTGAAATCTGAATAGCTTGACACAAGTGTGTACAAAGGCTGCTCCTCGTTCAATTCCAGCCAGTTTCTCACAAAGTCATCCTTCTATCACTGTCGATTCTATCATGAATGCATATGATGAAATTTGGGCATGCTAACTATGATTCATTTTATTAAATATTAAAGGCAGTATGTTTATACAGAATCGTGGAAAATTTTTTAAGTGGTCGTAAGTGAGCCATAGACAATAGTCAAGCATCAGTAAGCGCAGAGACAAGAGTGGTTACAAAAACCAAGCATTTTCAAGAATACTTACATTTTGGATATACTCTAGTTCTGATTGATTGAATATTAACGTTGCACTGTTCAGCTAAACGAGGGCTTTTTGGCGACGGACCACGTAGTTTTGAACTATGGTCAAAGGAAGTGGACGACACCTGAGCTGGCACTCCCTCTCCTAACTATCACACCACACCAACGGAACGAAGCTTCAGCTCTCGACAGATTTAACGTGCATCGCTGCCCTACACGGTGGGTCTTTAGTGGTACTGGGCTCGAACTCGTAACAACGCAAGCTACGATCCGATACCTATACCACTCGGCTACCGCGGTCACACTCTAGTTTTGAAGAAAAAGAACAAAGGCCTCTGTGTCCTTTGCTCAAAAATTTTAGCAGCAGACACCACTGAAACCTAATACACTGAATATATACTATATATAAAATTGAATATCTTAGAGAAATTAAATACCGTGGAGATATTTTGAATTCCAAAGAACAAATACACATATTTTGGATATGAGTGATAAAATGAGTGCTTTTCATAGAAAATTAAATTCGTGAAGCAGAAATCTAAGGCAATAAATCCCAAAAATGTCTGTAAATGAGAATGAAAATGTTAAGACATTCAAGGCTGTAGAACAACACACGAAAATTGTTTTTATACACTTAGAAAACCATTTAGTCTTGTTGGAAAATAATAAAAAAATATTTTCTTGGAGAAGACGAATTGGTATTAAGCATCGTGTGAGTTAAGTATCCATTTTAAAATACTGTAAAAGGTATTTTAATCTAACGATGAAATTTTTCTAGATTTCACAGGAAGTGGCGAAAGTAGAATAGAAATAATTATGCAATACAGCACTTTTTTTCTTAGATTTTTATTGGGGTGGATGATATAAATAAATTTTTGCATTTAGTGAGTGGCGTGACATCATATGACGTCATAAAATCTAAAAATCACTTAAAAATTAAATTTTAAAAAAATTAGAAAGAATTACGAAATATATATAATAAGTACATAAAAACCCGCCCGGATTCAAATGCAACGTTGTGTCAAAATTTTATAGGAAATGGTCCAGTAGTTTTGGAGATTAGCGGCTTTGGACAAACACACATTACATTTTCATTTATAAAGGGTGTTTTTTTAGAGGTATAGAACTCTTTAAATTGCAATAAAACAACGATGTATTATTCGATTGATATGAATTTTTTTTTATTCGAAAGATAATCTTGTGGCATTACATTTTAAATATGATTTCTGGAATATGACTGCCACGGCTGGCTCGGATGTAGTCCAATCTGGACGTCTAATTTTCGATGACTTTTTCCAACATTTGTGGCCGTATATCGGCAATAACACGGCGAATGTTGTCTTCCAAATGGTCAAGCGTTTTGTGGCTTATCCGCATAGACCAATTACTTTACATAGCCCCACAGAAAATAGTCTAGCGGTGTTAAATCACAAGATCTTGGAGGCAGATTCACAGGTCCAAAACATGAAATTAGGCGGTCACCAAACGTGTCTTTCAATAAATCGATTGTGGCACGAGCTGTGTGACATGTTGCGCCGTCTTGTTGGAACCACAGCTCCTGGGCATCATGATTGTTCAATTCAGGAATGAAAAAGTTAGTAATCATGGCTCTGTACCGATCACCATTGACTGTAACGTTGTGGCCTTCATCGTTTTTGAAGAAGGATTCCACCAGCCCATAAAGCGCACCAAACAGTCAGTTTTTCTGTATGTAACGGTATTTCGACATTCACTTGTGGATTAGCTTCACTCCAAATGCGGCAGTTTTGTTTGTTGACGCAGCCATTCAACCAGAAGTGCGCTTCATCGCTAAACAAAATTCGCTTATGAAAATCGCGACCATTATTTTCGAAATAAAATTGCACAATTTGAAAGCGTTGTTCAGGCGTGAGTCTATTCATGATGAATTGCCAAACCAAACTGAGAATAAATCACTTGACAGCTGTTAAATCGGTCGCCATCTTGGAAAGTAATGCCAACTTAAACTTCTATACCTGAAAAAAAACACACTTTATAGATTCCAAAGATATTTTTCAATTTTTTACCTGTACTTAATGGTATATATAGCTGGGCAATTTAAATAAAGTTTTCTAGAATACTGAAATAATAACAATGAGTTCTACATAAGGGAATTCAAATGCATGAAAAAACAAAATAATCTAATTATTGTACCTAAAATATAAGTATTTAATTTATTTAATAACAATGATTATAATAATTTTCATTAAAACATATTTTTTATCTTTATTATTTGGAAGTGTTTTCTGAAAGAGCCAAATACTTTTAGATATTGTTTTATGGAATAAAATTACTCATAGTTATTATCTATTGAAGTGAACAATACTTCTAATAATATTATTCCTCAGAAATGAAATTTTTATGTTTCATAATGCTTCGTTGCCAACAATGAAAATACGCTAACAAAATCTAGTTTTTTAGAATTGATTGAAGATTCTTTAATAAACTACCTTGGATTGAACGAAAAAGTGCATTATCAAGTTAACATGAATCAATATCATCTTTACTTTATCTCTTGATCATATTTTTTAGCGCAGAAATCACTTTTCTGTTAAGAAATGGAATGATCTTTCTATCGCTGATCTATCAATCAGTAAACAATATCATTTGCTTACAGTAAGCGATTATTTTAAAATCAATCTTCCACCTTAATTAGGGTGATACATCATTTTCATCAAAACTGATCCTAATAAAATATGAATTATTCATAACATTAAAGCAGCCAAACCTAATAAATTAGGGAAAACGATTCTTTTGCCAAGAAAAATTAAAAGCCTTGTAAAATATTTATTTGGTATTCTTTTCATTTTTATTTTCAGTAAAAATTCATGCAAGGATTTATTTGAGAAATATAAAGAGCATTTATATATAGAAATTTACAATCTTAAATAATGTTACTAACATTCTCTCTTTGTATACTCTGTAACCTTCCTAAGAGGACAGAAAATTTCGCGTTAAACGCGACCGCTCATTTTAAATTTATATATACTCATCATATATTTAAAAATATATATACAAAATCTTCGTAAAATTCTTTTTTCAATGAAGTACATCTGTAAGTTTTTGTTATGTTCTGGAGAGAATATATTAAAATACAATTTTTTTTAAATAAAATAAGACAGTTTAATTTCTTTGTATATACCAGCAAGGTACTTATTAATTATATCAAAATTGAAGAGGTCACTTTTTCATAAAAAAGTACTACTATTTAATTTATACACACATTTACGTTAAGGTAAAATCTCTAGTAAGATGGCTATTGTTTGTTTTAATAAGGTTAAAATAATTAGAATAAAAATAACGCATGCACACACGAACGCACACATACATTTTAAATTTCCTTTAAGGAATCCGACTACGTTCGGAACCGTGATTTTAAAAAAGCACATAAATGGATAACTTTCATGATATTTAGTGTCAGTTAGATTAGAATACATGTATAAAATTGTTTCAAGGACATTTTGACAAAGAAAATTATTTAAATACAATATATTGGCAAAAAATTAATATATATATATATATAAATACACATATATATATATATTTATATATATATTTGTATATATATATATATATATATGTATATATATACTTATATATATATAAATATATATATATATATATATATATATAAATATATATATATATATATAAATATATTATATATATATATATATATATATATTTATATATATATATGTATATATATATACAAATATATATATATATATATATATATATATATATATATATATATATATATATATATATATATATATAAATATATATAAATATATATATATATATATATATATATATATATATATTTATAATATATACATACTAGTGCTGGTATACCCGTTCTTCGCACGGGTGAATTGAAAAATTAAACAACACAGATTGAAGGAAAAAGAAGTTTTTAATGAGTTAATTTTATGTGAATTGCAAATTATAAAAAAAAAAAAAGCTTTTTGCATATCTCAGCTAAACAAAGAAAAAAAACACCTTTGTTAAAGTTTAAGTATGTAGATCTAATAGCTGATAAAAAGGATTTTTTTTTATTTATAATTCCTCGTAACACTCTTGATGGTCGATTTTTCAAAATACCTCCGTAAGTTGATCTATGCTCAGCAAAAGTAACACATTGTTTAAGATTTTGCGTAATGAACGCTTAAAGTAGTGTAAATAATTTATATCTGAAAGTGTAATACATTAATATTACTTTCTGTTGTATTTATTTTATTTTAAAATTGTAATATTCGCAAGCAACGCCGTTTCTTAAATTATAATGGCGATTCAATGAAAAACATAGCGAAATGTTAACGATAGAGTTAAGTTGGCAAATGCCTAGCTACTTTCGTAGCTCGAGCTTTATTAGAGCTTTGTAAGACCCGCCGTGTAGGGGAGAAATGCACTTTAATACTTTATCCAACCGCATTATGATTTACTGCAGTTTTTTTCATACAGTATTTTTTTTTATCACTACATTTAAAATTAAGGGATATACATAAGCAAAATACTCCACTTCGGAAAACTTAATCCTTTAGAGCTAATAAATTAATTAAAGATATTCCACTGTAAAATTAATTATATACACCGTTCACTTAAAATAAGTAGTCAAATCATTTTCCAAGGTCTTCATCAACATACAAAAACATAAGACACTTAAATTTTGACAAACTATTTTTTCCGCTAAAATACTCATCATGGAACCCGTGCTGCTATATATCTTGGAAGAGTGGATTTCAAAGAATATTCCTGCTAAGTATTGGTAGAATATTCCTTCTAAGTTGGTGTGGTGTGGTAGATAGGAGAAGAGGATGCCAGCTCAGGTGTCGTCCACGTCACTTGACCATGGTTCAAATTTACGTGGTCCGTTGCCAAAAGCCCTCATGTAGCTGAACAGTGCGACGTTAATATTCACTCGTTCCAAAAAATACAGTACAGTAGTTTTAATTATTTTTATACTTAAAAATGCAATATCTGCCTATTCAATTAAAATTATAGCGTTATAATTAACTACTAACCACAAACAAATTTTGAAAATTTGTCCAAATGATGCAGTGTGAAAGAGAAAGTTTATTTACTTTAAGTATCAGAACTGATAAAAGCATTTATTTGGAAAAAAGATCAATTTCTTACTACCAAATGTGCATAATAAAATGTTAAAAAAAACATTAAAATAAAGAGAGATTTATAACAATCTCTCCCTTCAAAACTTAATTTGATTCTAAAATAAAAAAATAGGCATCGTATCAGAGGAATCAATTAGAAGCGAGCACTTTGCGTAGCCAAAACAAAAAAAGGTTTTTCACAAACAAAAGATAGATATATGCTGACGTGGGCTTTTTTGCAGCGCATGCCAGAATTGCTAGCAGATGACAGAATTTTTTCCTACTTACTTGACAAATATCGTTTTATTTTGGACATTTCATACAATATCTTTATAAATTATAGTCTATGCTAAAATTATAGCCTATGTGCTATTCTGATGTACACTGCTGGACAATTGCTAAGGACGGATCACAAATTGCTATGTAGCATAACATTAAGCGAGATATGAGGCCTAGTAGGATAAAATATAGTTGCCACACTGTTCAGACATTAGAATAAAGAATATTTATTGTTCTGGAAAGTACAAAAGCTGTGAAACATCTGAAAGAAAAAAAAATGTTCACTTGATCTGCGTACGGAGAAATGGAACAATGCATCTAAAAGTCAGCAGGCACCTTAAAGAAAGGTATCAGTACGGGATATGTCCACCGTGGAGTGTGATGCAACATTCCACACGTCGTGCCATACTTTGCACAACATTATCCAGCAGCTGTTGAGGCAATTTATCCCATTCCTCTGTGAGTGCACGGATGAGGGTGTTCTTGTTTGTCGGAGGATAGTTTCGACCAGCAACCTGCCTCCTCAAAGCATCCCACACATTTTCAAAGGGCTTAGATCTGGAGAACGCGCTGGCCATACGAGACGTTGAATACCCTAGCTATCTAGACAATCCTGAACAGCGAGTGTTCGATGACATGTTGCGTTGTCGTCCATAAAAACAAATTTATCACCGACAGCACCACGGAAAAGACGAACATGAGGAAGTAGAACTTCATCAATGTATCGTTGGCCCGTCATAGTCCCATTCGCAACCACATGTAGGCGCGTGAGGCCATTGATCATGATGCCGGCCCACACCATGATACTGCATGTCGGATATCGGTCCTTTTCCTGATATTTTCTGGACGATAAGCAGTACCAATCTCGCGCCAGATCAGTTGGCGTCTACAATCCGATGACAGACTGAACCTACTCTCATCTGAGAATAGTACGCATGCCCAGTCCTGTTCAGTCCAATTGTGATGCTCACGACACCATTGCGAACGGGCAGTACGGTGCTGTCTGGTCAATGGGACACACACAACAGGTCTGCGTGCGTATAGTCCTCCTCCCCTCAAACGTCTGGCAACAGTTTTTCGGGAGATCTGCTTTCCTGAGGCAGCAAGAAACTGATTTGCCACCTGCTGAGCTGTGGTGCGCCTGTTCCTTTTTGCTGATAGGACGATATATCTGTCTTCTACAGGCGTCGTACTTCTAACACGACCTCCCCCGTGCTGTCTACTACACATTCCAGTAGTTTTAAATGACTTCCACAGCCGTGAAACAACGCTGTGAGCGATGTCGAACTCCCTGGCAACATCTGTTATTTTTCGCCCTTCTTCGATCTTTCCAATAATTCGGCCACACATAAAATCATCTATGTGATGTCGGGAAGACATGCCAAAAATTTTAAGTTCGTCTATTAAATCTTTCCTGTAAAACTTTGACTTGAAAAAACAACTGTCCACACGCGTCAAAACCTTTAAAGCTCTTATGAACGCTATCACGTGTTGAACAGACGTGGAAAAAATTTGCATACTCATACTTCTTCTTACTCATATCTCGCACATATTCTAATTTTCCACATTTTGCTTCCTTTCATTTTGTGGGGGCTATGGATGATAGTGTTATCCGTCCTTAGCAATTGTCCAGCAGTGTATATATATATATATATATATATATATATATATATATATATAAAAGATAATTTTAAACATACCATTTTATAATGCTTTTTCGCTAATTTGTCCCGAATTTAAGAAAACTATGTTGCATTTGAATTTTTTAGCTCCCGTCTACCGGTCATTTTGTATTCGTAAACGTTTTGATGAACCCTTTGAAAATTCAGTTTTCTTTCCCCTCGAACTTGAACTAGAAAAGAGATTTCAATGCAATAAAGTTCTTCCGAAAAACAAATAATAATGAAGCTTTCTCTACAACTACAATTGCTCTTCAATTGAGTGTTTATTAACGCTGCATTTTGAAGCTACACAAGGACACTACTGACGATAGTTACTTATCAAGCGGGCTGCGATAGCCGAGAGGTATAGGTATCAGATCGTGGCTTGCCTTGTCCCGAGTTCGAGCCCAGTACCACTAAAGACCCACCGTGTAGGGCAGCGATGCACGTTAAATCTGTCGAGAGCTAAAATGTCCTCCCGTTGGTGTGGTGTGGTAGTTAGGAGAGGGGGTGCCAGCTTAGGTGTCGTCCACGTCACTGGATCATGGTTCAAAATTACGTGGTCCGTCACCAACAGCCCTCGTGTAGCTTAACAGTGCGACATTAATATTCAATCAATCAATCAATTCAACAAGACAATGTTCGGCCTCACACAGCAAGGGTATCACAAGACTATCTCCTCACTGTTATTACCCTTCCTTTGCTTGCCCGATCCCCAGATTTGTCTCCAAACGAGCGTATCTGGGATCATATGCGATTGCGAGTTGGGCATCCCATGAGTTTGAATGAAGTATAGGCAAGTTTACAGCAAATATGGAACGAAATGTCTCAAGACATCATACAGAACTTGTATGCCTTAATGCTCGATCGTATCGCATCGTGCATTCGTGCTATAGAGGGGATTCAACAGGGTATTAAATCCTACTTTCGTCCACGTCACTTGACCATGGTTCAAAATTACGTGGTCCGTCGTGAAAAGCCCTCGTGTAGCTGAAGAGTGCGACGTTGATATTCAATCAATCAATCTACTGATCAAGCAATGAGGATGACACTGGGGTGGGGTGCACCCTACTCTTCCAACTGGAACATTACGCCCACATAACGACTTTAAGCTTTGATAGAGTTAACGTGCTTCAACCCTTTCTCTCTATACGGAGAATCTTTAAGGATTTCAAAAGGAAAAACGCCAGCTACGAGATCGCGTGAGTGAATATCAAAGTCGCGCTATTCAGCTACGCGAATGACTGGCGACATATTTCGTAATATTGAACCATGGTCAAATGACGAGGACGACACCTGTTCTGGCACCCCGTCTTCTAAGTATCACACCAACGGGAGGACATTTCAGCTCTCGACAGATTTAACGAGCATCGCTGCCCTACACGGCGGGTCCTTAGTGGTACTGGGCTCGAACTCATGACATGCCTGCCATGATCGATTCTTTGACCACTAAGCTACCGCCGCCCCTCACGTCAGCCGCGAGTTCCGTGGCTGCCACGATTTCGTAATCATAACCATTTGGTTAACATGATTGTAGAATATGGTGGATCTCAGTTAGATATAAAGAAAAAAATATTATTCACATTGAAATCTACCTGTGCAAAAAAAAAAAGTTCTATCGTATGGTGATAGGAAAAAAATAATTAAATGAAATTTTTCAAAGTTTAATATCGCCACAAAGGTGTTGAATTTTCGATAAAATGGAAAAAGAATTAATTTTGTTTGGAGGATTTTAGACTCAAAATAGAATTATTTTACCACGATACAAATTAAAAAAAAACAATGATTATTGTTATAAGAGTACCGAGTAGTGAAAAGTATATTGCACTTAGCTACATTTCATAATCCAAGCTTTCTCTCCCCGCTCTGCCGAATCAGTCCGATCCATGCTTTTTTTCGGTCTACCACAGTGTTTCTCAAACTGTTGGGCGCGCCAAACCTACAAGGGGGGAGCGAGCATATAGAAAATAAAAGATTTTAAAAAATTTATTTACTAGAATGAAATAATACAAAATAATTTTTGACATAATAAAAAATATACACATTTACACGGAAATAATATATATATATATATATATATATATATATATATATATATATATATATATATATATATAAATATATTATCTGCGATTTTACATCATCAAAAATAAAAGCTTCTACCTCAAAACCTCATTTTTTAGCTATCTTTGATACTATAACCAAATAAAAAACGTTTTATTCGATTTGCTGTAATCCCATGATGAGAATTTTTTTTTTTTTTTACGTTTTCTTTTCAAAGCGAAAATGCTACTCTTTCAGAGGAAAGACAAAACCCAGAACAAAAATCAAAAACATTTCTAGGAAGATAAAAAGTTCATCACTGTTATATATTATTGCCATCAGCTGTAGGCAACAGAATGTATTTGCTGCGGTTTGGCCTTCGAGCTTGTACGGTTAGTTACGTCCCTGCTCTTATGTATTTGTTTTTTCATTTAGGGAAGTTTGAAGAATTACTAAGCCAAGCAAAATGAAAAACGTTTTACATCATTTTTTTTTAGAACATCCATATTGTAACAAATACACTTTTAATCCGGGAGTGGTCACGTCCAGAACAGTGTGCACGAAATCGGTAATTCTGGCAAAACTGTTTAATTGTTACCAATGGCCCTGACACTATCCTCCTGTTTGACAATCTTAACGTTAACTAAAATATATTTGTCACATTTCTTCCTCTTTTTTGGGAGTGATAGACCTTTTTTTTACGATCTTAGGGTACTTGTTTTGTCTGAGTTCCCGGTGTGATAACTTTTTTTCCGAAATGTTTTCTGTGTCTTTGAAAGCAGGTGAGTATATTTTCTCTTAATTAAATTATTCACTGGAATAACGATTTTTATTGTGTACTATAAAAATAATTATAAAAAAAGGATTGGGGTGACTCACACAATAACCCCGCTCGGCCATTAGTATCGAGTGCACGCCTGCTCCAGGGTTAAAACATGTTGAAGTCATTTCGCTTTAAATATTAAAAATAATACAATTATTCTTCATCAGAATTTTTTTTATTGTTCATTATTCAACATCACACAATTCTAAATGCTAATTCTTTGAGGCTTAAAATTAAAGTTCGCTTAAAACTAATTATAATTTGAGCAATCATTTTAAAAAAATCATTTTACATTTTTGTAAACATTGTCGTTCACTTGGCTTTACTCTCCTTACAATTAAGTGATTTTATATCAATAATGTTTTATTTTCTTATAAATGAACTCGTGCAAAGAGCGGGCACTTCAGCCGGTATACTTTTAATGTGTATCAGTGCTTCACAGAGTATTTTATAACTAATTAATTAATACTAAATTAAGAACAAGTTTAGTAAGTATTAGCGACTTCCATGGGCTTGTCTTACAGAGCGAAGTTCTTCAAAGGAATGCGTATGATTAGAAATTGACCCACTGAGTTCTTTATAAAAAAAAAGCTGATATCTATATTTTGTCTTCTAAGCAGCCACCGCATTTTGCAATATGTTCCAATTTAAAAATTTTAGAAAGGAAAAATAACATAATAATTATCATATTACTTAATTTTTTTTGCTTAAAAGTAACATATACAAAATTTAATACTTATGTCATGAATTTGTACGGTCTATAATAAAGATTGTTGCTTTAGCGTCAAAGTGCATTATTATTGCATTCAGTACATTATTGATGTATAAGGGGGGCGCGATAAAAATTGTGATTGAAAAGGGGGGCGCCAGTATTGAAAGTTTGAGAAGCACTGGTCTACCACTTTCTCGTGCCCAATAATTTCGACAGAAGGGCTTTAAAAAGTTTAATACTGAAAAAGATACTAAATGAACCTGGTGTTTTTCTTGTAACAATTTAGTATGCGTCCTGTTCCATCGTACTAAACGTTAAAAATTACTAAAATACCAGTTTTTTAAAAATAAAAATTTCTTTGACTTTTTACTATTAAAAAACTCAAATACCTAACTTCATTTCTGTCTTTTGTGGCAGTAAACATAAATTCTGATTTATTTTATTTCCCCCTTAATCCAGTGTTTCTCGTACTGTGGGGCGCGCCCCCTAGGGGTGCCTACAAGGGGGTCGCGAGTGTATTGAAAAGTCGCAAACAAAAGATTATTTTAAAAACCATTATTCAGTTACTGAAGGGAAGCAAAAAAAAGCATTATGACATATAACAAAAATAAAATACACATTTGCACTGATACAATACATTTATAAATGTATCGATTGATTGAATATTAACGTCGCACTGTTCAGCTACACGAGGGCTTTCGGCGACGGACCACGTATAATTTTGAACCATGGTCAAGTTATAAATGTATCAGTACTGCTCAATGTGTTTCATAATTAATTTAACAGTACTAAGCTAAGAACAAGCTTAATAATTATCAGTGACCCCCTATGGGCATGTCATAAAATTATATATACAAAATTTAATACTTATCTTAACAATTTGTACGGTCTATAAATAAAGTCGAACTGTAGCTTTACGTCTAAGTATATAATTATTGAATTCAATACATTATTATATTGTTTGGAAGTGGGGTTCGAGATGACAATTATGACTCAAAATTGGGTCGCAAGTATAGAAAGTTTGAGAACTGCCTTAATCTATGTACCAGAGAACATCTTTTCCACATAGATAAATTTCGAAGTTCTGAAAAAAAAATTCAATTCACCCTACCGTGCAATTTATTTTCAATTTTCAAAAATATTTTATGTCTATTTTAATTATTCATTTGTGGTGTTTCAGAATTTGGAGAAATATTTTCAATAGGAGAAAAAGTGATCCCAAAGAAGCCCTTACTTTCTGCTTTTTCGGATGCACTTTATTGAATATACAGGTTGTTGCAGAATTCGATCGACAAATTTAGAGGGGTATAATAGGTGGAAGGGGAACATGGGGTACCAAACCACGTTTAGTCGGCGAAAATCGCTATAATAGTAGCCGTCGGGAGGACGATGAGCCAGATGAGGGGAGGGGTGGCCAAACGAATGCGGGAACGCCTCAATGGCACAGAATATCTTGTTTTCCTGCAGCACGTCCTCCCGGAGTTGCTGCTGTAGGGAGTATCGACCACTGCTCACCAGAACGCGTGATTTATGCACGATGTTGTACTAGCACATTTTTCGATTGCGGGGTGAATTCATCTCCATGCTGCATCTCCCAGGAGGTGGATTAAATGCGGTGAACCTGTTACTTGGCCTGCAGGCTCCCCGAGCCTCAATCCTTTGGAGTTTTTCTTCTGGGACCACCTAAATTCGCTTGAATGTGAGACACCGGTTGGTACAGTGGAGGATCTCACAGTACAAATCGTCATCGCTTCAGCTGACATCACCAGCACTCCTGATTTGTTTGCACACGCCCGACAATCCTTTTTATGTCGATGTCGCCTGTGCCATCACCTACGCGGCCACCACTTCGAATAATTCTTGTGGCAATCACTTGTATTCCTGACATCGAGCTGTGATTCATTGTTCGAATTATATACATGCTTTGTGTCTAATAAATGCATTTATTACCTCTTATCGATCCTTTTCATTCCATTCGACACCACACCTTTCATAACGGTTGTTGTGAATTACTCAGACTAAACTTGGTGATTATATTATATCATCCCTATGGTATAATATAATCACCCTATATTCTATGGTGATTTGTCGTCTCCAAGCTCCCTACTACCACCCCTCTGAATTTGCCGGTTAAATTCGGCAAAATCCTGTAAATTGATAATCGAAAGAGATTTGAGGAGATTCATAAATTCAAAAGCTGGGAAACGGGTGCTTTAATCAAATTGATGAATATTTTTTGTTATTATATGATAAATTTATTTTGCAGAGCAATTTTGTATATCTTTTCGTCTATCGAATGAAAGATCAAACTAAGTTCGATTTCCATTTATCTGTTTTGAATATATTCGCATTCACATTTTCCATCACGTTTTACATATTTCATCTTTAATTCTCAGTATAACTTGAAAAGAGTTTTACCTTTGTCTTTTTGAATTCTTCCTCTAAATGACAACGGGGGCTGCGGTAGCCCAGTGGTTAAGGTATCGATCTTGGTAGGCATGTCATGAGTTCGAGTCCAGTACCACTAAAGACCCGCCATGTAGAGGTGAAATGCACGTTAAATCTGTCAAGAGCTCAAATGTTCTCTCGTTGGTGTGGTGCGGTAGTTAGGAGAGAGGGTGCTATACTAGGTGTCGTCCACGTCACATGACCATGATTCAAAATTACGTGGTTTGTCGCCAAAAGCCCTCGTGTAGCTGAACAGTGTGACGCTAATATTCATTCACTCACTCACTCTAAATGACAACATGATTATGTTGAAGTTGGTATTAATAATTTTTAATGACTTTTTCATAAATTCAAAGAATCTGAATTACAGTTACGCTATGAATAATGTTGGACAGCAAAGGCTTATTATCTTAGAAACTAAATTTAAAAAAAAAAGACAAATCTGTTGGGTTTGTTAGTAATAAATCTGTTTGAGAGATTGATTGACTGCACCAAGTGATGCTTACAACCTGACAATCTTTTTGTTTGTTTGTTTTTATCCATTAATTAAATTTAATTATTCTAATAAAAAAGAAAGCACACTCACAGAAATTAGACAAACGCAGACGGGATTCGAACCCACGACCCTTGAATTAAAAGTCCAGAGCGCTATTCATTGCACTACAGGGACACAACGAACGAATTTCCTTTCTATATATTCTGTTGTACTATTATTTTTGTTTGATACTATTTATTCATTTTTTAATTTAATTAATGAGTTGATATTTGAAAAAACTGTAGCTGCAGTTTAAAAAAATGTATTTGAACTTGAATGGATGAATGGAAAGTATTTTATTAACGATTGAAAAAAATTTGAACAAGATATATATATAGGGCGATAGTGAACTATAATAGTAGGAATTGAATAAAAAAATATTGAAAAACTTCTTATAAACTGATTTGATGGCCTTAATCCCCAGTGACAAATTATAAATCAACAGATGAGAACCAAAAAGAAACAATGAAACATTCATCCAACAAACTGCAGTAACACACTACCGTAAAATAATAAAATTCACGAAAATTTAGGCTTTAAAGATGTTTATCGAAGTTACTAATTAAAAACATTCGGGTTGTCTGTGATGATTGATTGATTGTTTACGTTCCCCTTCGTAGTAACTCGAGGATTATTCACGACAGATCTCATAGTTTTTTAAACTTAGTCAAGTGACGAGGACAACACCTGAGCTAGTAGCTCCCCACTTTCCAAAACTGTAAACCATGTAAACATGAGGGCTTTTGAGTCTAACAGATTTTATATGGATTCCTCGCATCCTACGCAACGGGTTTTTAAGGGCAACAGGACTCGAATGCATGATTCGATGGAAGCAATTGCAGCCATCAGTTCGTGACCATGACCACTCAGGTACCACGACCATAATGGTCAGTTCCCATTGACAAAGCCCAATTCAGAGGCTGGCGTTGCTCATGTTGGTCGAGGTAGCCTAGTGGTCAAGGTCACAGACTCATGACAGGCCTGTCATGAGTTCGAGCCTAGTACCGCTGAAGATTCGCTGTGCAGATGAGGCGGATGCATGGTAAATATGTTGAGTCTCAAACGTTGGTGTGTTGTGTAAGTTAGAAGACAGTGGGGTGTCAGCTCAGGGGTCGTCCTAGCCACGTGACCGTGGTTGAAAATTACGAGATCCGTCGCTAATACCTTCGTGCAGCTTTCTAGTGCGACGTAAACAGAATTCTAGATGTAACTCTAGCGTTGTTCATGTGGGTTCAAGTTTGGATTCAACTCATTCTCAGACTCGACGTAGAAACTAGTCAAGTATGTTTGACGCTAAATTGAATTTGTCCTTAAACTCTTCACGTGGAATGGTATGGAAGTTAACAGAATAGGGTACCAGCTTTGGTGTCATATTCGTAACTAGTTCGCATCTCGTAACTTCGAGATCCATCAACAATAGCTCTCTTGTAGTTGGATATTATTTCATATCAAATAAAATTAAGTGACGTTACGATCTCTCTTAACTGTGATTGTTATTACGTGTGATTTATGTGCTGATTCAAAACATGTAAAATTGCAGAAAACAGCAGCCTAATAAGTATTTGTGGGTCCGTAATGATCTAATCACATTGCTCTAACGACTCACGTGAAATCTCGCGGTTGCTAATTCAAAGCACAAGAATCATGGACCAATACGTTCCCTTCTACATGATGTTATTTGCTGATGATTACGGAAGCTTTTTGATGACCACTTACAATGAACAATGGTCGCATTTAACCGATGGGAGAGGAATTGGGTTCACAGAGTGGTCTTCAGTTCCTAAGATTTTTACGGCAGATATCGGAAAAGCATCCTCTAGCTACAGAATCCTCCAAAAGCTTGTAGACAAGATGAGGTTTATTAACTTTGATATTTTGTCGTTTTTCTACGCAAAAGATGATGTCTCTGCTCTACTTTATGTAAAAGAACATGCAAGATCTGTATATTTTATGGATGGTGGATCCTTCTTTTTATTATGTACATTCGTCGGTCAAGTAAGTGTTATGAGTGTTAAAAAAGATCATCGCCATTTAGCTCATTTACCACTTATGGCTTTATCTGATATTTTGTACGAGGAAAAACTTATTACCTCGAACAATATCGAAAAAGTTCAAGATATTGCTACTACGATTAATATACAGTATGCCAAGTTGGAGGAACCATATCAAATGTCTAGAAACCAAACTACTCCTGAACAAGCACTTGAATTTTTCCTAGATGAACTGTATACATTATGGACTGGAAAATGCTATTCGAAACAATGATTTTATTTTCCTCCCAATGTTATGCATCCTGCTTCAGATCGGTAAATGTATAATCAATGGCGTGACGTACAGCCCCGCAACCTCTGACTGCCACCAAGTACGTACGCTTTGTAAGATCCGGCTTGGGGCTTAAAACCTGATTTTGTAGGAGGGGGGCTAGTATGCTTAGTTACGCCACTGTTTATAATACTAGTATATTGGTTTTATCATCGATGGGAACTTGCTCATTACATGTATATCTACGATTCAATTTTATACAAATGCAGTTTTGCAAGAATTTGTTCTTCATATACTGTAAAATCTTTGCAAGTTAATTTCTTGTGAACTTTTGTTAGAGTTTGACATGGGGGGGATATGTTTTATTGAATGTATAAAGAATAAGTGCTGGAAAGGGAAAGCTGTGATCTTGCGGCTAATTTATTGACATAGAGCATGATTTTCTTTTAATAAAAAAAATTCAAATGACACTGCAAATGTTTTCTCTCACAATTTTGTTGGCTATTTAATTATTTAGAATTGTATCCTTTGCATTTGTACTGTAAAACTAATGTCTTGTGTAGAAGTTTCATGGGAGGGGGGAAGAACTCGCGATCTTTCTATATTCCAAAATTGATTATCAAAATGCATCTAGTAGTAGTGTTGCGATATTTTTTAGAACGATACGATCTTATTTTATCAAAAGCAATTTACTTTAAAGAGAAATTTTAAACTTAAATATCTCACTAATATGAAAATTTAACTTTAAATTAAAACTTGTTATGTCATAGAAGTAGGCAAATGGATACAAAAGTTGAAGTATCTCTAGAAATTTCTTGATTTTAGTTTTTACGTATTTCGACAGTCTTTGGCTTTTATTTCAATTTCCAATTCTCTGATGACATTAAATTCATTGAATTTAAAATTACAATATTTTTTCTTCTGAAACTCTGTCTCCTGAATCCAAATTTCCAAGATCATTCTAATTGTAGATCAAAGTAGTCTTGGAAGTGCTCGATATTGGAAAGAATTAAGAATTTAATTTTGGATATTGTGTGCATGCTAAAATATTTAAATTAAATACTTCCATTTTGAAAACGAAGATAGCAGTTATGTAATTTTAATTCTTAGTAAAAATTTATAAATTAACAGTAATATTTTTTTATGAAAGAAATCGCTTTTTTTTCTTTTAAAACAGTTAGACAAACGCTCGATAAACTATAAGCGTGTTGTTTTGGGAAACATTCATATCATTTTAACATACATTATGATTGTATTCCAAGAAAATTACTAAAAAGGAAAATGTTTTGAATTTATAAGTAACCTTCACAGCTCGCGTAGACACATAAAAACATCTTTATTTAAAGAATATAAGTAGAAAATGAAAATTCTTGCTTATATTCTGGGTATAAACTTTAAGAATAGGATGTATGAAATATGCTGATATATCACGAGCCAGAATGTCTATGTATAAAAAAAGAAAAATGACTAAATCATCACAATATCCCCGGAACTATATTAAATCTACAGATTTAAAATTTGGTAGGCATGTGTGTTTCTTTCATAGAATAGAGATCAGCTAAGAAATGGTTTTTACGAAAATCGATCTCCAAGGGGCATTGCGGGGATTATAAGGAGCGTTATGGATAATTATTTCAGTTTTTAAAATATCCGACCTACCTGCTTGAAAATTGGTAGGCATGGAGCAGAGTTCCTCCAAGAATGAATTTTGTTAAAGTTGACCCTCAAGGGGATTGCGAGGGGTTATAGAAAAAAAAAAATTCCCGTTTTTGAATTGTTAGACCCTCATACTCGAAATATTTTAAGCATTTTTATGTTGTTGAATAAAGATTCACTAAGAGTGGATATTTTTTTTTGGAAATCGACTCTTGGGGCGGGGAGTTACTGAGGCGTATTGAAAAAAAAACCCGTTTTTAATTACTAGGCCTATAGTAATGAAATTTGGTATGCATGTTTCTATGGTTGAATTGAAATCCTCTAAGAACGTTTATTTTAAAAATCGACTCTCTACTGGGCTTATTGATAAAAAAAAATTTCGGTTTTTGAACTATACTGGATTTAGACTTTAAATTTGCCAATCCTGTTTATTTTCTTGAATAGATATCCATTAAAAATGTTTTTTGCGGAAATCCATCTCAGGGAAGAAGGTTACAAGTGCGTAAAAGATAATTATACTTGAGTTTTAGAAATTATTATTCTGAATTCCTTTTTAAGTCAAGAAGCGAGAGCTGTAAGAATGCTTCTCAATATATTCTAAAGCTTAATGCTAGGATTTAGATATATTGAGATTTATATATATATAAAGTATATGTTCACACACATACAGCATTATGAAATACACAGCGAAGTGGGTTGTAACGTCTAGTATAAATAGATAAAAAAAAACTTTTTTAATTTTCTGAAAATTCTTAGTTTATTTAAATTGCATGAAAAATAAAAAAAAAAGTGCTCTCTATTTCTCTCTGATTAACAATTCATGAATCACACTGTTTTTTTTCTTTCGAGAACGTTTTCTAATGAGGATAATTGTACTGCAACCCCTAAAGTAATGTTTTTATTAGACACAAATTTCTCTCTCTCTCTGTTTTCATACCAAATCAATTACTTTAAATTAATTCCTACTTTTCCCTCGATTTTTAGATATATTTTATCCCTAAAAATACTTCTATCAGCATATGTAAGATTTTCCAGGAAAAAAGATAAAGGCCTTTTTTTTAGAAACAAAGAGCTAAAAACTGTTATCAGATAATTTATAACTCATCTTCTTCCTTTTTGAAGATTCACGCTATAAATTAAATTAAGTTGATTAAGCGAGTGAAAAATAGTTTTCATCTCTCTATTTAATAATATAAAATTGAGCATATAAATAAGCGTTTTTATTCATAAAAAGAAAGTTAGAATTTTACTCATAAAAAATAAATAAATGAGCAATGTGAATGATAAAGTGGTTTTAAAGACTTTTTTCTTGAAATTTTCTTATATGTGTAGCGGAATAACACTAGTGCTAAAAACCGGATACGTAAATCTTTTGCATGGAGCCGTGTGCAATTTTAAATGGAGAATTTCCTTCAAGTTGAGACCATTTATTTCCAACTTTTAACAAGTAACATGTGTATGCTTTAAAGAGATTTTGGTTTAAATAATGAGAGTCTCTTCTTTCTCGTTAAAGCATGAAAATTCTTATCGAATTCTCGAGTGCTGTGAGTAAGGATAAATAGATTATTGGTAGTTAAATTTTTTATAAAGATAATGTCCTCTGTGAGCCTTTTCAAAAAATAATTTCTTTTTTACATTACGACAATGCATCAATATACTAACAAATTGTCATTTTATTTGCTTAAAAATAATAATTTAAATGACTTTAGAGATGTTTTAGTCTTGTATATATGTATGTCGCTTATTTATGCCTATGGGATCATAAATGGTTAAAACTCGACTGCGAGTCATTTCCCTAATTATTTTGAGTTGAAATGGATTTAAAAATAGATTCTGTGTATCTTTTTAGTTAAGGTAGCAATTTGAAGGTGTTTAATCCTTATTGTAATTGATCGAAGTAAAAAAAATGTGAATGCATTTTTCAAATACGTATTATCCCAAGATACACTCATGTCCATAAATTAAGGATAATGAAGTGTGTGTGTTCAGGCAAAGAAAGAGACAGAAGCAGAACAAATTTGAATTACTTAACAAGTCTATTTATTAAACAAAATGTAAAGAGCAAAAAAGGTGCTATATGTTTGACATAATTAATAAAAATTGCGATTTTTACTCCCTGGAGCAAATTAAAAAAAAGAACCTATTTACAAAAAACAGTATAACATGGTTAGTTTGATGGTTTATACGGAGTATGTCTCTCGGACCATGCTACAACGCCTAGGCATGCTGAGTATCAAATTATCAATCTGATCTTGGGGAATATTACACCACTCATCAAGCAATGCCTTCCGAAATTCCGGTAGACAGGTGGGAGGAGGTTGACGGGCTGCAATTCGTCGGCCAAGTATATCCCACACATGCTCTATTGGATTCAAGTTCGGTGAGTATGCTGGCCAATCCATACGGGTGATATCCTCCGATTGAAGGCATTCGTCTACAATGTTTGCACGGTGAGGACGGGTGTTGTCATCCATAAACAGAAATTCAGCACCCATGGCGCCCCGAAACAGACGTACATGTTGTTCCAGAATGACATCCCGATAGATGTGGCCTGTCATCGTTACACTCTGAACATGCAGGTCAGTTCTGGAACCAAGAATAATTCCTCCCCAAACGAGCCATCCTGCACCACCGTAACGGTGTCGTTCAATGGTGTTCCCTTGGTGGTAACGGGTGCCTGGCGTTCTCAATATTAAAGTCCGGCGAGAATCAGACTGCAAACTAAACCTGGACTCGTCGAAAAACATCACACAAGACCACTGTTGTGGTGTCCACAATGCATGCTCTCTACTCCAGGTTAATCACAGACGACAGTGAGTTGCGGTAAGTGGAACACATCTGACAGGCCTACGAGCATATAGACCATTGTGCCATAAGCGTCTGTACACGGTCTGCCTTGAAACTGTCGTACCGATAGCTGAAGAGAGCTGACGAGACAGGTCTGATGCTGTGCTTCGTCTGTTTCCTTTGGAAGTAACTGCCAAATATATATATATACCGGTCCTCATTCGGCGTTGTAACTCGGGGGTGACCTGTGCTGTAACATCTACTCACATTACCATCATCTTGGAATTGTTGTCAAAGCCTGGAGATGACACTCTGGGCGATTCCAAGTTTCTCGGATTCTTCCAGCTGGGTATGTTCACATTCCAGTCGTCCAATAATTCTACCACGTAAAAAATCACCCAAATGCTTCTTTTGTGCCATAACTATGCGGTTATTGCACTGAAAGGCTTTTAAAGTGCTTGTGAACAATTTTATTTCTTTGCCACCATTCCTTATATACCCCTCTCTTACACTATCGTCATTGTGACGTACTATCCGCGCCATCTGGCGGTTTACTGTAATTTGCATAGTCTTCTTCACGATGTGTGTGATAATTCTTCAGGTGAAATTTTTATTTTAGAGTTCAATTTCTGTGTGATTCTGAATTATCCTTAATTTATGGACATGAGTGTATTTGGATCTCGTTGAAATTAGCTTTTTTGGGTATTCATTTTAAGTAGGAATGTGTCACTAGAAGAAGCATAGCTATGTGAGAGAAGAATAGAAAACTTTCACATAGAAAACAATGTGAAAGTTTCAGAAATTTTTCTTGGTAATATAGTACGTGTTAAAAATAAAATTTATGACTTCTTTAAACACAGTTTTATAATTTCTATTTTTTCTTATCCCATACTGAAGGAATAATTAAATATCATTTTATCATTACAAAATTGATTTTTTTATCAATGCAGAGTGAAACACAAGGATAAACAAGCCTCTTTTACATATATTTCCTGAAAAGGAAATCTAAAATTAGGGCGTTTTCTTACACAACTTTTCATTTTAGCTTTTACTAGTTTATAGCGGGTTTTCAATGTATTTTCAAAATTAACCTCTTGGGCAGGGATTCCCATAGTGGTGTATATAGGTCCCCAGGGGTCTATGCCAGCGAAAAAATTATTTCTGGTGTCCATGAGATATAAATGGGGGTCTATGATAGTGGTTCTCATTAAACCAGATCGTGACTTTAATCTTTAAAAAAATTATCTAATGGAAAAACAAATTTTACCAATTTAGCTGGTTTATTTACTAAATTTTGTGGTTAATTTGTGGTTACTAGGTGACAGCATACATTTTATCAAGACAAGGACCATTTCAGTATTTCTTTCCAGAATTAAGCTAAATAAGTATAATATTGAACGTCACGAATTTTCTCAGTTTGTTACAGACAATCTGTCAGAACATTTTAACTTACGTTCAACATTTAAATGCCCTTTAAATTACTTTTTTATAGTAATACCACAGTAGGCAATGAATTAATACAGTCACATTGAAAAAAAACATTTCATATGTAGGAGCTGATTAGAATAGGCCCTAATGAAGATCTTAAAATAAAGTTTAGAAACGGATGTCAGCAATTTTAGCTTTAAAAGTCATTTGTCCCGAATTATGGAATATCGAGAGAAAGTTTTTAATTGATATTCCTAGTGAGAGGGAGTTTCAGTAAGTTTGTCGATCTCAAAAACGAAAAAAGAGGGAGGGGGGACTGGACACTTGCTAACAAAGGAGATTTAGGGCTAAACCTGACTATGATATTAAATGTTGAAAATTTATTGTTGAAGGACCAGATTAATCTCTCTCATTAAAAGCATTTGTTTGTTGATTAGTTATATTATGTAGCAGCTATTTTACGTTTTATTTTAATTTTAATTTAATTCATTAACGTGTGCTTCTTAAGTTTTTAATGCTATATTTCACTACAATTCGAAATTTAATTCTTTTGAAATAAGTAGCAGTATCGGCTGTCAAAAAGGCATTGAAGTTGATAAATTTGCAAAAATTGAATATTAGGTAAGCAGGGGTCTACCCGATACCGAAAAACATGGCAAGGGGTCTATGAGACAAAATTTGGGAACATCTGCTCTAGGGGAAAAGTTATACAAACTTTTTGATTATTTTGAGAACTTCGTCTTGTGAAAGAACTGTAATTTGTATAAATTGAGGTTTCTATTTATGGGGTAATGAAGTAGAAACTAGGAAAATGTGTGTGTAGAGTGAAATTCTAAGACAAGATTATAAGACAGTAATCATAAAAACCATTAGACCGATATTTGCGTTTAGTTAGGTAGAATTTGTGATCCAATCTAAGATAAGTGAATCTTTATTATTATTAGATGGAATTTGAAATATGCGTCGCTCCCATTAAGATTTGTTCAATAAGATATTGGTATAATATAGCAGGACTTTTGGATAGAATAGAAGTTTAAGTCTTATAATAATTGTATGTCGATCGCTTTGCTCCAAATACTTATACAGCCAAAATTTCTCTTGCCGACAACACAGCACAGAGTTATTTATAGATTAAAGATTTCATCACACATGCTCCATTGTGCATAAAATAATTTTTTCTCAATAGGATTGTCTCCTAGTTTAGTTGATTTTCCGTTACATCTGTTTTCTTTCTTTATCTTCATGCTCAAGTAGTGTTAAATACACCCTGCTTCGACTATACGAAAAAGATTTTTATAGTGTACTTTTCATATTAGTAATTACAATTTAGTTTCTTATCGTTTCTCAGAAAACAACATGAAGTAGTCTACTAATCAAAAATATCTAGAAATTAAAATACAAATCTTGATTATAAAAATAAAGTAATTAACCAATGATTAATGTAGTCTACCATCAATGTATATAAATAAAATAGAACATATCAACCAATATCTACATTTATTAGAACTATAGGCAAAGCGAATGCTGTGATTGGCGATCTAATAAAAGTGCATATTTAAAATTCCAGTGTCTAGTCCAAGAGAAAATGAATACCTTTTACCACATTAAACCAAAGCCGAAAACCATAAGATTATATAAATATGCAATAAAAAGAAAAAGCAGCTTATTTATATTTTTTGTAATAATTAACTTTTCATCTTTTGGGGAATATTATATTTATTTAATCGAATATTACGAGTTAAAAATAATATCTAGTTCTAATTAAAGTTTTTCTAAATAACACACTTCGTACTCCCTTTCAATTCAACTAAATATCTGTTTTTTCATGGATATTAACTAAATATTGCTGTTACTGGTGAGTTAAAACTAAGTCATAAGAAATTCATTTTTGAATTAAAGAGGAGAGATATTACAACGATTGTTTACTATTTAGTTGAACTAATTTAAGTATATATATATATATATATATATATATATATATATATATATATATATATATATATATATATATATATATATATATATATATATGTCATGATTTTAAAGACAGAATCAGATTAAAGTTTTAAAAAAAAGAGTTCTTTATTCCATCGTGTCGACATCTGTTCTGACCGCTAAGAGCAGGGAGTAAAAAACACGCCATAGTGGGGGTTTCACGTGAATAACACGTGAAAAACATCTGGTAAGTGTCGCTGCTTTGAAGATGGTGCTTGCAAGTTAATGCTGACATATGTTGACTATTAAATCTAACGAACTAGAATTAGACATGTTTATTGGCTAGGCCATATGTTCGGAAGACATAAATGGGCGATTAGTTTGATACTTGAATATGAGAACGGAGACAGATAGAGTCAAGTGCTAGATAGGGAATTTAATTTTTTAATCTAATTTAATTATCCTTACATTTGCCCCCCAATTTTAAAAGGGAGTCATGGCGTGTTTTTTTCTCTCTTTACAAACTTAGTCAATTTTCAACAAACACAAAACAATACATAGTTATTTAGAAAGACATATTAAACACAGTAGAAATCTTTAAGCACTAGTAATTCTATAATCAAAAAGCAATACAATAAACAAAACTATAGCAAAAAACACAGTAATGACAATTAATTGATAAACATGAATTTCCATACATATAATTGAAGATTAGCTTGTTCAAATCTATTCGACATCTAGAATAAGAGCTCACGTTTCCTCCTATTCCTTCATAATAATAGATTCGTATTATAGCTGGTAGATATTTTACAAACAATTATGTTGGAAAATAATATATCAAACAATAAGATAGTAAATATAAAAATACATGAAATCATACAAATGTTAAAATAATAATTTTGTATAAAAATCTACTCTGGCGCCATCGTAGTACTACCTTATGTTGTTACACACATTTTGCATATATGAAAAACATTTTTTAAAAAGATAAAAAAAATATAGACACTAATAAAATGAAATTATTAATAATATGAAAACGGTGTATAACACACAACTTATATGCACTATTCAACACAATAAACAATATTTTATTTCATATACGTTATAAAACATAAAAATTATAAGAATATAGGAATAAAAGAATACAAGAATATAAGAGCACTTTTTTTATTATTTTTGAGTCGGAAAAGTGGACTCACTTCAATACTAACTTTTAGTATGTATGGAAATTTTCTCAATATTCACTGTAACTTAACAATATCACATACAATATTTTGAATCTTTCCGTAACCTAAAAATACGTTTCATAGACAAAAATTCTTGATTTTCTCTCACATCACACATTCACTAATATAAACTGTATCACCTTACTTAATTTTGAACACATCTCTCTGAGAAATCTGCGTCATCAACTCACAGATGTTCAGGGATGCTGATAAGAAACAATGAGAGGTGTACATATCAAACTAAACAAGTTTGTCCTCTTAATGTGTTTCGAGACATATACAAAATTATAATGATTGTATTCTCCCTTATCCACTGTATAATATCCAAAAATAAGCTTCAAGTTATTAAATTAATTTCAATTTTAGATAAGGAAAAATTCGAGAAATAGTGAATCCTGATATACGGCCCGTATATCAAAACACACAATTTCAAAATAAAAAAAATTAAATGACATGCAATAAGATTACTGCTGAATAAAATAATTAACAAAAAAAATTCAATTCAATGGAGAAAAAAGAATACAACTTGACTTTACTTTTGTTTCTTATAACAATCAATATCTCTAGTATTATTCTCTCATTAGTCATTTTTCTAAAAACTTAATTTATATCTTTCACTTTAAAACACCAATTTCTATCATAACTCAACTCATTCGACATCTTAAGATAAAATTATGAGAAGTATATTAAATTTTCTCAAAATTTTGTATGACTAAACCTATATACTTTGTTTTCTCAATTAAAATATAAAGAAAATATCTCATTTATAACATAACTATATTATAAAAATTAAATACCATATCACATATCATAGATTATTCTTTTTCGCCGAAAAGTCTTGTTAAGCAGAACTCAGTTATTTTTGTATTACGTAAGATGTTTCTTTTAGTTATTATCTTCTCCTCATTATTAGGGGTATTTTGTTGAATGTAATTTAACTGAAAATTTTCAGATGGATGAAAAGGTCTTAAACGAACTGAATGAACCAATTCAGTGTCAGTTTTATTAAGGGCATTGGGTCTATCAATTTCAAATAATACATCAGAACACATTTTCTTAAAACGGTATAAGGGCCTGAATAAGGGGGACTTAATTTCCTTGTATTGGGGTATTGAAATTCCTCATACATTACTAAGTCACCAACCTTGAAATCAGCTTCCTGAAATTTTTTATCATATCTAATCTTATTTATTTTATAATATTGTTCTGTTCTTTCTTTGGCTAATTTTCTTGCTTCTTCTAAGGGAGGATATATCTCATTATCTTTTAGCGAAATTTCGAAAGGTAAATTACCATACATTAAGTAGGTTGGTGGGAAACCTGTTATTGTATGTGGAGTTTGATTATACTGATGGGTTACTTTTTCTAGAATTTTTGTCCATGGGACTTTATTTGAACTATTACTAATTTCCCATTTTAAGCGGGTAATGATGGTTTGATTTACACGTTCAACCTTTCCATTGGTTTGTGGTCTGTGAGAAGTAGTTAATAATTGAGTGACATTATTATGTTTTAAAAAAATGCTTAAATTTTGAAGAGGTGAACGCAGTATTTCTATCACTTAAAATTTTTTCCGGTATGTGATTCTGAAAGATTTGTCTTAAACAATTTATATAAGTATCTGTTGTTGCATTTTTTGATGGGAAAGTCCAAATGTACCTAGTTGCATGATCAATAATAATGTGTAAATATTTTTTAACAGAGTTGTAATAATTTAAACCACCTACACTATCTATCGATAAAAGTTCAAAGGGTTTTTCACAAAGGGGAAGTGATTGCATCAGTCCGTATTTTTCTCTGATGTGACTTCTTATTTATTTGACAAGTTTCACAGTGTTTCACATAATTTCGTATATCAGTAATAATGTTTATCCAATAATATTGTGGTGATATTAATTTTAACATGGTAGCTACACCAGGGTGGCTAAATTTTTTATGAGTTGTTTCCATTAATTTCACTCTTAGAGCTTTGGGTACAATTATTTTAGTTAAACCTTGTCTTTTAACTACAAAAACACCATCTCTCTTAAAACATTTAGGAGCTGATGTATTTTCTATATTTTGAAAATGACTTATTTCATTGATATCTAATAAAGGTTCTGGGGGTGTATTAATTATATGATAAGCAATAGGATTTCTTGTTAACATATCAGCTTCAACATTAGTGCTACCTTTCTTATATTTTATATCAAAATCATACATAGAAACTTTTAAAGACCATCTAAAAGTCTACCCGTGGGATTTTTTGAAATTTTTAAGCCAAACTAATGCATTATGATCGGTATGAACTGTGAAATGAGATCCATGAAGATAGCAATGGAATTTATCTAAACTATCAATTATAGCTAAGCATTCTAATTCAGTTATTGTATAATTAATTTTATAATTTCTCAGTCGTCTCGAGTGGAATGCAATCGGATGTTGATTTCCATTGGGTTTATGTTGTTTGAGGATACATGAGATTTTGCAGTTTTCGATGCATCTACATAAAGATGACAGGGATAATTTGGATTGAATATAGCTAAAATGGGCTTTAAAATTAAGCTGTCTTTAAGTTTTTGAAAAGATTGTTGACATTCTGGGGTCCAATTCCAATTTTGATTCTTTTTAAGAAGATTATTTAAGGGCATTCTTAATTTTGCATATTGAGGAATGAATTTATAATAGACATTAATACTACCAAGGAATCTTTGTAAATCCTTTACATTTCTAGGGGTAAAAGTTTTTTAATTATTTCGACATTTGTATTATTTGGAGTGTATGACCCTTGTTTTATTTCATATCCTAAGAAATCAATTGTATCTTTGCCAAATTTACACTTTGAGAATTTTAATTTAATATTTTCTATTCCACAAATTTTAAAAATTTCCTCTAAATGTTTTGCATGTTCTTCAATTGATTCCGAAAATACTATTATATCGTCAAAATAATTTAATGCAAATTTTATTTGGTATTTATTTAAAATCTGTCTAATAGCTCTTTGAAATATAGCTGAGAATTTTTATATCCAAAAGGCAAACGATTAAATTGAAAAAATCGTAATTTGATGTAAATGCAAGTTTTTCAGATTCATTATCATCTAATTTAATGTGCCAATAACCACTACATAAGTCGATGGTTGAGAAAAATTTTGCATGTGTTAATTTGTCTAAAACTGCATCTATTTGGGGAATTGGCTCTGCATCTAATTTTGTGATAGCATTTAGCTTTCTGTAATCGATACATAATCGTGTACGAGCATTATCCTCTTTTTTAAAAGCCAATGTTATAGGGGCAGCGTAAGAACTATAAGATGGTTTTATTATTCCTGCTTTCAATAATGCATCTAATTGCTTTTTTATTTCCGTATCATCTTTACAAGATGTCCTATATGGTCGATTTAAAATGGATAATTCTGAGGTAATTATTATTTTAGGAGAATTACATTTTAACTCGCCCACATCAAACTTATTTTTAGCAAAGACATGTTTATATTTATCAATAATCATATTAATAATATCATAATCACTATTAGGAATTATTTCTATATTAAACACATTATCAGTTTTCTTAGTGATAATTTTATTATTACTAAATTTAAGAGTTTCATTTTCTTTAATATTTTTCTTAGATTCATAATTTTTTTAAATTTTTTTTCCTCTTTGAAAATTTTTATAATCACTAAAATTAATATTTAATTCAAAAATACTCATAGTTTTATTAGAAATTATTAAATATTTCAGTTCTACATTTACTATGAGGAATTTAATATTTTCAATAATTTCTCCTATTTTCAATTGTAAAGTAATTGCCTCACTCACCTCAATTCCTCCATTGATGGTGGCAATTTTTGTTTTGATATACTCTACATTGCGGTATCCCTTGATTTGTGATATTATATTTTTTGGAATAATATTGACACTTGTGTGATCCTGTATCCAAGAGGACATCAACTTGTTTGAAGTTGATTCTTCCCTGGATGATCATAAGTTCTCATGTTTGATGAGGTTGGAATACCGTATTATTGTTTTGTGTTCTTTGACGGGGGTAGAAAGTTGGAGCATTAGGTCGCAAAACATACGGTCGTTGTGGAAATAGTTGGTTTCTCGGATATAGGGTCGGCCGCTGACGTGAAAAGGAAGGGTGATGATAAGGTGATGGAAACTGAGGAGAGTATACCTTATATCTTGTATTGGTTATGGTATCCGGATATATAGTGAGATTGGTCATTACTCCAATTCCATCCTCCATATTGTTGTCTATGGGCAAATTGATTCGTATGATAAGGTATTCTTGTCATTGGATACTTTGGGTATATAACTTCATTCTTACTTGATTTTGATTTTTCTTGGATATCTAAGAGTTTCATTTTTTCCTTCAGTTCCTCTATGTTGTTGCAGCTTTGTAACTGTATTTCTATGGCTCTATTTTCTTTTAATCCTCTTATGATGTAATATTTTTCAGCTTTTTCTTCCATGTTTATCCGGGATGCGATTTCTTTTACTCTGTAGAAATATTCTATGTGGGTCTCTTTTGAGGTTTTTTCTGTTTTAGATAATTGAAGATGAATCTCCACTGGGTTGACTTGTGTTCCGAATTCACGTATTAAATTTATTTTTCAGTTCGTAAAAACTTTTAGGGATAGATTGTGATTGTATGTAAGTCTTCACAGCTCCATTTACTAACTTGATTATAAATAGGATTTTCTGTTTCTCTGGTATATTGAAGGAATCGCACGTACTTTCAAAATTTCTAATGAATGTTTGAATGGGTATTTCCAGGTTATATTTTTGGAAAAAAGTCTGTAGATCTTCAAATCGAATATCATTTTTAATAATGGTTATAGGTTGTAATTTTTCTTCCTCAGCATCTAAATTCTCTTCTTGCTCAATTTTTATTTCATTCACTGTTTCCATTTTTGAAGTATGACTTTTTGAAATCTTGTTAGGAGAAGAGGATGATTCTATTTCTTTGGCGGTAAGAGCGATGTTCTTTCGGGGATTACTAGCGCCTTTCTTTTTCCGTACCATAGATTAATTCTGGTAACCCAACGTCCTCAGCTAACAAATGTAGAGTGCCGTCAGTCTTCCATAAAATTCTCCATATCAGTTATTACGTTCATTGGCGTTAGTTTTTATATTAAATTATTTTATAAAAAAGATTAATTTTTTACATTAAGATCGCAGACCAAGATCCTGCCGGCTTTAATTCTGTCATGATTTTAAAGACAGAATCAGATTAAAGTTTAAAAAAAAGAGATCTTTATTCCATCGTGTCGACATCTGTTCTGACCGCTAAGAGCAGGGAGTAAAAAACACGCCATGGTGGGGGTTTCACGTGAATAACACGTGATAAACATCTGGTAAGTGTCGTTGCTTTGAAGATGGTGCTTGCAAGTTAATGCTGACATATGTTGAATATTAAATCTAACGATCTAGAATTAGACATGTTTATTGGCTAGGCCATATGTTCGGAAGACATAAATGGGCGATTAGTTTGATACTTGAATATGAGAACGGAGACAGATAGAGTCAAGTGCTAGATAGGGAATTTAATTTTTAATCTAATTTAATTATCCTTACACATATATATTTATATATATAACCCCCTTAACATCTTGGTGTGCAACGAAATCTTTAGGCTTTAGCGCAGAAGTTGGAGGACTGGAAATCTGCTTAAATTAGAGGGAGAAAAAGAGAATTATAATTGGGAAGGCATTTTGAACATTTACTTTTTCCAGGAATAGGAAATGTCAGTCTAAGAGAATAATAACAAACAAATAAGTAAAATTATTTAGAAATGTTTAGAATCTAATAAACGCTAGAATTATATATACACTGCTGGCCACCGTAAATGCAACACCAAGAAAGACAAGAGATAGCACAACAAGATTTATTTTGTAGATAACATGTTGATTAAGTATAAAAAAAAATGATTAAATTTATAAACTTCTGTGAAGTGTGGTTCCTGACAGAATCAGTAGCCAGCTGCCATTGTTGGAGATCACCACTGCCACACGCCTCGGAATTGATTCAAAGAGACTTTGGATGTGTTCTTGGGGTACAGCAGACCAACCAACTTCCACACGTTGCCAAAGTTGATCTGGTGTGGCAGCTGGGGTGTAATCTGGGTCCATCGTTGAGCAACCATGGACCACATGTTTTCTATCGGCGGAAGATCCGAAGAGCGAGCCGGCCAGGGAAGCAATTCAATCTGCTGATTGACGAAGAACCTTTGGACAATGCGTGCCACGTGTGGTCGCGCATTATCTTGTTGAAATATGAATGTGGCCAAGCCCTGAAGGTAAGAAAGGACAACTGGCTCCAACACTTTGGAGATGTAGCGATAGCTGTTTAAAGTACCGGGAATGCGTACTAGATGAGTGCGAGAGTGATATCCAATATTGCTCCATACCATAATACCCGGTGCAGGAGCAGTGTGGCGGTGCATAACGCAGATGTTCAGCATCCTCTCTCCACGGTGTCTCCAGACTCGAATCCGACCATCGTGGTGTTGCAGACAGATGCGTGACTCGTCAGTAAAGACAACTTCATTCAATTCTGCCACCCATATCCTTCTTTCATCGCACCATTGACGGTGGAGACGTCTGTGGTTCTGCGTCAAGGGTAGACCAAGCAATGGGCGTTTTGCGGACACACCACTCTGCTGTAAACGACGTCAAATGATACGCGCAGACACTGAATGATGCGTTACAGACTCAATGGGCTGTGCTATGGTTCGTGATGTGATTGAGCGATCCGTCACTGCCACGCGCACAATTTTCCTGTCCTCACGTGAAGTGGTGCACTGAGGTTGATGCAATTGAGCACGTCGGTCCGTCGTACCCTCCTGCATCCAACGGTCACATATCCGCATTACAATTGTTTAGTTTCGTCCAACACGAGTACCGATTTCCCTGAAAGATAATCCACAATTTTGGTAAGCCACTATCCTTCCTGTGTCGATCTCGGATACTTGATCAAAAGCTGATCGCTGTTTTCTTCGAGACATAACTGATCGTTTTTTGAAAAAAAACACAAGAAAAACACAATTGCCAAACTTGAAATCGTCGAAATCTCCAAGCCTTAAATAGCGCTTTGAGGTGGCGTCACAGGCGCGCGTGATGTGTGTCTACACTGAAATTCTAATCATTTGTGCATATCTCACCTCCACTAATGCATGTTGTAAATTTCATGATTATGGTAAATTTCATGTTGTAAATTTCATGATGTTATTTGCATGATTCCTTCAGGTTGTTGCATTTACGGTGCCCAGCAGTGTATATATAGGTATAAGCATAATGATAAGAGTAAAATTGATAGTAGAAAAGGATAAAAACCACAAATGGGAAACAAAGCTTAATACGGGCTTAGAAAGTGAAGTCAACGAGTAACTCGCTTTCAAACATAGATTAGCTAGCTTTAAAATTGAGAACAATAGTAGTTTTACTACAAATGGAGAACAATTTGTGTGCAAGGAACTTTTCAAAAAGTAATGGCATTAAACATAGTTTCTTTAAGTGGTTAGATTCACAATATTATGTGCTGTGCATAGATTCTGCACTTTTGTTTGATTAATACTTATCCGCAAAGTTTTGGAAGCCGATCTGCTAGCAGGGAATAAAACACATAATAGGGACAACAATTTTTATAGAGCAAAATTCAAAAATTTGTGTAAAATTCAGAATTTAACGAATGTTTTATAATTTAACTAGCTGTTACCCACACCTTCTTCACGGGGTATTTCATGATGTCTCTCTCTCATTATATACTGTTTAAATTCCCAAAACGGAAATATAATTATCTTATGCATCCCTGTACCCCATCGCCTTGTATCAGTTTCCGTAAAACCCCTTTTTACCACACCCCAATCGCAAAATCAACATGTTCACAAAATTTCAAATCTGTACTCCTAGCAATTCAAAAACAGAAAATATTTATCTATACGTCCCCGTAATCTCTCTTGAGAATCGATTTCCATAAAACCCGTTCTCTCTCTCTTAGTTTATCTCTATTCAACAAAAGAAATATTCCTAAAAAATTTGAAAACTGAGGCCTAATTTTTCAAAAAATGGGAATATTTTTCTATAACTTCCTAAGGCCTTCGCAACGACCCTTGGAAGTCGATTTTCGAAAACCCCTTTTGTAGCGGATCTCTACTCCATGAACGGAATGGACCTACCAAACTTCAATTCTGCAAATTTAATAGTTCAAAAACGGGACTTTTTGTTTTAAAAGCCACTGTAGCCCTTCACCGTAGCCCACAACCCTTCTTAGGAGTTGATTTAAGCAAAACCCGTTCATAATGGATTTTTGCTCAACAAAAGAAACATGCTTATTAAATTTCATGTCTGTCGACCTAATAGTTCCGGAGATCTGGTGATGAGAAAGTGCGTCGCTTTTCTCTTATGTATGTGTAAACAAGAGTAATTTATAATTGTCTTTTTTAGACTGTATAAGAGTAATCATAAATAGATAATTTATTTTTTGTACTATTAGGTAAGAAGTCTGAATGATCCAGAAATAGAAAATTTTCGCCTAATAATCTAATCTAAAAGGAGCACGTCGTCTTATGTGCCTATATATAAGGGGTATTCAAATGAAACCCGGTCACTAGTGGAAAGTAAAGGTAACGATTTTATTAAATAAAAAATGTAGTTATACACAGTACACATACTAAAAATAGTCACCAAAACTGTTAGCACATTTATCATGCAGGACATTAACGCCTTTGGACAACATACCTGGGCGCTTAGACTTGTTGGTCGTCTAAGGTTCTGTAAAGTGGCTTGATAACCCTGGACATTGATGGTGGTTGCCATTCCAGGAACTCGATAAGCAGTGGGCCCTTGTGGTAGAAAAAAGGTCATCATGACCTTACCAGAACTGATGTGTGCACGGCCTCTTTTATTTCTTTGGAGGTGGTGAAATCGCACGTTTCTACTGCTTGCTCTGATGCTTGTTATCGGGTTCAAAATGGTGACCCTATGTTTCGTCACCAGTGACAATTGGCGACAGAAAGCCGTTTTCCTCCTCATGATAAAGTTACAGATGACTCAAAGACAGCGCCATTGAAGTATAGCGCTGTTCGGTGGGGAACCCCCAGCGCACAAATTTTTCGAAAGTTTAAGTGTTGATGCATTGGGGTGTGAGTGGTGTCAACTCTAATACCCAATAATCTCGTCCACGGTAATTCTGCGGTTGTCCAAGACTAAAGCATTCCCTTCCGCAATTATTTTATGTGTCCTGACATGATGAGCCTGTCCAGGTTAAGCATCGTCTTCCAGTAACTTGCGCCCCTCAAGGAATCTTTAGCGCCATTCCACAACACTTTAACGACACAGACTGTAACTCACCGTACACAGCCTTCATCGCGCGAAACATTCCACGACCTCAACTTCCTCTAAAAATTGAATCACTCCTCGTTGCCCCTTCTTACTCGCTTGCATGTTCAATAGTGTACGATAGCTTGTATGACGACCTTCTCTTCGGTGTGAAACCACACAGTTGCTATGAAACGTTAAACTTTGCGCACGCGTCAATATCTCTACCGATAGTGCCACCATACGCGCAGTTACGTGGTGCCACCTTACGTGTAATGCAAAGTTAAACGCACTGACCGGGTTCCATTTGAATAAGTCTAATACATATATATATATATATATATATATATATATATATATATATATCCCAGAACTGTGTACAATTTACTGTAAAGAGTGTCTATGTACAGTAAATAAACCATATTTAGTCCAGAGATGAATTACAGTTGTTCATTAAATAATTTACCCATTCATCCCAGCGGGCTATAATCTGTGCTAAGCAATACGCAATATTATAAAAATAGAATGAAAAGAAGTTATCTTACATACTTAACTTAGCGGAACAGTCGAAATCACATGCTGTATAGTTTGAGAAAATTAATGGTAGCGTGAGAGTTAGGAAAATTAAATAATTGGTTCATTTGTGTCACAGATTATAATTACAGTATTTACATTTTCATTGATATTATTTAGAAGATTGAATATTTCATTACAGTTCAAAAAATGCTATTTGTGAGGGAGGAGGCAACACGACCGTTCTTTTTGGTGTTTTCCAAGGGACTCCCTTCTCCCCTTCATGGTCTTGGGAGGAGAGGGTGGTTTCTTTTTTTTTTCTGATACCTTGAATTACACTGGAGTTTCCGGCTCGCAGGTGTCGAATCCTGCCATTGGGATGTACGGCCATCGATTTTAGGACGATGACAGATGAAAGACCTCACAATATTTAAGGGTGTATACGTGGACAGGAATGCTATGAACCCATCATCAAAAAGAATGCGATTTTTTCAGATGTGTGACGGGAAAACGTCACAATGATCATAATTAACTTCTTACTTTGTGGAGGTAGCTTTTTTTGTTTAAATGCAGTTTCATACTTAACCAGGCACAATAAAAGGCAGGCAAATCTTTAATGGATAAATATTTATTACTCCAAAGATAGCCACATACACACATCAGAAAACAACATAAAAAGAAAACTAACTACAATACACTTAATTTTAATTTGTTAACAACATTTTGCTTCTATGCTCGCTAACGTCACCGCCATTCCACTCATTCCTCCATGGTGTCTCTCCTGTATACTTTGCTCCTCTGTCTGATTTCGATGGCCGCGTCACCTATAAACGCCAGGCGAATCTTACACGCCCCACCAACGGAAGCACATGCGTCATATTCAATGACCCCAGCCGAATCTTACACGCATCAATAAAGAATTAAACTGTGTGATATAAATATTCCAACAAGGTATTTTTAAAAACTTGTAAGTCGAAAATGAAGTTCTATACGTGAACGCTCTTTACTCTAAATTTAAAAAAATTCTGCGGAATTTTCAGTTAAATGTACATAATGGTTTACTCCTTAACGCGTTGCCTGTTTCTTCTTATTTTTTTTTATTACTTCTGTAAAAAAATCATAGAAGTGCCAATATAAAATGTTTTTTTCTATAACTCAATACAAAGAAAACTTTAAAGACCAATAATATACATATATGTATATATATTAGAATAACTTAGGGGATAAAAGGCATGAAAAATAGAAAATACAAATGCATTTAAAAAAAACTATATTATTTTCCGTTATTAATTAAAATGTATAGTATTATTCCTAATTTTCTTAAATCATTTCTCTTCTGAGAACTGTGTAATAAAACTGCTAAGAAAACAGTAGTTAAAAATTAGAAAAATAAGTGAATACGGCATGAAATATGATCAATTTGTTATGAAAAATGCATGCCTGCATTTTTAGCTAGTACTGACAATTTTTCAATTTTATGAGCTCTTAAATTACAAAAATTATTTTTAAACAAAATGTTTCTTCTCGCTAATTTCAGAATGAGTAAGAGAAAATGAAAATGTTGCAAATTAAACTTCTTGTGTTTTCTTCCCATTTTTTAAAAAAAGTTCCATGAAATCGTTACTTAGTATTGTGACAGATCAACTTCGCTATCAATATCCATATTTTATCTTTAACTCGTTTATTAAATCTTTGAATAATCAATGTAAAAATATATTAATATATAGGAAACGTTTACCTTAACTCGACTCTATCAAGTAAAGATTATAATAAGATTTATTTCTCTTGAACTTGCGATGTTTCAATCGAAGATTTCTAACAGCGATTCGATTCAGGGCTCTAAATCCCTTCTGATAACATTGTTGATGACGATGTCGTGTCCATGATGGGACCAAATCACACAGTACCATTGACCCAGATAACCGTTCTGGCAATCTGTTCAATATTATCCATACAGAAGTATGTTGACGAAAACATGATCGCTATTTCTTGTAAGCAATGTAACGTCGGCTCATTAGCAGAACTCATCCGCTCTATACATGTCAAGATTGACGCATGGAGGGATTGTTGATAAAATGGGACATTGTGTCTCCATAAAAGGCACCGGTGGTTCGCCCCTTACGTCAGAGGCACATCATGAGTGAACTATCTTGGAGAGAATGTCTGTGAAGTCACTACTCTTTTTCTTTCTTCAAGACTTACAGATGACTGTTTGTCCAAACACTCAGTAGGAAGGAAACTATGAGTTTTTGCTCCTTTGTGAAGGGTTCCCCTATCTTATTGACGTAGTCAATTTGAATAAGAGTACTCTGGTGCCAATGATAGTCACGAAAGCACACTCGTTGAAAATATGACAGGACGAATTATAGCCTCCAGATGCTGAACACAAGCCCGTGCCGGAGAAGAGATCAAAGATTCTGGTCAAATGTTCATAAGCACTGATGACACAGGAATTAAGTCGGGTGCAAATATGTGGGCCCTGCCAATGAAATGTGGCGAGGGGCATGAAATCGACCCACCCTTGGAGTTTAAAGGGGTCGCTTTGGAATTGGAGAAGGACTTTTTTCTTGCTTTCTTGATCTCCATGGATTGACCGATTTTTCTTCTTTTCAAATTTTTGGTGTTTTCGGGGGAAACCACCCTCGATACCGAAGATTTTTTTCCTTCACTTTTTGATCTCGATGAACTAACAAAATATTCACTCTCCACATAGTGAGTTTGCTGACGGAATCTCGCTCAAAGACCGACGAATAAAATTTGATAGAAAAAAAAACTGTGGCAATTATTGACCGATGAAGCTCGGATACAGTGGAGCAACAGCTGGGCATACCTGAACCGAACTTTGAAAGAGAACTTTTTCACAGCGGACGGCTGTTTGCTTTAATATTATAATACTGAATTATAGAGAGTAATTATTTAACCCGAAAATAAAGTGTCTTTTACCAATTAGTTGTGTGATCGTAATCGCTTCCCTGTCAAGACTTAACAGCAGCAAGAATAGCTCGACAGTTAAAAAAAGTGAGCTCTGTACCTAAAAAGTTATCACAATTCATAAATTTCTTCTCTACCATCTCTATCAATCTTCATTCCTCTGTAATGACCTGTTCCAAACCTAGCAATAGTCTTGAAAAAAGGATGCCATTGTCTCAAAGAGGTTGGACTTCTGCCTGTTGGTCCGTGGAGGGTATTTTATTTCCCCTTACCACCCAAAGGAAATACTAATGGAGGCATTCCCCGATCCACCACCTGGGGACGCGTTTTCTAGGGGTTACGGGCTCCCCCGAGAGTAATAACGTTGTTCTGACCTCAGTAATACTTTCAAAACTTTTGTTTAACGTAATTTGCGTGTGAAATTCTTTCCCATATTAACATGATTCTATTGAAGACCAGAAAAATATTTCTAGATTTTATTTAAGTCTGAAAGAAAATGTTAATAAATTTGAAATTCGTTTTAAAACTTTTTTTACTAAACACTATAACATCGCTTTTTTCTTTTACAATTACTCTGTTTTGTTCTTTTCACACACATTTCTTGAAATGGTCTTACTTAAATATTTCTAGTACTACTTTAAACTATTGGATATGATGTCTTCTATTTCGTTAACGTATGCGCATGTATTGGAATAAAGCTGTTTTCTCCAACAGTCTTTCCTTTTTCGTTGTAACTATTGTGAAAACTTTTCAAATTTTCGAGTTATGGTAATTTTTTTCTTTAAAATTATTTTTAATTTTTTTTCTTCTTTGTTAATAGACAATTACTGCAGTTTTTAAAAAGAGTTACTCAAAAAATACTAACAAATTTCAGTCTAAGAAATTTTATCAATCCAGCTATTTCAACAGCATCGTATAATGTATGCAAAATCCAATCTGATTCATAAAGTTTGACACACAAGCTTTATAAAAAGAGGCAAATAATTACAAAAAATACAAATTCTTTTATTTTAGAGTTTGGTAGTAAATTATAAAGATACTGTTTCAAATATTGAACACTACTACTAATAATCTGAACATAGCATACTAAAAACAGTGGCTTGAATACTGAATACATGTACCTAAAAAGGCCGTTTTGAAAAGATTTTTTCTATTTGTGTATTTTTGTGTCGTCATATATAGGAATAGTTGGGAATTCTGAAAATATTTTCTTGCAGCTACGTTTATGTAACAGTTTAAGGTTCAATCTTCAAGCATATGTTGTTGAAAAACAAAGACGTGTTGCTATAAATTCATTGTGTCTTTAAAAAAGGTAAGTGGGTTTGTTGCATTTTTTTTCATGCTTTTTAAAGTATACTCAAAATAAATTCAAGGTAACTGAGAGTCTTAAATTGCTGCTCTTTGATATAATGGAAGATTGGAAATTTTCTTTTCTTAATTTTTTTTTTTGACATCATGAATTTTTTTTATTATTTACACTGTAGAATTGTGTTAAGTGTTTTATTCTGTTATACATACATCTAATTTCTTTTAAAAATTGGTTAATCTTTTAATGAAAAATTGCCTTTAATGCTGTTAAATCTGAAATATAAATCAAGTCTTTTGACTGAAAATATGTCAAGTAAAAATGCCATAGCATTAAACAATGATATTTTAATTAGGAGTTAAGGAAAGAAAGAAACTTAAAGAAATCATCTCTTATTCCATTTTTTAGAAAAGAATATCATGTACACTGCTGGCCACCGTAAATGCAACACCAAAAAAGACAAGAAATAGCACAACAAAAATTATTTTGTAGATAGCATGTTGACCAAATATCAAATGATTAAATTTCTGGACTTCTGTGAAGTATGGTTCTTGTCAGAATCACTAACCAGATTGATTGATTGATTGAATATTAACGTCGCACTGTTCAGCTACACGAGGGCTTTTGACGACGGACCACGTAATTTTTAACCATGGTCAAGGGACGTGGACGACACCTGAGCTGGCACACCCCCTCTCCTAACTACCACACCACACCAACGGGAGGACCAAATCACTAGCCAGAGTAGCCGCCATTGTTGGAGATTACCGCTACCACACGCCTCGGCATTGAATCAAAGAGATTTTGGATGTGTTCTTGGGGTACAGCAGACCAACCAGCTTCCACACGTTGCCAAAGTTGATCTGGTGAGGCAGCTGGGGTGTAATCTGGGTCCATCGTTGAGCAACCATGGACCACATGTTTTCTATCGGCGGAAGATCCGAAGAGCGAGCCGGCCAGGGAAGCAATTCAATCTGCTGATTGACGAAAAACCTTTGGACAATGCGTGCCACGTGTGGTCGCGCATTATCCTGTTGAAATATGAATGTGGCCGAGCCCTGAAGGTAAGAAAGGACAACTGGCTCCAACACTTTGGAGATGTAGCGATAGCTGTTTAAAGTACCGGGAATGCGTACTAGAGGAGTGCGAGAGTGATATCCAATACTGCTCCATACCATAATACCCGGTGCAGGAGCAGTGTGGCGGTGCATAACGCAGATGTTCAGCATCCTCTCTCCACGGTGTCTCCAGACTCGAATCCGACCATCGTGGTGTTGCAGACAGATGCGTGACTCGTCAGTAAAGACAACTTCATTCCATTCTGTCACCCACATCCTTCTTTCATCCCACCATTGGCGGTGGAGACGTCTGTGGTTCTGCGTCAAGGGTAGACCAAGCAATGGACATCTTGCGGACAGACCACTCTGCTGTAAACGGTGTCGAATGATACGCGCAGACACTGAATGATGCGTTACAGACTCAATGTGCTGTGCTATGGTTCCTGATGTGATTGAGCGATCCATCACTGTCATGCGCACAATTTTCCTGTCCTCACGTGAAGTGGTGCACTGAGGTTGAGGCAATTGAGCACGTCGGTCCGTCGTACCCTCCTGCATCCAACGGTCACATATCCGCATTACAGTTGCTTGGTTTTGTCCAACACGACTACCGATTTCCCTGAAAGTTAATCCACATTCTCGGTAGGCCAATATCCTTCCTGTGTCGAACTCGGATACTTGATCAAAAGCTGATCGCTGTTTTCTACGAGACATAACTTGTCGTTTTTTGAAAAAACCACAAGAAGAACACAATTGCCGAACTTGAAATCGTCGAAATCTCCAAGCCTTAAATAGCGCTTTGAGGTGGCGCCACAGGCGCGCGTGATGTGTGTCTGCGCTGAAATTCTAATCATTTGCATATCCTACCTCCGCTAATGCATGCTGTAAAATTCATGTTATTTGCATGCTTCGTTCAAGGTGTTGCATTTACGGTGGTCAGCAGTGTATTTTATATGGACGTGTATCGTTATACGTATCGTACTATAGTTACGTGAACTATGAGTTATGAGTACAAAATATTTTATTTATATATAAAAGAAAACTTTAAAAATATTAAAAACACTTTTTTGCCAGTCATGATTAGCTCATCACTTGAAAATGCTGTAATTATGAACTGTAATTATAACATCAATAATGATTTCTTCATTTGTTGGATATTTCGCATCGGTATTAAGTTGGAATATGATATATTTTACAAAAATCTTTCTTTATCCCAAAAATAAAATATATTTAATAAGATGATTATTTTTAGGAAAAAAAAAGTTCCTTGTTTTTTTTTAATATTAAACAACAGTTTTTTGGAAGTTGATGAATAAGCACGCAATTAGTTAATTTTTTTAGAAATTTTTACTTTAAATTTAGTATATTTTGCCTTTTACCTCGGATTTCTCTTCATCTAAATTTGAAAAATCCAGACAGCCATATAATGTGTAAAGAATAAAATCATAGGAAGTATGTGAAGTTGTTTATAGTTTGAATGTTACAGCTATGAACTATATTATGCTTGATTGTTTGTAAACAGAAATTCCGTTTTGATTGTGTAAGTAAACGCACGGCTTTTTTGAGTTCAAATCAGCACGATTATGCTCTCACAAGGATAAACACTGACTTTTTTATGTATAATTATTTTAATTAATTTTAATTCTTTACAGTCATTGTTTTTGTATGAAGGGAATGAGGTGGAAATTTATCATTCTTTTCCAGCTTACTAATGCATACAATATGAAAAAGAGAATCTGCTCTTACTAAAAATTTGGTGTAAATTATCGAGTTAGCAGACTTTCTGTCAAAATATAAAGATAGTATCGGAGAAGATCAGTAGCGCACACAGGAATTTTTCAAGGAAGGGGTCCGGGGTTGAAAGTTCACCATTCTTGTGTATCATGCTCCTTTTCATTTTGTCGATTTTCAGGAACAAAACACAGCAAAAAACTAATTATTGAATAAATAATTAGCATTAATTAATAAAAGTAATCATTAATAATAAATACTGAATTAAATTTTATGTACTGTATACTTAGAATTATTATTAATTGGAAAACATATCAAGGGCTTTGGGGGGGTCCGGACCCCCAGGATCCCCCCTCCTTGTGTGCGCCACTGGAGGAGATTCTTGAAAATATATATCTAGTCGGTATAATTTTTGGGAGAAGAATTTCTATCATAGTTTAATTTCCTGTTCAACCAATTTCTTGAGAACATAAATTTTTAATTTAGTTTTGGTGATAGACAAAAGAGAGAGAGAGAGAGAGAGAGAGAGAGAGAAATAAATTTAAAATATATCTAGAAGTCTTATTGCATAACACATAGGATTTCAAGTATTTAATTTTAGCGTATATACACAGAGAAGGAATTTTTATAATTCTAAGAAATTTTTGGAAATTATTTTACCTTAAATGTTATTATACCATTCCACTATATATTTTCTAATTCTTCCGTCGTTCTTTTTATTTCTATTGCCTTTTCTTTCATTGCAACTCATTACTATATTGAACTGACCTCACAAAAGATAGAGTACTTTCATTTAAGAATAAAACAGCTCATTTAACATCACTGGCACGAACACGCATTGAATAAAATTGAACAAAGTGCTAATCATTGAAGGAAACTAATTTTAGACCATTTGGGTCTAGATGAAGCTTCAATATAGTTGCAGCTTCACTAAGTCGAAATCTCTGTTAAAACCTTTGTGTGGATGAACAATGCGAAGATCTTTTTTCGTTAATACTTATGGATGTTTTTTATGATGATTATTTATGTTTCGAATAAATATAATTTGTATGCAAGGTATCTACCCATTATCTATCAATTTTATTATAAGAATACTACCTATAAATCTAAGTTATTAAAAGTACTATTTTTAACACAGGAATGATATGAATGAATTACAGGAATGAATTAATTTGGTACATTTTGTCTCGTTATTTGAAATATTTCCCATATTAGAAGAAAAAAACATTTTTGGCTAAAGAAAAATATAAGAAAGTTTTGGTACAAAAGATAAAATGTCACACATACATATATTCTATTTAGCTTTAAAAAATCAGAAAATTACAAAATATATGCATAATTTTTTTAAAAAAACTTTAACTTCCCATTAGTTACGATTTCTTTCACATTTTTAAAAATAATATAGGAATCATTCTCTTACTTTTTTTTTATCTGAATCTGAAAACACGGTGAATTTACTAAGTATTTACAATTGTGTGTTTGTTCTTACGTAAATATGCGTGTATTGATGTATGCATGTTGTTGACGCCTGCGTAATGATGACTGTGACTATGACGTATGCGTAAAGATGCCTGCGTGCGCACCTGCCAGCCGGATGATATATTCGGAGAAGCTGAAGGATTTCAGTATTGCGGACGTGTTTAATAACTACTTTACACACACATCGAAACCCACAATAACTTATGTTACCTTTTTGTTTTAATTAAAATTTTAGTCGGAAAGACTTGGTCCGTCAAATTATTTAAACTCGTGACACTCACGAACATATGTATGCGCGGTGATTATCTACTAGACTGACAAACTTGCAGGATGTGTAGGGGTTTCTCAAAGACGACTCTTAATCACATAGGAATTCAGGGTCGCAAACGCCGTAGTTGCGAGCTATGGTGCAAAGAAGAAAAAAAGAACAGAAACAACAATGCATTAATACTCCTATTATCTCCAACAGGTGTTCAAAATTACTACCAGAAGTCATTTGGAAGGTCTGACAGAGATGATGCATATAATTCCTTACTTTCCGGATGATTCCTCCCAGCAATCTTGAGTTAGATGGCGCTGAACGGAAGGTTTCGTGAATACCGATCCTGCTGGAAGTAGTTATTTGCGATCATTTCCGAGGTAATAGGATAAACGTGTATTCAAACGAGGAATTTGTTTAAAGGCTGATCGAATATGGAGCTGTGGTCTTTCACGGGCAAGCCGGTTGGATCAGGAACGTGACCCGAACATGCGTGTTCCATATTATACGACCACAAGTGTGAATATGTGGTTACGGGAGATTGGTTCTTTAACGAGAGCTGCGATGAACTGACAGTGAACGACGAGGATACCTGACAATGAGGAAGTGGTCTTACATATGATAAAAGACAATTCAAGTACGAGCACTTGATAGATGGCCCAACAAGTGGGTTTATCAGAGTCCATTGTCTGGCGGATACTCGCAGCAAACCAAACAGCCAATTTTGGGTAGCGGTGGATAGGTCGCGGTGGCCCGGTTCATTGGCCTGCCGGATCACCAGACCTGTTACGCATATAGTTCTTCTGGGGTCACATAAGGAGTATGGTGCACGAGACTCCTACCCCTTCAGCTGATCACCTTAGCCATTGAATATATATAGCTGCCGGGAGGATACGTGACATGCCAGGAATCTTACAGAACGTAAAGAATTCCGTGCAGTACCACTGCCAGGCTTACCAGACGACTTCTGGTCGTAATATTAAATGCCTGTTGTAGTAAAACCTATAAATAAAATGTTTAATGTCCCATTAATATGCTGCTGTTTCTGATCTTGTTCTTTGTTTCTTTGTACCATAGCTCGCAACTACAGCATCTAAGACCCTGCATTTCTATGCGTTTTTGAGTCGTCTTTATACCACTACACACCCTGAAAGTTTATCGGTCTAGTAGCGAATCACCCTGTATATACTTATGTATATAGTGTTGATTATATCTAGGAATGTCTGACTCACTTATCAACCCATTTAAAGTTTAATAATTTTTCAAGATGTTTAAGCTTATATAGTTATAGTACTGCTTAAAGGCTTGGCTAATTAAAATAATTAAAATTACCCTAACATATTTAATGTAATTTTTGTCTAAAATACCAAAGCTGGTTGAAAATCTATATAAAAAAAATCCCTGTGCATCTCAATTTTTCAAAATTATTTTCACAAGTTACTAGTTTCAGAAATTTATGAATGTTTTAATAAAAATATTCGTAAAGAGGAAAAAGATTTTACAAACTATTAGTATAAATTCAACATGAATCACTGAAAATTTCTATTTCAATATGAACGAGATTTATTTTTGATTTCATAATATAAGAGACTAAATCTAAGATTGAACTACGCAGCTTTTTGAGAATTATAAACTGTTGTAATAAGAAAAAGAAAAGAAAACTTCTCTAAGCAGTAAAATAAAGTTCATTGATCCCAACAGTAATTCCTTTTTAAGTAAGAGTAAAAAGTGTGATACTGACATGTATAACTTTTTCTTACCATGTCAGAACAGATTAAGATCTAGTCTCGGCATATTAAATTGGGATTAATGATACATGAAGCATATGGTGGATGTCTTAATGTCTTGTGTATATATGACTACGCAAACAATTCCCACTTTATTATGTTACTCAATATGAAGTTAAAGCAATTTTTCCATTGCATTTAATTATTTTGTATATAGTTTTTTTAAGGAAAGCAACAACATAAAAGAAATATTTGTGTTTTCATTAAAAATAAATATATTTAATATATCTATGTAATAATTCCCACACTTTAATTTTCACTCGATGTTCTTTAGTTCATAACGGTTTAAAGTCCTGCAAGATTTACACGCGAATTATTCTTTTTATATTTTCCTAAAATTACTATAAAATATATTTCAAAAATAATTCTTTTTGGAAAAAAAAATGGAATTATTTATATTTAGTTTTGGAATATTACCAGTTAAGGTTGAAGATAAATCGATAGTTCATGCAACAAATTAAATATTAGTTAAGCACTATGTAAGTAAATATAATTATTAATTGCAGCATATATTATATTTCCCAAGGAATTTAAGTTAAAACCAGCTTAAGGCAAATTTATCCTTAAACAATATTATTTGTAAATGCAAGAGGAAAGAATCTCTTCCAAATTGTCAAATACCTGGATTTTCTTTTATCTATTTATCATAGATGTAAATCCTAAGATTTAAACTATGAATTATTCATTGAAAATACGAATTATTTTAAACTGTATTTTAGAAAAGAAATAGTTTTACTCTACTTGTGAAACTTTCTATCCGGTGACGCAAAATTGATAAAAAGAAGCAAAAGTGTAGATGTATTTCTTTTTTAAAAAATGCGCTTTAAATTATTTGTTTGAATTCCTTATGGATATGAAATTTTCTAATGTATTTTGGCAAAGTATTCAAAACAAAATGTTTCACGGGTTAAAATATTTTAATGGGACTAATGACAACTCATCTTATAATTTTTTTTTATTTGAAGACTATAGTTCTTAAGCAATACATTAAAATAATTTTTTTGATTTTGTCATCAGTAAAAAGCTTTCGAAAGACACACACTCAGAAATGACATTTTACTAAATATTTGTGTATTCTGAAATTGTGTATACTAAATATTTGTAATATTTCACGATTGTGAAAATTTTTTCACATGTAATTATATTTTTGGAAAAACAAGTTTTGTAATCATTTGTACAAATGTAAGGATAACTTTTTTTATCCACATAACTGTCTCAAATTAAAAAAAAAAATACTTGTTTCTTGTGACTTGTTTCTACTTCATACCTGCAATCAGTTTTATGTTATATGTAATCTATTTTATATTTATCCAGGTATCCGACTATGTGAATCACATTTTTTTTAAGAAGCATGAGATTTTTGTAATATTTTCAAGTTTATTTAGCAAATCATTTAGAAAAGTTAAAATTGCAAAGAAAACGTTTTTTAATATCTAGTATGCAACATCTCATGTTTTTCATCCTGAATACGTTTAATGTAATCGACATAAAAAGTACACGATCTCTCCAAAATCATCGTTTCTTCGTAAAAGTGTAGTATTCTTACGGGGCCAAAAGGCATTTAAATTTCCTTCGATAACAAACTATAGCCTTTTGTTTCATAACCTTGTAGTCAAGGTCACAGACTCGTGGCTGGCTTTTCCTGAGTTCGACCCTAATGCCGCTGAAAGCCCGCCGTGTTCAGGGGCCGTTGCACGTTAAATCTGTCAAGGCTCAAACTTCCTCCCGGTGGTGTGGTAGTTAGGAAAGGAGGTACAGGCTCAGGTGTCGTTCTCATCAGTTGACCGAGGCTCAAAATCAGAAGGTATGTCAACAATAGCCCTTATTAAGTTTAATCGTGCAACGTTAATATAACTCTCACCCAAGAGAAAATCGATTCCCTTTTCTTTCATTCGATTACTCCTAGCACCAACTCTATTATTTCTCTCTCTCTCTCTCTCTCATTTTGGGTTTCTTTTCTAACTCAATTTTGCTCTTGTTGAATTTTTATTGCATTTAGTACATAGTAGCATATATTTTTGAATTGAAATATGATATTAAAAATAACAAGCTATATAATTAAAACACAAGATTTCTTCATTTGAGCAAAATATACTTTTTTTTTACAAAAAATTATTAAAAATGTTTATATATGCATCATACCCTGAAACAAATTTATAGAGAAATACCCTTCATATCTTATAGCTGCTAAATATTCTTCAAGTGAAAATATATTTAAGTGCTATTACCGTATAGTTATGCTATGCCGTGGGTAGCCTAGTGGTTAGAGCATCGAACTCCAGACCGGAAGGCCTGAGTTCGATGCCCGATTCCACCAAATACCCTCCAAGTACACACGGAGTACGTGCTCGTTAAACCAGTGGGTCCGAAAGTCTTGTGGGCTGAATCACGAGTGCAGGGGACTGGAGAATATTTCCCTCCCCTTCAGTTCCATGTCTAAATTGTGGAGGTGGAGATAGGTAGTGTCGTCATCTATCGTCCCTTCGGGGAATTTCACCGAGCTAATTCGTTCTGTCACCTGTATGGTGCTCAAGGCCAACGACAGACGTTCTTCTAGTCCCTTGCCTCGATGAATTTCGTGGGCCTCGTTCTGACTACGTCAGACAGGTAGCATTAGCCACATCAACATCACACATATATTTAAGTGCTATTACCGAAAAGTTATGCTATGGTCAAATTACTTCCTTAAAAATTGATTTTTCTAGAGTTTCTATAATGTTGTCTTTGTCCACAAGCAGAATTTTTCATTTCACATTAAGAGTATGTTCTCGCTAGTTGTTTTCGGTTCGTTATGGGGAGTAAAAATAAGATTTATTTTGAAAAAAAAATCCTTTATGTGTTGTACGAGTCAAGAACTCATTAATTTACTTAATTCAGAATTTTATGAATAATATACATCATTATAGAGCTAAAAAAATATCCTGTCTGGATGTCTCAAAGGTCACAGGTTTAGTATAAATTTTCAAATATTCTTCTTGAGAGTTTCATTCAAACGTATTTTAGCTCAATAAAGTAAATTACTAGACATTCAAATGTGTATCTTTGTTTCTTATCCCATATTAAACAGTCAATATTTTTGGTTACTCAGAGCATCGCACGGTTAAAACTAAAATTATTTTAAAGTTGCTATTTAGGATTAAAAAATTAAACCCCTAAAATATTAAGTTGGGTTGAATTATTGATATAATCCTAGTTTTGATTATTTGAAATTCTTCATGTGTTCCTAGTTTCATAATTTATATTTAACAATCACTGTTTCTGGTTAGTCAGAATATTTGAAGCAGTATTTAATAACTGGTTGATTTAATAAATTAAAGACTTTTTTATATTAAACGAAATATTAGATTATTTATAATTCTTTATTATAAATCTCAAATTGTATTTTCTTTAAGACAGCGATTCATCCAAGAAAATGTCGATTGTATGAATATTCATTTCATTAAAAACAAAACAGTCAATAAGAAATGTGTGTGTGTGTGTGTTTCTATACAATACTTAAATGAATTTTACACTTTACGAGGTACCATGCACTTGAAAATTTTTAGTACAAACTGATCTACAAAATTATTTCCCCCACACAAACATTCATAAGATATTGTAAAATACCAAGAAATTTAACCGCTTTGTATTCATTTTCGGTATATATAAATTTCAGTAAACCGAATAACGCCACAAAATGATCCAATACTCAACTCATTAACATGCAATGAAGCTTGGTAAAACATCTTGAAGCTCCTCATTAACTATCATATATATACTGAATTAAAACCAATAAAATATATTTCCGATATTTAAGAAATTTTAATCTGGAATTATTTGAGAATCAGAATTTTTTTTGTATTACATCCTCGAAACTTAAAATTATACATTTTATTTGCTTATTCTTCTGTTTATAATAAATACTAATGAATAATAAAACTATGTATTAAAAATCAAAGCTAAAACAAATTTTACTTACAATTTTCATAAAATTTACTTAAATTTATTTTTGTTTTAAAAATACGGTTTTATAAAATTCTATATTAAGTTTTCAAATACGAAAAGAAAATACAACAAAGAGAGAGAGAGAGAGATGCGACACTATAGAACCATCTAGTACAGTGTTTCTCAAACTGTGGGGAACGCCCCCCTGGGGGCGCGATAAACGTACAAGGGGAGCGCGAGCATATCGAAAATAAAAGATTAAAAAGAATTATTTACTGGAATGAAGTAAAACAAAATACTTTCTGACATAATAAAAAATGCACATTTACACTGATATAATTTATATATCTGCGATATTAAGTCATAAAAAAAATTAAAGCTTCTACTTCTATTACGGTTTCTTTTCAAACCAAAATGAGAAAAAGCAAAACTCAGACCCATAATCGAAAAAAAATTTTAGGAAGACAAAAAATTCATCACTGTAATATTATTGTCATCAGCTGTAGGCAGCAGAATGTAGTTGCTGTGGTTTGACCTTCGAATTTACTTGTACGGTTAGTTAGTCCTGGCTCTTATGTATTTGTTTTTTTCACTTTGGAAAGTTGCAAATAAACTATTTCTGCTGCGATTTTTTCCTTGTAAAATATTTTTATGATTTTTGGAAAAGCACAGAGAGCTCTTTGAAGGATTACTTGGCCAAGATTTATTTCTATGAGTTATTCCCAAACATATAAAAAAGCATAATGAAAAACGTTTTACATAATTTTTTTGAACATCCATATTGTAATAAATACACTTTTATTCCGGAGCTGTCACGCCGAGCACAGAGTGCACGAAATCGGTAATTCTGGCAAAACTGTTTAATTGTTACCAATGGCTCTGACACTATCCTCCTGTTTGACAGTGTCTTAACGTTAACTAAAATATATTTGTCACATATCTCCCTCTTTTTTGGGAGTGACAAACGTTTTTTTACAATCTTAAGGTACTTGTTTTGACTGAGTTCCCGGTGTGATAACTTTTTTTCCGAAATATTTTCTGTGTTCTTGAAAGTAGGTGAGTATAATTTCTCTTAATTAAATTATTCACTGGAATTACGATTTTTATTGTGTACTATAAAACTAATTATAAAAAAAAGATTGGTGTGGCTCAATAACCCCACTCGACCATTAGTATCAAGTGCGTGCCTGCTCCAGGTTTAAAACATGTTAAGACTTTAAATCAGTGGTTCTCAAACTTTCACTACTGGCACCCCCCTTTTCAATCACAATTTTTATCGCGCCCCCCTTATACATTAATAATGTACTGAATGCAATAATAATGCACTTTGACGCTAAAGCTATAATACGATCATAATTATAAACCGTACAAATTAACAAGATAAGTATTAAATTTTGTATATATATCTCTCTCTCTCTCTCTTAATTTTAAGCAATATATATATATATCTATATATCTATCTATCTATATATATATATATATATATATATATATATATATATATATATATATATATATATTTGCTTTTTAGTTCGATTCACTATAAAAGCGTGTATTTTTAGTTTGTTTTAAAACTATAATTTATTTTATAGTTAATTTTACTATACACTATAAAAATCACAATTCCAGTGAATAATTTTATTAAGAGAAAATATACTTACCTACTTTCAAGGACTTTTCAATTTTTCTTAGAAAATTTGAGAAAAAATCCAATAAAACTAAAGAAAATGTTCCAAATGTGCGTGCCCTTAATAAAGGACATAAATCACAGAAACTTTTCGCTAACAACACAGGAACGTTATTTTCCAGCTAAACTCAAATCAACTCAAACGTTTCATGTCTCACGCTTTTCTGATATTTACTTTCGCTATATATATATATATATATATATATATATATATATATATATATATATATATATATATATATATATATATATATATATATATGTATATATATATATATATATATATATATATATATATATATATATATATATATATATATATATATATATATATATATATATATATATATATATATATATATATATATATATATATATATATATATATATATATATATATATATATATATATATATCTTGATTAATATGCATTATTTCAGTAGGTTCTTCAATTGCTTGATCAGTTTCAACTTCCTTTAATAGGGATCACAGATGCCCATTTTTTTAATATTCTGCTTATTTATATTTATAAACCATAATAAGTCGTACAACACAGCAATCAAAACTACAAAATTGCTCATGGGGAAAGTGTAGCATGTTCTAAAAAATAATTGTGTAAAACGTTTTTCATTATGCATTATATATTTCAGAATACTCATGCTTATCCATATATCATAAAACTCTTTCACATGGAGAAAAGATGAAACAGAAATATATTATATATATTTACAACTTCCCTAAAAAAAGACGGAGATAACCATACCAGTAAGTTCGAAGGTCAGCTAAAGTAATATTTTAGGTTAAAAGAAACGTAATAAAAAATCTCTCATCGTTCTCATATTGACCGCAAAGCAAACCAAATATTTTTTTTTGGTTATAGTATAAAAGATGGCTAATGAGCGTTTGAAGTGGAATCTTTTATTTTTGATTATCACCAGATGATAAAAATAAATTATATCAGTGTAAATGTGTATTTTTTATTATGTCAGAAAGCATCTTGTTTTACTTCATTCGAAAAAATTATTTTTTAAACCTTTTATTTTCAATATGCTCGCGCCCCCCCCCAGGAGGGCGCGCCCCACAGTTTGAGAAACACTGCTTTAAATATTGAAAATAATACAATTATTTCTCATTGGAATTTTATATTATTGTTCATTATTCAACATCAACTCTAAATGCTAATTCTGTGAGGCTTAAAATTACAGTTCGCTTAAAACTAATTATAATTTGAGCAATGATTTAAAAAAAATCATTTTACATTTTTGTAAACATTGTTGCGCACTTGGCTTTACTCTCCTTAAAATTCAGCGATTATATCAATATTGTTTTATTTTCTGATAAATGAACTCGTGCAAATAGCCTGTACTTCAGCCGTTATACTTTTAACGTATCAGTGCTGCACAGAGTATTTTGTAACTAATTAATTAATGCTAAATTAAGAACAAGTTTAATAAGTATTAGCGACTTCCATGGGCTTGTCTTACAGAGCAAAGTTTTCAAAGGAATGCTTATATATATGATTAGAAATTGACCCTCTGAGTTCTTTCTAAAAAAAGCTGATATCTATATTTTGTCTTCTAAGCAGCCACTGCATTTTGCAATATGTTCCAATTTAAAAATTAGAGAAAGAAAAAATAACATAATAATTATTCTATTACTTAATATTTTTTTTGCTTAAAAGCAACATATACAAAATTTAATACTTATGTCATGAATTTGTACGGTATATAATTAAGATTATTGCTTTAGCGTAAAAAAAATGCATTATTATTGCATTCAGTACATTATTAATGTATAAGGGGGCGCGATAAAAATTGTGATTGATAACGGGGGGCGCCACTATTGAAAGTTTGAGAAGCACTGTTCTAGTATTTAAATATTTGAAAGTCATTAAAAACTTTGCTACACTGAAATCCGAACACAAGATCCTTGGATATACCAGATAGATATTTACCCAAATACTGTTTCCTTTCCTTTCCCATGAACATTATATATAATATATTATTTGTATTTATATGATAAAATACAAATTATTTTCCTTTAATAAAAAAAAAGGAAAATAAAATGTTTCGTTAATTTAAGAAAGATAAACTTCTTATATATATATAGAATTATAAAGAAAATATCTCTAAGTTAGCTATTTGAAATATATAGGGAATAGGTTTCCTTTCTCTTTCATATTTTCTCATTTCTATTCAACTCATTGTTATTTTGATGAATACGAATATTAATTAAAATTGGAACGTGTATAATAAGAAAGAAAGCATAATATCTTGGATTAATTGAAATTTAGACTTAAGGTATCTGACTACGTTCGGAGCCGTGATTTTAAAGAGGCGCATAAATGGATAATTTTCATGATATTTAGTGTCACTCAGATTAGAATACATGCATAAAATTGTTTTAAGGGCATTTTGACAAATTTTTATTTAAATATAATATTTTGGCAAAAAATAAACTTAGAATAATCTTTATTCCAAATGTTCTCCTTTTGTGACAAGTGGTTATATTATAATAATATTTTGCCTGTATATAGCTCAGATCTCTCTACAGAGGCTCAACAAAAGTTTTGAAAAATTCACTTTATTTTCAGAGTTACCACCAATTGAAATAATTATTGGCATTTTTTCTTAAAATTGCTCCCCTCTGTTGTAAGATATGAATAAACCCACTTCTAAGTTATATATTTCAACAAAAGAAATTCGAATATGGCAAGTGTTCGTTGACCTTTGTTTCATGCTCTGGAGGAAAAAATCACGGCATGATGAACATATGCATTTCGACATTCCAATGATTTTGTGCAAATGATTTGTGCTAAGTGTAAACACAGAATCTGAAACTAACTTTGAAATATTTATGTTGTTTTTTTAATGTTGTCACGTTATATAAGTTTATAAACTAAAAACTCATTTTATAATATATGCAGCATGATTATCGTAAAAAAATGTTTAAAATTAAGACATTGCCAACACAGCAATTAGTTTTTAATTTTAAGCCAAAAAGTATATATTTAATACGCATGACATCAAAATTCTTTTTAAAAATATTCGCTAATTCATCCATTTTATCTCTTATATTACCAGCGTTTGTTCTTTGTATTGGCTTTTTTACCATTGGAGATCCTTCTAATTTTATTAAATATGTTAATATTGTATTTTTATCTTAGTATATTACATTAAGTGGGAACATATATACTATTAATAATAGCAATAGCTTTTAATATTATATATTATAGCAATAATTCTCCAAATGAAAAAAATTACTCAATATTTTAAAATTTAAAAACTATAATCTATGTTGTTTTTTTCTATAAGAAAAATGTTTAATAAATATTTAGAATATTTCTGATGCTGATTCCTCTCAGCAAAAATATTTTTCCAAAAACTGTTTTGAAAATAAGAATTCTCCATTTTGTTTACACAAAGAGGTTTGCTTTTCCTGATTTTAATGTCAGAAGCATTCCCTCGATACAAAGTATTTGAAGTGCCATTTAATATTTTTCCTAAAACACGGCCTGTTTTTGACAGCTCACTGCAGTTAAGGATAGATTACTTCAACTTCGATGGAGGAATTTTGTTTTTCGTCATATTCACTCGTATTAATATTCTTTTTTTCCCTTTAATACTATGCTAAAGTATATGCAATTAAATGAACAAATATTTAAAGTAATTGAGAATAGTATTCCAAAATAAAAAAAAATAAAGTATCAGATACAGTTGTATATTGTGTTGGGGTGTTATATTCTACAAAATTAGCTCTAAATTACTACAAGGACCAAAATAAATGAATTAAAAATAAACGTCCATTTTCGAGTTTTATTTAAACGTTAACAGTTTTAAATTTCATGTTTCATTTTCGTAGGAAGTGCCGTACTCATGAAATTAGATCCGTAAAATATCTTTTGAATACAAAATAGTATTCAACGAAAAGTCTGTATAAACTTGTTTCTGAATAAAAATGTCAGTCATAACTGCGTGACATGTAATCTAACACAAGTATATCGGCCTGTCAGTGTTTGAAAGAATATATTCATTTCATATTTATTTCCTTTTGTTCTTGATTTTGATTTAAAATTTCATCTTGAAGGAAAATTTCAATGATAATAAAACTATGAATTAAAAATCAAAGCTAAAACAAATTTTGCTTACAATTTTCGTAAAATTTACTTAAATCTATTTTTGTTTTAAAAATACACACACACACACGGTTTTATAAAATTCTATATTCAGTATTCAAATAATAATACTTATCAAGTTAGGTGTATCAAGATTATATAACTTATTTATATATTCCTTCTGGAAGTAAACCTAATTACATTTATGCACATTCAATAATTGAAATTATTGGAATAATGTATACAAACTTATGAAGCAATTTGAAATTAAAGAACATATATATTTATGCTGTATTAATTTATATTACTTCTGTTTCAGTGAGGAATTAAAAATGATATGAATTGTCAGCTTATACCTTCTCTGTGAATTATAACTATTTTGATATCAACGAGAAATTTTGAATTAAAACAAAAATTTATTGATCAAAGTACCTGAAATGTTTTTAAATAATACTGTTTGATAACTTTATTCTACAAATTTGCAAAGAATGTTTTTAAAGAGTGTCCTTAAAACGATTTATGAGCTTATATAAATAACTTAAATTTTTAAGTTAGCTTTTAAATGAAACATAACAATTAATTCATTTTAAAATGAAAAAGCTCTGAAATACACAAATGGAGACCTTCTAGTTTTTTTATCAGTATTTTTTAATATTTATCAATGTTTAATATCGTTATTAGATACATTTCTTAGAAGTGAATGTTTCTATCTTGTATTTTTTAATTGTATTCGTTCAATTTTTTTTGCCTGCATTGTATTTGTAAAAAAAATTCTTCTTTTACAAATTTTTTAAGTCGTGAAATTATTTATTATCGTGAAAGAACCATGCAATTTGTTGATTTATTGAATATGATTGCCATAAATAGTTTTTTTTTCATTTGACAATAATAAACTTTTTTCTCTATTAATGTCTCATCCCTTAGACTCTGCGCTTGGATAAAAAAGATTTTGCTGATATAATTTGCTTACTCACATTATTTTATTTTCAGTTCCTTTTAAGTACGTGTATTGATTTTTTGTTTGTTTTTAATGAGACGACGAGGACGATATCTGAGCTGACACCTTCCTCTCCAGAATTTCCACATCACTTAAACATGAGGACCTTTAAGCTCGATCTATTCAACATGAATCAGCCTATATACAAGATCAGCCCTTAGGAGCACCAAGACTTGAACCCATGACTCAATAGATACAACACTGGTTACGATTCTGTATTCTCGAGTGGATAAGAAAATATGCGAATTTCGATTAGAATAATACATTTATTTTGCGACAATATTTATGAAATTGTTTGTTTATATCGCATAAAGAGTATGCGAAATAAGTAAAAAGTAATAGCCCATTATTCATATTGCATGGAACATATGTGTATACAATGCTGAGTGCCTGGTGAAACTACAATACTACATTATTTAGATCGCATTATTGTTCTTTATTTGAAAATTTAAATTCAAAAGAAATTTAAGAAAATGTAATGAGATGCTATTTCTCATTGCTGTGATGCATATAACTGAAATGTAAACACTAGATACTTACTCATGTGACTTTATATTTAAAGGCGCATAAAAAAAAAATTAAGAAATCGTGGGATTTATTTTTGTTATTTCCGGTCTTATGAGTTCGCAATGTCCTTTATCTTAAGCTGCTGATAACGCTCTGCTCTTGTAGAGTTTGAGATATTACTTTTATTAATCGCTCAGATTTTATAGCTTTTTCAGCTTAAGCTAGCAAAATGAATTTCTGGGACAGTCCTCCATTAGCATCGTATGTACAAAAAACAATTGGCGATACAGCTTGAAATTTTCAACCAATAGATGATAAAGACCAGACTTGAATACTAGATCCTCCTCCAAACATCCATGCAAGTTCAACTGAACTAGCCGTAGCCTCACAATTCCGTAATTTGGTCCCGAATGAAATCGGAATTCAATTAAAATTTATTATTCAAGACATGGTGTTAAACAACGTAATAATAATTTTTCCTTCTCTTGTATTTGCCTTTTCTGAATAAAACAATCATTTTCTGTAATAATATTACTGTTTAATTTTCATTAACACGTATACTATCTACTGATTTTCTTTCTCTTCAGGTTGCTCCGTTTGGGGGCGTCGCTTTTTATGTTATAGAGGGTATTATTAATACTAAGTCTTCTGATAAAAAGTTATTAAAAAGTTCAAAAATCAAAGTAAAAATTTATTTGTGAAATGAATTTAAAGAAAGCGATGATGCGCAGATATTTTTAAAGAAAAGTTTATAGACATTATTTCTATTTCAATAAAAAATGAAATAAAGTCTAAAATAAAATATTTTCACTCACTTTTAGGGATTGTGAGTGATTTGCATTTAATCAGAGTAAAGTTTATTTGATTAAAATTGAGCCTGGATGCGATTTATATTTGCTAAAGGTAAATTTGTTGACACTTTTGAAGTTATTTACATTTTACCACACTCTTTTGCACTTGAAGAGTTTGAGTTCTTCCAGACTTTTTTATATTTTTATAAAAATACAATTTGTGTGTCCACTTTATTGATTTCATCGACATGTAGATATTAAGTTCACATATGGCTGCTGAGATAATTTATGACACCAAGATTTTTAGATAACAGAAAGACAAAAAAATTATTTTTTTTCAAATTTTGTTGAAAATCCCTATGAACGAAATTTTCATAATAATTTTATTTGAATCAAATTATCGATATTTATAAAGCTTTATCAAGACTTTATTTTATTTTAATCGAACCTTTTGAAGAAGTTGAGAATTGCTCGTTTGTTTTTGAAATTAGTTTTGAAATTATATAAACATATAAAATAGATTAAAAATTCTTATGAAAATAGAATTGGTATTCGTAACAAAAAAATATATCTATCTCTCTTCTTTGACAAATGTAATTACTGACAATTTGCTGACGTTCGTCAAACGTGAATTCGTGACGTTCACGTTTCGATTAAAGAGAAATGAGAATAATCTCATTAAATATTAATGACCATTTGATTAATAAATCAAGAAAATAGAAAAGATGAGAAGTTATTCGAAATATTATAAGGCTCTAAGAATGAGCAATGTAAGGAATATCTGCGGATAAATGAGGATTTAATTAATTTTCTATTCTCTATACGCCTTATAAAATGGTTAGCGAAGAATCTAGGATTTCTCTTCAAATGGGATCAATTATACCCTAGAGTCGTATTGTAAGGGGAAACGATGGAAGGTGTAATTTTGGAGATTAAATATTTCTAACGCCTTTAAATATGATGCTCTAGACAAATACCTTTTAATGTGAAAATGCTAAGTGGAAGGGTACTTAAATAAATTGATAAATATTTCCATTAGATTTAGCTGCATGAAATATACGCTTACATCGAAATGAAATTTTTAATTACTTTCACCCTTCTTTACTTCAATTTGTCCTTAAGCTCATTTAGAATAATTTGTTCACCGATATATTTTCTTATGTTCACAATCTCTTGAAACATTTTACTAATGTTAATAAGTCAAGATACTTAAAATGGAAATGCTGAAGAATGCATGATAAAAATGAGTTAAAGTAAAAGTAAAAGAAGAAAAAGGTAAAATCTTCGCAGTTGTACTTAAGACGTGTTGTTAATTTTATTTTTTTGATTAGATTACGAATGAATCAAAATCAAAATTAGGATATACATTTAACAAACATTGATGTTTTTATACACTTTAAGAAACAACAATTTCTAATGCAGTACTATTCAAGTACTATTGATTGAATACGATAGTAATTAATTATAACCGATTTATAATTTGTAAAATTAATTTGCTATGCAATTATATTGATAAAATTATTTTTTATTTTTATCGTCTTCTGCATGTTATTTATTTATTTTGTTACTTATTGTTGTTAACGTCGTATATATCACTGTTGTTTTGCAACGGCAATTACCTTTTAACATTATGTATTCATAATACATGAAAATGTGTTTTAGGTTTTATATAAAAAAATATTGGAATTGTAAGAATAATTAGTGGAACATCTCAAAAAAGGCAACTTTTTTGTAATAGTAGTGTCATGTTTTGTGTATGCAAAATATAACTCTTTGACTTAACTTTTAATTTTGGTAAAGTTGAAAACTAATATTTTTTGAGATAATACTATTGTTAGTTTTTTATTTAATTTTTTTGCATTAATTTTATATATACAGTTTTTTCCTCTCATCTTTTATTCTTATTAAATTCATTTAGTGAAAATAAAAATGATTTGCAAAAATGTACGAAATAAAAAATAAGTCATGCCCTTAGGAATATCTAAAAAAGAACGAATGTCGCAAAGGCAGCTATGTACTCTAAAATATTTACTGTCCTTGGCGGGCGGTGATGTAAGGTCTTCCTGAGAACGGAATCCTCCCCTGCTCTCCTGAGATGACAGACATAGCCCATTTGCAAAAGCCTTCCCAAGTTTGCTTGAGGGTGGTCATGCAGATGTTTTTCCCATATCAAATGAAGAAAGATGGTGCTTTATTTGATAAAATGCAATAACTTAATATCTAGAATGAAAACAATTTGAAACAAAAACAAATTGTATTTTATTTTGTTGCATGATAATTTGCATGAATTTACGTGTGTGTAAAACTTTTTATCTTCCCTGATTAACTTTTCCATAATAATTTAACTTTATAGTATATTATTTTTTATCTCAAAATTTATGATCAATTAAATTATTGTTTCATGATTATTCCTTATATTTTTATTAAATATTATTGATATATGGTTTTCAAACCATTTGTAGCAGTTTGTATTAATGTGATATCTGTATTAATCTTTATAAGGGAACAGCGAGATGTGTGTATTTACAAAATACCCCCTAAGAATTCAGAATTTACCAACAGGTTTTCGAGTTTCTGAAATATTTTAAGAGGCCAAACATTCTAATATTTTAACTAATTAAAAATAGATAGTAATATAATATTCTTAATTTCTCATAATATTGACAATTATAGCTTTCTGCATTGAAACAGAAAGTTCTTTAAAAACACAAAAATAACATTTTAATACGCAAATAAATCACAATTTTTTTAGTGAATAGTATAATTCAAATGTTTTCATATAAGTCGCGTAGTAGAACATTCTCTTTAAATCGAAATTAATATTAGTGTTGAAAAATTATGGATATTTGAAATAATATTTGTTTGTATCTTGATTTAAAATAATGTCTAAAATAATACGAAAACTAATCTGCATAAAATAATAAGAGCTTGGGCCACATTTAAAAGTGAGCTGCATCATGTAATATACTCCAAAAGTAGCATTTGTCGGGAAATATATTATTACAAGGATTGATACGTGGAATATGTTACAAATCTATTAGGGTCGTGGAATAAATAACAAATGTGTTAAAGTCGTGGAATATGTTAGAAATGAATCTCAAGCACGTGGAATATATTCTGAAAGTAATAGGTAGTAACATATACTTAAAAATAACTTCAAATTTAATGGAGTATTGAAAAAAAACGTAAAAAAAGTAAGACATTGAAATTTAATACTAAACTAGAATTAATATTCTTGAACCTGTTTTTTTAAATGAATCGTTTGGCTGCATTTAATGCACATAAACTTTTACTAAGTTTTTTAAAACTGTGCATATGTTTTTAATGTGTACTTTTACATATGTGGTCACATTACTACAATATCTTATCTTACGATTAGTGGAACACCTTATAATTTCACTTAATTTCAATAGATCTATATCTTTTGAACAGTAGTTTTGCAGAATTTAAAAAAATGTAACGACTGATAAGCAGTAAATAAATCGCTTTAAAATGTCAAATCCTGAATGAATGGCAAGTGATAGCTTCTTTACCGAAGTATATTGTAGTTTCTCATGAGTAAAACAAAAAAATAATTGAATCATGGAAATTCAGGCAGATATGTTGAGGTAATGATGAAAAAAAAATCAGTGTTAATGTAGGGTGTTTTTTTTAGAGGTATAGAACTTTAAATTGCAATAAAACAACGATGTATTATTCGATTGACATGAATTTTTTTTATTCAAAAGTAAATCTTGTGGCATTACATTTTAAATATGATTTCTGGCATAGGACTGCCACGGCTGGCTCGGATGTAGTCCAATCTGGACGTCCAATTTTCGATGACTTTTTCCAACATTTGTGGCCGTATTTCGGCAATAACACGGTAAATGTTGTCTTCCAAATGGTCAAGCGTTTGTGGCTTATCAGCATAGACCAATGACTTTACATAGCCCCACAGAAAATAGTCTAGCGGTGTTAAATCACAAGATCTTGGAGGCCAATTCACAGGTCCAAAACGTGAAATTAGGCGGTCACCAAACGTGTCTTTCAATAAATCGATTGTGGCACGAGCTGTGTGACATGTTGCGCCGTCTTGTTGGAACCACAGCTCCTGGACATCATGATTGTTCAATTCAGGAATGAAAAAGTTAGTAATCATGGCTCTATACCGATCACCATTGACTGTAACGTTGTGGTCTTCATCGTTTCTGAAGAAGGATTCCACCAGCCCATAAAGCGCACCAAACAGTCAGTTTTTCTGGATGTAACGGTGTTTCGATATGCACTTGTGGATTAGCTTCACTCCAAATGCGGCAGTTTTGTTTGTTGACGTAGCCATTCAACCAGAAGTGCGCTTCATCGCTAAACAAAATTCGCTTATGAAAATCGGGAACAACGGCAATCTGATTTTGGGCCCATTCGACGAATCTACGCCTTGCTTGATGATCGTTTTGATGAATTGCCAAACCAAACTGAGAATAAATCACTTGACAGCTGTTAAATCGGTCGCCATCTTGGAAAGTAATGCCAACTTAAACTTCTATACCTGGGGAAAAAACACTCTTTAGTACTACTTTGACACACTTCAGAAAACAATTGTTCATTGCTTGTATATATGGTAATGTCAGTGAGTGTGCGAATATTAACACGTCGCACTATTCAGCTACTCGATGGTTTTATGGCAAAGTCAGAAGCAAATTAAAAATTAACAATTACATTGCAACAAAATTGTCTAATACCTACGAGGGTAACTCGGAAAGAAGTCTCCATCGAGTTGTGGAGTCACAAGCTATTGTTCTATCAAGCTATTTGTGATTCATTAAGATTCTAGTTGTCCTTGTGAAAGTATTGTTCTGTAGAATGTGTTTGTTGGTTGTAACGTCTCACACATATTATTTTAAAAATCCCACAAGTTTTGAAGTACGTAGAGGGATTGAATTTTTTCAGAAAAAAATATGTCAGTTACAGACATTAATCGTGAATTGTCCGATGCATTATGCGGTCCAAATATTATAAGTGATATTGTAGTTCGTATGTGGGTCAGAGGTTTCAAAGGAGGAAAAGCAAACATTCATGATAGACCAAAGCAGATACGTAAAAAGTGTCGATTTATAATCTCTCGAAACTTTCACAATAATTTCCAAGAATTTCTCGGACTGTTTTGTATGAAGTAATCGCTGTAAATTTGGGTACCAAAGTTTTCTGCTTGATGGGTGCTGAATATTTTCAAGGAGACCAACATAAGCACTCGAATGGGCGTTGCTTCAGACTTTCTTTCCCGGTATAACATGGAAAGGGATGAGTTTTTGAAAAAAAATAGTAAATGGTGATGAGTCTTGTCATCTATTCACTCAAATAAGGAAGTAGCTTGATAACATCATTGACAATGAGGAATTTTAAAACACTGTGATAGATTTATTTACATCCCACGCACGATTTAATTTTATGCAAAAGGGATTGGTAAGTTGGTAAAACGTTATTATATGTGCTTGAAGATATGTGGAAAAAGTGTTGAAAATTGAAGACATCTGTACCTTTTAGACATAAGCAGAACATTTGAGGAATCTGAGAATTTTTTAATTACATTGAAACAAAAGTTAATACCCTATTTCCCCCAGAGTTTTTTAATTTAGGAACTAATGTATTTTCACGATTGCTGTTTTAGTGATCTTTCTATCTCTTTTAGATCACAAATGCCTTTGAAGAAGTTATATGATTGAGAATTATGGCTATATTGGATAGTATCACGATTTTAAATTAATTTTTATTGCCAAAAAACATTGACAAAAACACAGTTCTAAATATATTATTTTGTTGCGTGATATAATAAAAACCAAGACTTAATTTCGAAACATTTATGATATATATATGCTATACTTCTTGTGGAATTTTTGGCTTTGCCTCTTGATCAATGAATAAAAATATTGAAATCAAAAATAAGTTTTGGAAAATTTGAAAATTATGTAAAAGAAATTAGATTTTAGTAGAAATTAGGAAACAATGGATTATTTTTTAAATACTTATACTCTAAAATATTCCAAATTGAATATATATATAAATATATAAAAATGTAAGGATAATTAAATTAGATTAAAAATTAAATTCCTTATCTAGCACTCAACTCATATTTTTTCATTTGATCTTCAAGTATCAAACTAATCACACATTTATTTCTTCCGAACATATGGCCCAGCGAATAAACATGTCTAATTCTAGATCGTTATATTCAATAGCTCTTTATGTCAACATTAACTTTCAAGTACACTCATAAAATCCGCGATACTTACCGCATCTGTATTTTAAGAGCTAACCCACTTAAAACACACGGTGGCGTTCTTTTTTCTCTCTCCTCTCAGCGTCAGAACTTGTATAGATTTCATCAAAAAAAGATCCTTTTTAAAACTAAGTCTGAATCTGGCTCAAAAAACATGCCATATATATATATATATTTACAACGCAATAAATTTCTGGTGTCAAAAAAAATCAGAAATAATAAATAACTATAAACAGTTTACTAAATATTGCCTAAATCAGAAATACCCAATTAATTTTATTAATAGTTATATGAATAAAGCTATTCAAAATAGTAAGGATTAAAAATTCTTAGATTAATAATAGTTTATTACTATAAATTTACATATTTCATAGTTACCTTCATATTCTAATATTAGTTAAAATTACTTATTATTATTTAATTCATATGTACTCTAGTGTCACTAAAATTATGGCAATTTGTAACTCTTTTATTAATTTTTGTTTCTATTCTTTTTATACTTTTGTTAAGTGCTACATTTCAGCAATTAACATGCTTTGAATCTTCATTAGGGTCCAGAATCTGGCGATAACTTATATATTGCACTCAGATTTAGCGCGGGCTCTGGATTTTTAGGTAAGTTACCGCTATTTTGTAATGGATTTAGATATTCCTATCCATTACTTTCAATAGGTTTTTGCTCAGTATTATTTACATAAAGGGGGACGGATGGCTGGCCAAAAAACATGTTATAAATCCCACTTTTATATAAATTATTTTATATATTAGCTGTCCTAATTCAGCAATGTTTATACTACTGCAGCATCTATTTTATAATTTTAATCTCGGTTGTTCATGTGTCCTTCATTGTGTGATTTTCCTACTGTCTATGTGTTTTTCTAATATATATATATATATAGGTACAAGGGCAAATAATTAACATTAAAGATTGCAAAGCACAAGCATACTTATATGCTTCAATACTTCGTGAATAAATGTAAAATTTTCTTTTAAAATGTTTTCAGAGGCAATTTAACAATTATAATTAAGTACAGCTCTTATGAAGTACATAGTGTTGTATATTATTTTAGCCACGTGGGAACTCTGACTCCAATAAAGCACAAATGCCATTTTTAAGAACAAACTTAACTTTTATTAAAATAATTAATTTGTAAAAGTAATGCAAAATAGTTTAACTATACAGCAAGAAAAAGGATTGACAAACAAAATTAAACCAACGTGCCCATCGGAACAAAAATTTCCAGGATGCTTGATTTTCTCCGGAAGAATTACTAATAGTTGAATGACATGTATTGATATGACGTGGATCGACAATTTGCATCAGCGAGGTTGTCACATTATAAAGAAATTAAAATTAGTTTCGAATTTTATAAATGCATTAAAAATAACATGTATTTTTAATCGAATGAAAATCATTAATATTTGTTTTTGTATTTTAACGCATTGCACATCATTTATTTATCATCGGATGCTCTTAATTTAACAAACAGAACAAAATGAGCATCCTTTCAGTTTAGTATGGATTTAAAGAGAATTTTTAATTATTATGATATATTTCTAAAATTTAAATTCGCATTATTGTTGAAAGTAAACATGGACGGTGACAGAAGCTAACATGAGATTCTTAATTTATAAATGTAGAATAAATTTCTAATATAAAAATGGGGAAAAAATTACAAACCATTCAATCAAGTGTTATTAAATATTAATTTCAGCAAATCAAAGTATTACATAAAGCAAGAATGGAATAATTTAAATTATTTGCTGGTCATAATTTTTAACAAACTTGCTTAGTTCAATAATGTTCAGAAAATTTAAATTTTTCATGTAAGAAGAATAATGAAAATTGAAAATTAACGATGGCCAGTTTTATACTAAAGTTGACCTAGATATTATTATATTTTCAGTGTTTTTTCATACCTATATATTTCCTAAAGTAATAAATATATGAATCAAAAAAATTAAAGATGCTTAGATATAACGTTTATAAATCTTCCTGTTTTCTTTTCTACATCAACATTTTTTTTATTCAGAAACCTTTTAAAAGATTAAGGACAGTACATGCAATGAACGCGCATTTGTATCAGTATATTTATCTTAGGTATATTCAATTATGTTATTTATGTGTTATATCCGTTGACTGAAAGAGTGAACGAACTTAAAAGCAAATATTTTCTTTGCTCTCTCAGATGATGCTAAATTTCTTTCTATTGAGTTATTGATTAGATTCGAGCTTCTTTCTTTGGCAGTATTTGCTTATACAATCAAAGAAGCATAGTAGATGTGTTATTGTTCCTCTCAAATAGTTTTTTCTTTCACTAACCAAAGATATTCTCTCTCTCACTCATGCATTAGTTCTTCATCAATCTTAAAGATTTGTATTTATTTACTTTTCACTAATCGATATCTGTTAAATAAACTAAGAAAAATATAAGCGTGGTTAAAATATATTTCGGGATTGAATGCATGTTCTTTCTATCATCTGTTTATCACATATACTGAAGAATGCTAAGAGTTTATGATGCACTTTCGTATAGCTGTCTATTTTTATGAAAATAGATCTTTTCAACGTGGGCAGTATTTCTATTAGTGATTAAAATGGATTCTATTTTTAATATTTTATTTATGATTATTGTTTTCTTAAACACATTGACTAAATCCCTCTAAACTTTTGTCAAATCAAAATGCCAAAAAATAAGATCATAAATAAAATCAGACAGATTTTTCTTCACTCTCAAAAATTTATCTGGAGAGAATATATATATATATATATATATATATATATATATATATATATATATATATATATATATATAAACACCCGTTATAACTTTTAAGCGTCTTCAGAAACCAAATATAAAGCGAATTTATTAATCTTGCATTTCAGGCACATGCATGCTATCTCATTTTTTAAAGTGATAGTTAAATTAAATGTTGTGATATATTAACATTTAATGATTAAAGTTTTGAGAAATTAAATAAAAGTGGGGCTTTCTCTCGAAATACATCGTTTCTAACTTTTTAACAGATCTATTATTCAGCTAAAATATGATACAAAATATAAATTATGAGCTGTGTGTGTGCGCGCGCGCCTTTTTAGTTTATGTCTGTCGTGAAAATGGTTTTTCACCGCTGTAAAATTCATAAAAATTCCTTAAAAACACTCTTGAAGGAAATATGAGCTTAAAAATATCACGGTCGTAATATTTTATGCGAATATTAACTTGAGCTTAAAAATATATCCAGTGAGGTTCAGTTATTTTAATGAATGTTATTGTCGAAAAATGTAAGCATATTTCATCATTATATATGATCTTGAAGATGAAAAATTCAGAAGGGCATCTGCAGTTTCAAAAAATACAGTGATACAACAGAATAATAAAATGTTAAGGAATATTAGTGCTTTATCATTGTAAAGCATACGACACAAATGTTTATGTCAGTGCTTCTCAAAGTTCCAATATTCGTGACCCAATATTCAATCATGATTTTTATCGCCCCCCCTCATGCAATAACAATGTACTGAAGTCAATAATACTATACTTTGATGCTAAAAATACGATACAACTTTAACTTCTTAGGTGCCACTGGCGTATATAAACGTCTCGCTGAGCCAAATCATTAATTTCCCCTGACGTATATATACGTCTTTCTGAAGTATGATCTTTTCTGTGCACTACTATCCATAAAATTTTGGAAAGCAATAAAAGGACCATGATAATGTTTGCGAAGGATTTACTTATTTCAGATTATTTGCTTCTTTATCCCCCCCTAATATACCTTATATGTACGAAAACGTATGGAAAACGGTTGGCATGGGGAAGCTTCTAGCGTGTAACTTTTATTTGGCAGTTAAAGGACTTATAAACCGTGCAAATTTTCAAATTAAGTGCTTTATATATACTTTTGTATATAATTTTATATATGGCAATCCCATGGGGTTACTAGTCATTTAAAAGTTCTTAGCTTAGTATTGTTAAATTAATTATAAAATACATTGTGTAGCACTGATACATGTATAAGTGTAATATATCAGTGTAAATGTGTATTTTACTTTTTATTATGTTAGATTGTATTTTGTTTGTTTAATTTCAGTAAATTAATTTTTTCCAAATAATCCTATGTTTTCGACTTTTCAATATGCTCGCGCCCCACAGATTGAGAAACGCTGTTATATGTGAACATTTCTTTGGAAGGGAATATTATTTCCCCGATATCGAAGCTTTTTCACTACCCCCGAAGATTTTTTTTAAAAGTTTGATTCCTTGTTATATTTTTTACTTTAAAGTTTTCCATCGTGCATTAAATAAAATGGATTATTTGCCTATTTTAATTCATGATACAATTTAGATTAATGTGAGGCGTAAAATATTTCACAACCAAAAAATAGTTTTTTATTTGTTCAGGCATCTCTTGTTCATCACGTGTCTTCTGGAACCTCTTGGAATTCTGTATTCCAGAGACAACAGAGAAAAACAAAGGTTAGTTCATTCGCTGTTTCCATTCCTTTTATCCCAATCCATGATCATGTAACCAACTTGTGAGAGACCCGCACCTCTATCTCAAGCAACCTAGATGTGTGGTGAGAAGGGAAGAAACACTCGACATGGTTCCACAATCTCTCTCTCTCTCTAATCTATTTATTTCAAACTAAGATCAGACACAATTTCAACTAATAATCTTAAGAGAATGTCTCAATAACAATAGTGAAGTGGAACAACGACAGTAACACGCAAGTAGGGATTGCAATATCGGACTAAAAGTTCAATACCGGTATTCAGTATTTTTTAGGTCTTAATACCGGGATACCGGTTTTAATACCGATGGAAGAAATTTTAGAAAAAGAAAGAAAACAGGTGTTTCTTTGCTTTATTTGCCAGTTTTATTACAGAGTGTAAATATTATAAAAAATAATATATAACTTATAAATTATAACAGTATATAAAGAATCATAGAAAAGTATTAGAACATCAGTCTGTGGTCAGTGGTTTTCATCATACAAAGAATGAAAACAAACCGAAGCATTATCAACTGATTTTTTATGTTCTTTAAAGTTATTTTTTTACTATGGGTTATTATTTATGAGTATATATATATATAGTAAATCTGAAAAATATTTTGAACTCTAGAGTATGATAAGCAAATACAATGTGAATAACAAACCCAACAATTTGAAAAATATCGAAATCTTACGCACTTTCTTTACAACTACAACCTTGTTATCAGACTACGAATCTTGTGCGTAAGCAGTATCACTTTGAGCTGCAACAGGATAGTTTTGGTCCACCTCCTTGGAGGATTCACATATTTTATCACTTCTCTTAATTGTACGATGCAACTATGTATTCACAGTCTAAATAATTTCACCCGTTAGGGAGACATAAAAATAAAAACGCATACTATTTTTCTATGTTGGCGATCCCTGAACATATACTGGAGACAATTTTAGAAATTTCTAGTAAATACCGAAAAACCGGTATTTAAACTTCCGAATACCGGTATTTCAAAACTGTACAAATGACTCAAAATACCGGTATTCGGTATCCTGGTATACCGGTATTGCAATCCCTACACACAAGCGATTAGTCGACTAACAGCTGAACCCTTCTTTTAATTCAGAATCTAACTTTTTATCTGTTTTAATCTAATCTTAATTCAATCTTAGTGAACAATCGTCACTTTAAGGATTCCTTCTATTAATACTCAAAGCTCTATAATTCAAATATTATACCTTTAACAGCAATCTCACCTGTATAGAACAGTGTTTCTCAAACTGTGGGGTGCCCCCCTTGGGGGTGCGATAACCTTTCGAGGGGGCGCAAGCATATTGAAAAAAAAGGTTAAAAAATTTAATTTATTTGAATGAAGTAAAACAAAATAATTTCTCACATTATAAAAAAATACAGATTTACATTGATATGATTTATATGTATCATCTAGTGAAAAAACGTCATCAAAAATAAAAGATAATACTTTGAACGCTAATTAGCTATCTTTGATCCTATAACTAAATAAAAAAATATTTTGTTGGCTTTGCTGTAATCCTACGATGAGAGATTTTTTTTTATTACGTTTCTTTTAACCTAAAATATTGCTTTTGCTGACCTTCGAACTTACTGGTATGTTTATCTGCGTCCCTTTTTTTTTAGTGAAGTTGTAAATTATATACTTCTGTTGCGTTTTTTTCAACGTGAAAGACATTTATGATATATGGATAAGCATATTGAACACTTTGAAGGTTTATTTGGACAAGATTTATTTTCACGAGTGTTCTGAAACATGTAATACATAATGAAAAACGTTTTACATAATTCTTTTTTTGAACTATTTCCATTTTTTATATTGAATGCACTATAAACACGGAAGCGTTGCGCATAGTCATCCCAGAATCACGAAATCGTTAATTCTGGGAAAACTATTTGTTACCAATGATCTTGACAGAGAATCCTTCAACAGGAAACTAAAATTAATTGATCACATATCTTCTTTTTTTTTTTGGGAGTGGTAAACATTTTTTTTAGAATCTTAAGGTCCTTGTTTTGACCGAGTTTCCGGCGCGACCACTTTTGTTCAAAAATATTTTCTTGAACATGCTGCATTTTCCCTTATGAATAAATTAGTGGTTTTATTGTGATGTTGTACGACTGATTATGGTTTATGAATGTAGATGAGCAGAATTTAAAAAAGAAATGGGCATCTGTGAACTTTCTGAAAGGAAATTGAAACTGATAAAACAAGGGAAACACTTGCTGAAATAATACATATCAATATATTATGATAGCGAAAGTAAATTTGAGAAAAGCAATGAACATGAAAAGGAAAATTTTCAATAGCTACATTAAGAACTCCATCAAGAAAAATCTGAAGCTATAAGTGTACCGCAAGATGCACTTCACCCTGTCAAAAAGACACAAGCAAGAAAAGGTTCAACAGGATATTTGTCGATCATCAAAGGATATTAAATCTACAATAACGTGAACAAATTGTGACAGTTTTGCTTGCAAATAACTTTCCTGTAATAGTGAAAAGTGTCTGTGATTTGTGTCTTTTATTAAGGTCACGCACATTTGGAACAATTTAGTTCAGTTTGATTGGATTTTATCTCAAATTGTCATTGAAAAATCCTTGAAATGGGTAAGTATAGTTTCTCTTAGTTAAATTATTCACTGAAATTGTGATTTTTATCGTGTACATGAAAAATAATTATAAAAAAAAGAATTGGAGTGAGTCAATCAGCGTGACCATTAACGTTAGTATCGAGTGCACACCTGATCCCGGGCTACAACATTTTGAAGTTTTCTTGCTTTAAATATTAAAAATAACACAATTGTTATTCATTGGAATTTTACACATTCTTTTTTATTATTTATTATTAATTCTAAATGCTAATTCTGCGAGGCTTAAAATTACAGTTCGTTTAAAACCATTTATAATATGAGCATTCATTTAAAAAAATCCTTTTACATTTTTATATACATTGTCATGCACTTGGTTTTACTCTCCTTACAATTAAGCTATTATATCAAGAATAATGTATCATCATTTTTAAAAAAATAAACTCGAGTTAAGAGTGGGTACTTCAGCCAGTATAAGAACAAGTTTAATAATTATTAGAGACTTTCATGGGCTTCTCTTGCAGAGCAAAGTTTTTCAAAGGAAGGCTAAAAATTAGAAAGTGACACTCTGAGTTATTTCTTGATATTTAGCTGAAATCTGTGTTTTGTCTTCAAAGTAGCCATCGCAGAAAATCCGGATTCACAAATGTATGATGTTGAAAATGGTAACAGTATACGAAATGCTTTTGTTTTTAGTGCAGAAAATTCAGCATCCACCTCTATCCAGAATTCAAAGAGTGATTATTACAAAATTGCCCTTTAATTTCGTCACTGGATGTGAAATCTATCAATATCTCTTTTTCGGCAGTTGAGAGCCCTTCTGAAGTATTTGAAATGGATCCCCTAACCCATTCGTAATTTGCTATCAATTTGCCCTCGTCTGTGTACTTGTTGATGCTTTATTATTGTCGAATGCTAGCTGCGATTTAAAAATATATCTATGATTTTGTTTTAATCCCCTGCCTTAAATACTTGATACCGTGAATTACAATTAACACATGAATTATGAAATGTACATTCAAGAGAGATTCCGTAGCTAATCGACTCGGCCATGACTGACTGGAATTGTACGAGGTACAGCATTTTTACATGTTTTGTGCACATGTCCGTTAGGTTGCCCAGACTCACGTGAACGTTCACGAGAATGCCAGATGTAATGGATATGATAGAGAGCAACATAGATTAGACTATTTTTAATGACATTTGTACTTTTATAAATGGATGACGAAGGAAATAAATCTTTAATTAAATATCATTTATGAAACTGTTTCAATTTAAAAATTAGAGAAAGAAAAATAACTTAATTAACCTATTACTTAAAAGTAATTTACTTAAAATATATATATTACTTAAGAGTAACATATTTAAAAAATTTAATACTTAAAGGGTGTTTTTTTAGAGGTATAGAAATTTAAATTACAATAAAACAACGATGTATTATTCGATTGACATGAATTTTTTTTATTCGAAAGATAATCTTGTGGCATTACATTTTAAATATGATTTCTGGCATATGACTGCCACGGCTGGCTCGGATGTAGTCCAATCTGGACGTCCGATTTTCGATGACTTTTTCCAACATTTGTGGCCGTATATCGGCAATAACACGGCGAATGTTATCTTCCAAATGGTCAAGCGTTTGTGGCTTATCCGCATAGACCAATGACTTTACATAGCCCCACAGAAAATAGTCTAGCGGTGTTAAATCACAAGATCTTGGAGGCCAATTCACAGATCCAAAACGTGAAATTAGGCGGTCACCAAACGTGTCTTTCAATAAATAGATTGTGGCACGAGCTGTGTGACATGTTGCGCCGTCTTGTTGGAACCCCAGCTCCTGGACATCATGATTGTTCAATTCAGAAATGAAAAAGTTAGTAATCATGGCTCTATACCGATCACCATTGACTGTAACGTTGTGGCCTTCATCGTTTTTGAAGAAGGATTCCACCAGCCCATAAAGCGCACCAAACAGTCAGTTTTTCTGGATGTAACGGTGTTTCGACATACACTTGTGGATTAGCTTCACTCCAAATGCGGCAGTTTTGTTTGTTGACGTAGCCATTCAACCAGAAGTGCGCTTCATCGCTAAACAAAATTCGCTTATGAAAATCGGGAACAACGGCAATCTGATTTGGGGCCCATTCGACGAATCTACGCCTTGCTTGATGATCGTTTTGATGAATTGCCAAACCAAACTGAGAATAAATCACTTGACAGCTGTTAAATCGGTCGCCCTCTTGGAAAGTAATGCCAACTTAAACTGCTATACCTGGGGAAAAAAACACCCTTTATCTTATTAATTTGTACGGTTTATAATTAAGATCATACTATAGCTTTAGCGTTAAAGTACATTATTATTGCATTCAATATATTATTATTATATAAGGAGGGGCGCGATAAAAATTATGATTGGGTCGCCAGTATTGAAAGTTTGAGAAGCACTGACTTATGTTATTAATTTGTTTGGTTTATAATTAAGATCACGTATTGTAGCTTTAGCGTCAAAAAAGTGCATTATTATTGCATTCGGTACATTATTAATGTATAAGGGGGGCGCGATAAAAATTGTGATTGAAAAGCGGGGCGCCAGTATTGAAAGTTTGAGAAGCACTGGTATAGAGTATATATATCCGCTCCTTCTCCTCTAAAGCTAGAAAACCTAGCATATTTATAGTAAGTTAATTTACGTATCACGATTCTCTTCTTACGAAGGGCTGGTTGTGAATAACGCGAATTGATAGCCCAAAGATTTTCCAAGAGAATTAGTTTGAGGGTCGCGTAAAGATCCGTCATAAACTTGCATTTCAGATCATTTGTATAATTTATTCAGGTGCGTATTCACATAAATTTGTGTATTTAAGGTATCCGGCTACCCTAAAACCATGATTTTTTCAAAAATTGGCAAAATTTTTTATGACTTTATTTTATAGACCATTTTATTAACTTAATAACAATACCAAGTACTTTATTTTCCCTCAATAGAACAAAATCTACAAGCGTTTTAGTAAAAGAAAATGCCCTAACTTTACATAAGATGTCAAACTTTAAAATGCGTTTTACTCGAAATGTGTTTTTTTCGAATAACTCAAACGGGGACCGCGATTGCTCAAAAAGTTTTGAAAATAATTAAATGAAATTTTTTGCTTAAGTCCTGCATAACAGTAGAGGTGTTTTGATCTTCAGATTTATCAATAACTGTTTTTATTTCAAAATTTGCAGTTCTTTATGTGAATATAGTCAATGTTTTTAAGCAATTTCGTATAATGACTTAGATAAAGTGCTCTAGTTTTTTGTAAAAATTAAAATATCTCTTATCGTGAAGGTCACTTCAAACAGGAAAAACAAAGTAACACATCCAAATTGAAAAATTGAGAATTTGTTCATAAAATCTTTGTACAGAGCGGGCCCCGTTTATGTAATTTTCGTACATTTTTACTAGTTTTTCCCATTTTAATAATAATTTTTTTTTTTTCTTTTACCAATTTTAGGATTTTCCTTAAAATATACTAACATATAAAAATCACAAAAAGATCTCCATATCTCTTTTTTTTTCAAAAAAAAAAGTTGTCGCAAGTAGTCGGATATCTTAAGTGAAGGATGCACTGCATGGTGTTGAGTCCCTTTTATCGGGGATAGGATATGTGTGTGAAAATCACATAATTGGCTAACTAAATAACACGTAATTTCCAATTTTGTGAACGTACACAAAATTTTTAAAAAAACCTTAGTGAGATGATCGTAAAGTTTGAATTATTACTAAAGATTATCGAGCAGAAATTCAATTTTAATTTATAATTATTTGTACTTCACTAGCTAATCACCTTCCAGCTTTTCTTGACCTTTATAAGGCAGTCATAGCAGAACTCTGGAGATTGCGTTGAGAAACATAGTTCCACCTCTTGACTGGCATTGTTTGGGTAGTCAAATTTCTCATCTTGCACCGGTATTTTGAGTTCTGATGATGAACGAAAATCATTTGGGGTACATAAGGAGAATATGGTGGAAGTGGCCAAATTTCAAAGGCAAAATTGTTGCAATGTTGGCGATACGTCACTGGTGATCATATCTCGTCATTTTTCATCAGAGCATCGTGCAGTTTATTCAGGAATATGCAGTAATAGGCACCTATGTTAGTTTGAGGTAGTCTGCTAGTTACAAATCTGCGACAGTCATCAAAACTGAAAACATGAGTTTCTCTACATGCTTCTGCATCTCATAGTTTTTTGGGGGAAATGAATCTTTCTGCTCTCACGTCTTGCTAGTCCTTTTGATTTCTAGTTTATGCTGATCGATTCAGGATTAGTTTATAGTTACCAGGTGAACAAAAATTATTCTGAATCCTGCTTGAAAAAGCTGAAGATTAACCCTGACAAGTCACACCATGTTTTCTTCTAAAGAGTATTCTGACACTTGTGAAATGTGTAGTTCTGCATGAATAATTTTCCATAAACTACCTAACTATGAACAAGCTCATTCATGATGGATAGCTGTTCTGTCTTGTAGGATATAAGTCTATAACTTTCTCTTTGGCAGTATCGTCGGTGAGTAATGGGTATCCAATTCTTAGATCATCTATAAGAGACATGTGGTTAGTTAGAAAATTCCTTTACACCACAAAAAGTGTCATATGACTAGCTATCATTTTCAAATACTACCATCATTGCGTAGGGGATATTCCTTTCTCTGTAACTTTTCTATAAATGAATTTAACCCCACTGTAAGTCTTTTTCTCTTACATACTGTGAGTTTTTCAATCTACAGTTTCCTGAAACCAAACAACTCGACATAAATAGATGTAGTTTACAACATTGTGTGCATAAGGATCAATTAATATGCAGAGTGAATTTTATTCAAATATCTCGGAATTAAAATTCTTCGATAACTCTACGTAGAAAAATATAGTAGGAAGAGTCAGTGACCCTTTTCTCTCTGTTACCATTCTAAAAGTTTTAACAAAACACCGAGCTTTTAAATATTTTGAATGTATATTTATACTTTTACGCGTTACAGAATTTAATAAATATATACTAATGACAAAAACGAATTGCATTTACGATAACTTGTTTAAAATCTTAAGCCCAAAAAAAAGTAAATGTATAAATATTTAAAGGAGAAAAATGCTTTTTAACTTTTAAAATTATAACCACTTTTTTCAGAATATAACTATTCATCGCACCATTTGAGATAAAATAACTTTCTGTTACGCTTAAAGATTAAAAAATATGCCGCCTTCAAACATATATATATATATATGTATGAAATACAGAAATACTTTTTACATGTGCTTGTGGATAATATTTCTGAACAATATTTTCCCTTTTCTGTGAGAGGTAATAAATAGAGGGAAATAAAAGATCATCGCGGGCGTACAGGAATGGTTGCTGACAACTACATTCTAATATTTCTCACACACATTTAGATTAAAAAATGGCCAGATTCTAAATCAAGATGTATGAGCTATCGATGGGAATGATATTGAAGCAAAAGGGGAGAAAGTGTTTCCCATTGAGTATTCTGGTGTAACTAACACTTAGATTACATAAGCTCCGGTGATTTTGAGAGAAAAACGTGATCGGGTCAGTAAATATTATACTGCATAGTAAGGAAGTGGTATATAGGACAAATATTTTCTTGAATCATATGGGTATTTAGATTCTTTTGAATTATTTATTTGTATTAATTCTATTTTTAAGTACTTGGTTTTAGATTGAAGAGATTTGTCTTGGTCATCGGTTTATTTTTCTTATATCGCAAGCCTCGGTTATATCTTGTGTAACTAAGAATCACGTACACGTAAGAAATCAGTAACAGTTATGGGTGGTACGTTTACACTTCTCGGCAATGAAACAAAAAAATAAGTTTCAGATGTGTTTTGGGTGTACATTAGTTTACATGTTATCGAAAGTAGTTTGACAAAGCAATTTAGTAGTGCGTGCTGGGCCTGTCAATATAGACAAACAGATAGATAAAACGGAAGCACCAAGGCTGAAGTGGAGCATGTTGGACAATAAATAATAACTGAACGTTGCGTGGCAAATGCAAACTCTAATTGCTCTGTTAACTTGGTCGCACACAAAACCTGAAAACAAAAGACAATAAAAAGTTTCAAAACTTCAAAGATGTAGTGGAAGTAATTGTGTGTACAGATAATAAATGTAGTTAGGGAATAAGCACTCTAAAGCCGCATTCACACCAAGGCAGTCAGTGTCGAGCATTGAGCGTCTAGCCAATCAGAGACTTTATCAAGGGCATGATGAAGTCTTTGATTGGCTAGATGCTCAACTTTCGACGCTGACTACCTTGGTGTGAATGCGGCTTAAGCCTTAGAACCAGGGTAATGTATAAGGATACATAATGTGAGACTTTTGTAATCTCTTGCCTTGTTGCCCTAAAACCAAATACATCCATAATAGAAATTTGTTTGAAAACACAATATTGTGTCATTCATTTGTTTTTAATCGACGTTCAAAATGCGTTTTTAGCCGCACACGCGCGTCTGTGGTTACTGTCAAATATAATCCCAGTGCGTTGCTCTTCAGAAACTTTTTTTTGCTTCAGCTGACATGAAATAGTATTGGTAACAGTTCCCAAGTTTTCATTAAGGTTTCCAATTTTGCAACAAGATCCCGCACTTATTGAGCACAATATTCTTCTCTTTATACTCCGCTGTTTGATATAGATTACTTCAACCATTTTAATTGTGGTTAGTCTATCCTTCTTGCCATTTCTTATTCCGTATTCGCATTACTGTCAAACATGAACACATATTTTTCCGCAAAACAGTTCGCAATCTCTATACGGCACAATTTTTCTTTTCTCAAACTTAGAACCGAACTAGGTTAATTCCCGTATTTTTTGAAGAGATATACTGAAGTGTCTTATGTAAAAAAATAGCAAACAATAAAACATATAATACCATTATTAAAGAAACCAATCTTCTGTTTTCCCTTTATATAGTACTTATGGGTGGTACTACTAATGCATGTGATTTTTAAAAGCCCTACATTGAAAAGTCACTTTCATATTCAATTCAATTTTTACAATTTTATTGACCTCTTATCAGGGTCTACTTACGATGAAAATTTCCTGCTATTGAATGCCTTTCATAATATTACAATGTAGATGGTTAGCAGTGTAATATGTTAAGTCTTTAACCAAAAAATTATTTTGTTCAAAATTTAAATAACATGGTTTCTTTCTTTAAAAATATTGTTATACAAATGGAAATAGTTTGAAAAAATATTTTTAATTCCCAATTTTCCTGATTAAAGAGTACTTAGCTGAAAACTCTTTAGGGTATTATATTAGAGGGAGAGTGGACTTTCTTAAGTCCTGTGCAGCTTCACATTCTTTTTATATGAAAGTAAATTATCATATTTTTTAATCAAGATAAATCCTTAATTTTCTACCCATTAAGCTTAGTAAATTACTTAAAAACTGTCAAAGAATATGTTCAAAGAAAAGAATTACAGATGTTTTAAATGCGGAGTGAAAACATTGAACTACATAGAAAAAATATTATATATATAGAGAGAGAGTTTATGATAAAAGAGAGAGAGAGAGAGGTTGGGGAACAAATTGTTTAAAACTCCCCCAAAAATATGTGCTTAGTGATCAAATATGTAAAGAAAAAACATTATTCAATAGTTATATATAAGTATATTTTTCGTTTTCACACATGAATATTATATAGAAACTTATTTTGTATTTATTTTTAACTGTCATATGCAGTTCTATTTTCATTAAATAAGAGAAAACAGGATTATATATGTATTCTGATTAATATCTCTAAGCATGTATTATACACTCAAGAACATTGAAAATGGTGACCCAAGAAAAAATCAATGGATTGAAATGAAATTTAATACACATAATGACACAGATGGCAGAGTTACTGATTCTCAAAAGCAAGACAATTAAACGAATACAGGGTGTACAACGACACAAATACTGGGCAACTTCAATAGCGCGTTGGACCGCCTCCAGGTGCAATACATGCCGCCACACGGTCCGGCATTGAGTTGATTAGACACCTTATGTTGTCCTGAGGCAGATGGGCCCACAAATCTTGAACAGCTAACTCTAAATCATGTACAGAGTGACACGAGGGCATCTGCCGTTTTTGCTGATCCCACACGTGCTCTACAGAGGACAATTCGGGGGAGCGGGCCGGCCATGGAAGAGTCTGAAAATGACGTAGGAAGTCCTAAGCAACTCTTGCTGTATGCGGACGAGCATTATCTTGCTGGAAAATTGCCCCTGGGAGACCATTTAAGAAAGGTCCCCCATGGGGTCGAAGAATATCATCAACGTAACGTTGGCCCGTTAAGATTCGACGCATCACAATTAAAGTGGACCGGCTATCATAGGTTATGACCCCCAGACCATTACACCAGCTGTGCGGGCAGTGTGACGTAGAACAGTGTAGGGGGAATTGTACCGCTCACCAGGGCGCCTCCACACCCGTACACGGTTATCATCTGTCCCCAAAACAAACCGGGATTCATCACTAAACACAACCTTTTGCCAATATGTGACATTCCACATTGATCTGGCTTGGCACCACTGTAGACGCAGTTGCCGATGTTCCGGTGTTAAAGGGAGTGCACGGAAAGGGCGCTTGGATTTAAAATTTGGTTCTGCAAGGTGTCTGGAAATTGTTTGTGGATCAATTGCTACGCCTACGTCTGTTCGTATCGTTAAACGAGTCACTGTGGAGTCCACAAGTGCTTGCCGCACGATCCTTCGATCCTCTCTCCTCGTGGTCTTCCTGGTCGCTCCAGATCCGGTTTTCCTCGCGTGGTTACATTCTCGTGTCCACTGCTCCCAACAATTTCTAACGGCACACTCAAACGATCCACCTGGCCAGCAACACGGCGCGTCGACCAGCCTGCAGTTTTCATCCCGATGATCAGGCTCTCTCAAACTCGCTTAACTGTGAGAAATGTCTTCAGCACGTTTATCTGGCATGTTTCACTTACCAAAGTCTTCCACAATCGGCGGGTAATCGTCCCGTTTATGAATCTTCGAATTTGCGCTGGCTTATGTAGCACCCTCTTCCTGATTGTAGCGCCACCTCGGTGTGTATGAGCATGCGTATTGGCACAAAAACTTGGATCATTTGCATATCACATTACGCTGTACTTATTTGCAAAGTTTCGCGATTGTACTTAGCTTCCTTCTTGGGTCGCTATTTTCAATGCTTCTGAGTGTATTTCATAATATAATACCTTACAAATCTTTCCATGTTTAAAATTTACCCTAGAATATTTTCTTTTAAAAAAAATATATTGATCATAGGCCTATGTATGTGCCTGAAAAATAAACATTTTTTTCATTATTGAGAAGATTAGCAAAACATTATTGAGGAGATTACAACTCCTAATGAATTCGCTGCACTTGCCACTGAAATTCAACCATTAGTTCCTTGTCAGAGTCTGTCCCTACTACATCTAATAGTGAACATTCTAATGCACCTGAAATCCCACCGTGTGTAAAACGAAATTCAAGAAATAGAAGAAAGCGCCCAAAAGTACAGAAACCAGAAAACGAAATAAAAATGGCTCCACATAGACTTAGAAAGTCAGCACCTACAGAATATTCAACAGATGAGGAATACATGATAACTTATGACGTGGAGGAGGAGGAACTTGAGCCAGATCCTACGGATAAATTCACCATTAAAGAAGATCCTTTAAATTTTCCTAAAGGATATTTACGCTCGCTAACTCCATCCCGATACAGGAAAAGTAGAGGCTAATTTTTTAATAACATGTATTGTCTAACTTTGTTTTAAACTAACATTCGTCATTTTCAATGCTTTTATTTTAAGATATGGTCTGACTTGATGGAAATTCCCCTACAAATTTTGTTTCTTTAATTACTTGAAAACTGTTTTAAGTGTTTTGAAATTTTAACTTTTAAAAGTGTACTGTCATTATTTTTACATATTTTATAAAAAGTTTTAAGTTTTTTAACAAATGTTTGGCGCAGTATAGACAAAATTGGCTCTTGCGCCATAAAACCCTAGACTCACTCACTCTTTAAAAAATATATATTGATCATAGGCCTATGTGTGTGTCTGAGAAATAAACATTTTTTCATTATTGAGAAGATTAACAAAACATATTCCTTTAATTAGTAAAGTTATAAACTTAATCTACCAAACACTAGTACTGACAGAATAGTTTTTCTTTTTAAAAAATACAAAAAAATATTCAAACAGATAATACACTCTGTCGCAAAAAAAAAAAAATATATGCACCAGAAGAAATCAAGCTACAATCACGAAACTCGGCAAGAATGTAGTCTGGTAAGAGATATGCAAATGATTAAAATTTCGAAGCCAATGAGACAAGGCTTAGTGTGCTATGCGCATATTAGTTGCGCAACTGGGAGAGTTTAAAAGCATGAGTACGAGCGCCGTACGGCTATCCAAATGAATCTGATGACTTTGATAGACGATATTGAGACTTAGGATGCCTCTAAGACGTAACCGGCGGCAGTACGAGCGGCTGACGGACTTTGATAGGGGCCGTATAATAGGCCTCAGAGAAGCAGGTTGGTCGAATAGACGTATCGGCCGCCACCTCGGTCGGACGATATGGTAGTTGCTCGGTGTTGGCAACAGTGGATCACAGAAGGTAGAGTGTACCGTCGCGGAGGGTCAGGACGTCCCAGGAACACAAATGATCGCGAGGATCGTGCAATCAGAAGAGTGGCCACTTCGGCACCAACAACGTCGCTAGCATCGATTCAACGCCACTTACCTCCTTCAGACATCCAGTGCCATCAAGAGAAACCATAAGGAGACGACTGACCGAAGTTGTCATGAGGAGCCGACGTCCGCTAAGACGCTTACCACTGACCCCACATCATAGGCAGTGTCGACTGGATTTTGCCGACCTCGGGCAACTTGGAGTGTGACAGACTGGAGACGTGTCATCTTCAGTGATGAATCCCGATTCAGTCTCAGTACTGATGACCACCGCACACGTGTCTGGAGGCGCACCGGCCAGCGGTCCGATCCGGCATTTATTGTCGAGCGGCATACAGCAATTTCACAAGGTGTGACAGTGTGAGGGGAGCATTTCTTGGGACACACGTTCATCTTTAGTGGTCCTTCAAGGCACTTTGACAGCTCGCAGATACGTGGACGATATTTTAACGCCGATTGTGCTACCCATGCTATCAAGTCGCCCAGGTGCCATTTATCAACAGGATAATGCTCGTCCACATACTGCGCGACTCTCCCAACAATGTCTTCAAGGATATGACGTCCTACCATGGCCTGCCAGGGTCACCAGATCTTTCGCCAATAGAGCATGTCTGGGACGCGCTGGGAAGGCAACTGCAGCCGTCCGAGATACAGGAGAATTAACTGCGCAGATGCAAAGACTATGGCAGGATCTTCCACAGGGGGTCATAAGTGATCTAATTGAATCGATGCCACGCCGAATTTCGGCTTGTATAGCTGCCAGAGGTGGCTTTACTACTTACTGATTTTTAACCTTTTGCAAGCTGTAACCGCTTAATAAAATGATATTTTGTTCTGAATTTTTAATCATTTGTTTATTTTCATATACACTACATGCATACCAAATTTCGTGAATGTAGCTCAATTTCTTCTGGGTGCATATATTTTTTTGCGACAGAGTGTATTAGAAGTATTTCATTAAGATGAAAATAAAATGTGTGAACTAAATAATGACAGATGCAACAAAATAATCAAAAGTCAAGTTTCAGCTCTTCGTGCTTTCATATTTCAAGCTTAAATTAATTGTTCATAAAAGAATAAAAGAAGATGGAAATAAAAATTTCGATGGGAGGGGACGAATAAGTTTTATTAATTTTTCATATTAATAAACGCATAACTTTTTTTTATTGATTTCGGAGAAAATTCAGAAAAAATACACGCTAAAAAACAAAGTTACAGTACAAGATAATACAATGAAATAAGGTTGAAATGTGTACAACTCCTGGAATCGAAGTCATGTATTTTACTAATGAAAAACGATGTATTTATGTTCCCATTCTCAATAATAAGGAAAACCTAAGAAAATAATGTTTGAAGAGTATTTTATGAAATGTATTTATATAATTGCAAAATAGTAATAAATTGTTTTGTGTGGGAAAAAATATTGATTTACGTGTGAAAATCTGTCGAAGAGTTTTTGTAAATATAAAGAAAAAAAAGGAGATTTTAAAATTTTACTTACATTGTTTATATTCATATGGGAGTTGGAAGAAAAATGAGTTTTTTTTAGTATTTGTTCCTGAAAATAATTATGTAACATTAATATTTACACAAATATCTCAATCAGAAATGCACTTTTGGCTGATTTTTTGTATTACTCAAATAAATATCTGTAAATTATCTACTTAAATTCTATAGTTTTAATAAAAAAAGTGTTTTTTAATACAATTGGGCTTATTCCGCAATAAATTGCAATTCATTTACAAAATTGTATTTCGCGTAGTTTTTGCAATATTTTTCTTCAAATAAATAGTTTATATTCAAATCATTGGCACAAAATGATTTTTGCTAGTTGAGTTCAACCTACAGCTTAATTAATACAGAAAGCACTACTTTTTCGAAATTGTTGACTTTTTTTTAAATCTGTTGCTTGTGAACAACCATGAATTCAAATATTGCAATAGATAATTATCTTTAATAATAAGTACCTGCATTCTTTCCATATGGTTAAATCATTCAATTTCTTTTCCATGAAATTATTTATCTCGATAAACAGAGCTAAAAGTGAGAATTATAAAAACCTTATTTCTTCAGACCAATTCGTATTAGAAGTCCATTACCATGTAAGTTATTGAGCAACTGCAGTACATGACGATTAGTATGTAGCGTTTAGAAACTGTCTTGATGGAAGTTTTTTTATAGAATTCTAATTGGATATAAATGGAATCAATAAGAATTAGCAGCTATATTTCTCTGAATAAAAATAAATCTTACATACAGTTGAAGTACTGTAATAATTGTATTTGTATACCTATCAAATTTTTTTTTGGATTAATAGCAGGTCATTGTTACTAGCAAAGCTTTAATGCGATATATTAATTAAAATTAGAAAATTGATTTCGTGGTTAATGAAGTATTGTGTAAGTGTATTTCACTAATGTTAATACAGAATCGTAAACCATCATTGCTTCTGAGTATAATGATGCTTGGATAAACATTATTAAAATATATCTATACAAGCTTCATCTAAATTTAGAATTGATAAACACCATAATTTAACTTCTTTTGATTAATTTTACTTAGCAAAGGAACTCAGAAAAGAAAAAAAATACACTGCAGGACATTAAAACTGGAACACACCAGATAGGATTGCTCTGACGAACGTCAAAATCGCATGAAAGGAAGGAGAGGTTGGGATATGTAAATTATTAGAATTTTAGAGCATTTAGACAACATAGAAGGGAGAAACGACCTCTGAAACACTGCTTAAAAGAAAAGTCAGTTAGTGGATTTCTCATTTAGAAAGGACTTTATAAGATCAGTGTCTTCTCAGAATATCGTGTTATGTCTCGAATAAGAAGGAATGTTTTTCAGCAAGTGTAAGAATTTTATAGAGGATGATCGTTACATATCGAGAGTGTGGATTATCGCTCACTGATTTTGCCCATCGCACTGATCGGAATCCTACCACTGTCATATGGATATGGAATCAATGGGTTGCTAAGGGTCATACTGAACTGCATGCAGGATCCCAACACCCTCCCATTATTAAGGCCCGTGTGGACAGACATATTGCGAGGTCATCTTGTAATGGTCCCTAAGGACCTCACTTTGAGAACTAGAATAATTATGAGACGTAAATGAACCAGTAGCCATTTTTATAAATAACTTTCTTTATTTAGATATCTTTCCCAAATAAAATCAAAGACTTATTAACAACAACAAGGCGAATACTATGAGGTTTTTAAATATAATAATCTTTAAATTAACTCAATTAATTAATAATCTAATTAATTCATTAAATAACGATCACGCAGAGATTACCACGATAAGAGATCCCAGAATTATATTTAATAATGTTCTTAATGAACATTTAACTTTAATCTCACTCTTAAAACTTTAATGAAACTTTAAATACGATTTTATATTTACCACTCGGAATCTCAATTCTTCATGAGATAAATTTATCTTCAACTACAATATTTCAATTCAAAATCACTATAACTCTATGTTTCAATATCTATCTCCTACTGCTCTAACTTTACTATTTCGTTTGACTTAAATACTGAATCTAATCTGCATAATAAGGAATCCTGTCCGCTTTTTGGAGTTGATTGGAAATAGGTAGGGAATTAAATTTCCCTAAAAGGTCGGTTCAGAAGGTTAGTGATAAAGTTCCGTATAGATTCGTCACAATCTGTGCAAAACCATACAACCATATCATGAACCGTTAATCAGGCATATTTTGAGCACGCTCAGTAATCTGCTCGTACGATGTGACGACGTTCACAGCAGCGTGGACTGTCAGAACGGCAGCCATTACTTTGGCTTACCTTAACAATGTCGCATAGAGAGAAATGGAGAAACTGGTTACAAAAGTAGCCCTATGTCGTCTTTTCAGACGAGTCCCAGTTCCGCGTGCAGTATTGTGATGGACGTAAACGTGTCTGGAGTCTTCGAAGAGATCACTCATCTCCTGCTTGCATTCAATATTGGCTTAGGAACCCTGTACCTGATTTGATGGTTTGATAACCATATGGTAAGCGACTCGCACTTCTATAGTTAGTATTGACGGTAATTTGAACGCAGATCAGTACATTTCTGGAACATTACATCCACCGGTTGTGCCCTATCCTGAAGGCCTGCCAAACGTTCTGTACCAACAAGATAATGCAAGACTACATTTCGTCTCTCGTGGTCTGACCTTTCTCGATACACAAGATATTCGATTATTACCCTGGTCAGCATGTTCTCGAGATTTTCCCCCCATTGAAAACATCTGGTCTAGGGTTGCTGAGAGACTGGTGCATCACTTCTCTCCAGCTAATTCGATTAATTATGTGTAACGAAGATTTGAAGAAGCATGGAATGAGTTGCCCATTTCTGTCCCAGTTCGACACCTTTACTAAACGGGTAAGGTCCGTTTTAGCTGCCAGGGGTGGCAGCTGTTTCTACAAATTTTGCACCTCTGTAACTCCCAAACGCGGCTTGAAAATTTAATCATTTCTTCTTCTTGCCATACTGTGTTCACGAACAATAAATATTCTTTCTTGTATTTGCTTTTCTTCTTGGTATTATAATTTTAATGTCCAGCAATGTATTTAGAAATATTGATAATAGTGTTTTTCTCCGATATTGGAAGGAGTTTAAAATAAATATCATTGAATTCTCATGTTTTTGTATAATAAAATTATTTTAATGTATTAATATAAGTATACATTAAACTTAAGCATAGTTTGCCAAAAATCAATGAAAATGATCTCCTGCATTTGAAATCGTAAGTTTGAACATCTATTAAAATCCCAAAATAGTGAATATTATTTTATGAAAAAAATGCCCTGATTTTTTATTGAGGAACAAAATACTACTAGTCAAAGAGATAAATAAAAGTGAGCGATACACTAGTCGCAAGCCAAAAGACACTATTTTGGAACATTTCAAACAATTTCAAAACATTCTGATAAAAAAAACTTCAAAGACCTCGGGAGACAAATTTGAAACATGAGTTACTTATTGTTCTTATTTCTAAAGGGAAAATCTATTGAAAGAGGAACCTTCTGAAATCACTTTTCCTTGGGGAAATTAAACAGTATATAAGGAGAATGTAAACACTGAGTATATATATATTGGTAATTGGAAGTTTCTCGAATTTTTAAAAGGTATTTTTTTATTTATTTCAAGCTCTAACAAGAATTGTTCTACTCTATTTCTTATATTCATTTACATATGATCATAATAATACATAACTTTTTATTGAAAGATTTCATAATAATTGAAACAAGAAATATAATACTAAATATTAGAAATATAACCTAGATTCATTTCCGAGAGTAGAAAAAATATCTATGTCAAAGTTATATATTAAATTTAGGAATATGAAAAAAACACATTTTTTCCTTCGATTACTCAAACTACACAAGAGAAAAGTTTAAAATATATATTTATGATCAATATTTATTATAGGAACAAAGGTTGCTAGAGTTTATCTCTTATATCTTTTCAGACATTTTCATACACAGTTATAAGTTATTAAGATTTACAATTTAATAAATTAGGACCAACGTGTCCAAAAAGTTAACAAAACAAGAATGTATACTTTATTAATTAAAAATTTGACAACTGTTGTTTTGAAATATAAGCATTTTCATTCTATTTTATCGCTTGTTGTTTCTGTTTAAGTGTGATATAAAATTACACATAGGCTATATAAAATGTAAATTTTCAATGCTAATTTTATCGTATATCCAGAATTTCTCAACGATATTGTTAAATTCCTTGTAATAGGAAATTTACGATCCGTTTTAGTACATTGTCTCTTCAAAACTTTTCTTTTAGTTTGCAAATCTAATTGCAGACAAGATCAATTTATTTATACAGTTATTTGAGAAATTCAGTAGTTTTTAAAGCAATCTAAAGTTATTTTCATTTGATTAAATTAACCGATTGCAATTCAATATAATTTGATTTCAAACTTTATTTTATTCTTGAAAAATATTTCTAGAGGATATTTTTATCAAGCTTTATTTACGCCATATTTATTTGCGCTTTATAATTACTATATAATTTTTAAAAAAATTGCTTCACATATTTTGGTATTACTAAATTATATATTTTTCACATTGCAATTAATTTTCCCACTATTATAATCTTTTGCTTAGATCTGTGTTGTCCAACCTTATTTCACCGCGGACTGGTCAACGTTTGATAATTTTACCACAGTCCTCTGAGGGGGGAGGACGTTGATTGTTTAAATTTTAGATTGTTCTGATTTAATAATTATTCTTTAACTGTATTTAAATATGCTTTCTGAGTAAAATACAGTTACACCGAAAAGGGAATATAAGGTGATTTAAGATGAAATATAAAGTGATCTTCATAAAATGCCGCACAAACTCTAGAGAAATACACCACTGTAAATAAAATGAAAATAATTTAATGTTCCTTGTGCGGCCCGGTACTATTTGATCTCCGGTCCGCAGACCATTGGCACAGATTGTCCATGGGCAGTAGCTCCCAAGCAGATTCAAAAGGAAGTGTTACTAAAAAAAAAGCTCAAATAAAATAAAATAAAATAGTTCATAATCATGTGATTTTTTTCATAGCTTCAGGATGCTGATGCATACACTGTTGGTCATGCAAAAGGCAACACACTGAAGGAGGCATGCAATCCATGTGAAATTTACATAAAGCGTTGGCAGCAGTGAAATATGCAAATCATTGGCCTTACAGCGCAGGCGCGCATCACGGGTGATCGTAGCGCGACCCACAAGCACTATGCAAAGAGAGGACCGATTGACAATTTGAAGTATGACAATTGTTTTTAGTGTTCTTTTTTTCTGCGTAAGCTGTTTACCTATGTCTCGTGAAAGACATCGATTGCGGATTATCCTTCAGAGAAATCGGTTAACGTGTTGGACGAAACAAAGAAACTGTGATATACGGATCTGCAATCGTTGGATTCAGGAGAAAACGGTGGACCGACAGGGCCGCTTTCACCCCCTCGTTGCACCACTGCCTGTGATGACAGGCGAATTGTGCGCATGGCAGTGATGGATCGTGCATCCACATCACGAACCATAGCTCAGCAGATTCAATCTGCTGCCCATCATTCGGTGTCTGTTCGTAACATTTGACGTCGTTTGCAACAGAGTGGAGTATCCGCAAAGCATCTATTGCTTCGTTTACTCTTGACTAGAAACCACAGGCATTTGCGCCACCAATGGTGGGATGAACAGTGGGAATGGACAACGGAATGGAACGGCATTGTGTTTACTGACGAATCTCGCTTCTACCTGCAACATCATGATGGTCGGATTGAGTTTGGACGCACCGTGGTGACAGGCTGTTGAACTGTTGCATTATGCATCACCACATTGGTCCTACACCCAGTATCATGGTTTAGAGTGGTATTGGATATCACTGCCACACCCCTCTAATACCATTGCCGGTACACTGAACAGCCAGCGATGCGTCTCTGTGGTGTTGGAGCCCGTGGTCCTCCCATACTATGAGCGCTTGCCATCAGCCATATTCCAACGTAATAATGCATGACCACACGTGGTACACAATGTTCAAGAGTTCTTTTCTAGCCATCAGATTTAATTGTTTCCTTGTCTGCTTTTCCCCCGATCTCTCACCAATCGAAATCGTGTGGTCCATGCTTGCACAACGACTGGCCGGAATACACCACCCTTCGGTACACCAGATCAACTTTGGAAATATGTGTAAACCGCATGGACTGTTGTACCCCAAGGATGCATTCAAATCCTCTTTTATTCTATGCCGACTCAGCAGTTATAGTCAACAGTGGCAGCTACACTAGATATTGATTTTGTCTTCATTCACTCGTCACAAGAGGCTGCAATTTCAATCGTTTGATCTTGGTACAACATGTTATTTTCCAAATAAATTTCATTATAATATCTCTCGTCCTTTCTGGTGTTGAATTTTGTGTGGACAGCAGTGTATTAACATTCTGATGAAACCAAGGGCTTAGAAATAAATCTAGGGCTTAAAAATATCTTGTATTAAAAGTGCTAATAATTTTGCTATAAATTTGGTATAAAGTTAACTTATATGGACTTTTAGACATATCTTGCGAAATATTAAATACAAAAATATCCTAGAAGTTGGGAAACATTTATTTTGTAAGTTTTTAAAATTGGCAGTAAGAGCCATAATTGCTGTCAAAGAAGTTTCTTAAAAATGTAGTTAAGGTATACGAATACGTTCTGAACCCATTTTTTTGAAAAGTATCATTTAGAAAAAAAATTATACCTTTTTTAACTTCAGTTTATATGTATATAAACTATACTTATCTAATATTTGCAATAAATACTTGGTAAATTTGTTGGAAATTTTGAAAAAATTTTAAAGACATTTAAAAAATTCTGCATGAAAATCTATTGACCCATTTTGTATAAATTTAGTATCAAACTAATCATTATTTATGTATCTAGGGCCTTAAGTAAAATCTTTTGATTATATAAATAAATAAAAATTCCACAACTAGTTGAGAAGCCAAAACAAGAAATTTGCCATGTTTTACAACACCGTTACACAAATACCAGGCCATAATTTAAAAATTATTCTTATTATAATCATTCTTTTACTTCAGGACCTAGAAAAAATTATGAAAAAAAATGGTACCAAGTTTCAAAGTTATTTAAAATGGTAATATTTTGATTTATCATTTTTGAAATTTTCAAAATATACGAAAAAATGATTTTAAGAAAAATGCATTTTTAGTACAATTTATCTCATATTTTTTTTTATTTACACTATTACTAACTTAAAATTCACCAGTTTTATAACTTACACCTTCTATCAGCTCTCTCTCTCTCTCTCATTTTTAATATTTTTTTTTTTCTTTTTAGCTAATCCATTTTTTTCTGGCAACTTTTGCTACAGTCAGAAAATGTCGTTTAGAATCTGTTTTTCAAATTTCATCAAGTTCTGAAAAACCTTTAAATGTTAATACACACCGAAATGTTTGAAAATACCTATCAATCCCTGAAATCCCTTATTGAACTGAATTACTGCCATGTATCCTCCTAATAGCAGCGTTGTTAGTGAAACAAAAACATATTTTGGAATAAATTTCCAAAGGATTCCATTGAAACATTCATTTGAGTTTTGTGTTTTTCCTGGTAAACATTTTGATAATAAGTTTTGATCACATAACTTCATATATGTTGGTTTGATAATGCTGATTAGATTTTGAGGAAGTCCCTTAGATTTATCGCTGTAGATCTGATTCTTTGATACGGCTTGTTGATATTTACACCAAATATCCGATCCAACAGGGCATTAGCCATGCATTTGTTTTGTTTTTTTGCATTAGAACAACAATGGAAAAATGCTGCAATAACTGCACGTTGCATGCCTTGTAAATAATTTACATTGTCAACGTATTGACATATCTTAGATTTCAAGCTTCAGTTTCTGATTCATTTTACAGAAGACGTCGTTGCTGTTGGGTCAAGGATAATCTTCTTAATGGGTGCCATAAGTGAAAATCGCATAATTAATTAATTCCTTAGCTGCCGATTAAAAGTTACGTGATTCGCTGCTCGGTGCTACCGTTTTTCATGTAGGCATGAGTATGCGGTGAATTGGGGGAAAGAAAATTCAGAAATAAGCAAATTTTTCTCCAATATAAGTAAATCCTTACTAAACACTGTCAGGGCCCTTTTGCTTCATTCCAAAGCCTTCGGAATGGTTTTACTGATAGCAGTGTGAAGAAAAAGACCATGTTTCGGTAGGAAGTATATATATACGTCCGGGGCACTCAACGTACTGGTTGAACGAGATGGATATGTATGTCGGCGGCAATTGAGGGGTTAAACAATAATTGTACAATATCTAAGACATATTGTACAAGCTTCAATAGCTAGATGAAAGTAAACTGTGTAAACTAACTCATGGGCAGTTGAGACTGTCCACATACGCATTTTTAGAACAAGAAACATTCTCTTCTTCAACCTTCTTTACGCAGTTAGAACACACTGGGCGCACAAGTATGTAACTCTTTAACGCAGTATGACAGGTTGACTTCTGAATCAAATACAATAACCTTTCAAAAAGTCATCAATCTACTGGAACTATCCCCGTTGGTGATGACCTGGCATTTCTTCTGGGATATATTTTCTCCATATGATAAAGTGATCAACTTTCCAGTTTCCCAAGTTAAAAATGTGGCTTAACTATTTATAAATCTGCTGATTCCTTGACTTATACCGCATCAACTGTGAGAGCAGGGCATCTGTTTATCCGGATCCTTCACAAAGCCCGATGAATTGTGTCTGCTGTGTGAGTTGCATCTATATCTGACCGCTCTCTTTTAGTATAGCATTTTTACTGTCCCACAGTGAAAATTCAAAATAATTTTTAATTTTATAAACTCATTAAAGAGGACTATATAGAAATATTTTTATTTCCAAAAAATTATCCAAGAAAGATGAATTAGGAAAAAATAATGCAAAATCTAGTTTTAAACCATTTAGCAAAGAGTGTACAATATGACATTCAGAAAAACAACATCATGAAGGAGTATTTAGAAAAGTTTGTGTGCAAATTTCAAGGTGGGTGCACCTTACAGAGATGATGCAAATAATGTAAAATGTGTCACTCTCCGACGCAAGTTGAACAGAATATAAAAAAAGGAACATGCAGGATGTGCAGTATCTACACCAATATTTCTGTCTGGAAAACCACAGTGAAATTTTTTTCTTGTCTCAGAAGACCTTTGAAGCAGATAATGCCAGATCATCACCATTGAAGGCAGATCCAGAAAACAGATTATTTTACCACAGGCATTGTGATTGAATTGAGAAGACCAAGCTGGTCATACGTCAAATATCACCTGAAAAACTCTACCAAGTGGTGTAGACGCAAGTTTCATCTTCCGTCAATTTGATGTTCCCACATCGACAAAAGCGTTACTGTCAATTGGTTGCTAGTGACCTGCACTCGCGGTGTCGTTAAAAAGATTACATATGGCCCTACAGCATATCCGTTAACACAGATGTTGGGGCCAGAGCGACGTGAATGGCAGAATGGTGCAGAGTTTATATATATTCAGTGAGGATTGCAATGTATGAATAGGGCTTCGACGTGGTGACAAATTAAATCCAGACCAACTTTCGTGGACGCTGATGTTTCCCTCGCTTAGATGCTTACATTGTGCCTTTTACTAGCTGGATAAATCCAAACCGCACTAGACGCATAGACCTAATCTCTCACTATTCAAACACGTCTTAGACGTGATTGAACGACGCCTGCATATCCTGCAACAGCTAAGTTCAGAAAGCGAACTCTGACAAATAGTTGACAGGGCAACGAAAGACATTCTTAATTCTCATAGACTTTCATAGCTGTGTTGCTTAGTGTATAGCTGTCCATGGTGGTTCTATAACTTACTGAGCTAATGTTGTTTTTTTACTCAATGGTGTGAGTATCATTAAAAAATAAACAACATTTGTAGTTCGTTGTTGTCTCTCTTTGACGAACTTCATTTTCTGTCCATTCCTTCCCGTTGTTGGATAGTGTGTTTTTCATAATTTTTTTGAAGAATTATTATAACAAAAACCATTTAAAAAATCAAAAATCAAAACAACTTGTAAACAGCTATTTTATTCAACATTTAAAATAGCTTATATTTTATCGAATTCTCACATAACTCATGTCATAATAAATATAAATTGTTTTCTATTTTAAGAATAGTTTATAAAGATAAGCAGAATCAATTCCTTTCTTTTGTTTTAAAAATAACATAATTTCTATTAAAATATTTTAAATTTATAAACCAAAATTTCTAACTTAGCATAAAAACTGAAAAATATTTTGTAGGATATATATATAAGTAATATTTTCCAGTAAATAATATTTCCTTAGAGCTTGATTTTTTTCTTCGATATTATGAAGAAGTACAAATTTAAGCGTGCAACATTAGAAACTATAGATTAACTATACCATAAAAGTCATTTAAACATATAATTAACGGCAATCCTCTAGTGAAGAGTTTAAGGCCTTTAAATAAATGTTTCAATTTCATGCAAAAGCTTTCTCAGAGATCCAAATATAATCTTTGGAAGTATTAGAATGAAAAAAAATCAAGTGTCATATATATATACAATAACAGTATACTTTTTAGAAAAACGAATGCTCAAGAATAATAAAGTATAACTAATTGAATTAGTTTACTTCTGCGTGACATGGTGAAAAGAAAGCATTGCCATATCTGCAAAAGCAGTTTTTTCACCCTTCATTGTTCTAAATGTGGTATAAAAAGACGTGGTATTGAATTGCTCGTGGTACCGAAATACTTAAAAAAGAAGCAAAGTGAAATATATGAATTACATAAATCGAAGAATGGGGAGCAGTTTTTCAAATAAGTAAAAATTAGTTTCATTAAAAATACAGATTAGAGGAAGCTTTAATTTAGTCTTGATTTTATGATAATATAATACGAATAAAAGATAATGATAGCATTTTGAAAATATTAACTTCAGAAACAGAAAAAAGTTACATGCTTAAAATTTGAAAGAAATGTATTTTACCGTAATAAAGTGTTATAGATTTCCAAAAAGAGAAAATTAGAATCTAAAAGAAAATTTGATCAAGATGCTTGAGACAAATTTTTCCATAATACGAAGAACTTACACATTCCACTCATACACAGTTGTTAGAATTGAATTTCTCTCCATATTTCAAGGAATAAATTGAAATCCAGAGCCTATGGCAGAATCTAATTACTATAATATCTTGCATTTTATGAATGCAATGCCCTTCTGATTTCTAAAACCTGTTAAAATGTAAGCTTTTAATTCAGCATTTGAGAAACTTCTTTAAAGGCTTTTTATTCTCAAAGACATATATTCTTAGAATTCATAAATAACTCGATAACTTTTATTTTTTACACTGCGATTGGCTTGTTGGAAATTCTAAGTTTGTCATTTTTTATTCTTTCTTTTTTAAGATAAATATATATATTATCCTGATTTCGTTTTTTCTTTTCGTATACTGCTTCTAGAGTTAAATAGCTACTTGCCACTTTTAGAACATTTTGAATTATTCCTTTAAATCAACCGTTCTTATCGCATTTATAATGGGCCCGTAATATTCCAATCAATAGGACTGGAGATCATTGAAAACTTGCTATAAGCTCTTATCACAACTTTTGAGCGAAAGGATTTCTGCATTTAAATTAGTTTCCTTTTAGCAGAATAAATTTTATTCTAAGTAAATATAGACTCGAGTATATGAGATCCGAGAAAAAATAACACACAATAATATTAAAGATTACTATTTTATTTTGTTAGCATGTTAAACCATAAAATGATACATGCCATTTACAAACAAGTTTTTCTCTCACTGTTCTTGATTATAATTTTGTTATACCATTATTTTATGGATGAACATTCAAGTTCACGTTTATTATATGCAAATAAATTAGCTGATGGTGAATTTTATTTTAACTTAAATTCATTTTCACTGAATTATATGACACTTTCTTTTCTTAAGTTATTTGGATTTACGATGTAATGAGAAATTTATAAAGTTTTATTTATGGTACAAACTTTTTTTGTCAATTTATTTTCATTCTACTCAAGAAATGAAACACGTTTGCCAAATTTCAAGTCTATCAGTAGTTTAAAAGTGCGAATTTTTATTATTACCTAAAATACGCCTGCAACCTCATTGGGAGTCGATTTGCACAAATCAGTCCTTAGTGGATTTCTTCTCAACAAATAAACATTATTGCCAAATTTCAAGTCTGTCAAGTCTAATAGCTCAAAAACGAGAAGGAACCTCCTCAGGAGACGTTATAGATAGCATCCCCTTAATCCCTCACAGCCGCCTAGGTAGATGTTGTTGTTCTCGTGTCCATGAATAAATGCAGTAGATATCACTAGATTCCGTCGAAAGTCTTGATCACTGCCTCTGCTATTCTGGGAGCATCAGGGCTGTACAGGAGCTCCCGCAAAGAGTCCCTCAGAGGGACCATTCCCATTTTTAGTAACTTTGTTGCGACGGTTGGGCATTCCAAGATGTGATTGGGCGTCAGTTGAAGATCTGGGCAGTGTTTGCATTGAACATATGATCTTGTCTTGTCTGGGTGAATCTTCATGCCCTTAAGGTGTTCAGTTCTCAATCTGGCAATTGTGGATGTTATAATTCGGGGACAGTCAAATTCCGTAACTAGGGGTTTTTAAAAGTGTGATTCATAATTCTATGTTTGGCTACTGCATTAGCATCATCAAGTGTGATGATGGTGCACTTATGTTCAATGTCTCTAGCTTCTTTGGCGAGGCTATATATATATATATATATATATATATATATATATATATATATATATCTGCACATTCATTACCCTCAATGTTGACATGTGCGGGTATCCATTGCAGGATACAGGATTTTCTTTTGTTGTGCAGCTGTTCTAGAAGGGTAATAATATCACAGGAGATGTTAGTCTCTCCGTTTCTTATGGCTTCTATAGCTGATTTAGAATCTGAGAAGATTACTAATCCTTCTGTAGAATCAATAACATGTGGGTTTTGTTGATATAATATAAGGGCCTCTCTCTATATATAATTGCCACGAGTTCACTTGTGAAGTTTGAGGCGATTATGCCTGTGTTAATTTTGTGTTTGTAGTTATTACCATCTGGGAGGAGTAAGATGATTCCGGCACCTCCATTGCTGAGGGATCTGTCTGAGGAACCATCGGTGTAGGCGATTGCAAAGTTATCTTGAGAGAGTATTGCTATCGTTTCCAGTCCTTTTTGTCTGAGAGTTACAGGGTCTTCTTTTTTGGAACATGGCTGCAACAATTCCAATTCGAAACAGGTATTCTTTGGTGGGTTTTTTGGAATGAGGGGCTCCTGAAGGAACTCTAAGGAGGAATGATCCTAGGTAGATGATATATGAAAATTACGTTCTTAGCAGATGTGTACTCAACAATAGGAACATGGGTGCCAAATTTCATGTCTTTTGGTCTAATAGATCTGACTAACGTCGGAGGGATATTAAGCACACTGGCGACAAACGCTGAGAATTTCTACGAAAGTATTTGTATGGTGTATCGTATATCACTTTAATTAGCGTTGAGTTCTGTCTGAGTGTGATATTCTACACAGCTCTCTCTCTAATTCTATATATTATATCTGGATCGATCCGAGGTCGATAATTTCAAAAGCTCTCTCTCTCATCATTAAACTTTGCATAACAGAGTAGCTCTGTCATTTTTTCCCAAAAGAAAGATCTATTTAGTAAATAAAATATCAAAGTCATTTATTTAAATATAGCTGAATTACTTGGTATTTCCCGCGGTCATCTAAAAAAAGTGATAAAATAAAATAAAAAATTCAACCAAATTTAAGAGATAATTCAAAAATACTTTTATTTTTATTAATATTTGGTACGGGAATAAATGTTTTCTGCTTCAGTATCAAGTTAAAAATATAAATTTCAATAAAAAGTTCAAGCAATTGCTTGTTACACAATACTTTTTGTTTTTCTATTTGGTGAGTAAATGTAAAAATGTTTTGGATTACCAACACGGTGAATGAATTTGCTTGCCATTTGCTTCATTTCCTTCGAAAAAGGTCCTTAAGGAAAGGTTTAAAAATTCAAAGTTTCTATTCCAAGAAAAACCTTTCTCTGAAAGAAACGAGAAATTTATCTTTTTTTCTTAATTTGTTGTACGTTACTCTTTTCAATTTCTTCCTTGACAAAATGAAATATTGTGTGATTTTGACTGAAAAAGTTCAGTATAGGCATATTTAGGAAGAAAAGTCTTTTGTTGAAAATAAAAGTAATCTGGGTTTACAAAGCACGTACGAAAAAATCGCATTTTTTGTTTTAAGCGGGAAAAAAAACGATTAATGGCAAGAAATACAAAATTTTGAAATAAAGTTTGAGTTTTTTTATGTAATACATAGGGAGAAACTGAGAGAGTATAATTTAATGATATTAAAGAAATTCCTTTGTTTGGAAATTGTATTTGTCAGACTTTTATGTAAGAAGATTAAACTCAATAGAAAATAAAATTTAATGAGAAACTTTCATCACCAAAATTAGTCAAATTACGATTTGCGCAATATGGAAATTCTATGTTTAGTATTTCGTACTTTTAATATGTGTGGTTCTAATTACTTACATTTTAACTCTATTCAGTTTAGGCACTTTTAACTTCAAAATTACAGTTTATTGGGAGGTATATTTTTAGTGCCCAATTTTTAATTTTTTATAAGGATATATTTTGAAATTTAATTTAATTTAAAAGTGTTTGAGAGAGAGAGAGTATGTATAGTTTAATAATATCTCTTGATTCATAACTTAAAATTAGCACTAATATGAGCAATGTTTCCAATTATCAATTACTTGTTGGAAAAAATCACTTCTAATAGATGACAATTTGCATGGTCTTTTTAATTAATCTATTCTGTGTTATTTATTAATTTATTCAGATGGCCAAAAATATAGTTATTTTCAATTTGAGAACTCGGAAATTATAATTTCATCACGATTCCTCCTGATACTTAATTTTTATATTTGTTGCCTTTTAATTGGTATCACTTACAGCAAAAAATATTGCTATTTTCATATTTATTTATATTTATTTAAAGAAACATTTATCTTTTGTATATGATAATGAATTAATATATTTTGTATATATATTTGTAAGAATATATATTTTGAATTATTAAAACATATAAAAGTAAAGTAACTTCAATAAGCATAGTAACAGAGAAAACTATTTGCTTAAGTATTAAAATCATATCTTTGTAACACCCCACTGTGTATTTTTATTTAAAAAAATCAAAAGCTCTTCATAATTTTTCTCTTTTATTATAATTTCCAGCAAAGAAATCTCGTTTTAGCATACTCAATTGTTCCTGTCTTTATAAGAATATTTGGGTTTTTTTTATAAATGAGAGATATTAATTTTGTACCATTTTATTTGAACATGAGTTTCTTTTAAAATATCACGAAACAAGCAAACATTTCATTATACAAAACTAAAAATCTAAGAGCTATAAACATAACTTGTAAGCTCCTTAAACTTGCTAATAGGTAAATTAGTGATTGAAATGAATAGAAACTTCCCATGAAATTGAGTTCCTTTCCGAATACTTTGATTAAATTCAATCGTTAAGGCTCCTAGGAAAGATAATTGAAAAGATAATTGACGAGTGAAATAGAACCTGAACTTTCTATTCAGACTCCTGTTTATTACTTATTTAGTTATTCTACATCCAAGCCGTGCTACTTCGAGTTCCTGATAACTTTTGATTAGTAGTATGTAATGCTCACATTAACGGCATCGTTCGAATTCTCAGATAAATTGAACAACGTGGAATAACAGCAAAAGTTCACGTTAATTTCATTTAATGTGATTTGTGTCACTTATTACCATTTTACTAATACGTAAAACAATACGCAAAGAACAATATTTGAATAATAAATGCTATCTCGTAACCGTACTTTTTCAAGCTGAATAAATGTTTTTGTTAATTTGAAAATAAATTTGAGAAAAAAAAATAAAAAATGAAATTTGTTGTATAAATATATTTTTCTGTTTTTTTTAATTATTAAAAATACAATGGGAAAAATTACAGTCAAGTTCAAAAAAATTTTCTCCTATGGGGGTATTTTGTTTATTGCGTAATTTTCAGAAGATTCCATGGCGCTTCCTTGTTTAAAATTTAAACTCTCTAGGGTGCTGAGGTTTTTTTTAATTTTTTGTTTACTGATACGTGCACTAAATTACATACATTTAAAAATATTCTGTAAGATGTCATTTTAATTAGCCAAGATCACTTTCATATACTACCCCGCCCTTCCAGAAGATCCCCAAAAATTGCCTTTTAAAAACTTAATTGTATTTATATTATCTCTATTGAATGGTTCGATGTGTTAATTTTTTGCAAAAATTTCCTTTGCCAAACATTTTTAAATACAGATAGTGAACCATACGATTTTGAGGGATTCATATAATGTACTGTCTGCCGGATTCATATAACGTACAGTATTTATTTATTTGCAAAAGTAAAATTTATAATTTTCGTCTGTCATTTGATTTACATATAGTATAGTGATTTTTTCAATAATACAGTATGAGTAATACGCATGCGAAATTATTTATTGGGTTAAATATATGCATATCGCGAACGTAAGTATTTTCCCAACTTTTCTCACCAAAAATTTACTTTTGAATTATAGTTTAATTTCATACATTTTTTTAAAAACTGATGTTACATGTATTGTTACATGTATATGATGACTTTGGAATCCAGGTCATACCACGTGTGAATTAACTTAGTGTAGCATTTACATTGATGCCGCCTTTTTGTACAATTTTAGAATCTTTGCGTCACTTTCCTCGAGTGCGTCATTTATGTTGATGCAGCCTATCTACCGGAAATAACGGCAAGCAAAAATTAGCGACTATTAATTGACCTTGAGATGAAATTTGAGTCTAGTCAATATTAACTCATTATTTGCCCAATCACTCATTTATTTACCTTGGTTTTACAATTGTAAAGCCCACATTGCAACAAGCACATAATAGCAGAACTAATAATTTTATGATATGTAACAATTAGGGTTTCTTTCCCGGGTTCCCGGGAAATGATAAGATTTCTGTACTTTTTCTATTCCCGGGAATTATTGACTTGACTGTAGATTTCAACCTCGGACATCGTTAGCTGACCCTACTGTGACAATTTTCGATCATTCACCCCGAACTTCCTGAACGAAGGAATGTTCGTGGGGTAAGAGTGTAATATGAGAAAGAAAGATTAAAGCTTTCGTTGGATTGGTGAGAATTTTTCCAGCTAGCTGTGGGTAGGAGTATCTGTCCAAATCAATTTCTATCTCTGTATCAAGCTTCGTTAACAAGAAGTATTTGGTTTTTTAAAGTAATCACATTTCGTAGCAAATTAGCACTGTCTGATCGAAGTTTCAAGACCTTGATTTATGTGGATAACGTAAGTACTAACACTTAAAACTATTATTTGTTTAATCTTTTTTTAAAAAAAAATGTTCGAATACTTGTCTTTATTATGAGCTATTTAATTGAATGAGCAATTTGAAGAAGGGAATGAGCCCACAAACTGTTGGGGGGAGAACATTTTTATAAACAATCTCGCGATATTTCTTATTTTTCTAAACCTAAATTTCGAGTGAGATTCTTAATATTTGTTTATCTTTATTTAACTACAATATAACAATTCCATAAACAAGAAATCGGTTATACAAATAAAATACCTTAAATACAATAATTAAAATTTTTAACGCACATAATCGGCACTTCAGCAGCAAATGAGTTTTCACGTATTTATTAATATTTATCTCTTAGTAACAACCTTAATAGTTAATAATTGATTCACCTTAGACTGGTTAATTTTCAAACGCCTATGAGTCAGTAAAGGAAGGTTAATTTTAGTAATTATTTTTCAAATGTGAATTTTTTCCCCCGAGATTTTTAATTTATAAAATCTTGAATTCTAACATTGTTTCCATGCCAACACAATTTTTTTCTTTAGTGCAAAAAATAAATAAATAATAATAAATGAATAAATAAAAAAAATTTAAAAAAACTTTTAATTTGGGGAAAGATTTTTTCCTCTGTGTATATGATAAAGTTGAAAATGAAAAATCTAGACAGTAACAGCATCTGCAAAATAAAGATAGTGTGACATTTATTTATTATAAACTAAGCAAATTCTTTTGTATTCGAATTTTTAATTTCTTTCTTCAGAATAATTATTTATTCCTTCGAAGTATTTTTTTCTGTAGATTTCGTTACAAACTGCCTTTTAAATTATTTATCAAAACATCTAGGGAATTTCATTGAGTAAGAAGGCAGATTTTAAAATTTCTGTTTGCCTCACAAAAATGATACCAATTTTGCGGGGAGCATGGATGAAAATATATTTGATACACTATTTACTTTCTAAACTTTTATCAGGTTTATTGATAGTTATATTACATACACATTTTAATACAAATTCAAACGTTTAAAAATCGGAAAATTAATCAGTCGAGGCTGAATTGAAAACTGAGGGAAAGAAACAGTTTTTCCAGAACAAAAACTGGAACTGATGATATATATATACTTAACTTTTTGGCATATATTTATACTCCTATATTTGATTTGCTTCTTTTGGATTTATAGTATTTTAGTATATATATATACACATACATATAGTCGGCCTCTATTTAACGAAGTCGCTAAAACCAGAAGAAAAGTTCATTATGTGGAAAATTTGTTAAATAGCGATTCCTCTTTCAATATTTTTCTGTTCTAGGTTCCAGGAAAAAATTTGCAATAAAGAAAGATTTGTAAAATGGTTGTCTGACTGCATATATATATATATATATATATATATATAATAGAACCGAAACGAAAAATATTGTTTCAAGTTTTGTTCTGAACATAAAAATTATATTGTATATTAATTAATTGTTCTGTTGATGTAACACATCCAAATATTTGAGATCTACTTATTTTTCTTACAATTTATATATTTCTTTCAGATATAAAAATTAAACATAACCATTTGAAATATGTCTGTCTCAATTACGAAGTCCTTTGTTTGGCAGTATTTCATAAAAAAATAAAAATGAAGTAAGTGCATAATGCATGAAATGTAGCAATATTTTGAAGTGTAGAGGTTGGTCTACAAGTGGTTTGCTTCGGCATTTACAAATTCAGCATAATATATCGAAAGCAACTCAATCCGTTTCGTCAGGATCACAAAATACTGAAATTACTAAGAGAAAAATTGATAGTGATAATGATATCAGAATTAATTCTGAACAAAAGAAACCCTTATTATCATATTTTCTTAAAGAAAAAAAAAAAAAAGAAACACTAGAGAAATTGTAAGTAAACTTGTTTGTGTAGATGGATTCACGGTAAATGCAATAACAAAAAGTAACTTTATTAGGAAGTCCTTACATGATAAAGGTTATTCCTTTCCTCCAAACCCTAGCGATGTTATGAAGCTTGTATATAAACAATATAATGTGATTAAAGCTCGGGTTACTAATGAAATTTCATCAAAGTTAAACGCAGGACTTCGTTGTAGCTTGACGCTCGATGAGTTTACATCGCTTAAAAATAGACGATATTTGAACATAAACGTTCACTTCAATGAGGGGTGAAATCTTTAATTTAGGAATGCTAAGAATTAGTGGATCCTTTTCAGCAGAAAATTGTGTTAAAGCGGCTGAGACTAAACTACAGGAATTCGGAATCACAACAGAAAAGCACATAGTTGCGTGTGTTACTGATGGTGCTAGTATGATGGTTAAGTTCGGAAAAATAATGAGTTGTGAGTATCACCTGCGCTATGCACACGCCATACACCTAGCCGTGTGAGATGTGCTTTATAATAAACAAATAGATTTGGTAGAAAACACTGTTGAAGTAAAAGATAAATCGCATGAAGAAAGAAGACAATGGTGAAAGTGAAGAGCTTGCAGAAGATTTAGAATTTGAAAGCGATTGTAGGAATAGATGCTTTGTTTCATGTCACTTATGCAGAAAAAATTCCATAACTAACATAAATGAAACTATAAAAGATTAGAAATGTAGTAAAATTATTCAGAAAGTCCCCTATAAAGAAAGATATTTTACAAAAAATATGTTAAAAGAAGAGAGTTTGGCTGTGAAAAGATGGTTTGTTTGGATACCAAAACACGCTGGAATAGTTTGTTGGCAATGCTTGAAATATTTTTAGAAATAAAGTCAGCAATTTCAAAAGCATTAATTGACATTAAAGAAGAACAAATGAGGGTCAATATAGAGTTTGAAACTGTGACTACACTTGTAAAAGGCTTAAAGCCAGTAAAAATTGGCTTAGAAAAATTATGCAGTGAAATGCAACTTTGCTAACTGCAGAAGGTGGATTTTCTTTCGTCATTGGAGAATTGAACGAACAAAATTCAGAATTTGCAAAAAATATGAAAAATTCTCTAATCCAAAGAATTAATGAGAGACGCAACGTTAATTTAATAGGATTAATGCAATACCTGAATTTTGGGAGAAAATACGAAGCAGCTGCAGTTACTGGCGATATTTCGCGATTGCCTGGTAAAAATTGTTTGGTTAGACAAGCCCAAATGATAGGGACAAGGCTTTTCTGCGAAGAAGAGGAATCAATATCCAACTGTTCACACTCAAAAGAAGAGAGCATAGAGATTTTGAAAGAAAAACCTCTGGCATTAGACGAAAAATTAGAGAAAGCAATTTACTCTAAAACAAAAGTTTTATATTGTTCAACCAAAAAAGTACCGATTTCAACCAAATCATGAAACAAGAGATGCAGTTGTTCGACTCGACTGAAAATCCATCACCAAACATTATAAAACTTTGTGATGCTTTAAAAACAATTCTTCCAACGTCAGTTGAAGCCGAGAGAGCATTTTCTGCTGCTGGACTGTTCGTTACAAAGCTTAGAACTAGGTTGAGTGATAAAAGTATTAATTGCTTATGCTTTATGAAATCTTATTTTAAAAATGAATAATCAATTTATTGTATATTTTTTGTATCTTTTAGTCATTATATAAATAAGTATTACTTTTGGAGTTTATATGTATCCTTATTTTTTACATAATTATTATTGATTTTATTTAAATATAACACTTGTTTTTTTTTTTATTTTTTTTAAATTTTGATGTATTTCCGGGAATCCCGGGAACGACAATTGCATTCCCGGGATTTCCCGGACATTCCCGGGAATGGAAAAACCCGGGAAATCAGAAACCCTAGTAACAATATCCAGCTAAATAATATGCTTAAAAAATCAGAACACCAATTTATGTATATTACTTGAGGAATTATTGGGGTTTTTTATTTGAAAATATTTTTTTTCTTCTGCATATGTGTGTAGTAATTTAAATCAATATTTACTCAAAAAAAATTTACAATCTTTATTTATATTATCTAATTCACAAAGCAGAATACACTGTTTCGAAACGTGTCTCATTTCATATTTTTCTAAAAGATTTTCTAAACATTATTTTGATAGATTTGTTAATAATTCCTAGTTTAAAAGATTAGACCTTGAATTTTTAATAGATCTATTTGAGAGAGATTTCAAGTAATAGTACATCATAATAGCTTACACGTGTCTTACTAACCACTTTAAAATATTCCCTAAAACAATATGATGTAATTTCTATAAATAACTTCAAATTCTTTTAACCTGAACACGTGATCCTCCTGGTTTTTTTACTGTATATTTAAATGTGAAAATTTGAATAATTCATTTTCTTGTATTTTTACTCTTTTAGCGTAGCGCACGCTCAAAATAAGTCTAATGATACTAAAATTAAACAAACGATGATGTGATTAATAGAGGAATCTTCGCTTTAACACACACACAAACACACGCACGCACACACATACATCAATTTTCTAAATAAATTTGATTTCTAAGAAAATAATCAAATTGAGTATTATATTAAATTACCGTATATATATATATATGCAACAGTTTTTTACACTACGGGCTAGCCAAAATGGAGCTAGGAGAGGAGACACCAAATCCAATTTTATCTGAGAGATTACATAAAGTGCGAACGTGAAATAATGCTTGAATGTGTTCGTGCATCCTTTTGTCAGGTGAGGAAACGATGAATCAGTACTCAGTGTTGCAGCAGCAGATGAAAGTAACCGCTGCTTCAAGCCCTGACATTAAAACATAGAGGCTCTATATGTTTCGACAGGTATGCTGTATCTGATTTATTAGCGGGTAGTGTTATTCCATTACAGTGTCATTCTCCAATCATCGACCAAACGTGTTCGATGGGCAATAGATAGGGAGATTTTCTATTATTGATGAGAAATACGTTATAAAAAAGGGTTTTGCGGAAAATGAATCCTAAAGCAGGCTGAGGTGACGTAAAGGATGAGAAATTCTCCTTTCTGAATTATCAGACATACGGACTTGAAATTTGGCATGCATACTTCTTTTGCTGAGTTGTAATCCGCTATTAACGACTTCTGCAAAAATCGATTCGGAGGGTGGTAGTTACGGGGATGTAATTCAGTTTTAGAAATGCAAATATATTTATTAATTGTTTTTGAACATTAAAAACATTTGGTCTTCAACTTAATATAAAACAGAGCTTACGGACCATAATACCATATGATTTTGACATGCATATTCTAAAAGGAGATTATTTGTCAAAATATTCACCTTTGCATATAATATATATATATTTAACTTTCTTTTTTATTTTAAATTTATAAAGGCAATAATTAAGTTAACTCCTTTCTACGAGCAAATGAGAAAGAAAAAGACAAAAGAAAAAAATTCAAGTTTTAATTACATTTGTAAAGTTATCGAATTTCAGATTAGTATACATCTGAGTAGTCTTTTTTCTGTGCTAAAAAAAAAAACATTTGTTTTATTTTAAGACCTAAGCTATTGGCTGCTTTTAAAGAGGCAAAGAAAAAACTGTAAAATGGATTTAATATATCTTTAGTGTTATTGATAGGTTTTTAGAAGATGTAACAAAATAACAACGACATGATAAACGTTTTACAAATACTTTTAATAGTAAATTTCATTCGTAAAAAGATTAATTAAAATGAACTGTTTTTGTCATTTACAGGCATGTCTGAAACTTTCAAACATCATTTTAAGAAATGTCAGATTAGTTTTTTTTAGCCTTATAAAACTGACTTAAAAACTTTTCTTTGTAAAAATTGAAAAGAAACTGAACTGTACTACATAGGATAGGTTTAATATTGTTTTTAAAAACAACTTTCAATTCCATTTTGAAACGGAAAGGAAAACCCTTTTCAAATATGCAACGCATGTTTTTAGAGCGAAAAATGTGAAGGAGAGGAAAAAGTTAACCAAATCTAAATTTTTAGATCGGTTGTTGTAAAGATCGAAATCAAAAATGTTTTCTAATATAAAATTTCGACTTCTGTAGTTCCTTTTAAGAAAGTGGAAAACTAAGAAAATTCAAATAGTAAATATATTGGAAAACTTTGCTCTAAGGAATAAAATTTTTTTCATGCATCCGGCTTGGATCATTCATGAACTCCTATACATTACCTGTTTTTTAGTTTTACGTTAGCCAAAGCTCCGCAATTAAGATGCATACTCTGAGATTTTACTAGTTCTTATTTCTAACTTCTTTTAAAACACAGTTGATTTTCTTTCTAACTCTGTCGTAAGAAACGTATTGAAATTAAATTGGTCCTGATTTGAGAGCTCTTAACTCAAAAACCTTATTTGTAACTTATTTAAAAAAGAAATGCATTTTTTTCTATCTGTACGATTAACAATGAATTGGAAGTGAAAAGTTTTACTTAAATTTTTTTTAAACTCACACATCTATAAGAATGCGTAAATTGTCTATAAAGACTTTAGTTCAAATAGTTTATTTTCAGTAAGCAACAATATTTATAGCAGTTACTACATATCCGTTGGTTTAGGTATAATATAATAAAAAAAAATTCGTTGAAAATATTATAACATTGTTCAGGTATATTTTGTATTCCTAATGTATAATTTAAATTATTTTATAGTTTGATTCTTATAAAACACACACTTAATTTCTTTCTATTTTCCTATCTGTCTGTGTGTGTAACTATATATTTAAGATTTTCATTCTTTATGTTTATTCAAAACTTATGTTTTCTTTTAAGTAAGCAAATTACGGTTTCAAAATACTGAATTTAAAACAAATTGTTTCTTCTCTGGAACTGATTGATTTATTACTTGAATATATTAATGATTTGAGTATTTGCAGTTACTTTATTCTATGCGATATTTTGAATGTCAATTATATTTAATATCAAATATGAGATGTTTTGTTTGTACATCAAGTAGACATTTCACTTACTACGATAGAACACGAAAGGTTCTTAATTGGTTCTCATTAAAAATTAAAGTGAACGTGCGAGAGAAGCAATGTATAGTAAAGGTAGTGCAAAAAGTCATGGGATAGCAATATGCAAATATGCAGATGGCAATAGCATCTCTCATAACTGTACAAATTAACAATGAGGTAGAAAGGGTCTCATTTTTACTAAAGTGATTCATGGAAATAGTTTTTTGGCCGCACAATAGGAATTAAGAGATTTTGAACTACTAAACGCATGGAGAATTTAATTTCGAAAATTGAACGGGAATTCAACATTTTCTTTCAACATCAGGAATTCCATTGTGTGAAGAGAATGCCAAGAATATATAATTTCAAACATTATATCACCGTTTTCCAACCAGGATTTTGTAAGGATAGGAAATAGGATTTCACAAGAAATAGGAAAACAACAAATATGTCATAAAAGACGAAACAATTTTTCCCCTGATTCGGTACTGCACTCTGATAACTTTTACGGGGGTAGTACGTGTGACCGTGTATGCATTAGTGATGTATTAAGTACAGGGACCATATGCTCATTAAACCGAGTGGTTGTGCATATCTCTTATTTTACTCATTTTTTATTATTTTATGCGGTTTTGTTTCTCATTCTTCCATAGATTTTAGCGGTTAAAAAGTGATGATGATTCTCGAAGATAAACGATTCAAATAATTCTGAGGAGACTAGTGAGACAAAGATTTCGGATTTTTCCCAAAATATCATTAGACTGATAAAAAAAGAAGTGCGAAAAAGGTCTATCATTTCAATAGCACTTTATCAAAGCACTTGTATGAAGTGGTGATCCAAAACGTCTTCTTCCATTGTATCTCATTCGCGATTTAAATAAAAAGAACATTCCAACATAAAAATAGCTCCAACAAAATTGAGCAGACATATCACGACAAATCATAATAATATGAAAAATAAAACTGTTGATTATTTCAAAACTCTGCCAAAGTTTAAAAATAAACAGAGAATATTTGTAAGTACATTCAGGGTTAATGAAAAGGCAGAGATTATTGAGTAGCAAAGTTTATCGGACAGTAAAGCGAAAAACCACATAGTTGGTAAGAATCTGATAATACCTGGATGTAAAATGATAGTGTATAAAAATATTTTTTTTGTGAGGAGGGAGAGGTCCAGTAAGGAAAATTGAAATTTCACTCTCGAACAGACGGCACAATTGACGTCTAACAATGATGTGATGAAAATGTTCTGTACAATTACAACGAAGAATTTGTTGAATAAATTGGCAGACACATGGCATTTCATCGATCATATATAGGACATAATGGAAGGATAAGTTCGCGTCCAAAATATGACGCGGACAATACTTCTGCAATGTTTGCCTGCTATAGAAGCGGCATGGTTGAATATTTCCCCTAAAATGCTGACGAAGACATTAAGTAAATGCCATGTAGAGCTTCAGGACGAAAGGAGGACCCCCACGATATTTCGAGTGACTTTTGGCTCTTAAGTGTGCATCAATAACTCCTAAAAGAAGTTTAGATAATCTTTGAATTTCTTGACAGTGTTCCTCTTTGGTTCATCATAATCTCTTCATTTCGATTTCATATTTGATACTTTTACCCCAATTTTATAAATTTATTTTTGAACTGCTGATGTTAGTTTTTCTCATTGCAAGTTATTATTTATATACACTCTGAATCAAAGATGACCTAATAATTGCAATATGTGCATGTAGTTCTTTTATAATATAGGCTTGTTTTTTCATATTGAGTTAAATGGTTTCTTCAGCAAAAAATAAAGTGAGCAAAAATAGCTAGCGTTATCATATTTTTCTTGAAGTCATGTTTTAGCTTTCCAGAGTAAGCACAAAGGCTAATTCATTGTTAGTTTTGCAATAATTGTTATCAAGTTTCTTTAAGAGTCATAGTTTTATAGAATACAATAATATTCTGAAATCGTTGATTTCATGACATCCCTTGAGAATAGTTTATCGAATGTTATATGAATTTCAATTGTTGTTTTCTCCATATAAATAAATAACTTATACAATAGCTATTTCTGTTCAATTTTTCGTTATTCAAATCTAATTCACATCCTAAAAAGGTAGTTACACCTCTTAAATTTGAAATTATTTATGTACCTTATCAGAAGAGAAGACAAAGAACTCGTTATAAAAAAGTGAAAAGAATTCTATATTAAGAAAAATATGTTAATATTTTTTATTTGTATTTCACCTTTTGTTATTAAAATAATTGTTTTATAATCGATCGATTTTTAAATTTCATCATTTGTGATTGTTTTTCTGTATAACAATATGTGTGTGTGTATTTTGCAATTATAATCTTTTCACTTATACATTTTCTTTATTTTGAATTCCTCAATAATAAACTTTCTTGAGATTTTTTTGGAAAAAAATAACATTTTTGATTAAAAAGGAGTTATTTCAAAATTGCTTACTCTTAATTGAAACTTAACTTACACAGTAGTTTAAGATTTTAAACTGGGTAATTTTATATATCTGTATGTAATTGGTCTACACTATCTTCTTTAGACGAATTCTGGTCATGAAATCTAGTATTAGGGCTGAATCCGTAGCTGTGGTATTCACTCGTTTCACGAAACTGGGAAATTATAATATTTTTTTAATTAGGGATCAAACTCAATATTATTTGCCCTTCGATGTTCGGTTACCTTTTGTATTTGTGCTGAAGGTCTCATAAAAAGTATTAATTTTAAGAAAAATCCTGAAATTGTTTTACACTAAAAGTTTACTTTGATTTCCATAACTTTGGGATATCAGATTAAATACAAAATATGTTTTATTTTTAACGTATCATACTTAGATGTTTAATTTCACATTAACTTCTTTTTCTGTTTGTGTTTATCTTTCCGTCTTCAGTTTCAGACATACAGATTCTCCCCTGTTCTTTTATCGTACACAATACCAACTGTAATTCTCGATTGCATTCCTTTCCCAGTGTGAGGGACATTTTAAATGTTTCTAGTAAATCAAATAGACAGTATTGAAAACTGAGCGTGTCAGTTCGAAGTAAAAATATTGAGTTTATGAATATAACCGTCAAATATCGCCATGTGTTCAACATTTGAGTACTAGTAGGCATTTTGGTTGCTGCCAGAATTTATAATTAATATTTTTTGGTACAAATTCTTTTTTCGAGTAGATATTGATTAATTGGCAGAAATGTTGTAGTAAGGTTGGCTTGTTTTGTTTATGATATAATATAAAATATACTAGTACAATGTAAATGTAATTCAAAGGAGTTTTTCTTTAACTATGTGTTCTCGCATAGGTGTAAATTATGTACAAGGACGCAACCGTCGTTGTTTTATTGAGGGGATAAGAATTCTGTTATATAAAACCAAAGTACAAGATATACAATCAAAAAGTAATGATTCAGGACTTGAAGACGAGTCTAGCAACGAAAAGAAAGAATTAGTTAAAGCAACAAACTATACTGGTTATAACAGTAAAGATGACGTTATGAATTTGCAACACAGTCATTATCATCTTACAAAGCAGAAAAACTGCAAATAGAAAATGTTCTAAAAAGCATGTTGGGTTAGCAAAGATGAGATAAACACTGCTTTTTTTTAAGAAATGCTCTATTATCACCTGAATTTCTGGAACCAAATACTCCTGTTTCTCCTAAATCCTGTCTCTATATCTTCCTTATTCTGTTCTCTAATAATTTTTTTGATACCTCACGACATCATATATTCACGGTGTGTAAATTTCTCCAAATATATGTCATTAACTAGTTCTCCGGAAGATTTTCAAAGATTTTTAAACATTATCATTTGGATGTCAATTTTTTAATTACACACTACACGAAAATATTTTGTTCGAAACACAATAATTGCCAAAGTAGCAGCACTATGACTATGTAATAATTTTAAGAAGTTGAAATGGTTTTTACATTTTTCAAAAAATGTGGAGAATATCTCTAAGCTTCATAAAATGTTACTAATATTGGAACAAAAAAGTTCTTGTAAGAAAGTTCCAGTAGAAGAAAGCTTATCTTTTGTGATGAGAAGATTACACTCTTTTCAAAGGAAGGAGATAAGCCTGGAAATATACAATCCAATGAAATTTGACAAATGTGGCGGCTTTCAAGTGTATCTGGTATGTCGTATCATCTTAAAATAGCAAATAATCAAACCAGTTCTCATAAAATACTTTTAGAATCAAACGCAGGTGCTGTCAGTAACGTAGTAATGCGAATATATAAAATTGTTGCAAGGAATGCCAATAACAAAGTATTTTGTAACAATTATTTGTCTTGTTTATGCCTTTTAGTGTAAGTCTTATTTCAATTGATTTTGTTTCTTCATACGAGGGTTGGGGCGAAAGTCATGGCAACTGTTTTTTTTTCTTGAAGATACCAGTCCGGTTGGAAAATATAAATATACAGACGAAAGGACAAGGTGTTAACTACATGTTTGGACAGTGGATAGCACTGAAATATCGCAACACACTAATTTATTACGGTAGTATATAAGGCAATATGGTCTTCATGGTGCAAAAGAATGACAACACAGTACCCAGTACACCCACCGTGCTTCTGTACGGTATGGTAAGGCATTATTTCCAAGGGCTTCCACTAATTCACTGTGATATTCCATCGCATTTTTCCCTCGAAAAACGGCTATTTTGATATAAGAACGCTGCTCAACACTGATTACTTCCATCACATGACACTCACCAACTGACTAATTTCCCAGCCTTCGCTGCACTACTACTAGCTATCACAGAGCCATCTGTTCTTTTCTATACACACTATGCCTGCAGAACTTCCACACGATACATAAATGTTTGTGATCCATTCACGTATATACAAGAAAAAAAATAGTTGCCATGACTTATGCCCCAACCCTCGTATGTATAAAGCTCCGAAACGGGAACAGTGATAAAACGTAAGGTAAATAACATTCTTTCAAAATATTTATCATTTATTTCATGACCCCACTCCCTTTTTAAGTAGACTAACAGCCATATATATGTTTCTCAACATGTCATAAAATCTGTACAATAGAGGGTTAAATTATATTGACTTAATCTTAAGCCCGAGTTTGGCTCAGTAGAGCCGACTATAATTATTCCACTTTTGAAGTTTGCAGAATATAATTATTTTCCGATGAAAACAGTAAGGAGAAAATATATATTGGACTTATTTTAACGATTAACTTTGTTTTTTTGTTAAATGAATAGTCCTTTTATCTTAGGAAAATACAGAGTAAAAAATGAACAGTTATTATATATCTACTAGAGGACCCGACAGACGTTGTCCTGTACACACATCTTAAATTCAAAATAAAAGATTTTTGAATGTTCGATACTGCGATCGTAACGCAGTCTGCCGGATCCAATGTAAAGCATTCCAAAAGATCAATAATTTATAAATAAAAAAATAATTAAATAAACATTTCTAAACCGAATTATAAATCTAAACCATTCTTGAGTCCACTGGAACAGACAAAGACTTTCATCAAAATCGGTCCAGCCGTTTAGGAGGAGTTCAGTTTCATACACACGCACAGAAGAATTACATATGTAAAGATTATTTGAAAAGATATTAATTAAAAACGCTAAAAAGCGTGAATTGTCTGCTTTTTCGTAACAATAAAGACCGGGTTTGGCCAGTTTGGCTGAAAATCAATTTTCAACGTCAACTTACGTCTTTTTCAATTTCTACTATTAGTTCACGATCTCTATACATATTTTATTTGTTTGTTTATTTATTTATCTTGGTGGAATTTTCAATCGTTAATAAAATGCATTTTAAAGCGCTCAATTGAGCTGAAATGTAATGTACATGATTATTTTGGATGACAATACAATAATTTAATTATAATTAATAAAAATTAATTGATTAAAACTAATTATTTAAAAAATTACAAATACAGCCACGCCACCCTTTTGGCGACTTATGTCAAAATTTGAACAGGTTTTTTTTCTCACGTGTTAAAGCATTCAGTTGAAAGGAAATTTTACACACACGATTGTTTTGGATGACAATACGATACTTTAATGATAATTAATAAAAATTAATTACCACTTAATGTTGTGATTCTGTCATATGTATATACGTACTTATAGTAATTGCAACTATTTAATAAAAAGTAGCTAAAATAAATTTTTTCTTGGTTGATCTAAGTAGGAATTGATTAAAATTTTTTTTTATATTACTTGTGTTTATAATAATAGCGTTGTTACAACATTGCAGGTGAATGTTGAGTTGTATTTTTTGAATGTTTTTAATTAATATATTTTTAACTAATTGCGATATCGGATCGAATTGTGAATCTAAACCATTCTCGAATTTACTTGAGCCCACACAAAGAATTTCATCGAAATCGGTCCAGCCGTTTAGGAGGAGTTTAGTGACAAACACACGCACAGAAGATTTTTATATATAAAGATATAATAATGTAAAATAATTGAAATGAATTAAGGGAAACATTTTAAAAGAAAGAAACATTTAAATTGTAATGGAAAATATTGAGTGTTAATTACTAAATGAATTTAGTGATGGAGAAAAGAAGATATTAGCATTTCCTTCGAATGAGAAACCAATTTAATTTACTTTTTATTTGCATAAGTGTATTAATGCTTATAAAGTCAAATCAAGTGTTAAACATGAAATTGTTGCATTTTATATTTATATAAAAGCAAAAAATACATCAAGTCATTGTTCAGATCAGTATGATTTATTATTCATATTACCATTATTTTCGTAAGATTATTTTATATTGATATTTTACCCAGCTGAGGATCAATATTAATCTATAAATTAATTTATGATTCTTCCTGAAAAGCCTCTTAAAAGAAATTTTTCTTAATATCACATAGACTATTATATCAGTACACATTGCAATTGTACTTGATCTATTATTGACTGACGACATAGCTGAAACATGCATTTAAAATGTGTGTGTGTGTGTGTGTACACAAATTCCTCATTTATAAGCGCACTGGGGATGGAGAATATTAGTAATAATATTGAATTAAAGCTTCATTCATTTGTTATATCTTTCCTGCTTGGAAAGATGGAAGGAAACATTTTCTGAGTTTATAGTTCTGCACAATTGTTGTAGACTTAGACTTTTCCATCGATACATTTCATTATTTTTGTTACACTTACTGGTACACTCAAATTTTGGCAAAGCAAGCAGTGAAATTTTTGTGTCGAGGAGGCATGAAGATGAAAGCAGTTTCTTAAAAATGGCTTTTAATAATAATCAAGGATAAAGTCAATGTACTCGTTACTGGAGCGATAAAAAAAACAATAAGTTGACTAATAAAATCTTAGTTCAAAAATCAACATTACCAGACATCCGATTCGAACCGTCTTCTTACAGCCTAATATTGAAAACGAATTTATAATCTGAAAATGGTGATGCAACATACAGTTGCATTGCCAACCAGCCGCTCTCTCCCTCTAAGAGCTAAAACACTCACACACTTCTTATATTTCTTTTTCTCCTCCCCGCCTGAAAAACTAACACGAGCCGAGTTTAAATAGTCGCTCGATTTGCATTGCAGTTGCTGCCAACCACAAATCACGAAACTTGCAAAAAGATCGGGTTCGAATCGGTTTGTTTACTTTCCTTGAGATCATGGAACGGGATTGGAAAAACAACACAAGATCATAAAAATTTGGATCCGAAAAATATTTCGAATGGTTTTACTTTTTAAATGTCTAACAATTTTAAGATGAATATTTTGAACCCATGTATATTAATAAGGTTAAAAATAGCTAGCAATGATGTTTTTCAGTTTTCGAAAATATATTTCAATTATTTTTTTAAATTTCTCCTGTGAAAATATTTACATAATCAGATGGCTAACATTACGCATATGTGTATGATGTTAGAAGTAATATACAGACGAACCCCGCTTTAATGAATTATTCGGGACTGATAATTTTATTCGTTAATTCGTGGTTATTCATAATATCGGGGTCCAAAAAATATAAATTTTTTGCTTTTACCTTTTGGAAATTTTACAATAAGCAAATTACACACTTTTTAACTAGCCACTAAAAAAAATAATAGCGAATTATTACGCACCAGTTAATTGGAAATTTTAAAATACTGACAACTAGATGTTTGACAATCTTTTGATTCCTAATTCGAAAGAGTTCTTTTCCGACTTTATGCAGAGAAGAAAATTCTACGTCAATTACATCCTGCTCAATGAGAGGTATGTTTTCACAGTTTTCAAACAATGTTAAAGAATTAAAAATGTAGCAATTTTGATACGATTTCAGAATGGAATTTCCTGTTCTATTCAATACTCACGCGATAGGTAACATTTAGGACTCACCTGCACTTGTTAAGTCTAATAATGGGCGGCACCCATTCCCTTCGAAATTTGCTGCCGACAAGAAGTCTTTCTCTTTTCCTGTTAAAAAGATAAGTTATTTAAAAAAAAATCTAGGTTTTTCTAATTCAAACTAATAAAAATATTTCGACTGTAGAATAATTCGTTAATTTGAGGTTCATTATTCGTTAAATAGAGGTTTTGTCTTCATTTTAATTAAGGTAAAAGGAAAATTCATTAAATCGTGAAATCGGGTATCGTATATCTATTATTTATATTATTATACACATTTATCGGTCTTAATTAAGTGGAAATTAAGATATAAAAAGAGAGAATATATAATTTACAAAAGAAAATAAAAGAATGCTTGCGGGAACGTAATTATAAAATCATGAAAATTCCGCGGATAATTTTTTTTAAAAAATTCGTTGGTACGATCATCCAAACATACGAAGGTATCAAGACAAAATGCTGATGAAATAAGTTTGGATAAAGATTTATCAAATGATGCAGACTTTGAAAAAAGGGGAGTGAAAAATCATTTATAAAATAGATGACTACAGTGGACTATAGATGCTATAGATTTACTGTAGATGCTACACTTACTGAACACTCAGAACTATATATAGTTATATTATCTAGATGGTTGACATTAAATGGAAATACGGTAGAACCTGTTTCTGTGCAGTCTTTTTTATGCAGTTTTATTTCTGTGCGATCTGTTTTGTGCGATATTTTTTTATGCAGTGTATGAATTTCAATGGATTTGGTGCCACTGTAATGTTTTCTATATATTTACTAGTGGCGTAACGGAGAATGTTAGGACCCCCTGGAAGTCAGGTTTCACCTTTAATATTTTATAAATTGGGTAAATAAGTATTTAGCGTAAGTCAGGCCTTGGGCTGAGAGTCCTGTCCCCCCCCCCGTGATGCGGGGGTGTACGTTAAGCCACTGAAATTTAGACACTTCAAGACGCATTTGTTATAAATAGTTTCCCGACAATGTGCATTCAGTTGCTTTCTCCCAACGCTCCAGCAGCCCGCGCTTGATTGAAGACGAAACTTTCAATGACAGTGACATTATCAATAATTTGATAAATTATGAAGATGGACAAAAAGCCGGATTCTTTGACAGCGGATAAAAATATGCAGGGATCTAGCTTTCCAACAAATTGGAAAAGCATTTTTTTAAAATAGATACCAGTTAAGAAAGGAGTATAAGATTCCAAAAAGGGCTTCAGTGTGTCATGTATAGCTGGTTATCGTGACATTTACAAGCAACTGACCACCCATCCTTTGGCACAAAAACTTATCTCTTACTTTATGTTGCCAAAAAATAAATCAGTTGAAATTGCACCTTCAAGTGACGAAAGCGATTTTGAACTTATTCATTACAGGACTTTGGATTACGATGAGTAGCGATGAATTATGTATGTGCATTTTAAAGACTTATCCGTATATACAATGAGAAACTATATGTTTTAAAAATGTTTCCATGTGTAATATTTAATTATTTATTTTGTTATGGCAGTACTCTTACATAAATTTCGTAAATAATTGGCATATTTTATAAATGCAACTTTTTTTATGCGGCCCCTATCCACCGCATAAAAAAAGTTTTTTGTAGTATTTCCAGAATTTGTTTTACGTGAAAATTTATGAAATTTTTGAATATTTTTTGTGCGTTTTTTATGCGGTCCCTATCTACCGCACAAAAACAAGTTCAACTGTATATTATAAAATTTTCATTGAAAATAAAGTTTGTATTTTTTTATTAAATATTAATCTGCCATGATATGAAATGTTTTGCAGTGTATTAATGTTCAGATATTTTTATATGTGCGTGCATATTTAATTTTTGGTTGCGGAGTTTATATTTGTATATTTACAAAAGTTGGAATAATTCACAAACATATAATAATAATCTCTAGCATTGATTGGATTGCTTATTGTTGGATGGACTAAACCAATCCTCATTGGAAATAAATCTATTAACAAAAGTTTAATTAAATTTAAGGAATAAGTGTTTTAAAATTATGCATAATTCAGCTACTCATGTCCGTTAAGTTAGACGTAAATATGAGTGCACACACACAGATACCTAGCTCTATAGATGTATTCATATATTTTAAGCCTTAAACTGTTTATGGATAGAAAATGTACTCGAATACTTTAATAACTTATGCCTGCCTTAAAGTAGAAACATTTTAATTCCTCTTAAGGGAACAGGGACATCATATACTTTGAAAAAATCGATTTTCCAATTTTAGTTCTAAAAATAGTGCTTATTTTTCTGAACCTAAAAATGTATAATACTTATATGTTTGTTGATAAAATAGCCCTAAAATATGAAAACTAAAAATGTAAACAAATAACCACGCTCTCTTTGACACACCCCTTTGAACGTTAAATATGTAGTTTCCCCTGTGTTTGATCTATATAAACGTTATATATAATGAATAAAATATCTTTTAGTATGTAATGTCTAATTTTTAAAAAAATAAATTTATACGTGCAAAAAGAAAATTAAGATTTTTATAATTATAAGGTTTTATGATTATTTTAAAGAAATTATGCAATTAATTTGTTAAAAACTGGTTCATTATGTTTGATATGTTGCTGTATATATATGTGTAATTTTTTTTGTATATTCAAAGAATATTTTTGTAAGAAATGGTACCTATACATGAAAATATGTATTTCTAGATCTCGAAAATTATTTTCATGTTAACTAAAATAAAGGGGAAAAACACATATGAATTTAAAATTACTTTTGTAACTCTAGAAAATAATTAAGGATTATTGTTAGTCATATAAAAATAGGCAAGCAAATACTAATCAAGTGTATAATATGCGAAAATATTGTGTTTTTTTTTTTAGTTTTTTCACTTTTTCTCAAAATCATATTTTTTGCATTTAGGTACATTTAAAAAAAATCTATTGCACTATATGATTCCAGGTTTTTTATACTTCTATACAAAATGCCTATTCATATAGTGAATCTATTTTTTTTCTATTAAGATAGTGCCTAATTTTTTAAAAATAGTTTTATGCATAAAAAAAGCAGAAAAATCAATTTTCAAAGTTTCATAATTTTTTTAAAGAAACTATACAAACATTTTACTAAAAAAATGGGTTCACTGTATTTTATAAATTGTTTTATACACGTGTAAAAAATATTTTGCATAAAAAAGGATGCTTTTTTAAAAAATGGCACCTAAACATAAGTATATATTACGAGTTCTCACAAATTATGTATTGCTTAAATTAAGTAGTTAAAAAAACTTTTGGAGTAAATAGCTATTTTTGTAGTTCTACAGAATAACTAAATTATCTTTATTAAGAACGTAAAAAATCGAAGCTCTATTGGAAATTGTAAATGATATATGTCTCATAAACAAAGAGTCTTAATTTTGGCATTTTACTCTTTCGAGCATGTCCTGGTTAAGAGAATATCCCCTTACATATAACAATCTTTTTATAAGAGAAGCAATACATCATCTAGTACATAAGGTTTCTGTTCTCCGTGAGTGTTAAAAATGTCATTTTATGCATAGAATTACAGAATTTACATTGGTTCATTGTATTTGTTTTACGTCATTTTAAAGATTAAATTTTGTGGGGCATTATACATAATTATTAAGTACAAAGTGTAATTCATTAAATATTAAGTTTATTGAAGTTTGTTCTATGAGAAGTTAACTGAGATATACGAAGATATATTGATCGCTAGTTTAAGTCAACATAATTTATTAAAAGTACCAATTACTTTAAACTTTAATTTTACAAAAGTTATTCTGAGGAACGGATTTTGAGGCTATAGTATGAAACAAACATATTCAATGAAACTTAGCATTTATAGGAAGGACTCTTCTACAGTAAAATAAATGACGACTTTATATATAGATAATGGTACTCACACACATACAGTATGTAATGTATCTAGACATGTATGCAATCGAATCTACTATGTGTAAGGAAATTTAGAAGTTAATTAGATTTTGAGAATTGTTTTTTATTGCTGGAAATTAATTTTAAATGGATTTAAATCATATAGTTTGTACTATTAGATCAATTTTTTTATTTACAAATTCAAGAAACACTTTTAGATCAAAACACAATGATTATAATAAAACATATTTTACTAAATACAACATTTGTTAGTAAAAACATTATAATCGTGAAAATAAAATTGTGTTTCGCAAGAACTTAAGCAAGCACAGCTATCTCAAAGTTTTAGATTCTTGTGGAATTAATCTATACTTATATATATATATATATATATATATATATATATATATATATATATATATATATATATATATATGTGTGTGTGTGTGTGTGTGTGTGTGTGTATAAATGTAACTTACTCTTGGCAACGTATTTCTGTTTACTGATATCAGCTTACGAAGTCCGAATCCAATTTTGACCTAGGATTGTTATGATACATATGGCATTATATATGGTGATAAAAATTTCAGTTCAGCCCATTTTTTTTTATTTAATATTAGTAAAATAAATACGCCTAAACATATATTGAGGCGGCAAATTTTAGATCGTAGCATAAAATATCTCATATATGAGTTTTAATGTCTGATGTACGCATTTTAATTAGAGAAGATTCAGCTTACAGAGAATATACACATATATATATTTTAACAAATATTCATCGAGGGTTCAGTTTTTCAATGTTTTAGCTGTATGCTTAAGGGTTTTAACCTTATAGCACTTCCATTTATTATTGCATTGTAATGATCTTATTTAAAAACTAAAATTATAAATTGAAAAAATTTTAGAGAATAGGTAATAAAGAAATTAAAATTGCGGTAATAATTAATGCAGTAATATTTTAGCAGTAGTACATCTGCACTACTTCAAAACTATGTTCAAAGCATTGAGATAACTCAAAAAAATTTAAGAATTCATTGCATTCCCATAGAGTATATTGGAGTCAAAAAATTTTTATCATAATATATATTAATAGCGTTCATTTAAGATATAAATTTGAAAAATTTAATAACAAAGAATTAATGGCGAAGTTATTTTAGAGCTTAATAAGGTGTGTGGTTGCCTCTGGTAGCCACGCATACAGCACAAAAATTGTTCATATGTGTTATGAGAGTATGGAGGAGTTGTTGCCTCAAAGAGTTCCAACCAATAGAGATAGCTTTCTTCAGTTCTGGAACGGAGTTTTGTGAGTGCAGAAAGGATGAAAGCTGCTTCCCGAGCATATCCCACTTATGCTCAATATGATTAAGACCAGGAGAGTGAGTGGGCTATTACATGTGCTGGATATTTTCACTTTCGAGGAAGTTGTCGACCAGGATTGCATGGTGACAAAGCGCGTTTTTAACCATGAATATTAATCTGGAACCAGCAGTACCTCGAAACTGGTGAACATTAGATTCAAGGACTTCGTCTTTGCACCTCTTAACAGGAACAGACTCCATGTCAAAGAGGTGTAGGTACGTGGGGCCCTCCAGCATTATCCCTGCCCATACCTTGAATTTTTTGAAGAAAAATGATATATTTCTGTGATTTTCTTAAGTGAAAACGAGTCCTACGTTCTTTCTTCATCGCCATCTGACGAGAATCTCAGTTCAGAGTAAACCAAGATTTATTAGTGAATATCACACTGACTCACTAAAGCAAGCTTCAGCACTGATGTTTCACACTCCAGTTTAAATTAGGGCGTTTGTTTATACGCAGGCGTGAGAGGAATGCAAATGGGTGGTAGTATGGCATACATACCAGCATGATTGAGCCTCCTATGTACAGATTGCCTCGAAATACGTACTCTTGTGGCGTCTGTGAGAGCTATAAACCGAGTTCTCTGGCACAACTTGTCACAATGTGCTATTCAGTTCAACTCGAGTTTTTTTCCATCCAGGCTTCCATTGACTCTTCAAGCTAGAACAACGCCACACCAAAAATGAATATCACTACAGAATGGAATATAAATAGTTAGTGAAATAGATCATATAGTATTGATGATTATAAAGAAGAGTTGATATTAGTGGACGATATTAACACATTATTTGGAGCCTGAAGCGTAGTTGCGTATCCATTTGTCCAAGGAAGATTTTCTCTGTGACAAGTCTGAGAGGTGGTATCTCGTCTGAGAGGTGGTATTCATCCATTCCACCAAGGAAGATTTTCTCTGTGACAAGTCTGAGAAGTGGTATCTCGTTTCAGACAAGTTTAAATGATTTTTTAGCTTTTAGTTGGTCTTATCTGCATATCGCGTAGTCGTCTTTAGTGCTTAATTTAATAAAAGTAAATTATTCCAAATTACTGTTGGTAATTATTTCGAGTTGATTTCGAAGTTTTCTCCACCCATGCTGCGTTTGGATCCCCCCGGGAATCAAGCAAATTATTGTATAGTATATAGTGAATGAATTGATACGAATTTCCGGTTACATGATATTTCAAAATTAAAAAAAAAGAATTGTTTAGAGAGACATGAAGTATCGACATGAATGTCATTGTAAAGATAAAATATGAAATTTTTTTCGTGCGTAACGTTTCTTGACGTAAAGTAAGATTTGTTTTTACAAATGTTCAATGTGACTTAACTTTAGTCACCCGTATAATATCATTGTAAACCTGGTCGCCCTGGACTTTCACCTTAGCACAGGCATCCAGTTCCCTGTGGAACTGTTTATATCATCTTATACTTTTAGATGTCCGAGCATTTCTGTGGTATTTTCTCCGAAATTCACACTGAACCGTGATTACTACAACAGACTTTTTGCAAACGAGAGCACACAAAATGCCTTCCCCCGCTGCGACGCCATTTCCACTTCTGTTCACAATTACAACATTGCTGCTACCTATTTGACAAAAACAATGCTATAAACTCAAAATTTCATATTTTATTTTTACAATGAGATATTAGTGATTATTTTCTGTTTATTCATCTGGGAATTATTAAATTTTGTAATCGGGTCATTCATTTCTGATAACCCTATGTATTAAATTACATTTATTTAAAAAAGACTGGTTAGAACTTTTGTGCTGCTTCTTGTAAAGCTGCAATTTTTTTTTTTTTTTTTGCTTGTAATATCCACAAACATTTCACCAAAGTCACTTTAGTAAGAGTATACTTTACCCCAGTGAGCTATTTACTCCCTTTTTCTAAAACAATAATGTCAGTTCCTTCCTTCAGAATGTAATAAATGTTCAAGAAAAAAAACACTAGACTTATGTTTTTCCTCTTTTAACTCTCGCTTCTTTCTCTTTCATTGAGATTCTATTCATTTTTGTTATATAAACGACTGAGCAACGTTAACTATTTGCTTTCTTCAAGTCATTTTTTTAATGTTAAGTAAGTATTTATTTTTAAAAATTAAAGGTATTATTTAAAATTTATAAAATTATTTATTGTTATTGCAAGTCAAAAATAATGTAAACGGAGAAAATGTATTTTAATACAAAAGATGAAATTCTCTTTTGCCAGTCAAATTAATTCTATATTTGTAATTATTAGCTTAGAGTTATATTAATATTTTTAGATACAAATATGACTGCAGCTTGAAAAAATAATGCTGGCACACATGTATAAAGTGTATTTTCTAAATATTCATAATCCTACTGTGGTTAAAATGATCGGAGTCTTGAATTCAATAAAATGACGGAAGCAACGACAGCACTCTAGTATTGATCTATAAAAGCTACATTATATATCTTATGATTATAGTCACAAAGTAGTTTTGTGATTAGTTTATACATATAAATAAAAATGAAGTGTCTGTTTGTAATTTGAAATTAACAGCTTTTTACTTAATGCATTTAAAAGTATATACGGTACTTATATGAAAAAATCAATTTTTAAAATTTTTGTCTGTCTGTCTGTCTATCTATCTGTCTATCTGTCTTTCTGTCAGTCTGTTTGTTCCGGCTAATCTCTGAAACGGCTGGACCAATTTTGACAAAACTTTCACTGGCAGAGAGCTAATGTTATAAGAAATAACTCAGGTTACTTTTAATATAGAAAAAAAAATTAGGGTTCCGCGAAAATGAAATTAAAACCAATGAAATGGTGAACAATATCCGTTTCTAATATAGATTGTTTATTTCAGTAGGGATTATTTTTATTCAATAGGGATTATTTTTATTCAATAGGGATCATTTTTATTCAATAGGGATTGCTTTATTTTGCGATTCTTCTGTCTCAACGTTTCTAGAAGTTATATCAAACTTTTTTGTTTGATAAGATTACTGAGACTCGCGATATTTCCCGTTCATGTTCAATCCTAATGATTTTAACAGTCTTCACATACCCCTTGCTTGCGTCTTCGTTTCATCCTACCCAATCCCTCACCCCATTGACAGTGTCAAAGGTCACGAGTACCTCTCCCCCCTGCTTGCAGATTCGTTTCACCCTACTGTTACTAAGACCTGTTTGGAACTGTTGCTTTATTCCACTGATTTCATTCTTTCTCAAAAACACTGAGCAACACCAATTTTTCTATAACTTAGACAGCATTTAAACTTAAATCAGAAATTTTTTGGGTTTTACGTCATTTGACTTCTCACAAGGCTCCGCATTTAAATAGAGGTAAGCCAATTTCATACCTATATTGTTTATTTCATTGCCAAACACTGCACAAAGCAGTCACAATAAATGTTTGTCTTGCAAGAGTGATTGTACAAGTGTGTATGTGCGGTAGGGGTGGCGATCGCAGAGCCAACATGTTGTTTTATTTAGTTAAGTACGTAGGTAGTTGTTTCTAAAATAAATATTTTTAATTGCGTTTTAGGTGAAAAAGTGCACTGCATAATACATACACAATATAATAATATTTAATTGAATAATATTTATATTTCGTAATATTTATATTGAAATCAAAGAATAACAGTTTCTCGAGTCACAAAGTATTTTTTTTCTACCGTTCCATTCTTAATTCATTTTGTTTCGTTACATTTTCACTGTTTTCTAATAATTAGAAATCAATGTTAAACGTCGTTAGGTTTTCTTTCATGGAAATAGTTCAGTTTTTTATTTACTTTGAAATCGATAAATTTGTATAGGTTATTTTATTTAGTTAAGTACGTAGGTCAGTGTTTCTCAAACTGTGGGGCGCGCCCCTTGGGGGGGGCGCGAGCATATCGAAAATAGAAGATTTAAAAATAACTAATTTACTGAAATGAATTCAAACAAAATACTTTCAGACATAATAAAAAATGCACTTTTACTCTGATATAATTTATAGGCACGTGATATTGAGTCATCAAAAATAAAAACTTCTTCAATACCTAATTAGCTATCTTTGATCCTATAACCAAATAAAAAAAGACTTTTATTTGATTTGCTGTAATCCCATGATGAGAGATTTTTTCACTACGCTTTCTTTTTAAGCTTAACATGGGGTATTCATCCCGACCCCGAAATACGCATCCGTGATATACAAATTCCCGTAGTTCCCGACGTACGATTCCTCAGAGTAATTTTCGACCGCCGGCTCACTTTCCTTCCGCATATTTTACATTTGCGGAAGAGGTGTGAAAAGTCTTTAAATCTCTTGAAGGTGTTGTCAAACACCTCTTGGGGGGCGGATCGAACATCATTACTCCGAGTGTATCAGGCAATCATACTCTCTCGCATCGACTACGGATGTGTTGTATACGGATCAGCGAGCAATTCTACTCTGAAAAAACTTGACCCCGTCCACCATATGGCATTGAGAATCTGCTCGGGTGCGTTTCGCACATCACCGGTGCAGAGTCTCTATGTTACCTGTCATCAGCTTCCTCTAGATCTTCGACGGAGGAAGCTGTCTCTTGCGTTTTATTTTAAGATCTTGTCCGTGCCTTCACATCCTCTGCAGAATGTGTATATGAGTACCAGCATGAAGAGACTTTATGATGCACGGCCGTCTAACATCCGGCCGTTTATGGATAGGATGAAGCTTCATATTTCTGAACTCGACCTACCTAACGTGCGTATCCAGCAAAGGAACCTTTTCCTATTCCAACCTTGGAATACGCCACGGTTCCATTATATCAACCCTTTTGCCACTTACAGTAAGTCCACATTAGCGCCTGTCGTCTTTCAACGCGTTTTCGCCTACCACCGCAGTCGGTATAGTCGTTATTTGGCCATCTACACTGATGGCTCGAAACGTGCAGATTACGTTGGCTGTGGAGTCGTGATTGAAGGTATTATGCACGGTTATAGGCTCGACACTTCTTGCAGCATTTTCACTGCCGAAGCTGTCGCCATTTACCGTGCACTTCAATTAATCGACTCCAATATGCCCCGTAAATACTGCATCTATACCGACAGCATGAGTGTACTAGAAGCGCTTGAAAACTGTAACGATCGATGCCATCCAGTGGTTTGTACAATACTCGACATTACAAGTCGACTGTACAGCAAGGGTCTCGATATCATATTTTGCTGGCTACCAAGTCACGTAGGAATCATAGGCAACGAGCAAGCGGACAGCGCGGCAAAGTCGGCGACGACGCATCTGCCGCTAGCGGTTCCGCTATCGGATATGAAGCGCGTCATCATGCATCATATTTTTAAGATCTGGCAGGAATCATGGAGTCAGCAGTTGGATAACAAACTGCACTCCGTGAAACCTGTCATAGGAGCATGGCCTGTGATGCCAATGCGTAGAACTGATGTCAAATTGACTCGTCTTCGCATTGGTCATACTCGCTTCACTCACAGGCATTTGTTGTTTGGAAAACGCGCTCCTGACTGTCCTTCATGCAATGTCTCCTACACTGTTCATCACATTTTAATAGATTGTCCCGTTTTTAATACTCATCGCATGACCTTTTTTCATACATCTGTTTTAACCTTATCTGACTTGGTGGGGGAATCTCCCCACCAAAATCTATTTGCTTTTATAAAGAAAATTGGTTTTTTATATTTGATTTGACTTTTTACAATGTTTTAACTCTAACTTTATTTTTATATGTGCATGCAGGCATGCACATGTATAATTATTTTTATGTACTTGTATTTTTTATGTGTATTTTTACCATGTTTTTATAATTTTAACAAACGTGTGGCGCAGTATAGCCAATTTTGGCTCTTGCGCCATAAAACCCCACCTTCACTCACTCACTCACTTAAGCTTAACATACAACTCTTTCAGAGAAAAAACGAATCCCAGATCCAGAATCGAAGAAATTTAGGAACATAAAAAATTCATCACTGTCATTATTTTTGAAATACTGCACATTATAGCTGTAATCTGTATGACCTTCTAAGTTATTGGTACAGTAAGTTATGACCCCTCTCTTACGTGTTTGTTTCTCATTTAGGGAAGTTGTAAGTAATGTATTTCTCTGTTGTGGTTTTTTCCATGCAAGAAAAAAAACGTTTTACACAATTTTTTTAGCAGTAACATACATATTATCATAATGAATACAATTTTTACCCGGAAGTGGTCGCGCGGGACACACAGATTACGAAATCGTTATTTCTGGCAAAACTGTTTGTTACCAAAGAAAAATTGAAAAGTTCTTAAAAGTAGGTAAGTAAACTTTCTCTTAGTTAAATTATTCACTGGAATCACGATTTGTATCCTGTACAATAAAATAATTATAAAAAAAAGTTTGGGGTGACTCAATAAGCCCGCTCGACCTTATCGAGTGCGTGCCTGCTCCCGGGTTAAAACATGTTGGAAGTCTTTTCGCTTTAAATATTAAAAATAATACAATTATTCTTCATCGGAAATTTATATTATTGTTCATTATTTAACATCAATTATAAATGCTAATTCTGTGAGGCTTAAAATTACAATTCACCTAAAACTAATTATAATTTGAGCAACCATTTTAAAAAGATCATTTTACATTTTTGTAAACATTGTTGAGCACTTGGCTTTGCTCTCCTTACATTTCAGCTATTATATCAGTAATGTTTTATTTTCATAAAAATGAACTTGTTCAAAGAGCGGGCACTTCAGCCGGTATACTTTTAATGTATCAGTGCTGCACAGAGTATTTTATAACTAATTAATTAATACTAAATTAAGAACAAGTTTAATAAGTATTAACGACTTCCATGGGCTTGTCTTGCAAAGCAAAGTTTTTTTTAAGGAATGCTTATGATTAGAAATTGACCCTCTGAGTTACTTTTCTATGTTTAGCAGATATCTATATTTTGTCTTCTAAGCAGCCACCGCATTTTGCAATATGTTCAATTTAAAAATTAGAGAAAGGAAAATTAACATAATTATCCTATTATTTTATTTATTTATTTTTGCTTAAAAGTAGTATACAAAATTTAATACTTATGTTACTAATTTGTTTGGTTTATAATTAAAATCGCCTATTGTAGCTATAGCGTCAAAGTGCATTATTATTGCATTCAGTACATTATTAATGTATAAGGGGGGTGCGATGAAAATTGTGATGGAAAAGGGGGGCGTCAGTATTGAAAGTTTGAGAAGCACTGACGTAGGTAGTTGTTTCTAAAATAAGTATTTTTAATTACGTTTTAGGTGAAAAAGTGCACTTACACCCTTTAGCTATACCTAAAAGAAAATCATATAATTTTAATATAAATAAATAAATTGAATTGAAGTGTGTTTGTAGTTTGAAATTACAGTTTTTTACTAAATGCATTTAAAAGTATATATACGGTACTTATTTAAAAAAAAATCAAGTTTTTAAATTTTTGTCTGTCTATCTGTCCGTTTGTTCCGGCTAATTTCTGAAACAGCTAGACCGAATTTGACGGAACTTTCACTGACAGATAGCTGTTATTACAAGGAGTAACTTAGTTTACTTTTATTTTAGAAAAAAAAATAGGATTCCGCGAAAACAAAATTAAAACCAATAAAATAATGAACAACATCCAATTCAAAAATATGGATTATTAATTATTACTTTTTTTTAATACTCAAAGACATTTAAAAAGCATTTCTTCATGGAACAAACGCGATGACTCATTCTTAACGAAAAAGAATAATTTATTCTTACTGACTCACTTTTAATTCTGTAAGAACAAACGATTTTTTTCGTTGCTATCGAAACCAGAGTTGATATAACCATAAGAACAGAAAAAAGCTAATTCTAAAAAAGCTATGAGCAATATAAGGATTATTTAAAAATAAAAACCATATATTAGTTGTTATTTAAAAGATTTGTGACATTTCAAGCCAAAACCAGTTTATGTGAGAGTAAATTTATCGTTTGAGATTTGCCGGTTAGTATATTTTGTAAGTTTTACGTCTTTTAGTGTAAAATTTTTCCTCCTATCTTTTCCTCCTTCTCACAGATAAGATATAGCTTCAAATTTCGATGTATGACTTATAAAAAACAGTATTGCGTTAGAATTAAAAAAATTATTAATGTGAAGCAATAAAAGAAAACGATTCTGATGCTAAGAGTAAAACAAAAAAACTTTCATCCTTTTTAATAATAGTTTCTAAGTATCTAAAATAATAAAATAGATTTCAGATTTTCATGAATCAATCAATCGTTTTTTTAATTAAAATTAGGCTTAACTGGGAAATTCGCCCGGTCCCGTGTGTGGGGGCCAGGAGAAATGCTTCTTTCTCCTTTTGCTGGTCCTGAAGGGGTTAAGTTATAATTAGAAATCAATGTTAAACGCCGTTAGGTTTTCTTTCATGAAAATAGTTCAGTTTTTTATTTACTTTGAAATTGATAAATTGCTTATATGTTATTTTATTTAGTTAAGTACGTAGGTAGTTGTTTCTAAAATAAATATATTTAATTACGTTTTAGATAAAAAAGTGCACTTACACACTTTAGCTATGCCTAAAAGAAAATCAAATCTCTCTAAAAATACGAGAAAGGCCAAAAGTCAAAGATTGCAACGTGAAAATAAATCTCAACAGGATAGAGAAAGCCATCTTACAAATTGTAGGTTAAGGATATCCACGTCTAGGTCTAATGAATGTAGTTCTGAGAGGAATGAACGATTACTGTTAGATAGAATCCGTCATTCATTGTTAAGGAGTCAAAAATCTCAGGAATCTAGAGAACAACGTCTAGAAAACGATCGAATACAACACGCTGTCTCTCGAAACCTAGAATCAGGCGATTCTAGAGAGCAGCGATTAGAAAATGATCGTATTCGACACGCTGCCTCTCGAAGCCTAGAATCAGACGATTCCAGGCAGCACCGATTAGAAGATGATCGTATTCGACACGCTGCCTCTCGATGCCTAGAATCAGACGATTCCAGAGAGCAACGATTAGAAGATGATCGTATTCGACACGCTGTCTCGCGAACCCTTGAATCGGACGATTCCAGAGAGCAACGATTAGAAGATGATCGTATTCGACACGCTGTCTCGCGAACCCTTGAATCGGACGATTCTAGAAATCAGGGATTAGAAGATGATCGTATTCGACACGCTGTTTTGCGAACCCTTGAATCGGACGATTCGAGAGAGCAACGATTAGAAGATGATCGTATTCGACACGCTGTCTCGCGAACCCTTGAATCGGACGATTCTAGAAAGCAGCGATTAGAAGATGATCGTATTCCACACGCTGTTTTGCGAACCCTTGAATCGGACGATTCTAGAGAGCAACGATTAGAACATGACCATATTCGACACGCTTTCTCGCGAACCCTAGAATTATCTTATTCTAGAGAGAAAAGATTGGAAAGTGATCGTCGTCATCACCAAAAACAACGCGAATTTGAAAGTCAAGAGCAACATGTAATCCGTGTTACAGAACAATGTGATCGATATCATGAGTCACAAGGACAAAGAATCGAACGCTTAGCACAGCTCTGTGAAAGTGTGAGGACCATTCGTCAGGCAGAAACGAATTTTGATCGAGAAAGGCGTCTGTTTACTTCCAAACAAACAACAAGTGCTCTGCGGGATATTGAAAGTGAAGGAAACCGGCAACAACGACTGAATAATGACCAAATAAGAAGTAATAGACGTAATATTGCTTGGCGAGAAAAATATAACAGTGTTTTCAATTGTAATTCTCAAATAAATTATTCTGATGCACCTGAGATAGGACCTATGAATGTGTATGTTGCAACTATTGTAAAGCTTTCAGGTGGAAAGATGAGTCAAAAGAAATTTGTTGTTCTTCTGGTAAAGTGCACTTGGACTCTTTTCAGCAGCCACCTGAGCCACTTAAGTCTTTGTTATGTGGTGAACATGAGCAATCTCAACATTTCCTAAATAAATATTAGACGTTATAATTCAGCCTTTCAAATGACTTCTTTTGGGGCAAAAGAAGTTCACGAAGGAAACTATATGTCCACGTTTAAAATACAGGGGCAGTTGTATCATTTAATTGGTTCTCTACTTCCAGTAGATAATGCAAGAGAAGCATTTTTACAAATACACTGGTGTGCAAAAATTAAGGACGAGACGGTTTTTTCAATATAACTTTGTACAAAAGCTTTCCAAATCAACACATTTAATACCGTAAGATCCCCAATACGTAAGGACATGTGTAATATGTAAGCAACACTTACTAAAAGAGAAATCAGAGGGATAAAAAGAAGCTTGACTGAAAAAGTAGCATGGAGTGTAATGCGACTGAAGGCCGAAACATCCCTGTGATGGGTGTCCAGCAAGAAACATCTGGTCTTTAGTAGGGGATATGATCTCCCCTGACTGCTAGGCAGGTTTCACAGCGTCAGCCCATGCTGAGAATGAGGGTGTCAATGAGTTGTTGAGGCATTGCTGCCCATTCGTCTTGCAACGCCAATCGAAGCTCCCGAATCGTTACTGGTGGTCAGGTACGAGCTGCCAAGCGTCTGCCTAGAAAATCCCATACATGCTCGATGAGATTGCTATCCGGAGATCGTGCCGGCCAATCCATACGTTCAATATCCTCACTCTCTAAGAGCTGTTCGGCAGCTACTGTGCGATGACATGGTGCATTGTCGTCCATGAAAAGGAACTGCAGACCCATAGCGCCTCTAAAAAGACGCACATATGGAAGAAGAATCTCGTTACAATAACGGGTCCCGTTGACTGAACCTGCGTCGAAGATGTGAAGGTCTGTACGACTACCAAGCATGATGCCTCCCCAAACGAGAACACCGCAACCTCCATACCTGTCCCTTTCAATGATGTTCGAGGGATGATTGCGGCTTCCCCGCTCTCTCCAGATGAGTATGCGATGAGAATCGCTACTCAAACTGAATCTGCTCTCATCTGTAAAGAGTACTCGTCCCCATTCATTGTCTCTCCAATTCCTGTGTTCCCGGCACCACAGAGAACGCCTTCTCCTATGGGCAGGCGTTAAAGGTACACACCGTACAGGGCGTCGTGCAAACAGACCACCACCGTGCAGTCTTCTGGCCACGGTAAAACGCGATATCGGTCGTCCAGTCGCCTGTGTCGTGTGTCTAGCGATTTCTCCCGCTGTCTGCCGCCTGTTTCTTCTGGCCTGTAAGACAATGTACCGGTCATCTGCGGGTGTGGTTCCTCGTGGACGACCACTACTGAACCCCCGGATAGCTGTTCCTGTAGTTTGAAATTGTCTCCAAAGTCGTGAAACGATGCTGTGAGCAATTCCGAACTCTGAAGCCACACTTGTCACACTGCGGCCTTCCTCCAACTTCCCAATGATTCGACCTTCGGTAAAAGCATCCAGATGTCGTCTAACAGATTGATTATTCGCCATTTCTCGCTGAGGCAGCAACTCGGTGTGATTTTAACTGCTATACGGCGTGCAATCTCTTTGCCAGAAATACTGATCTTACACCGACAACATGCTTTATACTACTCAGACACTCCCCCATTACATCTACCTGCATATCTGCGCATGTGCTACCGTACATCACCTTACTTAATCTCCTGATTGGTCTTTCTGTCCGATCTGCCTCTTCGTTCAGCTGATATGCTAATTTTTCGACTTCGTCCTTAATTTTTGCACACCAGTGTATATTTCATTAGCGATTATATTCTACAAAGGGACGCAAGCTTACGATGTTTTCCAAATCTAAACTCTATGTTAGTAGAAAGCTTGCAAAGTATGCTTATTCAAATAAACAGTTACATTCGTGATTTCAAAACTGCTCTTCAATCCAGTGCATCTAAATTACGAGAGCTATTCACCCTTATATTGGTTTTTTGTAATGTGTCTAATCCCTCAGATTTGTGGAGCAAGTTTAAGGATCATTTTATGGAAGATTATGTAAGAGACTTCCAACGGCATTACCCAGATGCAGACATAAATTCTCAATTAGAAAACTTTAGTAATCGTGTTCTGTTAGCGTTACAAGACGTTCTTCTTTCCATAGGCGGCAATACTCTCCCTCATTATGGTTTACTATCTCTACAAGCGATCGATGGAATTGTTGAGAATTTGAACAGAGAATATTTCGAACACACAAATTTTGACCCTGTTAAGCTTCAACATTTGATAAATCAGAATGAACCAAGAATAAACAAAGAACAAAATCAAGTTTACCGACTCCTCACTGACAGTGTGAATGCTAACCCTGGTGGTGTGTATTTTTTAGACGCTCCAGGTGGTACTGGCAAGTTTTTTTTGATAAATTTTTTACTGGCCAAAATACGTTCAGAAAAAAAGATTGCATAGCAGTCGCATCTTCGGGAATAGCTGCAACTTTACTTCATGGGGGAAAAACGGCACATTCCATGCTTAAAATTCCACTAGAATCAGAGCGTATGGAAAATCCGATCTGCAGTGTAATGAAAAATAGTGACAAAGCTAAAGTATTACAAGATTGTGTCTTTGTTGTGTGGGACGAATGCACTATGGCAAACAAAATTTCAATAGAAGCCGTAAACAGAACAATGCAAGACCTAAGAGTTAATGCTCTATTATTTGGCGGAGCAACATTTTTATTCGCTGGAGATTTTAAACAAATATTACCAGTTGTGACTAAGGGTACGCGAGAGGATGAAATCAACGCCTGTTTAGAACGTTCAGTACTTTGGAGATATTGTAAAAAACTCCATTTAAAAGAAAACATGAGAGCACATTCAGCCGATTCAGAATTTAGTAAAATTCTTCTTGATGTTGGAGAGGGAAAGTGTACGGAAGTGAATAGTACTCATGATATAGAACTACCTACCGGTCTTTGTCAGGTTGTGGCGGACACTGAAACTTTAATACATAATATTTATGATGATGTTCACGATCTCAATATAAAAGAAGATTCGTGGTTGTGTGTAAAAGATCAATTTTAGCAACTATAAACGACCAGGTCTCTGTTCTTAATCAGCGCATGTTAGATAAGATTCCTGGCGAATCACAAACGTACTATTCCATCAATACAGTTTGAAATCCAGATGAAGCGGTTAATTATCCAACAGAATTTTTAAACAGTGTAAGTGAGCCTGGCCTACCCCCTCACAAACTAGAACTTAAGATTGGTGTGCCCTTTATACTGCTCCGTAATTTAAACCCAAAACTTTGCAATGGCACTAGGCTGCGAGTAGTGTCATTGCAAAAAACGTTATAGAAGGTCGTATAATATCCGGATGCGGAAAAGGTGAGATAGTATTTATACCACGAATTCCCATAATACCATCGAATTTACCCTTTGAATTCAGAAGACTGCAATTCCCTATCAATGTCAGCTTTGCTACGACAATTAACAAGTCACAAGGACAAACGTTAAGCAAAGCTGGCATAGATTTAACCAAGGGTTGCTTTTCCCATGGGCAATTATACGTGGCATGTTCACGTGCGAGGGATGCTTCCAGCGTTGTTGTTTTAGCCCAAGAAATTCGTACACCAAATATTGTATATAGAGAGATTTTTCAGCAAATTTAATATTGTATATAGAAAGATTTTTCAATAAATTTAATATTATATATAGCAAGATTTTTCATTAAATTTAATATTGTATATAGAGAGATTGTTCATTAAATTTAATATTGTATATAGAGAGACTTTTCAATAAATTTTATATTGTATATAGAAAGATTTTTCGATAAATTTAATATTGTATATAGAGAGATTGTTCCTTAAATTGAGAGAATATTGTATATAGAGAAACTGTTCAATAAATTTAATATTGTATATAGAAAGATTTTTCAGTATTGTATGTAAAGAGATTTAATATTAACGTATTACACATCCAGATACACATTATTTACACTGTTTTAAGCGTTTATTACACAAAATTTGTAACAATGTGTTGTTTTTGCTGAGCAGAAGGAAGGTGTTTTCAAAAATCGACCCACAAGAGAGTTACAGGGCTTTATAAATTAAAAAAAAATCTTTTTTATCAGCTGTTATATCTACAGACTTAAAATTTAGCAAAAACATGGTTTTTTTTATTCAGCTGAGATATGCAAAAAGCTTTTTTTTTTTTGTTTATAATTTACAATTCCCGTAAAATTAACTCATTAAAAACTCCTTTATTCTTCAGTCTCTTTATTCTTCAGTCTGTATTGTTTAATTTTTCAATTCACCCGTGTGAAGAACGGGTATGCCAGCTGGTTCTAAATACATCTTAAGTCATGAAAAAAAATTGGTTTTAAATGTTGAAAAAAACCAGTTTGAACTTTTCGATTATTTGATTTCGTTTGAAATAACGGTAAATATTTTTGGACGAAGAAAATAAATGGGTCTTTTTTTACTCGAAGAATGTTGAGCGAGTGAGTGCATGTTAACTTCACACTCTAAAGCAATACGACTCTTGAGCTGGCACACTCCATTCTCCTAACTTATATACTATACCAAAATGAGGAGTTTGCGCCATGATAAATTATACATACGCAAACCCCTCTTTAAGGCGAGTCTACTGTGGCCTCGAGACTCGAAACGTGACAGCACCAACAATGCCAGTCATAAGTTCTTTACCATGGTTCATCGACTACAGCAGCCACCTATAAAAGAGTTAGTCGTATTTAAGTTATACTGAATATATATATATATATATATATATATATATATATATATATATATATATATAAAATATTATATATCCATAGAAATCTTCAAAAAGAAAAAAAAACTGATCTAAATAATTTCATTTGTTGCAATTGACAGATCTTCGATTCAAGAATTGGCCATAGATATCATAGAGGGCATATTTTATTATTGATTTATTTTCCGCTCTATATATATATATAGGTGAGATAATTACTTATTAAATATTTTATTATTATTTGTAAAATTTGTGTTTTTTAATTGGAATTTTTCATCTGAAAATGAGCTAAAAATCTTATAATGATAATTTTGCTTTACATTTATCATTTGTTAAAACTTAATGAATAAATTTTGGGCTATTTCTATTTTTTTTTACTTAGAGTAAAAGCACTGTTCTCGCCATCCAAAATGGAACATGATGAAGAACAGCAGATATAAAAGCAGATTATTAGATATAGTACACAATACAAAGGTGAAATAATTGAAAATACACCTTTGCTGGTAAAGAAGACACCGGAATAAATATCGAGTGTTGCCCCCCCGCCATAGATGGCAATAACTGCTGCTACAAGCCTTGTCATGGAATTATAGAGGCTTTAAATTTTTCTATGGGTATTAATGGGAGGCCGTTGGCCCCTGAGATACAGTTTTAATTTTTGCATTTGCCCTGTTTACAGGAAATAGGGATTACACAGGAATGTGGGTGCGTCGAGGTTCAACGAACCTTATGGCCGGCAAGGTTGTGTTCTTGCGCGGACTGTTGAGTCCAATCAGGGTGGTAGATTTGATGGTAATGAATCCGTAGCGGATTCTTTTTGAAGTGGTGCGGTCAGCTTTAAAAGCACGTACAGGTCATTTCTCGTGGCTTTTTACCTTCTTACGTCTGCCAGAAAAACTTCCCACCTGGAAAGCAACTCACTGCCCGGGGTCCCCCTCTGTCCACTCCCTTCCTCTCAGATAAGTACCACCCTTGTAAGTTTTAACGTTGTTTCCAGTATGTTAATCAATAAATATAATCATTTACCACTATACGATCAGTATTGATTAGTTTCATTAATTTATCATTTAGAATTAATTTTAACTTAAGTCATGATGCGATGTTAAATTGAGGAACTGGGAACTGGGTCAGAGAAATTAAATGAACCAACTTTAGCGTCGCATTAGTATACTGTATCTGGTGTATCAGCAGGTAGTGTTCATTCCAAAACAATCATTCTTCAATCATCTCTTAGACGTGTTTGATCAGCAATTGATTGGAGAACAAGCATAACAAGACGAAGATGCTATCTGCATTCGTAAGTATTGCATGAGACGTACCCTCGTGCAATGTCCTGTTGAAAAGTTATGGTAGTAAGGCTCTGAAGGTAAATGAGGACAACAGGCTCTGAAACTTTAGATATATCTTGCTGGTTGGTCATTGTACTTGCAATACCTAATAGGAAGTTAAGTGGATTACGATACCACTCCAAATTATAATAACAGGTCCAGGATATCTTGCTGGTTGGTCATTGTACCAGCAATTCATACTAGGAAGTGAAGTGGATTACAATACCTCTCCAAATTATAAAAACAGGTCCAGGATCAGTGCGATGCAGAAAATAATACAATAAAGTTCCGAAAACTCTGCCTAATGAGGACCGAAGGGTGACCAAATTTGTTAAAATACCGGATTATCAAGAATGGAGTTAGAAAGGAATAAGTATGAGTATTTCCTCAGTAAATAGTGTTCTGCTCTTGCATGCATTGTTTGCTTGAGAATACAACTGAAAATAAACTACCTAAATACTCTTAAACAAAGGAACAGTACATACTTCATGAAGGTATAAAGCATTTACTACATGAAAAAGGAAAATTAATAAATACATAGTATACAATAATTTACCTGATCAGATATACTTCAGAAAAATAATTTATGAAGGCGTAAAACACTGTTTATAACAAAAATTAAGTAGTCAACTTTACGAAAACTGGTTACTTTTGTAAAGAAATGTCTTCCGTACTGCGCTCTGTGTTTTGTAGCTTCATCACGAAGACGACGAAGGAACAATACGTCCATTACCAACGCTCCTTGTTCAGAATACTGAAGGGCGGCTTAGGCAGCCTTTAGTCTCTTGCTATGTGATATTTCAGGAAGTTATAGGGTGTCTTCAACTTTAACGTCTTTTACGTTAACTATGACAACAGCAATAATTTATGGATAGGACACCCTGCAAGGACGTAGAAAAATTATCTGGACTGCCGAGCTATCGAGTGCTGAGTTTTTGAGACTCTTATGCATTTAAAAATTGAGTACCCCCATAAAGTGTCAAATTCATCTAGCGCTTGAGGTGTTGAAACAAAAGTAATTCCAGAAATAAAGGTCTTGGGGACATTCCACTGTGCTGAAATAATATCTAATGGCATTTATCAGTTGCTGAGTAGCAAATCGTATTTGTTGTGATGCATTTTCTATTGTTACAAAATCCGTTACTGACATGAGCAAATATGCTGGTCATTATGTGTAGTAGTGCAATGAGGCTGGTGTGATCTGAAGGGTTCATATGTATTAACGATTTCAGATACACTTCCCTTTTGCTTGACTACATTTGCCACGATTTCTTGAAAGGTTATTTCAATCTTCATTCTCTATAGATAATGTCTTCTTCGGTCAAACTCGTATACGTGCTTAAATAAAGCTTGTGTTCTCTTGCTAGGTATATTAAACCTTCACGTTAAACAAATATAAAAAAAAATTCCAGTGAACCAAAAAACTGTTCTTCTTTTACATAACACTTCTTGGAAGCGTTGAATAAATTCGTAAATAGCATTCATGCTGAACTTCAAATCATTTACATGGCCTATCGCGATATACTCATTGTAAAAATTTCACGCGATTTCTATTTCTTTTTATATTATTGTACTTTGGGTAGACATCAGTGCGTATTTATGCACTAAATATCTATATTCATAAAAAAAATGTTTTGTGAGTCTGTGGTTAAGCCTAAAAAGAAAACCACAGTACAACGTGAAATTTGGCATGTTGAGACTATAGATCATGACGGTGTGCATCTCAAAGAGATTTTTTCGAAATTTGCCTTAGGTCTTTTTTAAAGTTCAATTTTTAAGAGATTTTCTAACTGGTGATATGACATCATGTAATGCCACGTCTATCTCTGAGTGTGAACATTTATGTAATTTTTTGAGAATTGTGTACAAATATATTTATTATAAATATATTTATTTAGGGTAGCATTTATTCTTTTATTTATTCTTTGCGGCAGAATTATAATTGCTTTTCGAATGAATCATTGCGTAATGTATTTCATTGAAAGTTTTATTTTTGTATTGGCAACAACGTATGGTTATAGTGTTATTTCAATTTCTGATGTAAATCGTTTTTCTTCATTAAACGTATATTTTAACTTTTTTAGTAAGTTAGTTAGATTTATCTATTTCAAAAAAAGTTCATAACTTTTATTAATACTAAATTTATAGTTTCTTCTTTTAGTGTAAGGCTACTTTATTTTCATTTGCCTAATTGTGGTTTGCAGTAATGTATGTTTATTGCTTAGGAATTAGATGTAATTTAAAATTCTTATTCAGTTTAAGACTTTTTGACTTACATAGCTACACCCATGTCCATAAATTAAGGATAATGAAGGTGATGCAAAGAAAGAGACAGAAGCAAAACAAATTTGAATTATTTGTAAAGTCTATTTATTAAACAAAAGGTAAAGAGCAAAAAAGATGCTATATGTTTGACATAATTAATAAAAATTGCACTTTTTACTCACTGGAGCAAATTTAAAAAAAGAACCTATTTACAAAAAACAGTATAACATGGTTAGTTTGATGGTTTATACGGAGTATGTCTCTCGGACTATGCTACAACGCCTAGGCATGCTGAGTATCAAATTATCAATCTGATCTTGCGCAATATTACACCACTCATCAAGCAATGCCCTCTGAAGTTCCCGTAGAAAGGTGGGAGGGGGTAGACGGACTGCAGTTCGTCGGCCAGACATATCCCACACATGCTCTAATGGATTCAAGTCCGGTGAATATGCTGGTCAATCCATAGGGGTGATATCCTCCGATTGAAGGCATTCGTCTACAATGTTTGTGTTAGACATTTAAAAAGTAAAACCATTCGAAATATTTTTCGGATCCAAATTTTTATGATCTCCTTGTGTTGTTTTTCCAATCCCGTTCCATGATCTCAATGAAAGTAAACACACCGATTCGAACCCGATCTTTTTGCAAGTTTCGTGATTTGTAGTTGGCAGCAACTGCAATGCAAATCGAGCGACTATTTAAACTCGGCTCATGTTAGTTTTTCAGGAGGGAAGGAGAAAAGGAAATATAAGAAGTGTGTGAGTGTTTTAACTCTTAGAGGGAGAGAGCGGCTGGTTGGCAATGCAGCTGTATGTTGCATCACCATTTTCAGATTATAAATTCATTTTACAATATTAGACTGTGTAAGAAGACGGTTCGAATCGGATGTCTGGTAATGTTGATTTTTGAACTTATAGTTTTTTTTATCGCTCCAGTAACGAGCACATTGACTTTATCATTGATTATTAAAAGCCAATTTTAAGAAACTGCTTTCGTCTTCATGCCTCCTCGACACAAAAATTTCACTGCTTGCTTTGCCAAAATTTGGTTTAGTTTACCAGTAAGTGTAACAAATTTGGTTATGGGCCCAGTCCATGTACTGTGTCGAGACAGGCTAAGCAGTTGAACCAGGCCATGAACTTTGTCTATTTAAATACTGTTCCAGTCTAGAACTATTTTTTATGAACTCTGTTGCTAGTACGCTAAATCGAGTAACAGATATGGAGTTTAACAACCAGATATCAGTGTTGACTCAACATAACTGGAACACATGGAAGCATGATATGCAAGTACTCTTAATGCATTATGGTTGCTGGCAGTTTATAACACAGACCAAGCCAGAGCAACCTGATGAAGAGGCAACATACAAGGAAAAATTAGATCTACAACTTCGTAAGGATAGATGTTATACGTTGATCTATACTAACATCAGTTCAGATTTGAAAAATCTGATAACGGAAACAACTGACGGAGTAGCGGCATGGAAGATATTAAAGGATCACTTCGAACCAGTCACAAAAGCAAGAATAATCCAGCTTTTAGATCATTTTTTGGAACAAAATACCAACCAGGGAAGATGTTGGAATCTTCATATCTCGTGTAAAGACAGCGGCAACCAGACTACAAGAAGCGGGTCATAAATTGGACGACCTGTACATAGGATTTCAATTAATAAGGTGGCTTCCTCAGGAATTCCAGTCTACCGTGCAACAAATCTACAGATGGAAAGAAGAGGACTTCAGAGTTGTCAAAAATTGAAGCAGAGCTGATATTAGAAGCCAATCGTCTTCAGTTGATGAAACAAGATTTGGAGAAAGCGGAGAATGCTTACTTGAGCAGTTTCACTTCGAAGAAGTCGAAGACGTTACCTGGTGCTACGGCTGCAGCTCATGGAGATCCAAATGGCAAGAATGATTACCAAAAGAAAGGTGGTAAGGTATTTAACTGTAAAACTATTAAAAATGTTAAACAATCTATTAAGACTATAGGTCCGTGTTATGTATGTAATAAGTACGGGCATCTTAAAGTAAACTGTAAAGAGAAAAAGTCTTTACAAAAATCTCATTCAACTGGAAATGAAACTTTTAACACAGAGTTCGATAAAGGTGTTTGGGTAATAGATACTGCTGCCACGAGTCATTTTTGTAATGACAAGAGTTTATTTTTTTTAGATCTTAAAAACCGATAACTAACATGAAAATGTCGTTAGCAACGGAGGATAAAAGTTGTCCAGTAGAAGGAATCGGTACACTTAGATTTCGGGTAAAATATAAGGGGAGTTTTCATGAAATAACTTTGTCTGATGTTTTATTTAATCCTAAGTTGAGGAGAAATTTGTTATCCGGTTCCAGATTAGAAAGTAAAGGTGCGCATTTTATGGGTACTAAAGGTAAAATTAATGTTTTTAATAAAGACTGGATAAAATTGTTCTCGGCGACACGCCATGAAAATTTGTATTTTTTTAAGCCTGATCATTATATTATACCAAAGAATAAAGAAATTAGTTTTTTTAGTGATGTAACCGCTAAAACAAAAAACGGATCAATAGAAATATGGCATCAACGCTTTTGTCATGTTAATAACGATTACTTGGTAAAAACTAGTAAAAATGATAGTGTAAAAGGTCTCCCACGCTTAACTGATAATGGTAAGACTCATTGTATACCGTGTAAATTAGCAAAGTCCAAGAGAGTTTCATTCAAAAAGACGGGGGCCGTAAGATCAAAACGTCCATTGGAATTGTTGCATATGGACCTCTGTGGTCCAATGCCAACTGAAAGCCAAGGCGGTAATAAATATTTCTTGAGTATAATTGACGATTATTCAAGAAAAGTGACTGTATTTCCCATCCGAAATAAATCTGACGTATTTCATACGTTTATAAGATTTCAGAAACGAGCAGAACGTTTTCTAAGTAAAAAGGTAATAGCAGTTAGAACTGATATGGCGGACTAGAATTTTGTAATAAGGATATGGATAATTTCTTGACAGAACTGGGTATAAGGCATGAGGTAACAAATTCATATACGCCAGAAATGAATGGGGTAACGGAGAGATTCAATTTAACCGCTCTAGATGGCATCAAACACATTGCTTAAGTTTAGTGAAGTTCCCCATAAGTTTTGAGGAGAAGCATTACTTTGTTTCACTTATGCGTGGAATCGAATTTGTCACAAAGACAGTAACAAAACGCCTTTCGAAAAATATTCAGGTAGAAAACCATCGGTATTGCATCTAATACCTTTTGATGTTTGGCATATGCTGGTGTGCCAAAACAAATTAGAAAAAATTCGATATGTGCGAAAATGGGAATTATGATGGGATACGCACAACGTACTAAGGGTTATAGAATATGGTTGATAGATGAAAATAAATTAGTTGAGACTATTAATGTAAGATACTCGATGAAAATAAGAGGGGAATTAATTTTAGACAAAAAGTTAATAGTAACCTTGGATATAATTTAAACCTTCCTGATTATTATGATGATGAGGATGATTTTGATAGAGTAAAAGATTCATTAACGAGTCGTTTAGTTTCAAAGACAAGTACGGAAACGCCCTCAACATCTGAAAAACCAGATGTATCTTCCGATAATCATAGCTTGATCCCATGTACAGAGGTTAAGTGGATTCGAAATATAGGTAGGAAAGTAACTGGATCTAACGTATATTATAGTATAGAAGGAGAAGCAACCCAATTGAAATCTTTTAACGAAATAGAGATATACTGTAAGAGGCATAATATTGAGTATGATCCTAGTTTATTTAATTTTAGAAAAGATAATACCGAATCCCAGGGATTTTCAGATTTGTCAGAGCAACAAGAAGCTCTTATGGTTGAAGTAACTATTCCTAACTGTTACAAACAGGCGATAAGATCCAGAGACGCATCTAAATGGCATGATGCAATGGATAAAGAAATTAACGTAATGATGGAACGTAAAGTTTGGGATTTAGTTGATTATCCGGATAATATAAAAATTTAAGAAAACCGTTGGGTTTATACCGTTAAATATGATGAAAATAATAAAATTGTTAGATACAAGGCCCTCTTAGTTGCGCGAGGTAACACACAATTACGAGGCGAGTCATTTGACGAGGTATTTAGTCCAGCTATTAACTTTACTATTGTAAGATTATTTTTCACTATCTGTGTATGTTTGTGGAAATGGACGCATGTTCAAGTAGATATCACTAATGCTTATTTATATGCTAACTTAGATACTGTAATCTACATGAAGCAACCAACTGGATATGAAATTGATAATAACAAAGTGTGTAAGTTACGTAAAGCAATATATGGACTCCACCAGAGTGGACGCCAGTGGTTTTTGGAATTAGAAAATAAATTAATTAAATTAAAATTTAAGAAGTTAGAGTGGGTTAATTGTGTATATATGTTTGAAGATAATGTAATTTTATTATTTTATGTAGATGACATGATTATATTCTGAAAAGAAATGGAAAATGTAAATTTTGTATTACAATTATTGCAGAAAAATTTTGATTTATAAAAATTATGGGTAAAACAAAGAAATTATTAGGAATAGAATTTGAAGAAATAGGTAATAGTCTGTTTATACATCAGAGATCTTACATTCGAAGGTTATGTGAAATTTACGTAAAATATAAATATCCCGTAAGTTCTCATTACCTATATCAAAAGGTCAAGTTCTTTCCAAATTAGATTCACCCAAAACTAGCGAAGAAATTTTAACAGTTCCTTATAGAAATTTAATAGGATCTTTGTCATTTATTGCTATACGCACAAGACCCGATATTATGTATGCAGTAAATGTATTATCTCAATTCCAAGCAAACCCGGGAATGAAATATTGGAATTGCTTATTGAGATTATTAGGTTATTTAAAATACACTCAAGAATATAAATTAGAACTTTCAAAAGTTAAATCATTAAGTCTAAGATGTTATTCAGACTCAGATTTTGCTACAAATAGGGATGATCGAGTGTCGATGGGAGGGTTCATAACTTTTATAGACGAAACTCCAATTTCATGGCGAACTTTCAAGCAAAAATCCGTTAGTCTGTCAACCATGGAAGCTAAACAGAGTATGTTAGTTTAACAGAAGGGCAGCGTAATTTTTTGTTAGTTTAAGGAATTCATTTGGCTAAAGAATGTAATTAATAATAAAAGTTAAAATTTGGAATTAAGTGAAAATGTAATGTTTTGGGATAATCAAACTGCTATAAGTTTTTCAGTCACCGGTAGAAAATTATAGAACAAAACATATCGATGTTCGTTATCATTTTCTAAGGCATTTGATATACGACAAGGTTTTCCAAATTAAATATATAGGTACCAAAAATAACTTGGCGGACATTTTTACCAACCCATGGTAAAGGAAAAATTGTTGGAATTTTGTAGAAAATTATTTTTTTTAGAGAATAAGACTTTGTTTCTTTAAGATTAAAATATTAGTTTGTTTATTACAATATAGATTGTGAATAAAATGTATTTTTATGTTAAATTGTGTAACATGTGATTATAGATTAAAATTAATCTAATGATTTGTAAGAGATAATGGTACGAAATTGGAAAAAGGGGGCCGATTGCTAGACATTTAAAAAGTAAAACCATTCGAAATATTTTTCGGATCCAAATTTTTATGATCTCCTTGTGTTGTTTTCCAATCCCGTTCCATGATCTCAATGAAAGTAAACACACCGATTCGAACCCGATCTTTTTGCAAGTTTCGTGATTTGTAGTTGGCAGCAACTGCAATGCAAATCGAGCGACTATTTAAACTCGGCTCATGTTAGTTTTTCAGGAGGGAAGGAGAAAAGGAAATATAAGAAGTGTGTGAGTGTTTTAACTCTTAGAGGGAGAGAGAGCGGCTGGTTGGCAAAGCTGTATGTTGCATCACCATTTTCAGATTATAAATTCATTTTACAATATTAGACTGTAAGAAGATGGTTCGAATCGGATGTCTGGTAATGTTGATTTTTGAACTTATTGTTTTTTTATCGCTCCAGTAACGAGCACATTGACTTTATCATTGATTATTAAAAGCCAATTTTAAGAAACTGCTTTCGTCTTCATGCCTCCTCGACACAAAAATTTCACTGCTTGCTTTGCCAAAATTTGGTTTAGTTTACCAGTAAGTGTAACAAATTTGCACGGTGAGGACGGGCGTCGTCATCCATAAACAGAAATTCAGCACCCATGGCGCCCCAAAACAAACGTACATGCTGTTCCAGAATGACATCCCGATAGATGTGGCCTGTCATCGTTACACTCTGAACATGCAGGTCAGTTCTGGAACCAAGAATAATTCCTTCCCAAACGAGCCATCCAGCACCACCGTATCGGTGTCGTTCAATGGTGTTCTCTTGGTGGTAACGGGTACCTGGCATTCTAAATATTAAAGTCCGGCGAGAATCAGACTGCAAACTAAACCTGGACTCGTCGGAAACATCACACAAGACCACTGTTGTGGTATCCACAATGCATGCTCTCTACTCCAGGTTAATCACAGGCGACAGTGAGTTGCGGTAAGTGCAACACATCTGACAGGCCTACGAGCATATAGACCAATGTGCCCTAGGCGTCTGTACATGGTCTGCCTTGGAACTGTCGTACCGATAGCTGAAGAGAGCTAACGAGACAGGTCTGATGCTGTGTTCCGTCTGTTTCCTTTGGCAATAACTGCCAAATACCGGTCCTCATTCGGCGTTGTAACCCGAGGGCGACCTGTGCTGTAACATCTACTCACATTACCATCATCTTGGAATCGTTGCCAAAGCCTGGAGATGACACTCTGGGCGATTCCAAGTTCCTCGGATACTTCCAGCTGGGTACGTCCACATTCCAGTCGTCCAATAATTCTACCACGTAAAAAATCATCCAAATGCTTCCTTTGTGCGGTAACTATGCGGTTATTGCACTGAAAGGCTTTTAAAGCGCTTGTGAGCAATTTTACTTCTTTGCCACCATTCCTTATACACCCCTCTCTCGCACTCTCGTCATTGTGACGTACTATCCGCGCCATCTGGTGGTTTCCTGTAATTTACGTATTCTTCTTCAAGATATGTGTGATAATTAATTCTACTGGGGAAATATTTTTTAGAGGTAAATTTCTGTGTGATTCTCTGAATTATTCTTAAGTTATGGACATGAGTGTAATTTGTTCATTCTCGAATTCTGATTTGTAAGGATCATACACATTATCGTACCCTATAATTATTTTGCAATCCTTTTTTGCATTATATCAACCTATGAATATGCTTTATTTCATTAAAATCTCTGCAGTATTTCTACAGATATTCAGCCAACAATGAAAATGTTCTTAATTTTGAACACCAATGTAAATTATGATCAACTGAGAACGAAATAATCTTCATCTAGTCATAAAAAGTATTATGATGAACTTAAACAAAATTAATTCAAGTTTCTCTACATGATGAAATTAAATATTTCAGATGAATCTCATAGCATTTTCGTAAAACTTATAAAATTACATCTAAGACAAACTTTAAACTTCTGATCCTTTTCTTCATTGTACTCAATTTCGGACATAATGATATTCATTATTCTTTGCAAAAATATTACATCTATAATGCGGTTTATTTTTATAATTTAAATTTATTTTTGGCAAAAGAGAGTAATTTTAAATATGAAATGAAAGGATTTAATCAGCTTTATACGTTCGAAATTTTGTATTCTGCAAAACTTTTCTTTTCGAGAATCATTTGTATTATTCTGTGAAAAGATCAGAATATGACAATCTGATTGTGAAGGAATATTTTTTAGGTATTCTGAGGATTCATACATGTTCTATTTACTGATAACTTGATTTATATTTATTTCTTCACACGAGTTCATTATATTGCTCGAATTCTTTTATAACTTCTCTCTTTGAATGTAGAGTTCTCACATAATGACAAAAATATGCGTCTCTGCTCAACAAAGAAAATTCTTCTAAGAAACGAAATGACCATTGAACTGGAAACTCAATTCTTGAATTGGACTATCTTTTTCCATTTACGTTGACTGATTGGGAGCTTAGCGAACAGCTCTTCTATTTCATGGAATTCAATGCACTACTTTTCTTTGAAAATTGTCTCGTTTCTGAGCTACCTTTTAGCAAGTTTTTTTTTTTTTTTACTCTTTCAATTACAAGCTCTGCGAAATTCATAATGTTCTACGACTATATATAATGTTTTTAAGTTATTGATATCTAAGTCCTATGGTCTTAAGCTTTCGATTGTATTAAAAAACATTCTTATAGACCTGGCTTCTTACTTTTTAAAATGAACAGGATTTGAATTCCTAAAGAGAAGTCTATTTTTCTTATATCCCCCAAACCCCTTTTTTCGGAATTGATTTTCTCAAAACCGATTGTTAACGAATCTTCATTCATAAAAAGAAACATGATTGCCAGATTCAAAGTTTTCTGGACTAATAGCTCAAAATGGAAACTTTAGCAGTAACGCCTCCTTAACCCCCTTTGCTAGTCGATTTAGGGTTAACTGATTCTTAGTGGATATCTCAAAAGAAACAAATTTCTAGAGTCAACAAAGAAAACTTTTATTTTAGTTATTTTTTATTAAATATTTACAATTAATATAAATACGTTTATGCATATAACCGAATCACAATAATAAGTGACATAACAGAAAGCGATTTTCCTTGCAATTTTTATTTTCCTTTCTGTATAGGGTGTTGGACTATTTTTGTTTGTTTGTTACTATATTTATTCATAAATTTAATTTAATTTTTCTAATAAAACAGTATAGTAATAAAGAAATTGCATTTCCAGAAATTGGTCCATTTCAGGGGGGATTCGAACCCACGACCTTTGGATTAGAAGTCCAACGCGCGTTATCCATTGAACTACAGGAACACAACGAACGATTTTCTTTTCAAAATATACTGTTGAATTATTATTGATGTTTTTTACTATTTATTCATTTATTAATTAAATTAATGAATTAATATTTGAAAAAAACTGCTTTAACATTAAGTGTCACGCACTACAAGTTTTAAAAAATGTATTTGAACTTGAAAGAACAGATAGAAAGTAATTTATTAACGACTGAAAAATCTGAACAATATATATATATATATATATAGTCTTATTCTCTACAAACAAGAGATAACATCCAACAATCTCATTCGAAAAACACCAAGACAGTAGGAAAACCACACAATGAAGGACACATGAGCAACCGAGATTAAAATTATAAAATAGATGCTGTAGTAGTATAAACGTTGCTGACTTAGGACAGCTAATATATAAAATAATTTATATAAAAGTGGGGTTTAACATGTTTTTTAGCCAGCCAACCTTCCCCCTTTATGTAAATAACGCTGAACAAAAACCTATTAAAAGTAATGGATAGGAATATCTACATCCATTACAAGATAAAGGTAACTTACCTAAAAATTGCACTTAAAAATGCATAGCCCGCGCTAAAGCTGAGTGCAATAAAACAGTTATTGCCAGATTCTGGACCCTAATACAGATTTAAATCATGTGAACGGCTGAAATGTAGCACTTAACAAAAGTGTAAAAAGAATGGAAATAAAAATTAGTGAGAGAGTTACAAATTACCATTACTTTAGTAACACTAGAGTATATATGAATAAAATAATAATAAGTAATTTTATCTAATATTAGAATATGGAGGTAACTATAATTATGAAATATGTAAGTTTATAGTAATAAACTATTATCAATCTCAGAATTTGTAATCCATACTATTTTGAATAGCTTTATTCATATAACTATTAATAAAATTAATTGGGTATTTCTGATTTAAGCAATATTTAGTAAAATGTTTATAGTTATTTTTGATTTTTTGTCACCAGAAATTTATTGCGTTGTATGTAATTAATAACGATATTTCTGAATATAGAAACATGTACATTACTCTCCCAATGAGGAACTTTTATGATATTGAAATTAAAATCTCTTTTATCATAAATATTAGAAACTATTACATTACCTCTTATTTTGATATGTGTGCCAAGAAAATTTGCTTCATTTTGTTGTTACTATTGGTTTGTATTAAATTAAGATATTGTGGATAGAAATTAATGATAGATATAAAATTGACTTGTTTGCCCAAAATGATTATGTCATCTATATAACGATAAATATAATATTTAGAATTATTAATGTAACTACTTCCAAAATAATGTAAGTATAAATTGGCAAGACAGAGTTGCTCGCAGGGTCACATTGTGGCAAACTTTTAATCTGCAGTTAATAGTTACCCTTTTGATATATATAGTTCTCTTTAAGTACAAACCTAAGTAGTGAACGAAATCTATCATTATTAACATTATTAAATAAATTATCTATATGTTAATTTTCAAGTATATTAATCAAATCATCAATATTAATAGAGTTAAAAAGATCTTCAAAATCTAAACTATTGACTGAATAAATCTTTTTACCTTTCATTTGTTTAGTAACTGATTTACTATTTTTAAGAATGGCAGTGGATTTAAGATTATTTATTGTATCATGTAATATTTCTCTCTCTCTCATGGAGAATTTTGCCTGTTTTGCTAATATATGTATTAAATCCATTTGTAACTGTCCTAAATTTGACTGGCTTTATGAAATTTGGGAGTAAGAAATATATATTGTAACGTCGTCAGAAGGTAGCGTGAAAATAATACATCACAACAAGGTTGTGGGAGTAAAAAAAATACTTTTAATTTTTTTCTTCAATAATATAATCGATTTAAGTTAGATTGTAAAGTTAATAGTTTCCGTGCCTAGCCAGTATGGTGACCCCGTTTTGAAGTCGCTCACTCCACAGCTTGTCTCCGTCCAGTCCGCAAGGCGTTTTTACTCATTCGCGCTTCGGATTCCTGGTCAGCATCACCGAGCAAAACTCTGGGATTCTCCTCTCCGCTTCCTAAAACGACCAGCCCTTGTCTTTTCCGAGCTCTTTTTCCTTCTTTTTCTCGTTCTCTCTTTCTTTTCCTTCTCCCGGTTTTTTCAACCTTTTAAAACATCAGGGGCAGTCCATTTCTCCCCCTCACGTCTTCTCATTGGTGGGCCCATATGAGTCGATCCTTCAACCTCAACTCATTAGAGCCCATTGGTCCATAATCCGCCAATCGTCCACTCACCCGGTTTCTTCACAAACCAGCAGGTGTCCGACACAAGCACCGACGGCCGAGCCACCTCCGGCCCACTGTCGTCGTTTTACCGCCTTTGAGGACAATTCGACATTGTGTAAGTAAGGCGACAGTCCGCTGCCCCGGAAGCGATTTCGTCCACAGTAGAATGGTCAGACAATTGTTGGTCTAGTCTAACCGGCACCAAAGTCCGAACGCTAAATAAGCGATAATGAACCTCAGCTGCACGTGCACCTAAAACTCTGTCTAGTATTGTCCTGCAATAATATTGTCCTGAAAGAGTGAATCTCGTTTCAAAAGGAGAACACCACAACTTCCTTCCCCCCTAAAAAAGGTCCATTTCACGGGACTGCTTTGGGCCTAGTTGGATTCAGTTCTTAGAAATCACACACATAAAGATCGTCCCATCAATGAGATTGATCTGGGCTGCAATCCCGGTATTAAACACAATCAAAAAATAACATAATACATGAATCAAAATTTCAAAAAAAAATGTACGCTTTACACAATTAGATCTTAAAATCCGAATCTGAGATTCTTTTCTCAAAGTTACATTTCACCTTTAAATTATAATTTTTAAACAAAATGCGTCAAATGCCAATCTCTTACTAACCATCTACACTTAATCGCGCCTGACTACAGAAGTAAACATCTGTTGGCCTACGGTTGACTAAGAGACATCAGAGATTTTCACTAACATCTATTTTCTTCCACAATGTACACAGATACACTCACAAACATACAAATAAAACAGTAATTTAAATATATATAATAATTAATAAAAAAAATCTACAAACTACTTATTCCAATCTACTTAGGCCGTCCGCGTTTCCATGGAGCCTCCCAGGTTTGTGTTTTATTTCAAAATTAAACAGCTGTAAACTCAACGCCCATCTTTGTAACCTAGGATTAGTACTCCCCATCTTGTTTAGGTACCTTAAAGGTTTGTGGTCGGTTTCTATAATAAATTTTTGCCCGTCTAAATAATGCTTTAATCGCTTTAGACCAAAAATTATCCCAGCTAATTCCCTTTCCACCGTGCTGTAGTTTCGCTCCGCTTTAGAAAACTTTTTTGCTTAGGAAAACGATGGGGTGTTCTTCCCCATCTATTCTTTGCGATAAAACAACCCCAGCACCCACCTCACTCGCGTCCGTTTGCAGGATGAAATCCGTGGCAAAGTCTGGGGCAAACAATATGGGTTGGGAGATGAGTTTGACTTTTAGCTCCTCGAACGCTTTCCCACATTTCTCATCCCAAGTGATCTTCACTTTCTTAATTTTCCCTTTCAGTGCGTCGGTCAAGGGTGAAGCTATTGTGCTGTAATTTGGGATATAATGAGAGTAGTACCCCACTAGACCGAGAAAGGATCGTACCTGTGTTTTAGTGGTGGGCCGCGGGAAATCTGCTACAGCTTTTATCTTCAGATCACTCGGAGACCTACTCCCTGAACCAATTCGATGCCCTAGAAATAAGACTTCCTCTTGAGCAAACTTACATTTAGAGGGTTTCACTTTTAGCCCCGCCTTTCTCAATCTTCCTAAAACTATGTTGATATGCTTTACGGGATCTTTCCACCCTTGGGAAAAATGGCTATATCGTCTATGTACGGCAATGCAAACTGCTCCAACCCCTCTAAAACTTGGGCCATCAATTTGCAAAATAATAGGGCGCACATACTAACCCGAACATCATTTTCTTGGGGATATAGGTGCCAAATGGAGTGACGAAAGCTGCGTATCTCTGAGCTCTCGGCGTGAGCGGAATCTGAAAGTAACCTTTCGACAAATCCATCACCGTTACATAGGGAGCCACACTTACTTTTTCTACTATCTCTTCCATATTTGGCAAAGGGAAAAATTCAGCTCGAGTTATCTCGTTCAATCGACGATAATCAACGCATGGACGAGGGTCTTTATTTGGGCTTTCTACTATAATAAGGGGTGAAGTGTAATCGGACTGCTCTATCTCTATTACACCCAGTTCCAACAAACGTTTAATTTCTTCTCGCAATATGTTAATTTGTCTCGGAGACATCCGATAAGGTTTTGTTTTAATGGGCTTGTCCGAGATCAGTTCAATATCCATTCACATCAAGTGAGTCGTCCCAGGGTCTGGGGAAAACATTTCCTTATTTTTAGTAATGACTTGTTTTAATTCGTCGATCTGAGAGGGGGATAGTTTAAGTTGCAGTTGACTTTCCCGCAATATTTCGTGATAATCAAACTTCGTGCATTGTTTATCTGGATAAGGAATTTCCGCATCTCCCTCTATGTCATCCGAGACCTCTTCTACAACCAGGCTTACCAGCTCGGGTCTCCGATGATACGGTTTTAGTAAGTTTACGTGATATATAGTACTACGGTCTCTTCTTCCTGGTAGATCTATCACATAATTTGTATCCGAAATTCTACTAAGTACCTTTCCCGGCCCTATCCAATTCACCTCAAGTTTATTTCGTTTAGAGGTAGCTAACACCATTACCAGATCCCCTTCTACAAATTTCCGTTCCACGGCATCGCGATCGTACCACGTTTTCCTTTTAAGTTGACAATCTTTCATCCTAGTGATCGCAATATCTTGGCAACGTTTGAGTCTATTATTTAACTGCAATATATATTCCACTGCCGATTGACTCGTGTTTCCTTCCTCCATCCATTCCTCGTAAACTAACGTTTGGGGTGTTCTCAAATTCTTTCCCATGACCAACTCGGTGGGACTGAAACCTGTACTCTCGTGCGCAACCGTTCTGAGAGAGAATAATGCCAAAGGAAGAACTCCCTCCCAATCTTCTTCCGATTCCACGCACAAAGCCTTAATTACGCGCTTGATGGTTCTATGCACTCGCTCCACTGCATTGCTTTGGAGGTGGCTGACTGATGACCTCGTCATTTCGATGCCGAACTTATTGAAAAAGGTGGTGGTCAATTCACTAGTGAAAGAAGTCCCCAGGTCGGATTGTATTTCGCGTGGGAATCCTATCCTAGAAAAGATACTCAAGAGGGCGTCTATTACGTTCGGGAAGTAATACTCTCCACCGGAATAGCTTCCGGGTACTTAGAGGCTACGCAAATTGACGTAATCCGATATCTGTTTTGCTTTGTTGAGACAGGGAGAGGTCCCACAGCATCTATATTGATTTTAGAGAATACCTCCGAAATAATAGGCACTAATTTCAGGGGTGCTTTCACCTTATCTCTCGGTTTCCCTACTCGTTGACACGAATCGCAAGTTTTGACGAACTCCTCCACGTCTCTGTACACGTTTGGCCAAAAAAAATGCCTTAGAATTCTATCTTTGGTTTTCGTCACCCAAAGATGCCCCCTATTTCGTCATGGCTAAGTTTGTTAATGTCAAGTCTAAACTTTATGGGTACGCATAGCTGTCTGACCTCCTCCCCTCGCTTAGTTTTCGCGACTCTAACTAATTTCCCCCTGATGACCCTAAATTCTTTGTCTATTCCTGTTAGGGCCTTATCCCATAAAGGTTTCAGATCGGGGCATTTTCTTTGTTCCTCTTTAAATTCAACACCATTCACTTTCACCAAACTCTTTTCCCCTTCTCCTTCAAAAGCAGGAATGATAAAGCTATCGTCTTCCCCTCCTTCGGACGGGGGGGGGGGAAATCCGTAAGTTCAAGCTCCTCTTCGTTCGCCTCTTTTTCTTTCTCGGGGGAAAATCTTTGTTGTTTACTTCTAGTCACCACTGCGTTAACCAATTGCACCCCCTGTTCGTTTGACTCCAGCAGCTCAGCAGTTTGGTTTCCCAATAAATATAGATCATTGTCACTACTATCCTGTTTTATTGTGACCGCGGTAGCCGAGTGATATAGGTATCGGACTGTGGCTTGCTTTGTCACAGGTTCGAACCCAGTACCACTAAAGACCCGCCGTGTAGGGCAGCGATGCACGTTAAATCTGTCGAGAGCTGAAACGTCCTCCCGTTGGTGTGGTGTGGTAGTTAGGAGAGGAGGGTGCCAGCTCAGGTGTCGTTCACGTCACTTGACCATGGTTCAAAATTACGTGGTCCGTCGCCAAAAACCCTCGTGTAGCTGAACAGTGCGACGTTAATATTCAATCAATCAATCCTGTTTTATTGCAGCCTTGGTATAAAACTCCCCTTTCTTCGTTTTGATTTTAATTTTAGCCAGAGGCAAACAGTGGCAAATCTCATCTAACGGGCTTTTCAACCAAACGTATTCACCTAGGAGGTCATGTTCATTGATCCAGCTCCGCGAACAGACGTCTATGTATGACCCCGAATCTCTTAGACATACGCGATCTATGCCATTTATTTCCATGTTCATTTTGAATTTTTTAAATGTGTCGTAATTCCCGGTATTTAAAGTTAAATTAGTTACCATTTTGAAATTATTTTTCCTTAATCTAGGGCAGACTGGCTTTATGTGCCCTGTCTCATTGCAGTAATAGCATATTATGGGCTTCCTTTTCTCAAATTGACTCTCCCCCTCCCTGGGGCACTCCCTCCTAATTTGAGAACTTCCATGGCTTACCTCATGCTTATAAGGGTCCTTGTTCAAGGGCCCTATATTTTTACCCTTACCACTAAAATGAGCTGATTTATTTTTACTTTCGAGAGGCTGTTTATCGAAGGTTCTACGCTCCCAGGTTTTCGTCGGACCTGTTTTTTTATGCACTCTTCTAATCGCCTCAAAATGGTCCAATTTCTCAGCTAAACTTTTAGCCTCCTTGAATCTAGAAAATGGTCTACTAATTCACTTGGTGCTCTTTTTTTTATTTGTTCTGTCACTAGTAGCTCTTTCAATGCGGCGAAATCACCCACTTTCATCCCCGCTAGCCAGTTGTCCAGGTAGGACCTTAGTTCGAATACTAAATCCGCCCACATGGCCTCTGGTCTGCGTTGATGCGACTCAAATCTATCTCTAAGGAATATCGGTGTGAGTTGGAATCGGACCAAGAGTAGATTTTTTATGTGGGGGAAATCGTCGCTTTCCTCTAAAGGTTCTTTCGCTACTATCTCCGCAATTTCTATCGGAAGTAAAGGAATGAGTTGGGAGACCCATCTATCCTCAGCCACTTTTTCTTTTTTCGCCTGCCTTTCAAATATTTCAAAAAATAAATTAATGTCTGCATTTTTTGCATCAAATTCAGGCACTAAGTCTTTTAAATTAACACGTCTATTTACCCCTTGCCCTTTTAAATCGGCAGACGATACACTAACCGTCTCAGTGGCGTTAGACAATCTTAACCGCTCCAACTCATATTCTCTAGTCTCCCGCTTTTCCTTCAATTCCCTAGCTTCCCTTTTTTCCGCCAAGATACCCTCCAACAAACTTTTAACCGATTCTTCGTTATAGTCTTCACTCTGACAAATTCTATTCTTAATTTCTGATTTGGTTAGAGTACTATTGACTTCGACTCCCAAATCTATCGCAACCTCTATCAATACTTCTTTTGTTTGCTTTAAAAGAAACGCCATCATGCTTTAATAAATACAACACTAAATCCAATCTCAATTGTCTCTAAAACAATTCAAATATCCAACATAAATCAACACTACACTATACATTATACTTAGTTGTACTACACAAACTTATACAACTACCAAACGTAACTAACCGTACACTAGACCTAGACTTTAATTATACTTCACAAAATTATACTCATAACTAGCATAACTAACAGTACCCTAGACTGAGACTTAATTATATTTCCCAAAATAATAAAAATACTCAGAGTAACGTGACAATACACTACGCAAAACTGTGCTAACGAAGCAAGTATACTACTGTATACTACGACCTAACTCAATAAACAAACACACATACAAACATAGCACATCAATACACTTCAAACAAACTTAATAATTTCTGTAGTATCTCAGTCTAGACTTTTAACTTTATCTAGCATTACTTTTCTTACAAGATTTTACATAAACTAGAAATAATGTATTACTGCCCCGATACTATACTCAAAGAAAAAGACTGACCTTAACATTGCAGGTGGAAACACTGGAAACATATTCCTCATCCTTCTCCGGGAAAAAAACGGAAGGCAGGCACTTCGCGGGCACTCTTCACAAGCAGGAAAATACAGGAATTCCGGGAAACCTTTCAGGTGGGCACGCTTCCTTAACACACGGGCACGAGCAAGACACTCCGGTCACTTCTTGTTGCATGTATTTCGATGAAACACATTTCTTTCACAAGTTGTGCGAGAGTCAGGCGGGCATAACTCCATATGGCTAGCGTTTTATTTTTTCTTCTCAATAAAGGGTTCGAGGCATCTATTCACAGAAATGCCTATCTCACAAAGCTGCCACCAAATTAGATCTTGCTGTAACGTCGTCAGAAGGTAGCGTGAAAATAATACATCACAGCAAGGTTGTGGGAGTAAAAAAAATACTTTTAATTTTTTTCTTCAATTATATAATCGATTTAAGTTAGATTGTAAAGTTAATAGTTTCCGTGCCTAGCCAGTATGGTGACCCCGTTTTGAAGTCGCTCACTCCACAGCTTGTCTCCGTCCAGTCCGCAAGGCGTTTTTACTCATTCGCGCTTCGGATTCCTGGTCAGCATCACCGAGCAAAACTCTGGGATTCTCCTCTCCGCTTCCTAAAACGACCAGCCCTTGTCTTTTCCAAGTTCTTTTTCCTTCTTTTTCTCGTTCTCTCTTTCTTTTCCTTCTCCCGGTTTTTTCAACCTTTTAAAACATCAGGGGCAGTCCATTTCTCCCCCTCACGTCTTCTCATTGGTGGGCCCATATGAGTCGATCCTTCAACCTCAACTCATTAGAGCCCATTGGTCCATAATCCGCCAATCGTCCACTCACCCGGTTTCTTCATAAACCAGCAGGTGTCCGACACAAGCACCGACGGCCGAGCCACCTCCGGCCCACTGTCGTCGTTTTACCGCCTTTGAGGACAATTCGACATTGTGTAAGTAAGGCGACAGTCCGCTGCCCCGGAAGCGATTTCGTCCACAGTAGAATGGTCAGACAATTGTTGGTCTAGTCTAACCGGCACCAAAGTCCGGACGCTAAATAAGCGATAATGAACCTCAGCTGCACGTGCACCTAAAACTCTGTCTAGTATTGTCCTGCAATAGTATTGTCCTGAAAGAGTGAATCTCGTTTCAAAAGGAGCACGTCACAATATGGAAATTTAAAATTATATATACATACACACACACACACACGCATATATATATATATATATATATAATTGATTTGAATTCCTAATTGTTTATGAAAAGACAAAATTCGATTATTTATTTCTCTATCAGAAACAGATAATTTAATAAAAGCTGTATTATTATCAAAATAATTGTTGATCATTAAATTATAATAGTATTTACACATGAAAGCAAAATTTCCTGGCACTTTATCAACATAAACTATAATAAATTTTTTTGCAATTTTTTAATATTATTAAAAAAGATTTTATTATCTGTACCAAGGTTATATTTATTAAGCTGCTGTGTAATATTACCTTTGAATTCTGTGAATGCCTCTATAGGCATACTATATTTAATAGCTATTTTGTATATAAATTGCTCAATATCATTATATAATTGATTTTTTATAATTTTTTTATTATTCAAAATCATTAATATAAAACTAGTGCTTTTATTCATTGTTTCTAAGATTGTTGTCTTTTACAATATTGAGTTCCCCAGTAACAACATGTTTGTGATGTTTATCAATGAAAACATTCTTTAAATTCCTTACATTTATATATTTCCGTCCATATATATATGGGTGTAGGGAGAGAGTAAACTAATAGTAGGAATTTAAATAAAGGAAGTTTTTGTCTGTAATACCTCCGCAACTCGTCGAATTCTCCCAAACATATTCTTAGCTGATTTCTACTCCTCGAAGGATTCATAACCGCATCTCAAGTCTGTAGGTGAAATTATTCATTGTATCTCACAAGGAGTGAATGAGTCGCTTTCCTTTGATTTGATATATATATATATATATATATATATATATATATATATATATATATATATATATATATATATATATGTGGGAGACAACAAGGGGTCCAAGACGTTTGTCTTACTTCACATTTATTTTAAAATTAAACAAAAATTAATTAAAAAGGTAGCTATTTTAACAGATAAGTTTGACGATGATATGCAGAAGGTAACGCCTGCTCGCGCACCTCTCTCGTTCTCTATGCTGTTTTTCTTAAAAGTTCACAGGTTTCAGTTCTCATTAGCTGCGCCTGCGCGCGAAGACTGTTTTGCTTTTGGCTGCATGCCACAACGGCCAGCCTGACTGTACGCTGTCCGCAGCGGTACGTATTCCTTTTTTCCTTTCCATGGATACCAGAGGAGAATCTGAAACATACAAAAAAGACGGAACAGACAAGGACTATACGACAAATACACAAAGATTTAACATATCATAATTCTGCTGAACTAGACAGTTTCTCCCCACATCTTCCTGTGGTCTGCTGCTGTGGATGTAGTATTGGGTCCTTCATGCAGTCCAATTTTTCTAACATCATATCGATCTTTAGGTTTTACTTTTATGACTTCATAGGGACCAAAGAACTTAGGCCTCAGTTTCAAGCCAGTTCCAAACTGTGTCCGTTGGATGGCGACGATATCTCCGATCTCATACTGGTATGCCTTTTTCCGTTTCTTATTAAAATTTCGACAGTTTTCTTCTTGCATCTTCAGAATGTTTCGCTTGGCTTCCTCCCGAATTTTTTCACGATTTTCGGTGAATGTCTCCACGATTTCCTCTTCCAATAGTTTTAGAATTTCTAGATCTTGTTTGGTCCTCATCTTTACTCCGGTCAAGAGTTGAAACGGCGTCATCCGAGTGCTTCGTGAAATCGTTGAATTGAGTGTTCTCTGTACGGCTGGAACAAACTATGGATCCGTTCAATTTGTCCGTTCCCGTGGGGTATTCCAGTTGTTATGCTTAGATGTTGGATGTTCTCATTCTCACAGTACTCTCGAAATTCTTTTGAGGTAAATGCAGTACCTTTATCTGTTATGATACGGTGAGGATTGCCAAATGTAATCTCTTGCTGCTTAAGTTTGTCTAGAGCATCACGGGAAGAGGTAGACTTTACGGGATATAACCATACGAATTTAGTGAATGCATCTATTATTGAAAGAATGTGGTTATAGTTTTTATTTGTAGATGGCAAAGGACCTAAAAAGTCAATATGGTAAGTGCTAAGAGGGATATTTTCCTTAGGAATAGGATTTAACAACCCTTCACCTTTCCCTCGTTTTTTGTTTACAAGAATGCATTCAATACAATTATTAATAACATTTTCAACACATTTTCCAACATTAGGAAAATAAAAACTTTGTTTTACCATGCTTTCAGTTTTATTAATACCAAGATGTCCTTTAGAATGAATATTTTTAACAATTTCTGTTTGCATCTGTTGAGGTACTACCAAAACATCATTATCATTTTCAATTTTATATAGGACATCATTTTTTACAACAAAATCATTAATTTGCTTATTTTCTAAAAGGGTTTTCAATGAATTAATGTACTCGTCATTTCGCTGACAATTTGCAAGTTTAGTGGTTATTTCATCATATATGTTATGGTCATTACAGGATAACGGCTTAAACAATCTACATGCCCCATTTGTTTGCATGGGCGATGAATAATTTCATAATTAAAGTCTTCTAAAAATAAGGCCCATCTAGCAATTTTAGGAGTTAATTGTTTTTTACTCATAGGTTTTAGAATGCCGAGCAATCAGTTACAATTTTAAATTTGTTGCCAACGAGATAGTTTCTAAATTTCTTAAGAGATTCGATTACAGCCAAAACTTCAAGTTCATAACTTGAATATTTTTCCTCCTGGGGAGTGGTTTTCTTGCTAAAATAGTGTACGGGGTGAAGTTTATTGTCGTCTGATTGTTGTAACAGAATCGCACCATAACCAAATTTACTAGCATCAGTATGCAATTCAAGTTTTGCACCTTGTTTGAAAATATGAAGCACCGGATTTTCAGAAAGTTTTTGCCGTAAAGTTTGAAATGCTAATTGCTGTTCGGGTCCGAAATGAAACACAGCATTATCCCGTAGTAAATCACTGAGAGGTTTGGCTATTATGGAATAATTTTGGATAAACTTCCGAAAGTAACCCGACAGCCCAAGGAAACTTTGGACCTGTTTCACGTTTTTAGGTTCTGGAAAATTCTGAACTGCTTTGGTTTTGTCCAAAGAAGGTTTAATTGTACCCCTTTCAATTATGTGTCCTAAAAATTCAATCTTTGACTTGAGGAAGTTACATTTCTTTAAATTTAATTCTAATCCATATTCCGATGCAGTTTTTAACACCCTGGTTAAACGGTTTAACCCGTCAAGTTCATCCGAAGAAGGGATAATAATATCATCCATGTAGATTATGACAATTCCCTCTTTAAGAAGGTCTCTGAAAACGTGATTGATAAATCTTTGAAAAACACTCGGACTATTACAAAGACCAAATGGAACTTTGTTAAACTCATACTGCCCATTATGTGTGACGAATGAAGTAAATTTTTTGCTGTTTTCTTCCATTTCAACGTGAAAGAATCCATTTTTTAAGTCAATAGTTGAGAAGAAATTTCCCGACTGCAACTGATCTAGAACTTCTTCTATTAAGGGTAAAGGATACCGATCTTTCTCAGTTTTAGAATTAATTTTGCGGTAATCAATACAGATCCTTAAATTACCATCCTTTTTCTTACACAATACTATAGGTGAACAATAATCGGAAACGCTCTCTTTTATAATACCTTGTTGTAACCAATCATCAATTTGATCGTCTACCTGTAATTTCTCAGAACAAGATAAACGTCTGGCCCTCTGACACACAGGAATATCATCTTTTAATATAATACACATTTTTAATTTAGTACTCTTAATTTTATTAGGTTTATAATTCTTAATTAGAGAACTCAAATAATTTCTAATATTTAAGTTTTTAACATGTGTCAAATCATAACTAGAGTTTTCTATCACATTTGCAACATAAAAAATAGAATTAGAATAAGCACTGGAATTAGCGCCCAAAGAGGATCCACTTTCATTCAATAAAACATCGCTCTTTGCGTGGCCTAGTTTCTTTATTTCAGCATATACACTGGGATGTATAATAAATTCTTCGGTCAAGGTCGGTGATATTGCCGTTCGAACACTTAGACCGGGAGAGTGTTGATTTAGAGAAAGATTTATCGGTTTAACTTCTACCATACGCTTTTCGCCAAAACATGAACTTAATGTTATGATTTCTTCGGAAGGCTGGTTCACTCTAATTAGTGAGGAATTTAAAACTGGGATCTGGCAACCTGAATCAATCAAGGCTGTTACGGGCTGATTTTCTACAAAAATGCTTACGTATTGAAGATTTGCGATCTCACCGCTATTTTGTTTTTCGCTCTCGACTTTCAAAGTATTCACGTTTATTTTATTACGGATGTGGCTGTTAGATTCTTTAAGCTTAAAACGCTTCTCACAGTCTCTTGCGTAATGAGATGAATCACCGCATATATAGCAATTTTTATTTTGTCTTTCAAGATATTGGGGATAGTTCTCTTTAACCTTTGGTTTAAAGTTTCGTGGTCTATTTTTAAAGGGATCTTGGGTATATCCATAAGTAATAGGAGTTTCCTTACGTGATCCGCCTCTAGATGAAATATAAATATCGCACTCTTTAGCTAAATCAATAGGCATAAACCAATCTTCTGCTTCTCGAATGCCAATATGAGTTGCCGTTTCCTTATTTAAAGTTTCAAATAATTTATCAGAAATTATAAGATCACATAGAGATTCAAAGGAATTAACTTTTTCTTAACGAACAATAATATTGGAAGTTTGCCGTCAATCTTGCAGCAAATTGGATGTATGTCTCGCCTGATGATTTTACAGCATTTTTAAACGAGTTTAAACACTCGCGAGGGGTTAATTGGAATTCTCTGAGTACTATAGATTTTAGTTTTTCATAGTCATTTAATTCCTCTTCTTTAATATACAAGACATTATGAGCTCTTTCGCCCAGAAGATTTATTAAAATTTCAGATTTATATTCGTCATTTATTTTCTTGGTTAAAAATGCGCGTTCTAATGATTGGAAGAACAGATTAAAATTTTCAGATCTGGTGGGAACAGGAAAAGATAAAGTTTTTATACTTTTTATCATATTTTCTATGTTAGTTTCGAACTGTTTTTCTTCGACTTTAGCTGCAGGATTTAAACTTAATGCTTCATTTTTAGCCGTTTGAAGTTCGATTTCTTTTTCTAATTTTGCTAACTGAAGTTTCGCGAGCTCAATTTTCTGTTTTTCTAAAGTTACCTCTCTTTCGTTTCGCGATACTCCCTCATCTATACAGTTTTTAATTAAAGTTTTAACGAAATCTGGATCACTTTCAATTGTACTACTGTTCTCAATTTTAGTCTTTAGTTTAACTATGGTGTCCGTACTCTCCGCAGTACCGTCTAGATCCTCAACAACTCTTATGAGATCCTCTTTAAGAGCGTTTTTATACATTTTAGAAAAATATGGAAAGATCCTACCTTTTTTTTTCTAGCTCTCTTGTTGCTCGCACGTACGATGTATCCAATAATTGAAGAAAAACGTTTATTTCACAGATCTCACCTCTTCGCAGGTTATAGATGAACTATAGTTCTTGAACAGATAAATTGTTCGAATTGACACCTCTTCGCAGGTGTTTATGTGAGTGGTTCCAACCTCTACACAGGCGGAACGAAGTTTTCGAAAAATGGCGGCGTGTCTCCTCCACGGACGGCTTTTGTTCACGTTCCAAACTTTGATCAAAATCGAAATTTTTTTCAATCCCAGCCTCTACACAGGCGGAGTATTCATGCTGAGTTCAAACCTCTACACAGGTTGAACGAAGTTTCCAAAAAATGGCGGAGCGTCTCCTTCACGGACGCTTTTGTTCATTGTCCAGACTTTGGTTCAAAATCGAAATTTTATCGATCGCGGCCGAGCCCCCATAATTTGTGGGAGACAACAAGGGGTCCAAGACGTTTGTCTTACTTCACATTTATTTTGAAATTAAACAAAAATTAATTAAAAAGGTAGCTATTTTAACAGATAAGTTTGACGATGATATGCAGAAGGTAACGCCTGCTCGCGCACCTCTCTCGTTCTCTCTGCTGTTTTTCTTAAAAGTTCACAGGTTTCAGTTCTCATTAGCTGCTCCTGCGCGCGAAGACTGTTTTGCTTTTGGCTGCATGCCATATATATATATATATATATATATATATATATATATATATGTGTGTGTGTGTGTGTGTATTTTGTTCTTAGTTACTAAAATAAATAAACACAAAAATAAGGTAATAGGATCATATGTAATTCTTACAATGTGTGTATATATTTAAAATATTGAAACGATTAAAAAAATGGAATGTACATGTAACTTAAGAATAACATTTAATTAGTTTACTATTCCTTTTCAAGACTAGTTTGACAGAAATTTGAGAATGCTTAAATGCATAACTTAATTGACACAAAATTTAATTTAAAGGAATGGGTCTGTTTGAATATATCTATGCGCCTCATTAAAGGAAGGAAGTGTTAAATTACGATAGGAGCTGTTAATGTCCAACACACCTTATGATTTGCCACGGGTGAAATATTATTCAACTCTCAGATGTACGTCAGAGGTAAAACTCAACACAATGGGTATGAAGTGGAATACATTTTCAGAACACAAAGACAATGCTTAACTAGATGAGAATAAATTGCATTGATATCCTAATTTATTATATTAGTATACTCAGTTTTGATCTCAATGAACAGATTTTAGCTTTATTTGGAAATCATTAATTATGAGAAAATTTCATTCTTTTTACAACAAAAATAACATTTTACATTTTAATTTAAAGTATGAATTCATTTAGAGACTTTTATTATATTAAACTAAACTCACAAACACACACAGTGGTGCAACAGTCCATGAGAACCAAGGCCTACTGTGCCCATTTCAGAAAATGAGCCCTTGGGTACTGAGGTGCAAGAGCAGATGTTCCGGTCAGGTGGTCAGTCTGACGTGAAACCCCTAGTGTTTAGTTCCCAAGCAATCTTGCTTCTCATTTATTAACCCACTGAAGGGATGAAAGGCTGAGTCGAACTTGCCCAGCCCGGGATTTGATTCCTGGACCTGAGGCGGGGAAGCGTGATTTTATTTAATTGCCATGGAGAAAAATTGAAATGTTATATTTTAATTTAGCTGAATTTAATTCATGTCATCAGAGTTAGGAATGTATATAGTATAATTAATCTCTATTTGAAGGACAGGAATCAGTTTAGTATCAAACATAAATGAAAATAAAAAAACAGATATTGGGATTTAAAAAATATAGACGATACAGTACTACAAGCATTGTAGACTTTGGAATTACGAAATTTGCTCTGGTATTCAAAATTTCTTTTTAAGTTCAGGTTCAATTATATAAATAAGTGAAATACAGATTTAAATCTGATAGATTACAATAACTAGATTTCTCATAAATAACAAAGAATTTAATTATTTAACTAACCATTTAAAATATAACAAGTAATTAGACGTAATATGAAAAATTAATTTTTAAAATAAATTAAGCAGCTGTATATATATATATATATATATATATATATATATATATATATATATATATATATAATGATAGCTAACTGTCAGGATAAATGCATTTGATTAGGGGCCTTCAATTCGTAGCCTGGGGGCCACGAATGGCCAGGTGAAGGCATCTTAGTGGCCCTTCATTTGAATCTGAGGGAATTTCAATAAAAATTGCCGTGTCTTCTTGCCTTAACTCCTTGGCTTGACGCCATTTTTTCTATTTTTATTGATATTTAAAACATTCTACTGCTGCGTTTGATATCCATTTGAGACAAAAGTTTCTGAAAATGACGAATTTTTCAAAAAAAGTTCGCTGTATTTTAAATAATTTTAAATATAAAAAATTTGACTATGATAAAATCTGAAAATTTTTCGGAAAAAGGGTGGACTCTTTACCTTAAAAGGTTAGCAAAGTATTTTAATTCGACTTCCATTTAACATTTTTGTGAAACAGTGATGTATATATATATACACTCATGGACAAAGAAAATTAGCGCACCAAGAAATAATTGCGGGATCGTAACGAAACGTAGGATAAAAGTACATGTCGGGGAGATATGCAAATGATTAGAACTGCAGTGGGATTGCGCATTACGCATAGCCGGTAGAAGGCGTTTAACGTCGTTCTGCGTGGAGTATAATACAGGTAACCAAAGCTTGTTTGAGTGTGCTGAAACGTTTACAAAGTAAGTGCTGAGGTAGGCATGCCATTCACCGTTTTTGAAGACAATACGAGCAGCTGTCGCAGTTAGAGAGGGGGAGAATCATCAGCATGATGGAAGCTGGGTGGTCAGCTAGGAGAGTAGCCTGTCAACTAGGCCGCTCTGGTTGTGCTGTGAGGAGGTGTTGGGACCAGTGGATCCGAGGGATGTCATTTACACAAAGATCAGACTCAGGACACCCTTGACAAACCAGTCGTCGAGAAGAACACCACATCGTAAGAAATGCGCGCGTACAGCCAACTGCTTCATCGACCGCCATTCAGGCACACGTAGCACCTTCATTAGGGGCCCCTGTGTCTTCTCGAACAATACGAAGGCGCCTGGCTGAAGTACATTTGGGATCGTGGCGCCCACCCATCTACGCCTCCATTTCGAGTGGTGACGCGCACGAGGAGAAACTGGACAGCAGTGGAATGGAACCAGGCCATCTTTAGTGATGAATCCAGATTCAATCTCAGCAGTGATGACAATCGTGTTTTTATGTGGAGATCCTCTGGTGAGCACCTCAATCCTGCCTTAGCTTTACGGCGACACACCTCTTCCACAGCTAGAGTGAGGGTATGAGGTGTCATTGCCTACAATAAACGGTCACCTCTTGTATTGATCTGTGGCACCATGAGATATCAGAGGTATGTCCATGACATCCTGCAACCACATGTGTTGTCACTCATGCAACGGCTCCCAGAAGCCCTTTTTCAACAATGCAATGAACGGCCTCACACAGCAGGGGTATCACAAGACTGTATCCGCACTGTTACTACCCTTCCTTTGTCTGCCTGATCCCCAAATTTGTCTCCAATTGAGCATATCTGGTATCAGTGGCGATGGCAAGTTTGGCATCCCACTAGTTTGAACGAACTAGAGGCAAGGTCACAGCAAATATGGAACGAAATGTCTCAAATCATCATACAGAACTTGTATGCCTTGTATGAACTTGTAATCCATCGTGCATTCACGCTAGAAGGGGTTCAACAGGGTTTTAATTCCTCCATTCTTTTACCTTTTTCTCTGAAATAAATTATCCTTTTTTTTAATTGAATTTCTAATCATTTACTTAAATCTAAGTAGTCATTACGTATGTAAAATTTCGTTTCATTTTGACGACTTCTTCGTGGTGCGCTAATTTTTTTCTCCATTAATAAGTATATTAACTCAAATCCATAACTTAAAGATAATTCAGAATCACACAGAAATTACACTCTAAAATAAATATTTCACCTGTAGAATTATCACACACATCTTGAAGAAGAATATGTAATATACAGGAAACCACCAGATGGCGAGGATAGTACGTCACAATGACGAGAGTGTATAAAAGGGGTACATAAGTAATAGTGGCAAAAAAGTAAAATTGTTCACAAGCGCTGTAACTGCCATTCAGTGCAATAACCGCATAGTTATGGCACAAAGGAAGCATTTGGATGATTTTTTACCTGGAATGTGCGGACCCAGCTGGAAGTATCCGAGAAACTTCGAATTGAATAGAGTGTCATCTCCAGGCTTTGGTAACGATTCCAAGATGATGGTGATGTGATCAGATGTTACAGCACAGGTCACCCCCAAGTTACAACGCTGAATGAGGACCGGTATTTGGCAGTTACTGCCAAAAGAAACCGACGGAGCACAGCATCAGACCTGTCTCGTCAGCTCTCTTCAGCTACCGCTACAACAGTTTCAAGGCAGACCGTGAACAGACGCTTAGGGTACGTTGGTCTATATGCTCGTAGACCTGTCAAATGTGTTCCACTTACCGCAACTCACTGTCGTCTGCGATTAACCTGGAGTAGAGAGCATGCATTGCGGACACCACAACAGTGGTTTTGGGTGATATTTTTCGACGAGTCCAGGTTTAGTTTGCTATCTGATTCTCGCCGGACCTTCATATGGAGAGCGCCAGGTAGCCGTTACCACCGAGAGAACACAATTGAACGACACCGTTACGGTGGTGCAGGATGGCTCGCGTTTGGGGAGGAATTATTCTTGGTTCTAGAACTGACCTGCATGTTCAGAGTGTAACGATGGCAGGCCACATCTATCAGGATGTCATTCTGGAACAGCATGTACGTTTGTTTCGGGGCTCCATGGGTGCTGAATTTCTGTTTATGGAAAACGGCACCGGTCCTCACCGTGCAAACATTGTAGATGAATGCCTTCAATCGGAGGATATCACACGTATGGATTGGCCAGCATATTCACCGGACTTGAATCCAATAGAGCATGTGTGGGATATGCTTGGCCGAGGAATTGCAGCCTGTGAACCCCCTCCCACCTTTCTACCGGAACTTTAGAGGGCATTGCTTGATGAGTGGTGTAATATTCCACAAGATCAGAGTGATAATTTGATACTTTGCATGCCTAGGCGTTGTAAGGCCTGTATTGCATCGTCCGGGAGACATACTCCGTATTAACCATCGTACTAACCATGTTATACTGTTTTTTTGTAAATATGTTCTTTTTTGAAATTTGCTCCAGGGAGTAAAAATCGTAAATTTTATTAACTATGTCAAACATATAGCATCTTTTTTGCTCTTTATCTTTTGCTTGATAAATAGATTTAACAAATAACTCAAATTTGTTTTGCTTTTGTCTCCTTCTTTCCCTGAACTTCATTATCCTTAATTTATGGACATGAGTATATATATATATATATATATATATATATATATATATACAAATCTGTAAAGAACAGTTTTATAAATCAAATATCCCGGTTTTGATATAAATTTCCAGACTATGATATTTTTTTGACAGTCGTGTGGCCCACGGATCACTGTGAATTTAATGGTGTGGCCCACGGATCACTGTGAATTTAATGGTGTGAACCTCAGATCATTGAAAATGTATTAATTTGCCCCTTTGAGCATGGAAGGTAGAAGATACTACATTATATGTTTAAATGTCTATATACATCTCTAGAATATGTCCACAGACATATCCTACCTGTGCAAGAGAATGTGGTATCTATTTTCATGCGAAAAAGAAGTTCGTATGGGACAATCTACGTAATGGGAGTTACTTTACGAAATTGGCACACTTGTACTTATTTACACTGGTGTGCAAAAATTAAGGACGAGACGCTTTTTTCAATATAACTTTGTACAAAAGCTTTCCAAATCAACACATTTAATACCGTAAGATCCCCAATACGTAAGGACATGTGTAATGTAAGCAACACTTAATAAAAGAGAAATCAGAGGGATAAAAAGAAGCTTGATTGAAAAAGCAGCATGGAGTGCAATGCGACTGAAGGCCGAAAAATCCCTGTGATGGGTGTCCAGCAAGAAACATCCGGTCTTTAGTAGGGGATATGATCTCCCCTGACTGCTAGGCAGGTTTCACAGCGTCTGCCCATGCTGAGAATGAGGGTGTCAATGAGTTGTTGAGGCATTGCTGCCCATTCGTCTTGCAGCGCCAATCGAAGCTTTCAAATCGTTACTGGTGGTAAGGTACGAGCTGCCAAGCGTCTGCCTAGAAATTCCCATACATGCTCGATGAGATTGAGATCCGGAGATCGTGCCGGCCAATCCATACGTTCAATATCCTCACTCTCTAAGAGCTGTTCGGCAGCTACTGTGCGATGACATGGAGCATTGTCGTCCATGAAAAGGAACTGCAGACCCATAGCGCCTCTAAAAAGACGCACATATGGAAGAAGAATCTCGTTACAATAACGGGTCCCGTTGACAGAACCTGCGTCGAAGATGTGAAGGTCTGTACGACTACCAAACATGATGCTTCCCCAAACGAGAACACCGCAACCTCCATACCTGTCCCTTTCAATGATGTTCGAGGGATGATTGCGGCTTCCCCGCTCTCTCTAGATGAGAATCGCTACTCAAACTGAATCTGCTCTCATCTGTAAAGAGTACTCGTCCCCATTCATTGTCTCTCCAATTCCTGTGTTCCCGGCACCACAGAGAACGCCTTCTCGATGGGCAGGCGTTAAAAGTACACACCGTACAGGGCGTCGTGCAAACAGACCACCACCGTGCAGTCTTCTGGCTACGGTAAAACGCGATATCGGTCGTCCAGTCGCCTGTGTCGTGTGTCTAGCGATTTCTCCCGCTGTCTGCCGCCTGTTTCTTCTGGCCTGTAAGACAATGTACCGGTCATCTGCGGGTGTGGTTCCTCGTGGACGACCACTACTGAACCCCCGGATAGCTGTTCCTGTAGTTTGAAATTGTCTCCAAAGTCGTGAAACGATGCTGTGAGCAATTCCGAACTCTGAAGCCACACTTGTCACACTGCGGCCTTCCTCCAACTTCCCAATGATTCGACCTCGGGAAAAAGCATCCAGATGTCGTCTAACAGATTGATTATTCGCCATTTCTCGCTGAGACAGCAACTCGATGTGATTTTAACTGCTATACGGCGTGCAATTTCTTTGCCAGAAATATTGATCTTACACCGACAACATGCTTTATACTACTCAGACACTCCCCCATTACGTCTACCTGCATATCTGCGCATGTGCTACCGTACATCACCTTACTTAATCTCCTGATTGGTCTTTCTGTCCGCTCTGCCACTTCGTTCAGCTGATATGCTAATTTTTCGACTTCGTCTTTAATTTTTGCACACCAGTGTATATTCATTTCTGTCAAAAGGAATTGTACAAGATTTTTCTATGTTGTGCAAGTAATAAAATAATTTTGAGTTTATGTACATTTCCCCAAGTGTTGCATGTTCCCCGAAAAAAGTGAGTGCAAAAATTAGTGGATGAGTGAAACTTCTGTTTAATAACAGCATGCAAATTTTAACACCATGTTTCAATATATCAATTCATTTTAAATTTTAAAATCAAATAAAAAATGTTCTTAAAAACCCTGTTCTTCCCTTTATCATGTTATACATTAATAATTGAGTTTAAAAGAATTATTCCATTTGAGAACTCTGAAACAATTTATAACAGGGATATAATAAATTGTAAGCATTATTATTATGAATTATGCTAACTCAGAAGCTCGATGAATGTAAGAAGTTTTCTCCCAAGTGAAGAACAAAAATAAAAGCTTATTTCCTTTTCTGTGCATGTGCAGAAAATCTGAACGCCTTTTATGATATTGAACATATTGATTAATACGATACATTCCCATATAAATGCAAATGCGTTTTCTATTTCATATTAACTTTAGATAAGTTGTTTCAAATAAAAGGGCACAAGAAAGAAACTGACAGTAATATCAAAATAACATTTCACTTTGCAATTTGCTCGCAAATCTTATATATTTGTTGATGATTCTCAGTTGCATCTCCTAATATTTAGCGGTCTTAACAGGAATTTTTTACATGTTATTCAAAATGATCTTTTAATATACTTAGAATATGTATGAATGAAGAGTTTTTAAATCCCTTGTAAACTAATCACAATTCAAGCGTTCTATTTTCCCTCCGTGAGTTGAATGACGGAGGGTTTATTAACGGCAGCTCAAAGCCTCACAAGAGCTATTGGCTAAGGACCTCGTAATTTCATTTTACGATCCAATGAGTAAGACGTGATCTGGCACTATGATCTTCAAATTTCCGCATCACGCTAACGTAAAGATTTTGAGCCTTGATAGGTTTAATGTGCATCCGCTCATCTACATGGAAGGTAGCTAATAGTTTAAAGATTTGATAAATACAACACTTGCAACGAGTTATTGTCCCTTACCATTCGCTTAAAGCGACTTCATTCCTCAGTAAAAATAAATCAAAGGTAGTATAAAGGCAATGGACACTCGTGGTTAATTTATAACTCAGGGGAATGTATGATTTTTGTCTTATTATAAGTTTTTAAAATATTGTTATGAATTTTGTGTAAATAGTGTAAATAATTTGTATTTGAGTGTTTAATACATTTATATTACTCTATGTTATATTTATTTCATGTTAAAATTGTACTATTCACAAGCAGTGCCGCCCCTTACGTTATAATGGCGATTCAATGAGAAGGCGAAATCTTGGCGGTAGAGCCAAGTTCGCATCATTTTTTACGACCAAGTTGGCGGCCAATTTGGTGACTTTGGCGACCATTTTGGCGTCATTGGTGACCATGTTGGCGAGTTCGGAACCCTCTGGAATCTTCTAGAAAATAGTAGATCTCTCCACTAGTGTCACGTTCAATGACACGAGCGGTTATATTTCTGGAAGTTTCTATCGCGCCTATAAAAACGATGTTCGCCGATACGGCGAAGGGTCTTGATTAAGCCAGCGAGTATTGAACATTTTTTTGACTAGCGATTAGCTCGGCTGTGCTTGTGAATAATCTTTACTTACGTGTATTTTTAAACACTGTTTATTGTGTTTGATTGCTGTTGAAGGTGTGAAGACCTTCGGATATTTACCCTGTAAATATTGCCGATGAATCCTGTATTGAAAGGATTGTATTTTTGATAATAAATTCGCATCGCTCTTAAAGAACTGATTATTTTTTCTTTGTGATTGTTTTTGCATAAAATCCTCGAACCCTCGGATCTACGTAACTGTTTAGAAGGGGAATACCTTCGGATCTACGTAACAATATGAATGAAGTCTATTTTGTTCTTAAAAGTAAAACATGCTAAAATAAAATGTAAAATAGATTGCGTTTGTTCAGAAATATTTGCATTTATTTCTAAAATTCTTAATACATACGTGTATTAATTTTCTCATTAATTATTTTTTAAGTGCTATACCTTGTTTTTTAAACTATTTGTATACACTGTACAATTATAAAATATGGAAATTCATTCTTGCACTCTATAACAAAAAAAAACACATTAAGAACGAGTTGTCCAATACAGACATCTGGTGGGGATAAAGATAACGTACAGAATAGAAAATTATTAAAATTTCAGAAAAATTAGAAGATTTATTTCAGCGTTGCATATTTACAAAGTAACGAGTTCAGTAAGGTGTCGATCTCCCTCTAGCCTGGATGCAAGCTGCCACACGTCGTGGCATAGAGTGATAAACCCCTCTGATGGTTTCCTGCGGTATTTCTTGCCAAATTTGCTCCAATTGTCCGACCAGGTCATCAACATTCCCTGGTAGATGCAGTCGCCTTCCCATCATATTCCAGACATGCTCGATTGGAGAGAGATCTGGCTGGCCAAGAAAGTTTTCTCCCCCTCCTCCCCTTCTACATGGGGGACACGAGCATATCGAAAAGTTGAAAATAAAATATTTTTTGAAAAGATTGTTATATAGTTTACTCAAAAGAAGCAATTCAAAAGACATTCTGGCATAATAACATTTGCACTCATGTAATACATTTATATAAATGTATCAATACTGAACAATGTATTTCATAATTAATTTAACAATACTAAATTAAGAACAAGTTTAATAATTACCAGTGACCCCATGGGCTTGTCATTCATAAAATTATATAGAACATTTAATACTTATCTTGATAGTTTGTACAGTTAATAATTAAAGCTGTATTGTAGCTTTAGCATCCCAAAATACATTATTATTGAATTCAATGGATTGTTATTGTATGGGGGGGTGCGATGAAAATTACGATTGGAATTTGAGAAGTACTGGTCTATGGTACTGAAATGTTTCTCATTCGGGATTTTTTTTTTGTGTGATGAAAGCTGAAATTATTTTTGAAAGCAGGAATAAAGATTCCTGAAAAGTTTCGATAAGGAACCAGGATCAGCGGGGCAACGTGCAGTTTGTTGCTTTAGAAGAAATGAAAATGTAAAGATAGTAAAAAAATACCGTTATATTTTTGTCTCCATTGCAATGTAAGACCGTATTTCAACATGCTTCAAATTGTGTGTTCATATACAGTGTGGTCTAGAATTCATGGTACAAACTTTAACCCGTTCAGGACCATGGTCACATATATGTAATCGCACGTTTCTCCCTCCAGGGCCTCATATATGTGATTGCACTTTCCCTGCTCTGAGGCCCATGGTCACACCGATGTGAATTGAATTCGGAACGTTTTTATATTAATTTTTACAGAACACTAAATGGCGGTGAAAGTTCGTTTTTTTCGAAAAATGTTTCATGAAACTTTGAACGTATGTGCTTTTGGCTCCAAGTATTTTTTAATTAGATCTGGGATATTTATGAATGTAAACAACATCCCATGTTTAGATTTTTCGAGAGAATCGGCCTTTTAAAGCTACATGATTTATTGCGCTCTGGATTTCTTTTTATATTCTGACTAAGTTGGAAAAGGATGGGAAGTTTATTAGTTTATTGGGTATCAGACATTCATAATAGTTTTAGTACTTTTTTCATTTATTTTTCGTATTTAAAACAATAATTTTAACACTCAAAGATATTTAAATAGCAGATCTTCATAAGGCAAGCGTGATGACTCATTTTTAACGAAAAAGAATATTCATATACTTGTTCATTTTGAATTCAGTAAGAGCAAACGATTCTTCCTCGTTGCTATTGCAACCAGAGTTGTCATAACCATAAGAATAGAAAATATAATACTAATATGATACCAGAGAGCTATAAGAAATATAATGATTAATTAAAAATTAAAAAAACGATATTAGCTGTTATTTAAAAGATTTGTATCAGTTCATCAAATTTACGTAAGAGTAAATTTAGCGTTTGAGATCGGCCAGATAGTATTTTGTAAGTTTTATGTCTATTTTATTTTAATCATCATGGTGAAAAGAGTATTTTTTTATTAAAATGAAGATATTTTCTTTAAAATTCGCAATAGTTTTTTTAAATGTCGTGAAAATTTTTAACTGTATATTCAGATAATTGAAAATTTTAAATATAATATTAATTGAAAAATATTATAATTATATATATAATTATAATATATATATATATATATATATATAATATATATAATTATAATATTTATATATATATATATATATAATATATATAATTATAATATTATATTAATATTATAAATATTAATTGAATATTTGAATGCATTAAACATTTTATATGAATTTTTGAATGAAATTAGGCTTAGCAGGCAAATTCACCCATTCCCGTGCGTGCATAAAGTATCGGAAAAGGCGGACCTGAAGAAAATCTTCTTTCAACTTTCTTCGGTCCTGAAGGGGTAAAGGGTAGGTACAGGACATTGTAACAATCATTTATTGTATTGAAATGTATGGGTGCAAGCAACGCGGTGAGGCACAAACTCAAAAAATCAATCCAGTTGCACAGCTGCTGTACCACCAACTAGCAGTCGGAGAAGATAGTCTGCCGGAATCAAAGCTTGTACTCGCTGAAATTTACAGAGGTGTAAGCGATTTTCGTTTAACACTCTGTAACTCTCACACTTACGTGAGGAGCAACATCTCTTGCACTTGACTCGGGTCTATCAGCCACAACGTTCAATATGCTTTATTTCATGTTTGTACTCTTCGTCGACCAGCATCATGTCTAGTGTCGTGGAACGAACGTGTATCGTGAAGTTAACGATGTAACCGCTTAAAAATTTTGAGATTCAGCATGCGTCGATCAGGAAATTGAGCGTGATACATTCATAGCGCAGATCTGCCAATACCTCCTGATCCCTGGCGTTACCATTTACACTGCCATACGTGTAATACACGCCTGCATTTTCAGCCTACGTTAAGTTTCCCATCGTAGACGTCAGCGCAATTGTGAATGGCACTTTCCCCTACAGAGATGCATCATGTTGAACGGCGGCTACACATCTACTGCTACCAACCAGCAACGCAACCAACCGATAACTCCACTCCTCTTTTCTTTTCTTTCCCCTATTTACGCCTCCCCGCGTCACTTGCACCCATACATTCCTATACAATAAATGATTGTTACACACACACACACACAATGTCCTATATCTACCCTTAAAGTTTGTACCATGAATTCCGGACCACCCTATATATAAGCATACACACACAAAAACCTTAACCATTTGAAAAAGAGGCACGAACATGAACATTTTTTGTAAGTATGAGAGAAATTCTTTTAAGATATATGAAACATTCTTCATAGCATGCAGAGTGCACTTATGAAAAGCAAACATTTAAGGGTTTTTTGCGTTCCACGTTTATAAAATGAAAAACAGCGTAAAAACTTAAAAAGTGACAATTAAAATCAAATTTTCTCATTTTCTCATTCTATTAAGTATTATGCTTAGTTATAGGAAATAAAAAAGCGTCTTTTTTTTAAACATTGGAGGGGGGGAATGACCTCTTAAGGGGACCCGGTACCATTTGAGAAAACATTTTTATTTATGCATTTAAAAATTATATTTTATCATTTCATATAGTGTTTCTATTCAATAAAACAATATGAGGTGTAATTTTGTACATATTATTCCCACAATTTTAAAAATTTTGATTTTTTAAAAAAATTTCGAAAATTTTAAAATCCTACTCCTTTTGTATTTATTAAAATTTTGACATGAAATTTTTTTGTAACATTCTTAAGGATCTTTTAAACAACTTTAGGGATCGATTTTGCAATAACTTAATTAGTTTTGGAGAAAAAAATAAAATGTTCTTAGATATGCTAAAATTCAACAAAAACCCCAATATCTTCTACATTTTAATTTTTTTTTAAAAAAAGTATTCAGTTTATAGCAAAATGGATCCCTAATTTTGTTACATGCATGATATATAACACACAGAGAAAAAATTGAAAAGATTGGTCAATAATTGTGGAAGGAGTAGCATTTTGAATGCACTAATGTAGCGAAAAACACAAGCTGAAAAAAAAACCATTTTAAAGTTTATACTTCTGAAAAATAATTATTATAAGCTTAAATAAGCTTAAAATACCATTTTAAAACATTATCTACATATTTTTCTTAAAAATAATTGCATTTTCATGTTATTTTAACGCATATTTTCTATAAATGATACATTTTTACACAGTAATAATTGCACATAAATATCAAGAAAACTCGAAGAAAACGTTAAAAAAAATTTTCTGTTATAACAGAAATTTTAAAATCTTTTCCTTCACATAATATTTAAATAATATATTATTTGTATGAAAAAAAACATATGATAAACAAGAACTGAAATTATGAAATTATATAATATATATATATATATATATATATATATATATATATATATATATATATATATATATAATGCCTAAATTATAAATATTTACATGCACACATTTACAAAAAAAATTATATTATAGTAATTACCTTAGAAATATCCTGATTCATATGTAACTCCTTCCCTTTTTTTTTTTATAATTAATCTCTCTCTTTTTTAAAATAGCTTTTTTTTTTTATCAATTTGCGTGCATGATGGTATTTCGTGTTTTTCCGTCTGATTCGAATAATCTTTACGAGATTCGAGCATCACACCAAGATCATGCGAACATTTCCCCAAAGGTATATTTAATGCTTTTTGAGTCTCTCTGACAGTACGTAGAGTGCCTTTGTTAAATTCACAAATAGCTTCAAGTACGGCATTTTTCACTCTGGTTTTACACACAAATATTTCTTTGGGACACTTCGACCAAATCATGTTGTGTAAGCTTTCATTAGCGTTTTGAGTTCCGCAATTAATGCACCGTTCTAAAAGTTCATTCGAAGCAAGTCGTTGATAAATAGAAAGGATGTGTGGCAAAAAACTTTCATTGATTTGAATCCCAACATGTTCTTTATGCAGACTTGGATTTTGTCCTTTTGCTTTTGCGGACTGGTAAAAACACCATGAGTCAGCACCGATTGGACATTTCGAATGCTGAGGTTTTTGGTCTGTCGAAATGCTGTGATGTAACGTAGCATATATTGCTTTTTTCATGGCAGGAACATTGCCTTTGTTTTGTACTATGGCTTTTTTGTAGTATAAAGTTAACTTTTTAATTGTTGCCTCTTTCAATGTACCATGGCCTTTTCCTCCTAATGAAATGCCACGGGCTCTCGATTCCTTCACAGCATTTCGTAGACCAGTGCCCAACCTTTTACTGTCATGATTAATGCACTCCTCTTTTTTTATTTGAAATTTATCCCCATACACATTTTTTTCTGTTAGGTAATTGAAGGTTTTACAATCTCCATCAGACAATAATGTGGAATAACGAAATCCCATTTCTTGGGATCTTTCCCAGAGGATCAATGCTGCCTCCATTTCCATCGAAGTTGATGAGCCACAATGATTAACATCGCAATCCTTCCTATGACCTTCAAACCAAATGTCATACTCTGCACTTGATTCTCCCAGTTCTCTTTTTGCCACAGAACAGTTGCGACATACCTTACACATGACTTCAAAATCAATTACATAGCCTGTAAGTATATCAATAACACAAGCTATGTCAATCAAAGATGTATGCCCACGTGTCAACCAGCTACCATCAAATGAAACACTTATATCAACAACGCGAACATCAGTTGGTGCTTCGTATGCCTTTCTCACTTCTCTATGTATTTCGCTCTGCAAAGTCTCTGCAAAGTCTTCTGTGTGAAGAAGTTAAATGCATTTGCTATATGTTCTCGATGAAAAAGGATATACATTTACTGCCATACAAAACTTTGCGCCATCAACAATAACAAATACCTTGTAGTTAAAGTTGTAGTCACTAAAAAGTACGGTGAAGCTTTACAGTTAAGGTTAGAATAAAATTATATTTATTTTTGAAAATAGTTGATAAAAATTAGCTTAAAATCACTAGCACCTCTAAAAAGGGGGCGTGGTCGAATTTTTCCAAATTTGTTTGTTTACATTTTCAAATGAAATTTTTTTCAATTTCTAAATTTGAGGCATACAAAAGTGATATATCAATCGAAAGGTAATCGTTCAAAGAATATAACTAAATAAAAATAAAAAAACGATAAAATCATCCTTTTTAGGGTACCAAGTTCTCTCTTAAGGGGTTAAATCTCTCTTTATTTCAAGGTAATGTTTTTGATGGAAATGAATGTTAATGTTTCCTTTTTTCTTATACCTTTATCTTCCATTTTCGAACTTTCTCTTGGGGGACATTAGAAAGGCATCTTCTTGCTATTTGTACCTTAAGAAAAGATTTAGTTTGTTTTAGCCGAACAGATGCATTTTCCATAATTGTATTAGGATCTTAAAATTTCCTTTTTGTGAATCATTTTTTACGTAATACTACAGTAACTAAACAGCTGATTCAATATATCGTCTTAAAAGTCTCACACTTAAAAAAAGCCTTATTTTAGTTTTTATGTTCTTTTTTTCTTCACTTGAAGCCTATGAAAAATACTAGAGTTATACTTTCAATAAGTATTATATAATAGTGCCTCGACAATGTTCTAAAATGTATCATTAGAAGATTATAGAAATAGCTTGACAATACCTGAATAGAATAGTAGCATAAAATGTCAATTTTATTTTATTTTTGCCTCATTCTTGAGTTTATAAGATAAACTACTTGATTTTGAGAAATATTACATATGTATTTCAACTTTAATCTTACTATGAACTAATTATTATAGAGAGATTTTGACTCACGTTAGTTTAATTGAATGAATAAATTACGATTTAACTTTGACTCCTATACAGTTAACTTTTTCAAAGGAGTTATGTGAAGTTAACTGAAAGAGGATAATATTTATAAAACAGAAAATCGCGCAATTACTTCGCTTGGTGACTTCCATGTTCATTTAAGGGGACTTGATACCCTTTGAGCAAATTTCTTTATTTACGTATTTAAAAATTATATTTTAGCATTTTATACAATGTTTCTATTCAAGAAAATGATACCAGTTGAAAATTTTCATATATTATTCACACAGTTTTAAAAATTTAATTTTTTTTAAGAAAATTGGGAACATTTTAAAATCCTACTCCATTTGTAATAATTAATTTTTTGACCTGAAATTTTTTTATAATATTCTTATGGATGTTCTAAACAACTTTAGGGATCGATTTTAGAATAACTTCATTCGTTTTCGAGAAAAAAAATAAAATGTTGATATACAGGCTAAAAATCAACGAAAAAGCCAACATGTCTTACATTTTATTTTTTTTAAAAAAAAGTATTCAGTTTATAGCAAAACGGATCCCTAATTTTATTACATGCTTTATTTTTAACAGGCAGGAAAAAAATGGAAGTGATTGGTAAATAATTGTCGAAGGAGTAGCATTTTGAATGCACTAAGATTTCGAAAAACACAAACTGAGAAAAACCAGTTTAAAGTTTATAATTCTGAAAAAATAATTATTATAAGCTTATTTAAACTTAAAATACCACTTTAAGATATTAGTTATACGTTTTTCTTTAAAATAATGGCATTTTCATATTTTTTCAACCAACACATTTTTATAAATGATCAACTTTTAGAGAGTACTAATTGCACAAGAAAATTCAAGAAAAACGTTAAAAAAATTTTTTTTCTGTCACGACAGAAATTTTAGCTGTTTTTCTTCTTATAATATCAAAGTATTACATTTGTATGAAAAATATATCAGGAATAAGAACTGAAATTATAAAATTATTAATATAAAATGCCTTAATTTAAAAATTTTACATGCACACTTTTCACAAAGAAAAAAAAATGATGTATGTATTGCCTCGGAAATATTCTGCTTTATATATTGCACATTATTTTTTTAATGTTATTATTTCTCTTTATAAATTAGATTATTTTTATAAAAACGCTTTTTTTTCAGCTTTTTTTTCTAAAAAGGGGGCGTGGCTGAATTGCCTAATTTGTTTTCAAATGAAGTTTTATTCAACTTCTAACTTTCCGACATGCACAAGTGATATATCAATCGAAAGATAATAATGCAAAGAATAAGATTAAATGAAGATAAAAAAAACCGATAGGCTTGTGGTTTTTGGGGTACCAAGTCCTCTTAAGGTAAACATTTCATAGTTTCTCATAACTTTATAAGAAGAGTGCTTTCTATGATACCATTCTAATAATAACGAGAATAACATTTTTAAATGTTATCGTTATATCTGTTCAAAAATCAACAAATAAGCCTAATTTGAGTTGATTCATTCTGCTAAATTAAACTGCTCGAATAATCTTTTCTCATTTTTTAAGGATTTAATAATTTTTTTTTATTATAGTCTGCTAGAAAACACACATTTTTGTGCATTTAATGAATTAATCAAAACCGATGAATTCTTGGATGATTTAATTATTTTCAAATTGCTTTTCATGCTCTCAAGTAATTCTAGTTTCAACAACATAAAAGATTTTGAATTTAACTATAAAATAAATCAAAGTATATATTGATTGCTAATAGATATTTTTCTAAAATGTAGCTTTGGTTAATATTGCTTGTTAAATTTTTTTTCGTCAAATGCACGCAAGCCTAAGCGCGAAGCACATTTTCAGACAGTAAAACATCAAAATATGTATGAAAATTTTTCACATTGTAATTCATACTTCTATATATTTATAATAGAGTTTTTAAAATAATACTTCATCAAAATACTCCACAAATACTTATTCATTCGTTTTAACACGTAAAGGAAAATAGCTAATTTAGCATTACGGTATAGGAGAAAAAAATGAGAAACACATTTGTATCAGAAATGCTGGAGGAACTCAGATAAAAATCAGAAGTATGATAAAATATGCTGCTCTGCATAGCAAAGCCGGAATGTAATATTAATTTTGGGGTTGTTTTATATCTAAAAACATATTCCAAATTTGAGGCCTATTATTAAAAATTGACCGAAAACAGCCTTAATGTACATTAGATTTAAAGCGAGTAACTATACTTATCTTAAATAGCTATAAGTGATTTCAAGGAATCATTTATATACATCAGATTACTCTTTTTTACTATTTATATTAAGATTTTTGAGGATGTTTTAGTTTTCTTATTGTTTTAGCACGCTCTTTCGCTATATGATGCTTTATAAGTTTTCCTAAGTTATCATGGCTCACATATATAAAATAAGAGTTCGGAAAAGCATTAAAAAATTGCAGGTACTTTCTGCTTTTTCTCTCTTTCTAAATATATTCGTTATATTCAAAATATTATTAACATAAAATTAAATTGAAATTTTAAATTTCTGATTATGTGTTCTCAAAAAATGTTCTACTACTACTAACTATATAGCAACTGTTGACGATATAAAATATATGTAATGAGTTTAAGGCGATATTGATTTTTAAAAAAATCCAAAGTCAGTTTCATTTCAAATAATTTTAAGAGAGAAGTCATCCATATATATATATATATATATATACTCATGTCCATAAATTAAGGATAATTCAGAATTACACAGAAATTGAACTCTAAAATAAAAATTTCACCTGTAGAATTATCACACACATCTTGAAGAAGAATATGCAAATTACAGGAAACCACCGGATGGCACGGATAGTACGTCACAATGACGAGAGTGTAAGAGAGGGGTATACAAGGAATGGTGGTAAAGAAGTAAAATTGTTCAAAAGCGCATGAAAAGCCTTTCAGTGCAATAACCGCATAGTTATGTCACAAAGGAAGCATTTGGATGATTTCTTACGTGGTAGAAGTATTGGAAGACTGGAATGTGGACATACCCAGCTGGAAGTATCCAAGGAACTTTGAATCGCCCAGAGTGTCATCTCCAGACTTTTGCAACGATTCCCAGATGATGGTAATATGAGTAAATGTTACAGCACAGGTCGCCCCCGAATTACAACGCCGAGTGAGGACCGGCATTTGGCAGTTACTGCCAAAAGAAACAGACGGAGCACAGCATCAGACCTGTCTCGTCAGCTCTCTTCAGCTACAGGTACAACAGTTTCAAGGCAGACCGTGTACAGACGCTTAGGGCACATTGGTCAATATGCTCGTAGGCCTGTCAGATGTGTTCCACTTACCGCAACTCACTGTCGCCTGCGATTAATCCGGAGTAGAGAGCATGCATTGTGGACACCACAGCAGTGGTCTTGTGTGATGTTTTCTGACGAGTCTAGGTTTAGTTTGCAGTATGATTCTCACCGGTTTTTAATATGGAGAGCGCCACGTACCCGTTACCACCAAGAGAACACCATTGAACGACACCGTTACGGTGGTGCAGGATGGCTCGTTTGGGGAGGAATTATTCTTGGTTCCAGAACTGACCTGCATGTTCAGAGTGTAACGATAACAGGCCACATCTATCGGGATGTCACTCTAGAACAACATTTACGTTTTTTTCTGGTCGCCATGGGGGCTGAATTTCTGTTTGTGGATGACAACGCACATCCTCACCATGCAAACATTGTAGACGAATGCCTTCAATCAGAGGATATCACCCGTATGGATTGGCCAGCATAATCACTGGACTTGAATCAAATAGAGCATGTGTGGGATATGCTTGGCTGACGAAATGCAGCCCGTCAACCCCCTCCCACTTGTCTACCGGAACTTCGGAGGGCATTGCTTGATGAGTGGTGTAATATTCCCCAAGATCAGATTGTTAATTTGATACTCAGCATGCCTAGGCGTTGTAGCATCGTCCGAGAGACACACTCCGTATTAACCATCATACTAACCATGTTATACTGTTTTTGTAAATAGGTTCTTTTTTTAAACTTGCGCCGGGGAGTAAAGATCGCAATTTTTATGAATTATTTCAAATATATAGCATCTTTTTGGCTCTGTACCTTTTGTTTAATAAATATACTTTACAAATAAGTCAAATTTGTTTTGCTTCTGTCTCTTTCTTTGCCTGAACGTCATTATCCTTAATTTATGGACATGAGTGTATATATGACATGTTTTTTTTATGTCAGAATCAAACTTAATTTTTTAAAAATGGATCTTTATTCGATGAAATCTGTACAAGCTCTGACGCTGAGCGGAGAGAGAAAAAGAATGCCACGGGATGTTTTAAGTGGGTAACACTTAAAACACAGATGCGGTAAGTATCGCGGATTTTATGATTGTACTTGAAAGTTAATGCTGACATATGGGGGCTATTTAATCGAACGATCTGGAATTAGACATGTTTATTGGCTGTGCCATATGTTCGGAAGAAATAAATGGGTGAATAGTTTGATACTTGAAAATGAACTGAGAAAGATGAGTTATGTGCTAGATAGGGAATTTAATTTGAATCTAATTTAATTATCCTTACATATATATATATATACATAGTATTTATATTCTATACATATATTTATTTTATTTTATTTTAATTTGTATTTATTTTATATACTGCGCATTATTGTTTTGCTTTCTACATTTTTATTTATAACGTTTATTGTGCACTTTTAATTTTAAGCTTTGGGAGTGTTTCCCAGACGGCTTCATATATTTCGCAAACATCCCAAACCTTTAAAAGAGGCATTGATCATCGCCTTCTCTATAATCTTCTTAAACCTGTCATATTCCAAGCTATACACTCTGACATATCATACACTATGTCATATCATAGCTATGACTGATACATATCAGTACTAGATTCAGTTATTTTCTTAGAAGAGTTGCTGCATTTTACTTTATTTTTTCAGGTATATTGCAAACACCAGTTACAGAGCTCTCGACTAAGGTAGAGTACATATTATCAGCTGTCATTGGATGTCTCAACTTTCTTGAAATCATTTATTTTTTGTAGCAACTGACTTTTATTAAAGCGTCTTTTATATATCACGATAAAAAAAAACAAAAAGTGGAAGATACCACTAAAAAGTGGTTGAATTCAGAATATTCCGCTTTTTAAGTTAATGTTAGGTAGTTCATGACTTTAGTTTGGGGTTATTGGTAAATGTAAGTGAATAAAATTTACTAATATGATTCTCTTTAAAAATATTTTTTGATTATTGTTCATTGGTCTGTAGGAAATATCAGTCTGTTTTATCAAAAGCAAAATACCATGATTCAGCTGACGTATTTTAACTCCTTATAAAAACAAGGTCAAATGCAGAGAAAAAAGCTCTGTTCTCAAATTTTGCTAATTCTTTTTATCAGTTAGGGGCGCTGCGTTATATAGTTAACTTAATTCTAATCTTAGCTTCAATGAAGACTTTACTGCGTTATATTGTTAAATAGATTGTATCTGGTTAAAAATGAATAAATTTGGAAGATTGACATGCTTTCAACTAAGAGATGATAGTCGCCCTTTATTATACTTATTCTGTACTTAAGTAGACTTCAAAACTATTCACATTAATTAACTGTTTCTATACAAGCTGTAAAAGAGTATTTTAATTTCTTATAAAGTTTGTTGTTTAGTTGTCCAAGCAAAAAAAACTGGCTACATGTGCTCTTTTACGAAGCTAATTTTTAATGTCCGATTCTCAGGATATTGAATTGAGTGTGTTAAAAAATAAATATAGTGATATTACAAAAATACGTAACCAATTTGATGAGAGTAAGAAATTCAGAGCTCATCAAATTGATATTTCTTGAGAAAACCGCTAAGTTTAAACAGTGTAATTTCTAGAGGTTTCATGTATATATTTATATTCATAAACCTCATTAAAGATATTACTGTGTGAAATACAAAAAAAATGCATACGGTAAACAATTTTCTTTTATGTATCTTAATTATCATTTGGTATATTTTTCTGTGAGAAAATGATGCATCATAAATTTGTACCTTTTATGGACGAACATCGCATGTGGGAAAGATATTAAAAGAATCAAAGACGACTAAAAATATTTTTGGTTCATTATAAAAGAATTAAAATTTTGGTGTATATTTTCATATATAAATGGTAGTTTTCTTTGAGTGTAGTTATTGATTTACTGGACAAAAAAAGACTCTCCAAACAACCTTTTCTAAGAAAATGAATAGAAAAGGATACCTGGGGATCCAAAAATTCCAGTAATTCGTTTGATTAAGAAAAATAAAAGATAACGATGGACCACACATAACAAATCATTTTCTAAGAAAAGTGAGTTTTTCACTCTTAAAAATATAACGGCGTAGTATATTTTTATCGCAAATATATATTAGTCATAGGAGTTATTTGGTCAGAGGTCTCATTAAATCTGGTTTTTTTATTGATTGATTGAAAGGTTGAAGGGGATATAGAGCAACACAGGCTTGGTTTTTTTCATGTAATCATCGTTGATATTTAATCTGTATTATCCTTTTATTTACTTAACTGATTTATTTTCGTTAGCATGCAATTCAGTAAGCAGAGTTATTGCATTAAAAAGTTTTTTTAGAGATTTCCTTTTGGCAAAAAAATCAAATAAAACAATGTTACAGAAGTGCGAACTTGTAAGCGTTTTATTTTTAAAAGGGTCTGTAAGTCAAATAATTTGCACCATGTGTTCTAATAAAAATAATTAGAAAAATTACAATTTTTCCTCTAATACACTCATGTCCATAAATTAAGGATAATTCAGAATCACACAGAAACTGAACTCTAAAATAAAAATTTCACCTGTAGAATTATCACACACATCTTGAAGAAGAATATGCAAATTACAGGAAACCACCAGATGGCGCGGATAGTACGTCACAAAACTTACGGCTGTGCCATCTGGGGCGCAGCAGGAAATAACCATCTAGAAAATCTCCAACGACTACAAAACAAAGTACTACGCATCATTGCAAGAGCTCCTAGATTCATCCCAAGATCCGTACTCCATGAAGAACTTTGTGTTGAACCCATCCATACCCTCATAGCAAATTTGTCGTCAAATTTTCATTCCTCAATTCCATATCACAGCAACCCCACTATAAACTCGCAGAATTATTTTCGCAATCTCCCCCCCATCCACCCACCGTATGCCTCACAGCTCACACACACACACACACATACAACGAAGATTTCACCTTCGTTTTAAACAAAAACCGCAACCATCACTGCAGAGCAAAAGCTCGTTCTTACAGAATGATTCAACATCAGAAGAAATCCCCTATTGGAACTTCGTTTCTCTCCCCCAACCCAGTTCGAGAAATTCTCTTTCCGAACTCCAAACGCTTCGCGTTTCTTCCCCCCAACCAGTTTCTCTCCGCCAAGGTCGGCTCAACGACTGAGGTGTTTACCTAATTCCAATAATGCAAATGTTTTTCATTTTTTCTCCCTTCTCTTAGCTCTTAGGTGACACATCAGAACTGAAGTAGAAGCTTGGCTTCCGCCAGGCTGGAACTGTTGACAAATATATATTCCAGGAGAGTGTAAGAGAGGGGTATATAAGGAATGGTGGCAAAGAAGTAAAATTGTTCACAAGCGCTTTAAAAGCCTTTCAGTGCAATAACCGCATAGTTATGGCACAAAGGAAGTATTTGGATGCTTTTTTACGTGGTAGAATTATTAGACGACTGGAATGTGGACGTACCCAGTTAGAAGTATCCGAGGAACTTGGAATCACCCAGAGTGTCATCTCCAGGCTTTGGCAACGATTCTAAGATGATGGTAATGTAAGTAGATGTTACAGCACAGGTCGCCCTCGGGTTACAATGCCGAATGAGGACCGGTATTTGGCAGTTACTGCCAAAAGAAACAGACGGAGCACAGCATCAGACCTGTCTCGTCAGCTCTCTTCAGCTACAGATACAACAGCTTCAAGGCAGACCGTGTACAGACGCTTAGGGCACATTGGTTTATATGCTCGTAGGCCTGTCAGATGTGTTCCACTTACCACAACTCACTGTCGCCTGCGATTAACATGGAGTAGAGAGCATGCATTGTGGACACCACAACAATGGTCTTGTGTGATGTTTTCCGACGAGTCCAGGTTTAGTTTGCTGTCTGATTCTCGCAGGACTTTCATATGGAGAGCGCCAGGTACCCGTTACCACCAATAGAACACCATTAAACGACACCGTTACGGTGGTGCAGAATGGCTCGTTTGGGGATGAATTATTCTTGGTTCCAGAACTGACCTGCATGTTCAGAGTGTAACGATGACAGGTCACATCTATCGGGATGTCATTCTGGAACAACATGTACGTTTGTTTCGGGCCGTCATGGGTGCTGAATTTCTGTTCATGGTTGAGAACGCCCGTCCTCACCATGCAAACATTGTAGACGAATACCTTCAATCGGAGGATATCACCCGTATGGATTGGCCAGCATACTCACCGGACTTGAATCAAATAGACCATGTGTGGGATATGCTTGGCTGACGAAATGCAGCCCGTCAACCCCCTCCCACTTGTCTACCGGAACTTCGGAGGGCATTGCTTGATGAGTGGTGTAATATTCCCCAAGATCAGATTGATAATTTGATACTCAGCATGCCTAGGCGTTGTAGCATCGTCCGAGAGACACACTCCGTATGAACCCTCATACTAACCATGTTATACTTTTTTTTGTAAATAGGTTCTTTTTGAAATTTGCTCCAAGGAGTAAAAATCGCAATTTTTAATAATTATGTCAAACATATAGCATATTTTTTGTTCTTTACCTTTTGTTTAATTAATAAACTTTACAAATAAGTCAAATTTGTTTTGCTTCTGTCTCTTTCTTTGTCTGAACTTCATTATCCTTAATATATGGACATGAGTGTACATCAAATAACATCTACATACAATACTAAATCACATTTCATAAGAAGTTTAATAAATTATCTCATTTATTTTCAATCAATATTTGGGTTAATAATTTTGTGTTAGCAAAGTATACATAGAGTCTTATTATCACAAAATGATATATTATTAATCCTCAGGAGTTTTTTTCCGAAACGAAAATAATTTAAAGTATATCATTCTTCTTTTATGTATTGTTTTGGAAATGATTGCGGGGGACGCGGTAACCTAGTGATCAAGGTATCGGATGTCATGGGTTCGAGCCCAAAACCACTGAAGACCCTCCTTGTAGGGGAGCGGTGCACGTTATAACTGTCTAGAGCTCAAACGTCTTCCCGTTGGTGTAGTAGTTAGGAGAGGGGATTACAGTTCAAATGTTGTCTTCGTCACTTGACCATGTTTCAAAATTACGAGGTCCGTCGCCAAAAGCCCTCGTGTAGCTTAACAGGTAGATGTTAATATTCACTCACTTACTGGAAATGCTTGTTTCTCTGCCAAAATCGTAATGAGGCCGAAAAAGTCTTTTGCAGATAACGTATGATTATTTCTTCGATAATAGCAAATAAATGGAAGTGATTGACGACAAACTTGGCGTCTAACTTGATCGCTAAATGTCACAATGTCTATAAATTTGGTAATAGAAATTAATGATTCTGGAAAAGCTCAGAAAGGCATTGAATGATTATACCGCGAGAAAGTTCAAGAAGCTATGAACAACCTATACAAGGCCTACACAGAGAACTAAGAGCCAGTCACGGCTCGCTCTGTACGATTTTATTGACTTATGCTATATAATATAACTAAGGATTTATATTACTGTGTGAACTTTGAATTAATGCTATTGTAGATTTTACATGCAATATTGTGGATTTTATAAGCATTACGATGGATTTTACACGCAATATTGTGGATTTTACATTTATTATTGTAGATTTTACGCACGGCGTTAGTAATCTTGTGCGATGTGTGTGAATCATTTCTACATTACTGTTTATTTCAAAGCTTGTTATTTTGTAAAAAGATATTGATATCATCTTAAATAATTCAAAATATGTATAGTTTTTAAAGCATTTTAGATGTGTCAGATCATGTTCTAGAAGATATGGAGGGAAGGATTGTGTTAGTTTTAAGATATATATATATATATATATATATATATATATATATATAATTACTGAAAAATAATGATTTTGTGTTTTAATTTATAGCTTCGGTTTTGCTAATTGTTAGACTTCAGACTAATTTGCCGCCGCAGAGAGAGAGAGAGAGAGAGTCAATCTTTTCAAAATCAGCCATACATAAAATTATTCTGAATAATAAGTTCATCTTTCTAAATCTTGATGCCTGCTGAGATTTTTTTTACCGACCACCTGAAGTAAAATGCGTGGAAAGCATTTATTCAGAACTGTTTATTATTGCAATATTACATATGAGAGATTCAGTAGAAGAAAATTAGAGAAGAGCCCATTTATAATTTTTTGTGTCAACATTTGTGTGTACATTAAAGTGAAAATGTGGGGAAAAAGGGATTGAGTTTCAGATTCAGGGATTGAAGCTAGGTGTAAAACAGCTGCAGTAACTAAAGAATCAAAAAAGATAATAGCAATAATGATAAAAATAATACTAAAAAGTGACTGTATACTTAAAAGTTTCATTTAAAAAGATTGATTGCAAGGGAAAATAAAACAGAAAACATCATTTCGATCCATTACCTTTAATTTAAGGGGAATAGTTCATTAAAGGATAAATGGTATACTTCAGAAAGATGCAAGAACACACAAAGTACGAATACGTAAATTAAGTTGAATTAATTAGAAATTAAGTTGAGAGAGAGAAATAAGAGTTTGTTAGTGATTTTAGATTCATTGTCCTTAATCATTGAAATTAAGATAAATTGCATCCCAAAGCAATTGAAAACGCAAAGAATATCCAGTAAGCACTCTTTCAAACATTTTGAAGTACTTTTTTATCGATTTTTCATGGCAACATTCACAAGATTTCATAGGAAATGTGATTTTCAAATTAAATAGATACGCGATTTTTCAAACTAAAGTAGGATAAAAATAAAATTAACATTAAAATGATTTTTAACTTCTTTCGAGAGATTACTTAGTCTAAAAATATTTATCTATTTATATGAAGAATTTTTTGTTATTGGTTTTATTATTTAATTACCATAGTTAAACAGTCTTCAACAATCTGGTAAACTACTAATATTTTTATCATAAAAATAATATGTTTAACACCAATAAGTGAAATGAATGTTGCGTATAACATTTAATGAAACAAATATCATTGCATTGTTTTTAAGTTAAAAAGAAAAATGCGCAAATGCAGCAAAAGACTTGAAACTGAATAGTACCAAATATATTTGAGTGACAATTTATTTGAAGGAAACATGATTATTGGTATATGTTTATACTTTCAGAAAAATATAAAAAAAGAAAAATGATAGTCTCTCAAAATCAGATTCGAGTCTTAAGTGATCAGCTATAGGAGCTGTTTATTTTTTAAATTGAATTTCACATGTGCAACACGACTCTATTCAACGGAATTTCGGTCTTTTAATTTGTGGCCATTGGATTTATATCTACTTCACTAAAAATATCTGTAATATATTCCTTTTAGTGAAATTAATACGTTGTCCCTTATTTTACTTTAAGTGTTCGTTCTGCTAAAATTAAATAATGGCTCTCAATTTTAGATAAAAATCTGCATCCTCTTAAGAAGTCATGTATGGTTCTCAAGAAAGAATTCAGTTTCAGTTAATATAGCTGTGAAGAATTATTAGAATATATATATATATGTGGACAACAATTCCTATAAAGACATTTTAAGTAACTCTTTTAAATTTAAAAGTCAATTTAAATTATCTAGCTGGATAAATGACATCTGAAATACAGTACAATAAGAAAGTATTAAAGTGATATGTTACATTTCTTAAATTTCTTTGACAACAACTCTAATAACACAGGTCTGAGACGAAAAAATTGTGGTATATTTAACTAGTGGGTTTAACTATATTTTTTGTACTGATAACGGGAAAAATAGTGAAAAAAATTCCATCACCCTTAGATAAGTCACAAATTTCATCTAAAATTTTCTTATTTTCAGGGGGTTTCAGGTCCAATATGCGTACGATTTTTCAATATTATAGCCTGTATAATTGGTGAATTTAGTCTGAATTATGGATCTTTTATGGTGAATAGGGTACTAAACAATGTATATTATTTACAAAACAGTTTTATTCTATTTATTTGCTATGACAATGAATCTAAACTCGGAATACCAGTTCCTACTGGAACGAGATATGTCTCATTCTGTCTGCCCCCTCCCCAATCCTACTGGCTGCTAGGCGTCGTGCGCCGTGACCTTGGTTGCAGTCAGTGACTCAGTGTGTAGCTAGCCACTGTGGCCTAAACATCAAACAGTTTTGTGCTACGGTATTTAAAAAAATGGCTACTAGAGGATGTGTTAACTCTCCTAACTGTTTCTATTATATTTGTGGGTCTTATACAGTGAAGAAGAAACAAAGGAACATTTCGAATTTCGTTCAGAAGGCGTATTTTGCATACTTTGGTATTAAATTAGGGGACCAAGATATATCTTGGGCGTCCCAAGTAGTGTGTGTTGAAGAACTGAGACAATGGTTTAAAGGTAAGAAGAAGTCATTTCGTTCTGCAGTACCCATGATTTGGAGAGAGTCTAAAAATCACAGTGATGACTGTTATTTTTGTTCTTGTTCAGGGCAAGGTTTCAATTTAAAAAACAGGAAGGACATTTCATACCCAACCATCATACGTTCGGCTATTCGCCCTGTACCTCATGGACCTGACTTGCCTATTCCTTCACCTCCGGATACCCTGGACAATATTTTAGACGATTTAGACCAAATATCACATATTAGCAGCGACAGTGATGATGGCTACGATCCAGTTACAAATGACCCTGAACTTTTCTCTCTCAGATTTGAACGACTTAGTACGAGATCTGGGCCTCCCAAAGGACACAGCGGAAGTTTTAGGGTCTAGACTTAAAGAAAGGCATTTGTTAAACTCCGGTGTTTCATTTTCGTGGTACCGATTTAAGGAAAAGGAATTTGTCCCTTTTTTTACGCAAGAGAGGGACCTAGTTTTCTGCAACAATATACCTGCAATTTTGGAAATGTTCAAAATTATGTATAAACCAGAGGAATGGGGACTTTTTATCGATTCGTCAAAAAGGAGTTTGAAAGCTGTACTTCTTCACAATGGTAACCGATATGCTTCTGTGCCTTTTGGACACTCAGTCCATTTAAAAGAATTCTACGAAAATCTTGAGTTTATTCTTAATAAGCTCAGCTACTCTGGCCATAAATGGACCATTTGTGGTGATTTGAAAGTTATTTCTATGTTACTAGGTCAACAAAGTGGTTACACAAAGTTTCCATGTTTCCTCTGTGAATGGGATAGCCGTGACAGGAAACAACGCTACGTGAAGCAGACGTAGCCAATCAGAAAGGCTCTTGTTCCTGGAGTTAAAAATGTTGAAAGACAAAGTTTAGTAGTTCCTAAGAAGATCTTGTTTCCACCACTTCATATAAAATTGGAGCTAATGAAACAGTTTGTGAAAGCATTAGACAAAGAAAGAGAGTGTTTCAAGTATCTTTGTGAACAGTTTCCTGGTCTATCCGATGCTAAGCTGAAAGAGGGTATCTTTGTTGGGCCTGACATAAGAAAACTTTTAAAAGATGAAACTTTTGTCACTAAAATGGAAATGAAAGAAAAAAAATGCCTGTAATTAATTTAAACTTGTTGTAACAGGCTTTCTTGGAAACAAAAACGATCCAAACTACAAAGCTTTGGTTGCTGAATTGTTACAAAACTACAAAATATTGGGCTGTCACATGAGTGTCAAAGTCCATTTCCTCCACTCACATCTGGACTACTTTCCAGAAAATCTTGGGGCTGTAAGTGACGAACAAGGAGAACGTTTCCATCAGAATATAAAAGATAAGGAGCGCAGATACCAAGGTCGTTGGAATGTCAACATGATGGCAGACTACTGTTGGATGTTAAAACGGGAAAATTCACAAGAACACAGCCGAAAAAGTACTAAAAGAAGCTTCGATGGGAAAAGAAAACAGTTTTACAAAGACTTATAATAGCATTTTTTGAACACTTGTGTATCACTATTATTCTTATTTAGTCTATATATCTTTGTTTTTCTTTCTTTTAGTTTATGTTAAAATAATAAAAACAAACCCAAAATTTTCATTTTTTTTGTATTTTTTTCAAATATTTTACCTTTATTTTGTAGGCAAGTCTTACGTGATAGAAAAAAAACTCATGTCATTTTTGAAATCAGCGCAAATAACTAAATAAAAATCAGTTAATAAAATCAAAACAATTTTAAAAAAAGTTTTTTTTGCAGACCTGTGTAATTAAATATTTGGAGAAAGTAACTGTGTACATTAGAATGAAGTATAAGTGCATTTCTCCGAACAGACTATTTGCTTGTGCAATCATTTGTCTCAAAGGCGAGACAGAAACAAATGTTACTTTTTGAACGCAAGAATAAACAAGGAGTAAGTGCGAAAAAATTTCCGATCGTACTTGTTACGTAAATTCTATGGTATTTATTTGATTACATGAATACTGAAATAATTTCTTTCTAATTAATATCTTTATATAGATACAATTGTAATGATTTATTTTTCGAACGTAAGGCGTATTATTCAATGTTGCAACACTGAAGATTTAAAGAGTGAAAATTATTCATACACTTTAAACTATCTGTTTGTCTATATTTATATGCAGATGCATTAGAAGATTTGGTAATATATGTCTAGTTTTAAACATGTTTATGATTATGTAAGTCATAATTATAATGCTTCAAATTTATCTACATAAAGCAATACTTACATTCATTATATGTATGCTGCTTTGCACACATATTTGTAATAAACATGTAGATCGATCTTTGAAAGTGAAATATTTATTATAGTGAAAAAAAATAAAATAAGTTGAGAAAATTGTTTTATCTATCAATATATTCATACTGTATATCAGATTTAACAATTCATGCACTTTTTCCCCCTACGCTTCTGTTATCAAATTGTTTAATCCTTAAGCAATTCTTTACAATACTCGATTACAAAAGAAAGTTTTATCATTAAATTTTAAAAAAATGTATTTTAGCAGAAAACATGACACTTTTTAATTAACTTGATAGTGAAGAGCTTTGGACTGAAAGTCCTTATCTACGTAAAATTCCACACAGAAATGAGTTACATAATTTTGAATCGTCATATAAATTAAAAAGCATAACTCAGTGGAACTACAGCCCATGAGGGCTAAGGCCTAACTGTGCCCAACTCGGTATAAGTGACCTTGGCCCTGAGGTGCATGAGCATATGTTCCGGTCAGGGGGTCAGTCTGACGCGAAACCCATATAAATTACATTAAATCAAAAATGTATTGTTCTCTTCAATATAAATGAATAAAATATTTATTTTATCACATTAGATAAATATTCAGATCTTTATTAAAGTGAATTTACATACTCATGATACATTTCTAATTTGAATAAATTAAATTCTTACAATTCTTTTCTCTCATCACAATATTTATTATTAACATAAGTTTAGAGTACCAGAACATCGGAGTTATTCTAAAAGGAAAGGTTATTGAAACCCTTTAGCAAAGAAATTCAATAAGTTATTTCTTTGAAAGTTTTTGATGTCTGAGACACAGCGAATAAACGCACCTCCCAACCTCTCTCTTTAAAGAAAGATTTTTTTAAGTGAATCGGATGTATTTCTAAGAAGAGTTGCTGAGTTTTTATAGTTACAAATAAATACCGAACCGTGTCATTTTTAGGCGAAACGTAACTCAGTAAATAACTTCAGCATTTGCTATATGTATAATAAAACTTATAGTATGGAGTGTGGATGTTATTACGAATGAAAGGACAGGGCGTGGCCGGTGGTGAGTGATTCCTGTAATACGTGGCGAGTGGATGATTACTGTAGTATCGAAGAGGCAGTCTTATAATTTATTAACTCCAATTTATGGAACTTCTTGAAACACAGTCATATTACAAACATAAAGCATGCACGGTACAACACAGACAAAGAAACTACAACACAAAGCACAAAGCAGCCGGCTACATGACTACCGAGAGAAGAACGAAGAGAGCGGGCTTCGGTGCCTTCGGTGCAATTACTGGGCATATGGCTCGCGAAGCGAGCCTCCATCCCATATCCGGTAAGTATATGTAGACCGGACTGTTGGAGTATCATGCTAGCGTGTAGCAAGGAGCTGATTGGCCTAGCCAATCGTTGAGGAAATTTCCTGGGTCATGCGGAAATCTGCTTTCATGACAAAGAGCTGAGTGGGTGCTCTCGTATTGGTTCATGGCTGGTGATTATTGAGTCTCTCATTGGCTGCTCAAATCTCTCAGAAAGAAATTTAAGTCGAAAGGGGGAGGGGCTAGCCCAGATAGAGGGGATACGATAAATAATTTAAGAAAAATAAAAAGATAAATAATCAAATTAAACGATAAATTAAAAGAATTTAGCAATGAGTGTGCAATTAAATTGCACTAATTTTAAAATTAATCGAGAAGAATTCTTCTCGGTCTTTTGGTATTGTCTTGAGGGTTGTAATTAGGCATATTAATCATATTAGCATTGTTTGTAAATTTAAGAGAATTAAAGAAATTTTTTGCTATTTTTTGAATGTAAGATTTAAAACTATTTATTTTAATCGCGTTCCGAATGTCGTCATTTCTCATATATCTACAAGCTCTTACGATGGTTCGGATAGTAGAATTTTGAAGTGTATCAAGGATATTTATATTAGTTTTAGCTGCGTATATCCCCACACTGGGCACCCGTAGGCTAATATTGGACGCATAACGGCTGTGAAGAGAAGCACTTTATTGTCTCTAGATAATTCGGAATTCCGGCCAATTAGGGGGTATAATTTAAACATTATTTTCCGGAATTTATTTCGCGTGTGTTGTATGTGTGCTCTCCAAGTGAGATTTTTATCAAAGATGATACCAAGGTATTTAGTGCTTTGAGACCATGGAATTGTTGTGTTGTACATAGTGGGTGGTGGTAAGAGAGCGGGCTTTCCAGAGTCTCGCTATTTATATGCAGCGAGACATCACGTGATTTTGGAGGTGGATGGATATAGTTTCAAAAGTCCCCGGGAGGCGGGTTACCAATTAAAATAATTACACGGTTGTCCTGAAGGACTGGACCTTAAATAACTCAAGAGCTATTACAGATTAAATTATTGGAATTATGACATATATATTTAAGATATTCACTCAAACACACAAATCATATAATAAAAATGGTGATAGCCATTTAGTTGATAAGTGTTCTAACTTTTTTAAATGGAAAGCATTACTTTTATCCTTATTTCCTTTCTTTGACTTTTTTTGATTTTGTTATTAATTCGTCAAACAATACTTAAGGTAAAAGCTTCCTGTAATTGTAACTTTATGTTTAAAAGCGATTTCTCGTTTGCTTCCTTTTTTAAAGTCATAAATAAGCCTTATATTTATATTTACATCTTTCCTTTTATCATTTTAAGTTAACTATAAGGTATTGAATAAGCTTAAAGCAATAATAAAGAGTGTTTTTTTCCTGGTATAGAAGTTTAAGTTGGCATTACTTTCCAAGATGGCGACCGATTTAACAGCTGTCAAGTGATTTATTCTCAGTTTGGTTTGGCAATTCATCATGAATAGACTCACGCCTGAACTACGCTTTCAAATTGTGCAATTTTATTTTGAAAATAATGGTCGATTTTCATAAGCGAATTTTGTTTAACGATGAAGCGCACTTCTGGTTGAATGGCTACGTCAACAAACAAAACTGCAGCATTTGGAGTGAAGCTAATCCCCAAGTGTATGTAGAAACACCGTTACATCCAGAAAAACTGACTGTTTGGTGCGCTTTATGGGCTGGTGGAATCCTTCTTCAAAAACGATGAAGGCCACAACGTTACAGTCAATGGTGATCGGTATAGAGCCATGATTACAAACTTTTTCATTTCTGAATTGAACAATCATGATGTCCAGGAGCTGTGGTTCCAACAAGACGGCGCAACATGTCACACAGCTCGTGCCATAATCGATTTATTGAAAGACACGTTTGGTGACCGCCTAATTTCACGTTTTGGACCTGTGAATTGGCCTCCAAGATCTTGTGATTTAACACCGCTAGACTATTTTCTGTGGGGCTATGTAAAGTCGTTGGTCTATGCGGATAAGCCACAAACGCTTGACCATTTGGAAGACAACATTCGCCGTGTTATTGCCGACATACGGCCACAAATGTTGGAAAAAGTCATCGAAAATTGGACGTCCAGATTGGACTACATCTGAGCCAGCTGTGGCAGTCATATGCCAGAAATCATATTTAAAATGTAATGCCACAAGATTATCTTTCGAATAAAAAAATTCATGCCAATAGAATAATACATCGTTGTTTTATTGCAATTTAAAGTTCTATACCTCTAAAAAAACACCCTGTAGTAAGTTTTGTAAATCTTAGTACGTTTGTCCTCTGTTGTTATATGGACATTTAGCATCATGGTGTTAGAAAAATAATATCCAGGCTAAATTTATCCTCAGTCATTTTTTCCCCTTTCCATCATCTACTTTTCTTACGAATTTTCCTTGCGTGTCTGTATGCCCATGGTAACCGAGTTGTCATAGTCTCAAGATCGCGGCTGGCGTTGTCGAGTCATAGGCTCGAGTCTTGGTGACATTTGAGGCCCGTCGTGTAGAGCAGTGTTCCGCAACCCCCGGTCCGCGAACCGGTATCGGTCCGTGGATCAAAGACTACCGGACCGCACAAGAAATTTTGAATTATTTCCCTTTCATTTACTGCGGTATATTTTTCTTGGATTTGGGCTACTTTTTATGAAATTCACTTAATATTCCTTGTTAAATTCCTTTATATTCATTTTTTGGTGTAACTATATTTTATTCTGAAGTCACGATTATATACAATTAAATTAAAATTATTAAATCAAATCAGTCTAAAATATAAACAGTCAACGTCCTCCCTCACAGTGGGCCGCGGTAAAATTAACAAACGTTGACCGGTCCACGGCGATAAAAAAGTTGCGGAACACTGGTGTAGAGGGCTGATGCACGTTAAATCTGTTGCGGCTCAAAATTCTCGCGTTGGTGCAGTGTGGAAGTTTGGAGATTTGATTGCCAGCTGAGAAGTTCTCATCACACGACCGAGGCTCAAATACACGAAGTCTGTAGCCAACAGCTCTCGAGTTGTTTTAGAGCGTGATGCTAACAAAACAACAAATAATCTAATATTTTTTTTCAAAATTAAAAAAAAAATTTTTAAAAATCAATATAAAATAGAGTCATAGCGAAATTCACGTATCATATATATTTCACTAATGCCAAGACATGTAAGGTCTGTTATACGTTTTACGAATTTGGTAATAGTTCACCTCCTCAAAATATTTCGAATTTGTGATAAATTCACCAATAATAGCAAATTTTATTGCAAATTAATGAGATATTTGAAACGAACTAATATATATATATATATATACAATCCTTAAATATAAACAAATAGCTATAAAACCTACGCATAACTAGTCAAGATAGAAGGAAACATTAGCCTCAGTCAATAATAAATACCTGGCCTTAGGAACCAAGAGTGCAGGTTTAAACAAGTTTTAGGGCTAGCCAACCTTCACCTGTAATGTGCCTATATTACTGTGTCAAAGGGAAAGAAAAGAATAATATTAGGGGAGAAATATAAATATTACAAATAAAATACACTATACCATTAAAATATAACGATAAAATTATAGTCTGCTAGTAATTACTAGTATATATTTAAAGACGATGCAGTAAAGTAGATAGTAAGACTTATTTCGTGAGTATAGCAACATGTTCTGTTTCCCGCCAAATACAACAAGAGTAAAAGCAGTACCGCATAAAAGTAAAAAATTAGTAATTTATGATAGAATAATATAAATTCTACATGTATGTGTACATTTAAAAGACCATAAATATTGCTATAAAATTTTAAAGAAAATAAAAGACTTCAAGACATACACACGAATATTTAAATAAAATATAATATTATTAATTTATGAAACATGTTACGCCATATATTGAATAACTGTATAATTAATTAAAAATGCTATTAGTAATACATATTGTCATTTTACTGAGAACTATTAGGAATATAATTGTATAGAAAGTTAGCAGGATATCTATGTTCAATACATTGTTTAATAAAGTTATTAAAATTTAAATATATATTAGATTTATTTCACTAACTAATACATTATTACAATAAATAAAGTTAAAAATAATATTTCTATATATAGAGATAAATAAATCTCTTTTATCATAAATATTACTATGTAATTTATAATCCTTAATGTACAATGATACATCTAAGTAATTAGTTTTAATTGGATTATGATTGATTTCAACTAGGTTTAAGTAATCAGGATAAAAATTAATATTGAGATTAAAATTATTATTTTTACCAAAAATAATTAGAACATCAATATATCTAAAAATGTAAAAATCATTATTAATAATATAATTATATTCATAAAAGTGTAAATATAAGTTAGCCAATTTATTGCTAGCAGGGCCACTTTGAGGCAGACCTTTAGTTTGTTTATATAATGAACCATTAAAAAAATTAATGTAATTTTCTTTTAAGACTAAATCTATGAGGGTTTTTAGTTTGTTAAAATTAATATTAAGATTAAAATTACTGTGTGATTTTTTATAAAATTACTTTAATAATATCATTGATATCAATGGAATTGAAAAGATCTTCAAAGTCATAACTGTGAACTGAATATAAATATTTTTATTTTTAAAAAAATCTATAAATATAATATCTTTACAATTTTTAACTATAGCTTTATTATATTGCTTATTAATGAAGTTTTGTATAATATTAAGAAGCATTTTGCCAGCAGTAGTGATATATTTTTTAAAACCATTTGTCACAGCTCTAAATTTAACTGGACTTTTATGGAATTTAGGTGTTAAAAATATATATAGAAACTTAATCTTAGGAATGCAAAAACCCAATTTCTTATAAATAGCCACAATACGATTACTAATTTCTTTATGTGACAAGTCCAATTTTTTAAAAGATTCATTGTTTAAAAAGTGTTCATTAAGCATATTATAATAAAAATACTTACAAATCACAGCGTAGTTTCCAGGAACTTTGTCTATGTAAACCATGGCAAAATTCTTTTGTAATTCATAAATTTTCGGTTTTACATCTTTATAAGTAAATTCAGAGTGAGAATGGTAGTTAAATTTCCTCAAGTCTTTTAAAAGATTGTACTTAAATTCATCAAATGCCTCTATATGCAGTCCATATTTAACTGATGATTTTGTAATAAAATTATTTATATCTTTATTAATTTGTGTTTTAACAGTATTGTTGTTATTATAAACAGTTAATCTGAAACTAGAGTGCCTTTACTCATGATATCCTTTAAAAATTTATCATTGATTATATCTAAATTACCTGTACCTACATGTTTATGATAACCATCAATAAAGTCATGGTAGTTTTTACATTTACAATCTTCTATGTTAAGATAAGGCGAACTATTATTGTAATTAAAGATAAATCTGCCCATCTTTTTATAATATTTCAATGCTTTTTTAACAATCACATTTCCAACAGGAAAAAGTGGCAAATGTCTATAAATTACATTAGAAAAATTAACTTTATCAAAAGTTTTATTCATGAAAAATAAAGTGCAGTGATCTGTAATAGGCTCATTAATTTTTTCAATATTTATATTGAATTTATTAACTAAAAAGTTATTAATATCTTTAATGATGTACACTGTATGGCACACCTTATATCAATCATTATTTAAGATTTCATTTAACAATACAATTTCCTTTTTATTAAGACCAAACATGAAATATTTGATCTTCTTGATATTAAAGTTTTTTTCAAAATCATTAATAATAACTTTAATATTATCCATTAAAAATTTTTTATCTCTGTTTTTCCTTTTAGTTCTTTTGCTTCTAGAATTTCTTTTAGAATTATTATTTAAATTTGTAACATTATAAAAAATTTTTATTATTACTCTGTAACAAAATTTGCAACGTATTTTTAGCAAAGTACATAACATTAAGACCATATGGATATATTGTATTAAAACTCCCTATAAAGTGATTTTCCCACCATAATCTGTGCTTAGTATTTGGTATAATTTTAATGAATGACAATTCAACATTTTGAATTCATGCAAGTGAAAGTGTCTGTGTTCAATTTTATTGGTATTATTGGAAGTACTAAAGTATTTAACATCATGTCAATGTTGATTAATCCTAATGTTGAAGGAATTCAATGTCTGTCCTATATATTTATACTGATAAACTTTACAATTTAAAAGGTAAATACAATTATAAATTTTACATAGGTTAAATTTAGATTCACAATCATATTGTGATCCTGGTTTAACATAGTGCAAAAATCTAACATCTAATATCTCTACATTTATTGAATCTTAACTATTATTAGTTTGAATGTTTTCACATTTGTATGGAGATAATTTATCTTTATTTCCATGTAAAGTAGGACTATTAATGAAGCTTTTATTAACATTTTGTGTATTATAATTTCTAGAATCTAAATTGTTTTGTTTAATATGATTATTATGACCATATTAATTAACTTTTTGTTCCAAAAATTTTTTGTCTTCAATCGTTTAATTTTAGCATTGCTACTATAATCATTAAAATCTTTAACGAAAATTGATTCTTTTCCCAAACTGTCATTAGAGAATGAGTCATAAAAATCCTTCATCCTAACAACTTAACAAATCTCTAAATTGAGTCAAAATATTTTCTGTATTGAAAACAGAAATTATAAACCAAGTCAGTAAAGAGAGTGCCAAAGCAAAACAATAACAAGTTAATTTTTAAACAAACTTGAAAGTAAACTCTCAAAAGCTAGAAAAAGCTATGCTAATAATTAAACAAAACTAAGTATAGTATAAAGGATCATAAGAACACCAAAAGACATACATATAATAGAAAAGAAAAAAAATATTTAATTTTATAAAGATACTGTACCTACCTAATCAGTACACCACCGAGCAAAGATCAGCTATAAGCTAGTCTAATTACTAGTCGCTAATACAAAGTAATACCAAACCATTAAAATAGATATATGTTAAAGAAAATTAAAAGTGCAAAGTTATGTAGTCACCTCAAATAATACAAAATAATATCAATATAAAGAAATTTGTATCAACTAGATAGTAAGAATTACACATATACAAAATGAATACATAAAAGAAGATATATAAAATAAAGAACTAATGCTAAAAAACTTGAATACATAAAAATAAGAATAAAAATAAGTAAAACATGTCTCCAAAGGTGATAATTTTAACAAATTATAGATAATAAAATGGTAAAAAGTAAGATTATTTTCTATAGCCAAAATTAGAATCTATTAGGAATTCAAAATTAGGCTATAAGCTAAATTGCTTATTATAATGAAAAAACTAAAGTAATTCATAAAATTTCTCTATATTTAGCGCAATGCAGCCGCAAATATAAAAGTATATATAATCCTTAAATATATACAAAATAAACCTAAAAATATAAACTACTCAAGTTATATATATATATATATATATATATATATATATATGTATATATATATATATATATATATATATATATATATATATACATATATATATGTATATACTACATACATATATGTACATATGCATGTATATACATACATATATATGTATATACTACATACATATATGTATATATGCATGTATATACATACATATATATATGTGGGAGACAACAAAGGGTCCAAGACGTTTGTCTTTCTTCTATTTTATTTTAAAACTTAAACAAAAATTAATTAAAAAGGTAGCTATTTTAACAGATAAGTTTGACGATGATATGCAGAAGGTAACGCCTGCTCGCGCACCTCTCGCGTTCTCCTTTCTCCTCTCTTAAAAGTTTTTGTTCTACTTTCACTAGTTCAAAAGTTTCCACAGTTTCAGTTCTCATAGTTTCAGTTTTTGTTTCACTTAGCTGCGCCTGCGCGCGAAGACTGCTTGGCTTTGGCTGCATGCCACAACGGCCATCCTGACTGTACGCTGTCCGCAGCGGTACTTCCCTTTTTTCCTTTTCCATCGAGACCAGAGGAGAATCTGAAACATACAAAAAAGACGGAACAGACAAGGACTATACGATAAATACATAGAGATTTAACATATCATAATTTTTCTGAACTAGACAGTTTCTCCATCATGTGAAGGCACCTCTCCGACATCCGGAAGGTTCCACAGGAAAACATTGTGTTTCACAGGCATAAGAACGTCTTTTTTAATGAGTTGATCTTTGGTTGAACGCATCGATATTTTCCTCTCTAGAGTTCTGGACGTCTGTTCAAAACGATTTCTCTTTTTCCTCTGTTTCCACTGCCAGGGCTGGAAGTTTTTCCGGAGCATTGTAAACCGTCGATATTTACTCTCCATAGGTGAAGGGGCGTTGAAGTTCACGGAACTCGTTTTCATGGCACCATTTACTTTCTTACAATACTATATCAGAACATTTTTTCTCTTATAATACTCAATTTTAACTTAGTACTCTTAATTTTATTACATTTATAATTCTTAATTAGAGAACTGGAATCATTTCTAGTATTAAAGTTTTTAACATGTGGCAAATCATAACTAGAGTTTTCTATCACATTTGAAACAGAAACATTTGAATTAAAATGAACACCCAAAGAGGATCCACTTTCACTCAATAAAACATCGCTCTCTGCGTGGCCTAGTTTCTTTATTTCAGAATATACACTGGGATGTATAATAATTTCTTCGGTCAAGGTCGGTGATATTGCTGTTCGAACACTTAGACCGGGAGAGTGTTGATTAAGAGAAAGATTTATCGGTTTAACTTCTACCATTCGCTGTTCGCCAAAACATGAACTTAATGTTATTATTTCTTCGGAAGGTGTTTGCACTCTAATTAGTGAGGAATTTAAAACTGGGATCTGGCAACCTGAATCGATCAAGGCTGTTACGGGCTGATTTTCCACAAAAATGTTTACGTATTGAAGATTTACGAATTCATCGCTATTTTGTTTTTCGCTCTCGACTTTCAAAGTATTCACGTTTATTCTATTATGGATGTGGTCGTTAGATTCTTTAGGTTTAAAACGCTTCTCGCAGTCTCTTGCGCAATGAGATGAATCACCGCATATAAAGCAATTTTTATTTTCTCTTTCAAGATATTGGGGATAGTTCTCTTTAATCTTTGGTTTAAAGTTTTGTGATCTATTTTTAAAGGGGTCTTGGGTATATCCATAAGTAATAGGAATTTCTTTATGTGATCCGCTTCTAGATGAAATATAAATATCGCACTCTTTAGCTAAATCAATAGGCCTAAACCAATCTTCTGCTTCTCGAATGCCAATATGAGTTGCAGTTTCCTTATTTAAAGTTTTGAACTGTTTCTCTTCGACTTTAGCTGCAGGATTTAAACTTAATGCTTTATTTTTAGCCGTTTGAAGTTCGATTTCTTTTTCTAATTTTGCTAACTGAAGTTTCGCGAGCTCAATTTTCTGTTTTTCTAAAGTTACCTCTCTTTCGTTTCGCGATACTCTCTCATCTATACAGTTTTGAATTAAAGTTTAAACGAAATCTGGATCACTTTCAAATGTACTACTGTTCTCAATTTTAGTCTTTAGTTTAGCTATGGTGTCCGTACTCTCTCCACAGTACCGTCTAGATCCTCAACAACTCTTATGAGATCCTCTTTAAGAGCGTTTTTATACATTTTAGAAAAATATGGAAAGATCCTACCTTTTTTTTCTGGCTCCTTGTTGCTCGCACGTACGATGTATCCAATAATTGAAAAAAATTTCGATTCCACTGTGATTTCACCTCTTCGCAGGTAATATAGTTGAAATTGTTCGAACTGACACCTCTTCGCAGGTTATATGTGAGTGGTTCCAACCTCTACTCAGGTGGAATTTTCGTCGATGGGTTCCAACCTCTACACAGGCGGAACGAAGTTTCCGAAAAATGGCGGCGCGTCTCTCCACGGACGGCTTTTGTTCACGTTCCAAACTTTGATCAAAATCGAAATTTTTCAATCCCGGCCTCTACACAGGCGGAGTATTCATGCTGAGTTCAAACCTCTACACAGGTTGAACGAAGTTTCCGAAAATGGCGGGCGTCCTCCTTCACGGACGCTTTTGTTCATTGTCCAGATTTTGGTTCAAAATCGAAATTTTATCGATCGCGGCCGAGCCCCCATAATTTGTAGGAGACAACAAGGGGTCCAAGACGTTTGTATTTCTTCTATTTTATTTTAAAACTTAAACAAAAATTAATTAAAAGGTAGCTATTTTAACAGATAAGTTTGACGATGATATGCAGAAGGTAACGCCTGCTCGCGCACCTCTCGCGTTCTCCTTTCTCCTCCCTTAAAAGTTTTTGTTCTACTTTCACTAGTTCAAAAGTTTCCACAGTTTCAGTTCTCATAGTTTCAGTTTTTGTTTCACTTAGCTGCGCCTGCGCGCAGACTGCTTAGCTTTGGCTGCATGCCACATATATATATATATATATATTTATATGTATATACATATATATATATATATATATAGATATATATATATATATGTTGTTGTTGTTTAACAAATAATTTAGTTAATAAGGAAAACAAATTCTCTCAGCAATTATTATTCAATTCCAAAAAGACTAAAATTTGAAACTGAAGTAAATATTTTAATAATTTCCCCAGATAATTCCGAAAAATTATATATACTTTTAAAATGCTTCAAAAGATTCTTATTTAAAATATAAAATAATTCCACACTTACATAAATTAGACTCAAATATTAGGTTCACATTATAAAATTTCATTTTTAGCTTTTAAAATTAAAATTTTCACCTGGTACAGGCAAAATTATACAACTGGGATAAAATGATGAAAAAAATACTTAGATATGTGTTCAACATAAGAAAAAACTTCTAAAAGCTTAAGTCATTAATTTCAAAAAAATGGAGTCTCATACTTCACTTGTCAACATAAACTGCATAAAAAAGAAATAGAAAATTCCTTGGACATTTTAAAGTTTAATGATATTCTCCTATTCCTTTGAATCTCATTAAAATGACACTTTCTAACATTTATTTCAATGCTGAACATTTTTTTAATATGCCGTCCATTTTTTAAAATTAAATCTCGCGAATTATTTTTGCTCACTGAAATGATTAAGCTGTTTTAGTTTAAATAGTTAATGAAAAAAAATCGATCAAGTAACTTTAACTTAACAAAATATTTACGTTAATTTTAACCATTGATATTTCAAGCACTAAAAACTTCCAACTCAGAACCTTACAAATTAACTTTATGAAAGAAGAACGATACAGACAAAATATGAGAATTTAATTTCTCAGCAAACAAATTTTTTATACATATATTTACAGAACGTTTACGAAATATTAATATATATTTCCTTACAGATTTACATTTTGGAATTAATAATAAATTATTTTCCTTGAAAATTTTTTACTATGTTCCCAGCAACTATCCTAACTTATTAATAAGTATTATGTGTGAAAAGAGACTTATTATTTAAATTTTAGAAAATAACTCTCGAGTTTGGTATAAAAAATTAAAATAAATCATATTAAATAGAATGTTATCATTTAAAAAAAGAAAAGTACCAAATGTTACTTTATGAGTTCGTGTACAAGTGCTGATGTTTGTTTACTTTTGTGAATAAATATCAATTCCAAGCAAATAAAAGATTTTAAATAGACTAAATTAAATACACTATACTTTTGAATTTTGTAATAAAACTACGCTTTCAAGAGCTTAGAAAAATCGTAATAAAACGACTCTACACTGAATTTTGAAAATGAAAAATAAAATTTTAATTTTTTATAATCAAATCTTTTGGAGTCATGTAATATGAATTCAAAATCCCTTAATTTATTTCTCCGATACTAAGTTACTCATATTTTTATTACATGAAATGTTTTTTAGAGCATGGTTACTTTTGAATTCGTAATTTAATATACTGCTAACACAACAAAAAATAAATTGTATATATATATCAGATAAATCGCAAGTCTATGAAAATGTAAGATGTAAGATCATAAGTATTAATTTAATATTTCCTGGATTAGTATAAATATATATGTGTGTGTGTATGTATATATACACTGGTGTGCAAAAATTAAGGACGAGACGGTTTTTTCAATATAACTTTGTACAAAAGCTTTCCAAATCAACACATTTAATACCGTAAGATCCCCAATGCGTAAGGACATGTGTAATGTAAGCAACACTTACTAAAAGAGAAATCAGAGGGATAAAAAGTAGCTTGATTGAAAAAATAGCATGGAGCGCAATGCGACTGAAGGCCGAAACATCCCTGTGATGGGTGTCCAGCAAGAAACATCCGGTCTTTAATAGGGGATATGATCTCCCCTGACTGCTAGGCAGGTTTCACAGCGTCTGCCCATGCTGAGAATGAAGGTGTCAATGAGAGTTGTTGAGGCATTGCTGCCCATTCGTCTTGCAGCGCCAATCGAAGCTCCCGAAACGTTACTGGTGGTAAGGTACGAGCTGCCAAGAGTCTGCCTAGAAAATCCCATACATGCTCGATGGGGTTGAGATCCGGAGATCGTGCCGGCCAATCCATACGTTCAATATCCTCACTCTCTAAGAGCTGTTCGACAGCTACTGTGCGATGACATGGTGCATTGTCGTCCATCAAAAAGGAACTGCAGACCTATAGCGCCTCTAAAAAGACGCACATATGGAAGAAGAATCTCGTTACAATAACGGGTCCCGTTGACTGAACATGCGTTGAAGATGTGAAGGTCTGTACGACTACCAAGCATGATGCCTCCCCAAACGAGAACACCGCGACCTCCATACCTGTCTCTTTCAATGATGTTCGAGGGATGATTGCGGCTTCCCCGCTCTCTCCAGATGTGTATGCGATGAGAATCGCTACTCAAACTGAATCTGCTCTCATCTGTAAAAAGTACTCGTCCCCATTCATTGTCTATCCAATTCCGGTGTTCCCGGCACCACAGAGAACGCCTTCTCCTATGGGCAGGCGTTAAAGGTACACACCGTACAGGGCGTCGTGCAAACAGACCACCACCGTGCAGTCTTCTGGCCACGGTAAAACGCGATATCGGTCGTCCAGTCGCCTGTGTCGTGTGTCTAGCGATTTCTCCGCTGCCTGCCACCTGTTTCTTCTGGCCTGTAAGACAATGTACCGGTCATCTGCGGGTGTGGTTCCTCATGGACGACCACTACTGAAGCCCCGGATAGCTGTTCCTGTAGTTTGAAATTGTCTCCAAAGTCGTGAAACGATGCTGTGAGCAATTCCGAACTCTGCAGCCACACTTGTCAAACTGAGGCCTTCCTCCAACTTCCCAATGATTCGACCTCGGGAAAAAGCATCCAGATGTCGTCTAACAGATTGATTATTCGCCATTTCTCGCTGAGGCAGCAACTCGGTGTGATTTTAACTGCTATACGGCGTGCAATCTCTTTGCCAGAAATACTGATCTTACAGCGACAACATGCTTTATACTACTCAGACACTCCTCCATTACATCTACCTGCATATCTGCGCATGTGCTACCGTACATCACCTTACTTAATCTCCTGATTGGTCTTTCTGTCCGCTTTGCCTCTTCGTTCAGCTGATATGCTAATTTTTCGACTTCGTCCTTAATTTTTGCACACCAGTGTATACAGCATATACTAATGAAATTATTGAAATACTATTGTTTTTTAAAATAAAAATACAATTATAAAATAAAAATGATACAGAGAGATTTTAAGACAAAGAAGTTTATTATTTATGATTTTATCAATATATATATATATATATATATATATATATATATATATATATATATGTGTGTGTGTGTGTGTTATGTTGTTACTGGTATAAACTGATAAAACTGGGGTTTGACAGAATAATCTGTTTATTTTTTAAACAAGAATAAGGAAAATGGTGAATAACAATTAATGAAAGTGAAACATTTAAACGCGCGTCTTTGCCTAAAAGGCTCAGTTAATTATTTTAAGAGGTGTTCCTTTCTATGTTGTAAGCCCACATAAAACTCTCAACTCATGCCGCGGTGTCATTTCTGATCCTGACCTGTTGACCACCTCTGAAGCGGAAATCCTTGAGGGATTCTCCAATCAGGGTGTTATTCAGGTCAGAAGAATCACTATTATAAAGACTCAACACTTATTCCAACAAAACACTTAATTTTAACTTTCAATAGCCCAAATTTACCCACAACAATAAAAGCCGGCTACCTCAACTGTAAAATACGCCCATACATACCAAATCCTCTGCGCTGTTTTAAGTGCCAGAGGTTTGGTCACTCCCAAACCTCCTGCCGCGTTCAATTAACATGCTCTAGATGAGAATCCGTTAGGCATTCTTCCACGGATTGTACTCTAAAGCCGAAATGTGTTATTTTTACGCAGTCTCATCCATCAGATTCAAAATTATGCCAAAAATGGAAATTAGAAAAGCAGATCCAAGAAATTAAAACCAATAAAAACATATCTTATATTGAAGCACGCAAATTAATAGTTCCTCAGTTAACCCAAACGTATGCTCAGGCTACTAAGCCATCATCTATATCCACAACTACCCAAACAGATCCAAATATAACAAACATAATCTGTCTACCTTTACAATACCTGAAACCCCTATCTTCTGAAAATCCGATGCATAGTACTTCATCTTCAGTGTCTACCGTTTCCACGTCATGTTCATCTGCTCAAGAAAATCTACTTCCTTCCCCATCTGCAATAATAACAACAATACAAAGTGAATCTTTGTTAAAAATACCCAATCCTATTACTACTACAACTACTTCCCCTGGCAATAACTTGAATACTTCTGTTTCATCTTTAGAAACTAAAACCCGTTCTGTTACAACTTCTAATAAATTATCTGCACTCTCTCTCTCTCTCTCTCTCTCTTTCAACTGAAATTCAACCCTTACCAGAATCTGTCCCTACTACATCCAATAGTGAACATTCTAATGCACCAGAAATCCCACAGTGTGTAGAACGAAATTCAAGAAATAGAAGAAAGCGCCCAAAAGTGCAGAACCCAGGAATGGAAATAAAAATGACTCCAGATAGACCTAGAAAATCAGCACCTACAGAATATGCAACAGATGAGGAAGACATGATAACTTATGACGTGGAGGAGGAGGAACTTGAACCAGATCCTATGGTTAAATTCGCACTTAAAGAAAATACTATAAATTATCCTAAAGGATATATACGCGCGTTAACTCCAACGCGTTTCCGAAAAAAGTAGGAGCGAATTTTTATTTAAATGAAATGCTTAAAACTTTTCTACAATTCAATTTTTCACTGGTCTTTTTTTTAATGCTTTTATTTTTAGATCTTGACTGACTTGCTTGATCTTTCTCTTTTATATATAATTGTATTTTTCATGTATTTTTAAAATGGTTTTTTAACAAATGTTTGGATGCTTTTATTATATAATATAGTCTTACTTCGTGGGGGAATTCCCCACCAAAATTTGCTTCTATTATTCCTTGAAAACGGTTTTCAGTGGTTTGAAATTTTAACTTTTTAAAAGTGTATTGTCTCATTATTTTTTCATATTTTATAAAAAAATTTAAGTTTTTTAACAAATGCTTGGCTCAGTATGGCCAAAATTGGCTCTTGCGCCAAAAAACCCTAAATTTACTCACTCACCCTTCTATGTTGTCGTGGGTTTGTCTCTTTTGCACTCTCTTTCTCTTCTGCCCGCAGTCATTACCCCTTGTTCCCTTCAAAGCCACCTGGGAGGGGGATTCCCCCGGGGCTTGCAGTAGCGCTACCTACTTCCATATATATATATATATATAAAGGGTGTTTTTTTAGAGGTATAGATCTTTAAATTGCAATAAAACAACGATGTATTATTCGATTAACATGAATTTTTTTTTATTCGAAAGATAATCTTGTGGCATTACATTTTAAAATATGATCAAGCCAGGCGTAGGTTCATCGAATGGGCCCAAAACGAGATTGCCGTTGTTCCCGATTTTCATAATCAAATTTTGTTTAGCGATGAAGCGCACTTCTGGTTGAATGGCTACGTCAACAAACAAAACTGCCGCATTTGGAGTGAAGCTAATCCACAAGTGAATGTCGAAATACCGTTACATACAGAAAAACTGACTGTTTGGTGCGCTTTATGGGCTGGTGGAATCCTTCTTAAAAAACGATTTAGGCCACTACGTTACAGTCAATTGTGATCGGTATAGAGCCATGATTACTAACTTTTTCATTCCTGAATTGAACAATCATGATGTCCAGGAGCTGTAGTTCCAACAAGACGGCGCAACATGTCATACAGCTCGTGCCACAATCGATTTATTGAAAGACACGTTTGGTGACCGCCTAATTTCACGTTTGGGACCTGTGAATTAGCCTCCAAGATCTTGTGATTTAACACCGCTAGACTATTTTCTGTGGGGCTGTTTAAAGTCATTGGTCTATGCGGATAAGCCACAAGCGCTTGAGCATTTGGAAGACAACATTCGCCATGTTATTGCCGATATACGGCCACAAATGTTGGAAAAAGTCATCGAAAATTGGACTACATCCGTGACAGCCGTGGCAGTCATATGCCAGAAATCATATTTAAAATGTAATGCCACAAGATTATCTTTCGAATAAAAGAAATTCATGTCAATCGAATAATACATCGTTGTTTTATTGCAATTTAAAGTTCTATACCCCTCTAAAAAACACCCTTTATATATATATATATATATATATATATATATATATATATATATATATATATATATATATATATATATATATATATATATATATATAATGTTTCAAGTCAACAACCAGCTTTTCTAAAAACACAGTTTTATTCATCGAGCAATCTGTACATCTGTTGCTGAGAGAAAAATGACGCCAATTGTGATTTAAATGGGGGTAACTACTACTTATGTCCAGAACTGTTAAGTACTCATATTGGTTTATGTGTTCAACTTGAAAGTTAAGGATGGCATATGGAGACTATAAAAATAATGATCTGGAGTTAAAAGTGTTCTCTTTGGAGAAATAATTGGGTGTTTAATTTAAAACTTTAAGATTTTATATACGGAAAATAAAAGTTAAGTGGTAAATAGGGGACTTTATTTTAGATCTAATTTAATTATCTTTACATATATATATATGTATATATATATGGTGCTAATATGATATAGGAGTACTACGCGCCAAGAATCTTGTTTATGTTTGCCAAGTTGGGGATAACATTACAATGTGGTTACCTTGATATTTCTATCGTGTGATGACGTATATTATATAGTTACTTTTAATTATTTTTCCCCGCGTTAACCCTATTAATTTCAGATGACTTCAATTCAATTTTTTTTTAATCTTATCATTTTCTTTGCAATCGTTCTACAATTTCTAGCTGCTACAGTCTTCTGTTGTATTTTGTGCTATTTTCGAATATGGATATTTCTAATATTATTGGTGAGTACCCGGATATTTTTTTTTTAAAAAAAAGAGGGTTGAGCTTTTAACTATTTCTTAAGATCTTCGCACTTTTCCACTTTATTTTACTTTTAAACAATGCATATTTAAATATTCCTTGTTCGATGAAACTCATTAAAGGAACTCGCAGTTTTTGGAATATTGCATGTTTTCAGCAATTATTAATTAAAGTTCATTATTAATTTTAATATATAGTATGCAATTCTTTTATTGTTATGTAATATAATTAAAAATATAACTACATAAAACAATTATTATTAAATATAATAATTATTATATTATTTTACTTATTTATAATTATTACGTTATTTATTTAAAATTCTTATTATATATAATTTTAACTCTTAAATTATATTGTATGATTACTATATATAATAATTATATTATATGATTATTTTTGTTATATATTACACAATATAATAATTATATGATTTTTTTTGTTATATATTACACAATATAATAATTATTATTATATACAATAATCATATGATATATAATTTAATAGTAATTCGTATATATAATAGTTTTCATGGATAATGTATTAATATTATTAGTATATAAATAATTATTTTTATATTATACTGATATTAATTCTTGATTGATATTTGTTACTTTCGATCCATTTCTATATTCTTTATTTGAAATATACTTCAAATCACTTATTTAAAATTATTTTCCTCACGACTTGTTACCACTAGGACGCCATCTTGGATTCCAAATCACTCGACAAATAACGCTGCTTGGCGCATAGCCCTCCTATATCAAATTAGTTCCATATATACAGGGTTATCAGAAATGAATGACCCAATTATAAAATTTAATAATTCCCCCAGATGTGAATAAACAGAAAAAGTTCACTAATATGTCATTGTAAAGATAAAATGTGGAGTTTTGAGCATTGTTTTTGTAAAATAGGTGGCAGCAATGTTGTAATTGTGAACAGAGGTGGAAATGATGTCGCAGCGGGGTAAGGCATTTTGTGTGCTCTCGTTTACAAAAAGTATGTCATAGTAATCACGGTTCAGCGTGAATTTCGGAGAAAATACCTCAGAAATGCACCGACATCTAAGAGTATAAGATGGCATAAACAGTTCTAGGAAACTGGATGCCTGTGTAAAGGCAAAAGTCCTGGGCAACCATGTTCGCAACGATATTATACGGGTGACTAAAGTTAAGTCACAGTAAACATTTGTGAAAACAAGTCTTACTTTACATCAAGAAACGTTACGCACGAAAAAAATTTCATATATTTTATCTTTACAATGACATTTTAACTGTAATTTTCTGTTTATTCATATGGGAATTATTAAATTTTGTAATCAGGTCATTCATTTCTGTTAACCCTGTATATATGTAATAATTCGCACTAATTTAATCTTGAACATGTTTTTAATTTGTAACGGTCCTAGCCTTCAGGACTCACGCATAAATAATAGCTAGATACCCACATAACGGGAATCTTTGAACACACACACACGATATATTTCCACCACTAAACAAGCTACGTCCACGGAGATCATGTGAGTTGGTCTTCCGCTCGCCCCTTTGTATAAATACCAAGATTCTGGAAAATCCACTCTTTTTGCTTTTTTTTGTTTTTGTCTTCGTCAAAATGAAACGTGTGTGGCTTTTTGTGCTGTGTGTTTTGTATACTAAGTGTTATTTTTAAGTTGTGTATGTCCATATGTGTATCCATGTTCAATAAAAAGGTTTAATTATTTACAAAGGATTGCCTCGTCGATAACCTCTCAATATTACATTATACATCTGAAACAGTGGTTCTCAAACTTTTTTAACCCGTGGACACCTTTTTATAGTCAAAACTTGCCCATGGACCCCTTTTCAAGTCAAAACTTTTTCGAGGACCCCCTCGTGAAAAAGCTACATAAGTCCCCACGAGCACTAATATTTAGTCTGTTTCTTTTCTTTTTCTTTTTTGTGATGAAGTTTATAGCGGCATTAGTTAGTCGACGCCCAAAAGGGCTCAACAACCAATCGGAAATATCCGAGTGAATTATTGTTATTTATTTAAATATCCATTAAAATAAAATGGTCAATTTTTTTAATTCGATTTTATATTAAACCTTGCACGGACCCCTGACGTTGTTCATGAATCCCCAAATCAATTTCAATTTTCCACGAACCCCTTGAATAATATCAGGGACTTCTGGAGGCTCGTAGAGACCACTTTGGGAACCATTGATCTAAAACATGATGATCATTAAAGGCTACTTAACACTCGCCAAATTATGATATATATATATATATATATATATATATATATATATATATATATATATATATATATATATATATAATATATATGTTAAAATGGAAAAACAGTCCCAACACCAGAAAAAATTGTTGTACACTAATAAAATTGAAACAATGCAATTAATTAGTTAACGTGTTTTAATTGATTACATTTTCAAGGTCAGCAGTTAATTTAAGCTCATGAAAATACATTTCAAATATGAAATGCTGTTACATTAATAGCCGGAGTTACCTCCATAATTTTTAATGCAAATCTGCATGTATTGTATCATACAGGTGCCGAATGTCACTTTGAGGTACGGAGTTCCATGCTTGTACTTGTTTTGTCAATACTGGGACTGTCAGTGCTGACTATGGATGATGCTGGAGTTGTCGTCCAATGATATCCCACACGTGCTCAATTGGAGAGTGATCTAATGGTCTCGCAGGTCAAGGTAACATGTCAACACTCTATAGAGTACTTTGCATTACAACAGCGGTGTGAGGGTGAGCTTGAATGCTGTTCCTGAATGACAGTACTATAGTTTGAATTATCAGACTGACGTACAACTTTGCAGCCAGTGTGTTTTGATAACTACGAGAGTGATCCTGCAGTCACATTTAATTTTTCCCCAGACCATGGCTCCAGGTGTAGGTCCTGTGTTTCTAAGCCACAGACAGTTTGGTAACAGGCGTTCCTATGGCTTCCTTCTGAGCAACACATGGCCATCCCTGGCACCAAGGCAGAACCTGCTTTCATCAGAAAGCACAACACATCTCCAATCTATCCTCCATTGAGCTCTGGCTCATTGCAAACGGCAATGGCTTAGAGTCAATGGAATACACGCTACAGGGCACCTGTGGCTCGGAGCTGTCCTTAAAGTAACCGAATTTCAACAGTTCGTTGTGTCACTATGGTACCAACTACAGCTCGATTTTCTCCTTGTCCCCCCCTGCCAATCTCCTTTTGCAGTGATTAACACGATTTCTGATGTGAATAAAAGAACATGCTTATCAAATTTAAAATCTGTTAGTGTAATTTTTCAAAAATGGGATTTTTTTATGCATAACGTCTATAACAGTAAAGGGAGTCAATTTCCATAAAATCCTTTCTGAGGGATCCATGCCCAACAGTAAAAATAAATTTTCCAAATTTAAATGTTGTAAGTCTAGTCCCAAAACAGGAATTTTGTTTATAACGCCCCCTCAACCCCCTCATTTAGGAGTCGATTTCCGCAAAACCCGTTCTTGGTGGATCTCTATTCAACATAAGAGCCATGTTGACTAATTTCAAATTTGTAAGTCGAATAATTCAAAAATTTAAATTTTTATCTATCACTATCACCCTGCAATTCCCCTTGGGTGTCGTTTTCCGCAAAAGCCGTCTTTACGGATATATGCTCATAGTTCTACTCATACAGTAGTTGACAAATTAAAATAATTTCTAGGAAAATCATTTGGTCTGTGAATGAATAACTGAAATTTCTTTAGGAGTTTGATGATTTAACTTTTAAATGCTGTACAAAGCTGAATGGAAATATCGCTTACAGTCTAGAAAAGAAATTATTCGCCATTGTAAAATTTATTTTAACTCTCAAAGCACAATATTCGGGGTAAGAAGAAAAAATTAAAAGGAAAACTGCATAGTTTACATCATTGAATACTTAAAAGTCACATAGGAGTAAAATTAAGATGAACCTTGGCCCATTCTGTTTTTTTTATTTCCACTGTGATATAAGTCTTTACAGCATACTAAGTAAATGAAGTAAGATCCCAGATTTAAGAAAAAATTTCTAGGTATGGAATATACGAGTATTTTGCTGTAAATATAACCTATTTTTTAACAACACTTTTACATTAATAGTAAGATTTATTTTTAGGAATGCATAGAATAAATGCATTGTATATTCAGTATTTTAATAAATTGTGAAGGAATGAAAAACTACCAACTCTATATTGTTAGAATGGAGAATTATGAAGTAATGAAAAACTACCAACTCTATATTGTTAGAATGGAGAATTATGAAGTAATGAAAAACTACCAACTCTATATTGTTAGAATGGAGAATTATGAAGTAATGAAAAACTACCAACTCTATATTGTTAGAATGGAGAATTATGTATTATAGATTATATATAATAATTATAATATATCAGTAATGTTTTATACATAATATACGACGAGGCAGACAAATACGGAACTTCCAGAAGATATTAATTTTGTACCTTGTTAAACACACAACCATAGCAAGAATATAAGAAACATTTTAATTAATCAAATTAAACTGGGCTGCACAAAATTTCAGCTAAATGAACTGTTAAAAAATTGTGTCATAAAGTCCCTGAGTTAATTATATTTGATTTGCCGTTATTTGTTTAAATGTTGAGAATAATACAATATTTATTTCAATATCTTTTAGAAGAGTAAAATTAATTAATTTGGAATTTTGTTAAATTTATTGTCGTCAAATGAATTTTCTTTTATGTTGAACTATCCTTAAGAAGTTTATACATTTTGCATTCATTTTTACCTTTCTCCCTGTACTTTCTTTATGTTTCATATTTGATGTATTAGCTCTATTATTACTTGAAAATTAAAAAATTTTTGTTCTAAAATTAATTAGTATCTTAATTTCTGACACTAAGTAAAATCTCCCCAATTCGGAGGAAATAACTTTATAAAAGAAATATAGTTCTAGGTCTTTTAATATGTGTTAAAAAAGGTTCAAGTAATGAATAAATAAATTCTTTCTAATGCTTAATTCTTAATATTGCAGAACTATTTTACTTGATGATACACTGTATAGATAGCAGTTTTAGAAATATGAAACAAGAGGAATATATCTTTTGTAAAAAGACACTTCTTGACATGTATTACTTTCCTTTTTCACACTAAATAGTAACTGCTTTTTAACTGTTTTCTTGTACTAACGCGTATGCTATAATTTTCTCAAGAACTAACTCGAACATTATCTGGGATTTTTTGTTTCACAAAATCTCTTATGCTGTTAAGTCTCTTAGTGAAGGTTTCAAATAATATACGGAGATGAAGAACAAACACGTTAAGCGTGTTTACTTAGATAAGACCGTCATATTTTTCTTTTTTTTTTTATTCCCGCTCTCTTGGATAGATATGATTTTTCTCACCAATTTAAGCTCTTTCTTGCGCATCTGAGTAAAAGTATTTCTCAGTTCTTCAAAGCGAAATCATTTGTTCTTATACCAACTTTGTGCTTTTATCTGGTCAGAAATAAGTTTAAATGTCTTTCTGACGCGTGGATCTTACTAAAACAGTTTCCATTGATTTTGAAGTTTGATGGTTTAGTTCATATAAAAATCACTAATAACAATATCTTTCAGTGATAAAAATAAATATATCAATGAAAGGATATTACAAAATTTCACGTAGTTATACAAATACTTTAATTTTGTATCCCCAAGATCGAATTCATTGAGCAGTTGCAAATTTACTTCACGAGATCACCATTTGTTTAAAAGAAAAACAATTTTCCAGGTTTCTCAAAGAGAACTAGGTATTTGCATAATTAATTATTCGTAAACTGCAAAATAAATTTTAAAATGTGTTCCTTTGTTTTGAATTCATGGATTACCGTATTTATTCGAATCAATGCCGCCAAAGGTTATAAGCCACACCCCAAATTTCCAACAAGGAACAAATGACAAATAGTGTAAAAGGGTTTATCGCTATCCAATTTTACGAAATTTAACTAAATTTAAAATCAAAGTTAATAAGAAGAGAATACTTAGCTATTTTACCAGTATTTTAAACTTTTGAATACATATATGAGCCTGTAATTGTTCTAATTGCCCAAAGAACGATTTTTCCCCTTCGATTCTAAGTCACACCCGATTTTAAGTAACATTAACATAGGAAAAAATAAGTGCAGCTTAGATTCGAGTAAATCTGGTATAGATGGAAAAATACAGGTAGAGTCATTTAACAAGATAATATACTTCGGAATTTTTTTAAAAAATGCATATTTAGTCGAATGTTTTGGAAAGAAGTTAACGAAGGGTGTAAGGAATGTTTTCAAACTTGATACAAAATTTTAGTCGTGATTACTTAAGTGTACCCGTGCGTGTAATGTACGTGCATTTACAAGAAAAAGGGTTTGGTAGTGCACATGCCACTTTTCCCGCTTTCTTCGTATGTACAACTTGGTGGACATTGTAGTGTTTTTTGAAAAAACATCAGTGAAATTCAAAGCAAACAGTTAAAATGAGTACCATCCAAAAGTTGGATAGTGCAATGAGGGGGAAATCACCGGGAGACTCAAGGAATGACAGTGTCAAGTGCAGATTCTTATGGTCTTTCATGTAACATTGAGCAATATGTGCAGCTTAAGGAGGAAGCTCAATATGACAAAATTCGTAGCGTGATGGTTTGGATAAGGTCCTCCAAGAGCCACAACGAATATTGAAGTTCGATATTTGTTCATTATGGCGATATGTAACAAAATTGCAACAGTTTCTAGTCTATTTTATGAATTTTATACCTCCACAAGAACCCAAGTTTCGAGGTTTATTGTTACTAGAAGACTACATGAAAGAGGGTATACTTTGAAGAAGATAGGCTGTTTGATTTCACCCGGCCCTCTTCTGCGTTTGAAGCCGTTTTGAATGTCAAATAGAACATTGATATTGGAGAAGGGATCCTTGAAGGACTTACATTCATTGATGAGTTTAAATTCTGTCTGATTACTAATTCTGAACCTACCTTCTTAATTTATACCTGATTTACCTTTACTCTGCTGTTGTTTTGTATTAGATTTTTTAATACATATTTCTCTTCAACCTGTTCTAAATATAATTGCCTTTCGTCCACAATTTCATCAATAACATTTTTTTTTACAAATTTTATACATTTCATTATTCCGTGTTTTGAAATTCCTTGAAGATTTCTTGCATTTTTCTTATGCTTCATTAAACTGTGTATCGAGGGATTAAATATTTAGTATGTTCGTAAATACCGTTTATTAAAATTTCAGCACTTTCAACTATTTTAGAATGTTTTCCTTCAAACATAGACATAAAGATAAACGAGCAAACTTTTGCTCATTTCTTATGACGATAAAAAATAAGCTAATTTTAAATCTTATATTAGCCTGAGTGTGCATAATGCCTACGTGATGCACTTATTCGATGCATCATTGAACAGAAGTTCGATTCATCAACTAAATTGCTGTGGAAGCATCAACACAATATTAAAGATGTTACAAAACTAAATGACTTAAATGAGTTTGTAAAAACTATGTCAGTGCCGCTCAAAACAGCAAGAATATTTTTATTAAAGGGTATAAACGTGTGCTCATAAAGTTAATTTAATTGCAGTCCATTCTATTTGTATTTATTGTAAGGAAGTTCCAAATTAATCAAAATGTTTGGTATTCTTAAATGCAACTCTACAATAAAAAAAATGGTGCGTGGAACGCTACGCGATTGAAGTGAAACTTCTTTGGTGACGTTGGAACATTGATTATTTACCCTAATATTCCAAATTGACCGAGTACATGTCTCAACCGCCTAATTTGCGTGAAAGGTATTCGTAGCGAAATGAATCTTTCTGATACCAAATCCAAAGTAGAAAGATGTCCTGGAATTTCTGGGTATACAATACCATTATATTTTGATAAATTTCGTATACTTTTCCTATTTAAACTTTTTCGGCAATTGCAGCTTTCTTTAATGTGTCTTCTAAATTAATTCCTGGTAAAATATTTTATAAAATATTTTTTGTGCTCAGCAACAGACGTTCTCAAATCATCTCTAAACCATAATCTATCATAAATTGAACGCCCGTATCAATTGAACGATTATCAATGAATTGCTTTTGGAAATCTTTGTGAGCAGTTTTATGGGAATCACATAGTCTTTGTAACGTAAGATAGAATTTATTATTGATTTACATGCATCAGTTTCAACACGCACTAGAATTGTTGAGAGCTCTGTAGTTAATGGCACAGAGGGATTCACTAAGTCCGTATTAATCTGTGCAGTCATTAGAAGAGTCTCAATAGCATTCCCATCCCTTAAACTGAGCATTAACAGAGTATTTTGCAGTGTTTTTTTCTGTATTCTATATTCTCTCATGCACTCTGATGGATATTCCACAGTAGCACTTAATAAATTTGCAATATTTTTCTGGTTTTTTTTTTTTTTTTTGCTTTTTCCTTGTCACTTTTTCGACTGGACTTGCTGCTAGTTTTTCTTTCTTTCACGAAACATTTTTCTTCTTTATGCATTTGATTTAGGCGCATTCTGACTAGAATTAATATAATAATTCAACGCAAATAAAAGTCAAAAAAGCAAATTAGCCGCCGAAAACATCGCCATGTAGCAAACAATCTAAGAAAATATTTCAAAAAAGCATGCTTTTACTGCGAGAGATATTTTGTCTACACCGTAATGTCACTGCATCTCATATAACCGTTGATAAATGTTCCCGGGTCTGGGGGGAAGGGACCCCAATAGGAAGGTGGGCAAGTTGACCAATCGGAAATGAGCAACCATCCAACTTTCACACGGATATGACGTGAGTCACGTTGTGTCCCCGCTATCCTTTTTCCTCCTAACTCGCTATCCTGTCATCATGGTGACGATTCGGGGGACTAGAAGGGGGGAACTACTTCCGTTCGCTTTTTCACTGTTATGCAAAACTGGGCAAATTTCTCATTTACTCTCGAGAGCTAAGAAGTTTCACTTCAAACAATTGATTTTGTAAAAAACAATTATCGATGTCTTTCAAAAATGGCAATAAAACTAATGGAGAATACTTGAATTTAAAGTTCGTAAAAGAAACTTTGCATAATACATAGAATAAACGAATTCAAATAAAATATTTGTCATAAATCGTTCTCTCTACAAACTCGAGTATTTTTTCTTACTAAGGATTCGTGGAAACGAGTTATCATGTGTGGTATACGTAAGCTATAGTAAATAAATTATTGTAAACATTAGTTTGGTGCGGGAAAAAAAATAAATGCGATGTTGTTCTGTTTACTACAATAATCAAAGTAAGTAATCCTGAAAGTGAATTTATGTGATGCAGCTGTTTACTTGATTCAGGAAGTGAGAAGCCATATATTCAAAATATTTTTGATAAATAAAAAGGATGAGAATAATTCGGTATCTTGCTTAAGTGTTTTTAGCACTTAAAGTAATGGAGTTCTTTTATTTACTCCTTGTTTTACTAATAATTTAAAGATGATCACTTCTGCTTATATTACTGACAAAACCACTTAGATATATTCAAATGATTCATACCCAGAACCTTTGCATTATCATTTCAAAGATTCAGTTATGGCAAATTCATTCTTTAAAAAGGGAAGGAATTTGATATTTTCCTTGAAGTAAACGTTTTTTCATTCTTGTTACAGGAGTGCTTTTCAAAGTTTCAATATTCACGACCCAATATTCAATCATACACTAGTGTGCAAAACTTAAGCAACAGGTGGGTTTATTGCCATAACTTCACGAAAAATCATATGAGAGACATGGAATTCAGAAATGAGGGAGAGTATTATGTACGTAAAGGATGACGAAAGCATCGACGCTGAAAAAGGAATGCAATGCATACGGTATGGAATCAAACAAAAACAAGCTTTATTGAACGCATAGTATCGTGACTCGCGATTGTCTATCCAACGGGAAGAACAACAAGCAGATGTTCCTTAATGTGGTATATGTCCTCCCCTAACTGCAGTGGCTGCTTCGCACCGTCTCCGCATACTCAGAACCAGCTGGTGAAACATTTCTTGCGGTAGGAGGGCCCATTCCTCAATCAGCATCTGTTTGAGTTGTTGGGTGTTCTCCGGATGATGTAAGCGTGCTGCAATACGTTTCCCCAAAGCATCCCACACATGTTCGATTGGATTTAAATCTGGGAAGTACGCTGGCCAATCCATTCAAATGATATTTTCACTTTCCAGCAGCTCCTCAACAGCAAGAGTCCAATGTGGCCGTGCATTGTCATCCATAAAAATGAAGTCTGGGCGAATGGCCCCTCGGAGCAGACGCACATGGGGAAGAAATACCTCCTCGCAATAGAGATTTCCGGTTACAGACCCTCTGTCGAAAATGTGGAGCTTAGTTCGCCCGTTCAGCATAATGCCTCCCCAGACAAGAACTCCAGAACCACCGTAACGGTGTCTTTCCTTGATGTTAATGGGATAAATCCGGGTCCCGATCTATCTTCAAATCAAAATGCGTTGAGAATCGCTTCTGGTACTGAACCGACTCTCATACGTAAAGAGGACACGACTCCATAGATCAGGTGTCCAGTTATTGTGCTCTCTGTACCACTGTAAATGGTGGCGTCGGTGGCCAACTTTCAACGTGATGCAGCGGTCAGGACGGAGGGCGAATAAGCCCCCTTTGTGGAAGCGTCTGGCCACAGTAAACCGCGACACTTGTCTCCCTGTTGCTGTACAGAGTCGCTGAGCAATGGCGCTTGCTAACTCATGTCGGTCTCTTTTCACCTGCAGGATGATATATCGGTCATCCCCTGCAGTTGTCGTCCTCAGGTGGCCGCCACCAACCTTTCTAGCAGCTGTACCTGTGGTTTGGAACGCTTTCCAAGCGCGCGAAACGACACTTTTGTTGATTCCAAAATCTGCAGCTACACTTGTGTCAGTACGCCCCTCCTCCAGCTTTCTGATCATTCTTCCTAATGTGAAGTCGTCCAGGTGATTTCTTCTAGCTATATTTCACGAACTGTCTCACTGGCACTTGCAGCGAATATGTTGAATTGTGTCTCCGCCCTTCATTTTATTCTACTGTTGAGCAGCGCGTGCCGATATCATGCGTTTTGCGTACGCTCATGTCGCTCCTGACGTTTCGTTCCTGATATTTGCATACGCATGACGTTTCTATTGACTTACGTGTTCACTGTACTGATCTCCAGACCTCCTTTTCTGTAATTTCATGGCTATCTGCTAAATCTTTACATTGTTGCTTAAGTTTTGCACGCCAGTGTAATTTTCATCGCGCCCCCTTCATGCAATAACAATGCATTGAATTCAATAAAAAAATACTTTGACGCTAAAACTGCGATACGACTTTAACCTCTTTAAGGACCACCTGCGAATATAAACATCTAGCTCAGTCAAAGCGTTTATTTCCTTGGACATATATAAACGTCTTTCCGAAGTAGGAACTTTTCTGTACACTGCTATCCATAAAATTATTCCGAAGGTTTTGGAATGCAATAAAAGGACCTCGACAATGTTTGCGAAGAATTTACTTATTTCAGGTGATTTGCTTCTTTTTTTATTCCTTCCCCCAACCCCAATACATCACATACGCGCGCATACGTGGAAAACGGTTTGGATTGGGAAGCGAATCACTTAACTTTTAATCGTCAGTCAAGGGATTAATTATAAACCGTAAATATTATCAAAATAAGTGTTAACGTTTGTATGTAATTTTATATGTGACAATCCCATGGGGTCAATGGTTGTTATTAAAATTGTTCTTACCTTAGTATTGCTAAATGAATTATAAAATACATTGTGTAGCACTGATACATTTATAAATGTAATATATCAGTGTAAATTTTTATTTTATTTTTTTATTGTATCAGATTGTTTGATTACATTCAATGAATTTATAATTTTTAAAAATAATCTTCTATTTTCAAATTTTCAAAATGCTCGTGCCCCCCTCGCAGAGTTATCACGCCCCCAAAGGGGGCGTGCCTCACAGTTTGAGAGATATTGTGTAATAGAGAAATTAAGAAACACGACTGAGACAGAATTTTCCATTCGTGGTATCTAGGTTGGATTGTTACGGTTAGCACAACTTTTGATGCTGATCAGGTTTCATTAATAATTTATAAGAGCAACTGAGAGAAGAATTAATAACATAATTTTGATAATTAGAACCGATTCTAACATTAACCAAACAAATACAGTGGTGGCAAAAAGTGCTGAACACACTCATTTGTTTGCGTAATTTTTGTGTTTGACTTCATTTTTCGTTATGAAAAATTATCACACTATCTTAAATATTGTTATTGATTTTAATGTAGTTTTTCATGCTAATTTCAAATCTGTTTGTAGATTTCATCTAAAGTAAATAGTTTCATTGATATATTGAAAAAACCTTGACAAGAAAGCACAAGGTCACTGTAAGAAAGAGTGAGTGTGTTTTCCTCCAATGAAATGCTTCGTTATTTCAACCAATCAGAGAGCAGTAGCGATAAAGGATTGAAAGAAAAAGGTGAAACGTGGTTTATTGTATTGAATGCAGTTGTGTGCTTGAGGAAAATAGTGTATTGAAAGCAATTTGAAGAGCGTTTGTGGAAAATATTGGAATTATGGCTAAATTTTCATATTTTCCTGGAAATAAAAGGTACAAAATAATACATTTGAAGGAAGAAGGTTATTCTATGCGCCAAATTGCTGCTAAAGTACCATGTGGCCTTTCTACTGTTGTGAGAACTTTGAAAAGATTTTCTGAAACAAATTTTATTGCGGACAGGGGGCGATCAGGACACACGACCAAGAAAAACATCTTTACGTGAAGACAGGTTATTTCTTTCAAACAGAAAGCTTAATTCCTCGCAAATTTTGAAACAATAGACTTTGACATCAAACGTGAGTGTGTGCCCAAGAACTGTTAGAGGAAGACTGCTGAAAATTGGGTTACGTGGCTGTAAAGCGCGCCCAAAACCATTATTGTCTGAATTTCAACGCAAAGGGCGATTAACGTGGGCAAGGGAACATTCATTACGCACTATTAAAGACTAGGAAAAGGTAATATTTAGTGACAAGAGTCAGTTTTGTATTTCTCGCAACCAAAGTAGTGCCTATGTAAGACGACGCACTCATGAGGAATTCAGCCTTTAGTGTCTGAAGCCCACAGTAAAGTACCCGACAAAAGTGATGGTATGGGGTTGCATGTCTTCTCATGGTGTTGGAAGACTTCACATCGTTAGCGTAACAGTGGAAGCCATGGATTACATTGAAATGCTACAAAATAAATTGCTACCAACTGCGAGAGATCTTTTTGGGAATCAGTCATGAATTTTTCAGGACGATAACGCCCCTAGTCATCGTGCAAAGGTAGTCCAGAAATGGTTGAAAGACCATACTGTGAATAGAATGAACTGGCCAGGACAGTCTCCCGACCGTAATCCGATAGAGAACTTATGGTTTAAAATTGGTTATGAAATTTCAAAGAAAACACCTTCAAGCAAACGTGAATTAATTGAAGCTTTAATATTTTCCTTCAACCATATTGTCACGAAAGATCTTTTTTTGAAATTGGTGCACTCCATGCCAAAAAGATGTAGAGCCGTAATTAAAGCAAACGGCTGGCCCATAAAATATTGATTTTCTAACATGTGACAGCAATGTAATTTTCAAAATGCTTATTAAATATACCGTATTTGTCAATTTTCGTGTTATTTTTCTTTGCATATTATGTTATTCTGTATTGTTTTATTCTGCACATATTTCACATTGTTGTGTTCAGGCAGCTTTACTACAAAAAATATTTTAGTCATTAAGAAACAAGTAGAAGATTTGAAATCAGCATAAAAAATACATTAAAAAATCAATAACAATATTTAAGTTAGTGCGATAATTTCACAACGAAAAATGAAGTAAAACACAAAAATTACGCTAAAAAATGAGTGTGTTCAGAACTTTTTGCCACCACTGTATGTCAAGTGCATTTTCAGGAATATTTTACGTGAAATGCATAGCTGATACTTAGATCTATATTAAAACCAGAAAGGGATGTGTTTTCATCAGCTTTCCATAGATTTTGTTGATGTTGCTTAGAAAAGGGATTTTTGAGAATTTCTGAAACTCATATGCAGTACAAGGTTTTCCTGTCAGAGTATTTAGAAACATAAAATATAACTGCATGACATGAATTTGGGCATGGAAAAAAAGTATTTATCAATCATTTATCATGATGTAAGTAGTAAAGTTCTACTGATAAACTCCGTGTGCTGCTTTATTATTTTTCTTCTTTTGAAGTTTCAGTCAAATTAATCCATTTTGATAAACTTGTTAACAGCAAAAGATCAGACATTATTCCTTTGAAAATTGAGTCAAGTTTCAAGTTTAGAACTTTGCTCAACTATATGATTAATTCATTTGATGCAAGCCTTTTTCGATTGTGTGCATGTTTGAGTTGATGCAGTACACGTAAGGACCAATTCAATAATTCCAATCACAACCTACAAATTGGAAGACTTTCGTAATAAACAGTGTGTTCCAAGCAGAACTGTTTACGCATACCAGGTTCACATTAGAAGTAGGTGTTTGATCAAGGGACAATTCTGCTAACTAAGCTTCACGAGAGAGAGAGAGAGAGAGAGAGAGAGAGAGAGAATATTATTATTTATTTTACATATACTCTCAAAACATCATTCACATAGTGTACTGGTCCAAAATAATTAAAACTAATTATAGCGCATACCACTTTTTCAATTCAAATTCCTATTTCAAAAGATTCATTTTCTGAAAAAAATCAGTAAGTGGGAAATTATAATCACGAAATTTTATATCTAGATATATGTTATAAATGCGAAAGTTTGTGAGGATGTTTGGCCATCTTTCAAGCAAAAACAACTGAATGCATTTCAATGAAACTTTACAGTAATATAGCTTATAGGTCAAAAAAACACATAGGATATAATTTGCAGCATAGGCTATAATTTATAAAAATATTGTGTGAAGTGTCCAAAATATAACGATATTTGTGAAGTAAGTAGGAAAAAATTCTGCCATTTGCAAGCAAATCTGGCGTGCGCAGCAAAAAAGCCCCGACAGCATATATCTATCTTTTGTTTGTGAAGAAAGCCTTTTTGTTTTGGCCACGCAAGGCGCTCGCTTCTAATTAACTCCTGTGATCAGCATAATCCCTATTTTTTTTATTTCAGAATAAAACTAAGTTTTGAAGGGAGAGGTGGTTAAAAATCTCTCTTTATTTGAGTGCTTTTTTAATGATTTTATTATGCACATTCGGTACTAAGAAATTTATATTTTTTCTAAATAAATGCTTTTATCTGTTCTGGTACTAAAAGTAAATAAACTTTCTCTTTCACACTACATCATTTGGACAAATTTTCAAAATTTGTTTGTGATTAGTAGTTAATTATAACGCTATAATTTTAATTGAATAGGCAGATATTGCATTTTTAAGAATAAAAATAATTATAACTACTGTACTGTGTTTTTTGGAGTGAGTGAGTAAGTGAATAAAAACGTCGCACTGTTCAGCTACACGAGGGCTTTTGGCAACGGACCACGGAAATTTGAACCATGGTGAAGTGACGTGGATGACACCTGAGCTGGCACCCCCTTCTCCTAACGACCACACACCGCACCAACTTATTAGGAATATTCTAACAATACTTAGCAGGGATATTCTTTGAAATCCACTCTTTCAAGATATATGGCAGCACGGGTTCTATGATGAGTATTTTAGCGGGGAAGGCGAATGGTTTTGTAGCAGATTTTGCTTTTTCAGCGGATTGCACAGATTATTATTTTTCTCCCGAAAAAATAGTTTATGTCAAAATTTAAGTGTCTTATGTTTTTGTATGTTAATGAAGACCTTAGAAAACGATTTGACTAACGGATTAAATTTCCCAAAGTGGAGTATTTTGTTTATTTATATCCCTGAATTTTCAATGTAGTGATTCAAAAAAAATTGTATGAAAAAAACTGCAGTAAATCATAATGCGGTGGATAAAGTATTAACGTGCATCGCTCCCCTACACGGCGGGCTCTAATAAAGCTCGAGCTACGAAAGTAGCTAGACATTTGCCAATTTGACTCTATCGTTAACATTTCGCTATGTCTTTCATTGAATCGCCATTATAATTTAAGAAACGGCGTTGCTTGCGAATATTACAATTTTAACATAAAATAAATACAACAGAAAGTAATATTAATATCAGACTTTCAGATATAAATTATTTAAACTATTTCAAGCGTTCATTACACAAAATTTTTAACAATGCGTTACTTTTGCTGAGCAGAGGATCAGCTTAGGGAGGTATTTTTAAAAATCGACCCTCAAGAGTGTTCCTGGGAGTTATAAGTAAAAAAATCCTTTTTTATCAGCTATTAGATCTACATACTTAAAATTTAACAAAGGTGTTTCTTTTTTTTGTTTAACTGAGATATGCAAAAAGCCTTTTTTTTTGTTTAATTCGCATTTCACGTAAAGTTAACTCATTAAAAACTTCTTTATTCTTCTATCTGTGTTGTTTAATTTTTCAGTTCACCCGTGCGAAGAACGCTTATACCAGCTAGTATAATAATAAACAATATATTTTCATTTACAAAACCGAAAATTATAACTTACTGATGTTTTCGTTAAATTTCCTAAATGTCGAATATTTTGGTTAGTTGAAAGTGAATATGAACTGTCAAAAAAAGTAAGAATTTGCTTTAGAATACGAATTTTAAAGAGAAAAATCATTTAAGTGTAAATGAAAAAAGCATGATTTACCTCAAGCAAGCGAAAAATTGGACATATAGTGAACATTTGCTCTATTGTTAGTACTAGACATCTAGTTGTGAAGCTGAAAAGTGCTAATAAACTTTTTGAAAAATAACAATTTATAAAATTAGAGCTTTATTTATTATATTAAAACAAGCATATTTCATATTAAAAAACCCCTTATGTAATCTTCTGGTTTGATATATTTAAGCATACCAAACAAGGCCCGTTTCCTTCAGTATTTCTTTGGATATTTCTTTTTAAACGCATTTGGTTACTTAATAGTTATTTGCATTGTTATGATTCATAATTGCGCTACTTCCTTTTCTTTTGTTTTTAGATTTTTTTAAAAGTATATATACATATTTAATTTTTTTATTTCTATTCTTTTCATACTTTTGATAAGTGCTAATATTCAGCTATACCCATACTTTTTAATTTTCATTTGGGTCGAGAATCTGGCAATAACTTGTTTATTGTACTCAGATTTAGTGCGGGCTCTGCTTTTTTGAATGCAATTTTTAGGTACGTTAACTTTTTCTTGTAATCGATTTAGATATTCTATCCCTTTATTTTCAATAGGTTTTTGCCCAATATTATTAACAGAAAGAACGAAGGTTGGTTGGCCAAAAACATGTCCAACCCCTCTTTTATTTAAATTATTTTATATATAAGAACTGTACTAAGTCAGCAATGTTTATAATACTGTAGCATCCATGTTTTTTATTTTTTAAACACTATTATTTTTAATATTTCTCGTATATCCTTTCAAAAATCTTATGCCTGGTTATCTTGCAATTTCATTTTTTTTTCCAGTTTTGATTCTTGATTATTCACCTCTCTTTAGTAGAGAATTTCGACTATAGGGGGTATGTCAAAAATTACTTACAATTTCACTATACAACTTTATTAAACAAAGATAGGTGTACAAGGAAAGACCCATGATAGGTGATACACATTACTTATAGATATATTTTTCATGTTGAGCAATGCGTTTGGTTCATCTAGCTACAAGCTTCCTCATGTCTTCCTGGTAAGTTTTCGATTGGTAGTGAAGCCACTTTTAAACCGCATTTTTGTTATCCCTGACTGAGGCAAACCAATAATTTCTTGAAACTTCCTTGGATGGTTTAAAGAAATGAAGGTGTGGGAAGCGAGATCTTGGCTGTAGGGAGAGTGTTCCAGAGTCTTCAAGCTAAATATGTTGATTGTTTCTATGGTGTATGATGGGATGTGTGGGGCCGAGCGCTGTTCTGCAACTAAAAAACTTTCTTTAATAGTACGAGTAGACTATGACGTTTGTTTCAAATTGCTGGAATCAACTTATTGGCCAGTAAAACACTGCACCTTTCATATTTATGGTGGTCCGTCAGTATAAGTAGTAGTTCATTATAGGGCTTTCTTCGTCCAAAAAGAGCGATAGCATCACTTTCCATGTCGATTACGTGGTCTTGAATATTTTTCCCCAGGTGATCATGGATGTTTCCATACTCTAGGATTTCAATTCGAGCTCGTGGTGACGAACTCGTGTTTCATCTATGATCACTATTAAACCTTCAGAGTTAAAGCGATCCAGTGAATTCTGGCAGATATCCGGACGATTGTCTTTGTTTAATGCGATAAGTGTTCGTGGAACTTCTCTTACACACTCTTTACGGAATTTGAATTTGTCGTTGATACTTTGATAGTCAAAACTGTGTTCAAAGAAGATATGACCTGATCTATGTTAACTCATCTATCTGCATCTCCCTCTCCTTAAGTAACTCTCGTTTGGCCACTTTTAAACATTTCGATCCGCAAAAAGAAGAAAAAAACTCTTCTTCGAAATAAAGCAATTTTCTCTATGGTGACAAAAATCTCCTGTAAATTCCGCATCTTTCACACCCTCTGACTACAAAGCTGGGATCACTCCACTTTGGTGACATCTCATAGCGGAACTTATATACTTATGCTGTTGTAGCTAGACAACTGTCGCGATAGTAATTAAATTTCGAACACGGAATCACAGACACGCAAATCTAAAGTAAGCGCATGCAGATACCACTTATCTTTCTTTAATAGATTGTAAAACGAAAAGTTAAGTCATTTTTGATTCCTTCTCTTAAAAATTGTATATATATATATATATATATATATATATACACTCATGGACAAAAAAAATAGCGCACCAAGAAATAATTACGAGATCGTAAAGAAACTTGGCATGAAGTTACACGTCGGAGAGATATGAGAATGATTAGAAATGCAGCGTGAATGTGTATTATGTATAGTCGGTAGATGGTGTTTGACGTCATTCGCCGTGGAGTATAAAACAGATAAAAAACCAAAGCCTGTTTGAGTGTGCTGAATCGTTTACAAAGGAAGAGACAAAGTAGACATCCGATTACGCTGTTTTCGAGGATGATATGAGCAGCTGTCGCAGTTTGAGATGGGTAGAATCATTGGCATGATGGAAGCTGGATAGTCAGCTAGAAGATTAGCTCGCCAATTAAGTCAGTCTGATTGTGTTGTGAGGAGGTTTTGGGACCAGTAGATCCAAGAGATGCCATGTACATGAAGACCAAGCTCAGGACGTCCTCAACAGATCAGTCGTCGAGAAGACCGCTACATCGTAAGAAATGCACGCGTACAGCCAACTGCTTCATCGTGTGTGGAGACCCCGTGGTAAACGCCTCAATCCTGCCTTTGCTTTATAGCGAAACACCGCTTCCACAACAGGGTATTAAATCCTCCTTTCTTTTGCTTTTTCTCATAAATAAATGATCCTTTTTCTTTGATTTTCTAATCATTTACTTATATCAAAGTAGTCATTACGTGTGTAAAACTTCGTTTCATTTTAACGACTCCTTCTTGGTGCGATAATTTTTTTGTTCATGAGTGTATATACATGTACATTACTTATAAATTTCGTAGTAATTACCTCAAGCGAAAAATCATTTTCTCGTTTTTGCATTAGTTTTCTTACACATGCTTATTTATATTTCCTCTTAAATGTTAAAGAGTTTAATTAATGCATATTCCTTACTTAAATATACGTTGTGTATTCCATATAGTATTCCTGATTGTTGAAAGTATTAAATTCTGAAATGATATTTCAAAGTTTGTGTTAAGGAAGGGTATGCTACTTGTGATTGTCTTAATCTCAAGTTGGTGTGGCAGCTGATGTCCAATGAATTATTCAAGCGTCATTTTGGGAGAGGGCTCAGAGTTTCATGTACTTGACACAGGATCTGTCAAGAAATTTTTCTGACAGATCTGAATCTGGAAGAAATTTTTTAAACCAATGTTTTAGCACTTTTCAAGGATATCATTGGCAGTGATTTCATTTTTGTTGATTACAACTCTTGCTCTAATAGGGTTCATCTAGCCAACACATTTCTAGACAGTGAGGATATTCGTCAGATATAAAGGCCGGCTTGATCTCCATGCCATAACCCTGTAAAGCATATTTTGCACATTCTTAGGAGAACAGTTGCCTTTCTTCTTTATTCTCCAAAAGTCTTTCAATAACTTGAAACAGCGTTGGTGTAAAGGTAAATCAGACTGTTACAACATCCCCATAAACTGTCTTATTTTTAACCAATATTCAGTGTAAAAGTTGCATAACTGTAAAAAAGGTTTATAGAATATATGCATAAAATTGTTTTAAGGACATTTTGACAAAAAAAATTATTTAAACATAATATTTTGGCAAAAAATTAATATGTGTTAATTAATTATTATATTAATGTGCATAAAATTGTTTTAAGAATAGTATTACAATAACAAATTATTTAAGTACAATATTTTGACAAAAAATGAACATAGAATGATCAATTTTCAAAATGTTCTCCTTTTGTGAAAAATGCTTCTATTATAATAATATTTTGCTTGTATATAACTCAGACCTCTCTACAGAGGCTCAACTAGAATTTTTGAAATATATAACTTAGAAGTGGGTTTATTCATATTTTGCGACAACAGAGGGGAGCAATTTTAAGAAAAAACGCCAATAATTATTTCAATTCGTGGTAACTGAAAATAATGTAAATTTTTCAAAAATTCTAGTTGAGCCTTTGTAGAGAGGTCTGAGCTATATACAGGCATAAAACCATTTTTCACAAAAGGAGAACATTTGGTAAAAAGATTATTCTTAGTTAATTTTTTGCCAGAATATTATAATTATCCATTTATGCGCTTTTTTGAAATCACGGTTCCGAACGTAGTCGGATACCTTAAAAATAATGGAAATATTTCAATTTGCCCTTTACAAACGTTGAATATAAGGTTATTTTCATGTGTCAAAAGCTTTCTTCAGGCAAATTAAAGTAATGGAGAAAGACAAAGAGTTAGGAATAAAACTTTGAGAAAACTAGTTTGAAAGAAAAGGTCAATCGAAGTTTAAATTTTTAGAAGATTTAATAAAACCTACCCCATGTTTGATGATAATTTAATTTTTACAGTTATTTTAATGCTTGCGTAAGATGCAGTTCTCTCTCTCGGTACGACATTTAGAGGAATGTGCTTTATTCAATTCGTTTCTATTAAAACCAGATTATTTAGTACCGTAAAGCAACTAAGGAAAATTCATTAAAATCAATAAAAAATAAATGTGCTCAATTTAAGATTGTTTATATTTCTTCTCTTTCTCATGAGAGTTTTTTCATTTTAGTATAATGTAACAAAATATTAAGTACAGAATTAACTGAAGAATGTTTTTTTAAAAAAAGATAAATAATTAATAAAAAAGACCAGTCAAAAATAATTCCCACTCTTAAAAGCATACGTCTAATGTTCACGTTGTCGATGTTACAGCTCATTTAAGATTACTTTTAATGACTCTATGATGGACTTGAAAATATTATAGACAGTTGGAAGATTTCTAATTCAGAAGATTAAATAGAATGTGTGAAACAGTTTTGCCACTATGATGACTATAAGAATATAAGTGCGAGAAGTTGTAGGGAACGGGTTTTGTTGCAATGTATGCATCGGTAAGTTATAGAAAAAAAATTGGAACTTTTAAGTGCACGAATGAGAAACAAAATCGCCCGAACATGCATCCAAACAAAATGTTCAAATGCAGGGGTTCTCAGCCTTATTTTGACAAGGATAGATTCGGGATTGGGAAAAGTAGTGGTAAGCACAAGTTAGGTATTGATAAAAAAAACAAATATTACCTACATTTACTTAATTAATAAATGTAGGTATTTTAATTCGTTATGATGTTTAAATATTTGCATTTATACTCCTGTATGAGCATTAAAAACATCTAAAGAATAACTATTGAATATAAAAGTATGGCAAGTAACAAAAGATAAAACAAAGAGAAAATTTACAGCTCTATCAAGAAAAAAATAGTTATTTAAAATCAATATTAAACAGAAAAAGAGAACATATGTGTTGTAAAAATGTACAAGAATTAATAGGCAAAAATTATCAAATAGCAGTAGAGACTGATTTAGATATTGTCACGCGGATGGATAAAATTTGCTGAAAAAGGTAGGATCCAGCAAATATTGCAGTCAACTTTGCCGGTCTTCGTCGAGTTATTTTAACACTTTGTTGCGTGAGCATACAAACAATTAAGCGGGTGCACATGCACCCGCTGGCACAAAGTTGGTATACCCCCTCCCCTCTTTTTATAATCTCCCTCCAAAACGTGATTGATAAAAAAAAATTGCAATATTTTACAATTTTTCTCATGTCGATCATTTTTTTTACTTTATTAGAAGAACCTTAATAAATTAGAAACATTTAGCAATTCTACCCTTTTATTGAAAAAAAAATGGATTTTGAAATGAGATTTCTGAGAAAATTTGATCTGAATAGGGGGATTGAATGCCACCGCTTACACGTCACCTGCTGTTTACGTAATTAATCAATTATGTGCATCATACTCATGTTGCTATGAAAATGAAGACATCTCTCACTAGTTTATCTAATTAGGATAATGTGACGCAGTAAACAGTTTTATTTTTATATTGAAATACTATTTGTAAGTTGAGTGTTAACGATAGAAAAGTGAGATAAAAATTTAATCGTTTCAAGAAAGTATTTTGAGAGCACAATGTTCGTTAATGCTAGTGACTTTTTGCCAAAAGAGTTTCAATCCCACAAAGATGCCTTAAGGCGACTTGGTACCCCCAAAATGACAGACCTATCGTTTTTTTTATTTAATCTTATTCTTTGAATTATTATCTTTCGATTGATGTACCATTTGTGCATGTTGGAAAGTTAGAAGTTGAATAAAACTTCATTTGAAAACAAATTAGGCAATTCAGCCCCGCCCCCTTTTTAGAAAAAAAAACTAGAAAAAGCGTTTTGATCAAAAAATCTATTTTATAAAATGAAATAATAACATTAAAAAAGAATGTGTTATATATAAAGCAGAATATTACCGATGCAATACAATACAATCATTTTTTTTCTTTGTGAAATGTGTGCACGTAAAATTTTTGATTTAAGTTATTTATATTAAAAATTTTTTACATTTTCAGTTCTTATTCCTCATATTTTTTTCATACAAATGTAGTACTTCAATGTTATAAGAAGAAAAAAAACTAAAATTTCTGTCGTTACAGAAAACAAATTTTTTTAAACATTTTTCTTGAATTCTCTTGTGCAATTAATACTCTCTAAAAATTGATCATTTATAAAAATGTATGGGTTGAAAAAATATGAAAATGCAATTATTTTAAAGACAAATGTATTACTAATACCTTAAAGTGGTATTTTAAGTTTGTTTAAGCTTATTATAATTGTTTTTTCAGAATTATAAACTTTAAAGATGTTTTTCTCAGCTTGTGTTTATGGAAACATTAGTGCATTCAAAATGCTACTCCTTCCACAATTATTTACCAATAACTTCCATTTTTTTTCCTGCCTATTATACATAAACCATGTAAAAAAATTAGCAATCCATTTTGCTTTAAACGGACTAGTTTTTTTTTAAAAAATAAAAAGATAAGAGATATTGGCTTTTTCTTTGATTTTTAGTATGCATATCAACATTTTATTTTTTTCTCCCAAACTAATTAAGTTATTGTAAAATCGATCCCTCAAGTTGTTGAAAACACCCATAAGAATATTACAAAAAAAATTTAGGTCAAAAAATTAATATTTACAAAAGGAGTAGGATTTTGAAATTTTCCAAATTTTCTTCAAAAAATTTAAATTTTTAAAAATGCGTGAATAATATGTGAAAAAGTTCATCTCGTATCATTTTCTTGAATAGAAACATTATATAAAATGCTCAAATAAAATTTTTAAATAAATAAGAAAAGAAAGTAGCTCAAAGGGTACCAAGTCCTCTTAATGTTCTGTTTCCAGGATATATACGATTCCAGGAACGATATTTTGCTATTCTCCAGCAATACATATGTAAGTTTACGTAAAGTAGCTGAAAGTGAATCTTAGGCTTTTTTAAAATTTTTATCACTAAAAATCTTGTTCTTTGTAAGTCAAATAGATGTCAATGAAATGAATTTAAGAAGAATATTTTAAATTAAATATAATAGCCTTAGAACGTTTGCTTTATCGGAAAATAAATAACTCTTTTCCTGCATTCAAATTTACTAAGGGATTTGGAATAATAACACCAATAAATCTACAGTAGATAAATCTATTTGAAAATATTTCTTTCTGGTTTATCATCACTCGATAAAAAATAATTATGCAAAAGCATTTTTTGTTCATCACAATTATCTTTATTTACTAGGAAAAATCAAACTAAAGGTATCAAATGCAGTTGATATACATATTAAAATTTCAAAAAAAAAACACACTTTATGTTTTGGAAGATCTTAGGAATATTTATATATATTCAGGGAGAATCCAGGCTTGGAATATCATTTGTCGTTTTAAAAGCAAATTCGCATACGTGAACCGATTCTGAGAAGTTAACTTCGTATGGAAAACATTTGCTTAGAATATGCATAAAGAAAATTAAGCTACATCTGTAATACATAAGTTGGTTTGTCACATGAAATATTTTACTCATCTTCCTTCTGAAAGTTCTGTTTGCGATGCTTGAAAAGAATAATATTACAGCCTCAATATGATTCAGTACAATTTCGGAAACTTTAAGCAAGGCGAAGAAAATTGTTTAAAATAATCGCATAAGAAGAAATACTGGAATAAGAAGATTTTAAAAAGTTTTATAATGACATCAATGGTTTTGTTTTAATATGGCTGTATTTAGAAGTCAAAGGCTTCCTTTTGAATATATATTAAATAAAATTGAAAATTCCCGGACATAACCTCCACACTTTTCTATTTTGCTTTAGCTTCACGCAATACCTTTTGGTCAGAATAATTTCCTCCCATATTAACAAAAATAATTTTTCATGATGGTACTTGAATAAGGTGCCTGACTAGTGTAAAATCATCAATTTTGATGAACATGACAAAAAAAATTTATTTGATATTTTTAATATTTGAATTTTCTTCTTTCTAAAAATACCTTACTTTTGCTTGTACTCCAATTATTTACGAAGTTATAGCAGTTTTTATGTTAAGTGAGAACAACAAAAACGAACCGGAAGTTAGAAATCGAAACCGGAAGTACTTTGAATTTGAAAGATTTTTACTTTTTTTTTGGAATTTTATTGAATTTATTGATAAAATATTAATTTTGGTAATATTAAAACTGAATATGGTGATATTTTTTTTAAAATTATTTAATAGTTTTAGTAAAATTTGGCAACAACTTTACAGGTTTGTTGTCATTTTTCGATTTGTTTATGTTCTAGCTACTCGATTCTTCGCTCCTCGTTTAATTTATTATTTTGATATATTTTATGAAAAAAACTGTCTTTCTTAAGACAAAATATTGATTAATTATGGCTAAATCAAGATCTGGGAGGTCTAAGAAGCGCCGATTTACTGGAAATCGTTATACCATTCGTGCCACTATTAATGAGAATGATGAAACATCTGAGCTCAATTCTACTGAATCCACTACTGCCAAAAAGTTGGAATCAAGCCATACAAGTTTGGAAATTTTCTCAGAAAGATTGTTTGAAACTTCTAAAGACAATAGAATTGTCAGCTGGACAACTTTGATTTCATTTTTTGCCATAGTTTGTTGTCCTGATTGCTATTCTCAGGGCTTGGAACTTATAGAAGACTCTGTCAGTGGATTATGCTCACATATGAACCTAAAGTGCAAAAACTGCTCCTTCTTTAAAGGTTTCCCTACGACAGAGAAGATGAAAGGTTCTTGTCTTATAAACTCTTCAATTGTTTTGGGGCTAAGGATAATCGGGAAAGGATTTTCAGCTGGCAAAAAGTTATGTGCTTTCCTCGGTTTACCTTTCCTGTCAAAACTTGCTTTCCGCAATCAAGAAAGAAAACTGTTGAAAGCAACTGAACGCGTTGCTCAAAGAAAACATCAACGCTGCATTGAGTGAAATCAAAGGCTCAAATAGTTTCACTAAATGTGGAATATCCATTGATGGTACTTGGCAACGCAGAGGTTACTCATCTTTGAATGGGTGTGTAAGTGCCATATCAGTTGACACCGGTAAAATTTTAGACATTGAAGTTATGGCACAATATTGCCACATATGCGCGAAAGGCAATTGCCAATCATTGAAACATGTATGTTCGAACTATAAAGGTTCCGCGGGGAACATGGAGGTTGTTGGAGCCTACCGTATATTTGAGAGATCAAATGTGAGGAATGTACAGTACAATGAATACTACGGAGATGGGGACTCAAAAGGATATGAATCTGTTAAAAACTTTTATGGAATTAATACAGTAACCAAACTCGAGTGTATAGGTCATGTACAGAAACGTGTAGGGGGGCGGTTGCGTCAATTAAAAAAACGACGAAAGGTTTGGGAGGGAAAAATAAATTAACTGATAAATTAATCGACAGAATTCAGAACTATTATGGAATAGCTATTCGAAGCAATGTAGGTAATCTACAAAAAGATGATGAGTAGTGTAATAGCTGCATTTTTTCACTGTGTATCTGGAAAAAACAATTCATTGCATGGACAGTGTCCTGAAGGATCTGAGAGTTGGTGTCGTTACCAAAGGGCAAAAGCAGCTGGGAGTCCCCTCAAAGAAATTGAGCAAGGACTTCCTAATAAAATTATAAACCAAATAAAGCCTACATATCTAAAACTGTGTAATGAAACTTTGTTGAAAAAATGTCTTCATGGTAAGACACAGAACTGCAATGAAAGTTATAACACCATTTTGTGGAATATTGTTCCCAAAAATATATTTATTGGACTGGAAACATTTCGTTTGGGTGCATTATTAGCTCTAATACTTTATAATTCTGGTTATGCAGGTATATTATCACAGTAATTCGAAATGTAAATGGTTCCCTTCCTGAAAGTGTTGCTCAAGAGTTACTTAAATTTGATAAACTACGGATTTCAACATCTTTAAGACATTCTTTACCGATTGCGAAATTGTCTCGAAAAAAAAAGAAAAGCAGCTAGAAAACAAAAAAAGTACTAAGGATGAAAAAACAGAAGGCTTAGTATATTCATATGGAGGGTTTTAAAGTACTTCTTTGCAGGAGTTTTATTCTAATTTATGATAACTTTTGTGATAAACAATATTTTTCAAGAGTTTTTTCGTGAATGTTTACTGGTAAAACAACACAAATATATTTTGTATGATATATTTCTTAACTTCTAAAATAATATGGAATAATATATATTTGTTTTTCTATGTAAAATGTTTTTATTTTTAATGCAATAAGGTTTTTTTAAAGTGCTTTTTATACGTCTAATCTGTATTTCGTAAACTGTGTACTTAGACTTTAAGAAAAAGCTTTTTGACACTATAAAATTGTTAAAAATATTAAAAGATAAAAGTTTGAAGAAAGTATATAATATTCATAATTGCTTTGAAAATGTTTGTTCTTTTGATATAGAGAGGTTTTAGGTTTTTTTAGTAGTATAGTTTTTTAAATTTTGAATTTTAAATCTTTAAATGCATTTTCTGAAACAGATTTTTTGATATTTTACAACACGGTAAGCATGATATCTCAAAAAGTTCTGTAGATAATTGTCTGTAATTTTGTGTAATTGTGCATTATTATAGTATGTATGCTGTGACCTAGGGATTAAGAAAAAACAGCATATTTACCTTTTTTATGATTTTTTTCTGTGTGATAAATGTTAAATTTTTAAAAAATTAGCATTGCGTGCACTTTTTGACTTCTAGTTCAGTAACAAATTAAAATTTTTCAAAGATATTAGGTCAATTCATTAGTAACTGTTTTTTGAGTAAAATTATGTGGGTTTTTTAAAATATTATGCATTAGAATTTATTTTACTATGTTTAACGTAACGTACAAATAACGCCTAATTTAAACCTAAAATTGGCCATATTTAAAAAAAAATACATTGGAAGAAATTTTTTTTGCTATTTTTATAAGTTTTCAGTTATAATTAAACAAAAAATGAGTTTAAAAATAAATTTTCAGCAAAATTTCAAAAAAATGTCTCCGCAACTAGTCAGGCAAATTATAATCTTACAATGCGAATAAATTAATAATTTGACATCTTTCTACTTGATGCCCTTAAGACGTTACCTGAATTTAATCTTAATTGTTAATTTTTTACAAGAGATAAGAATATAAGTAATCTCTTATGTGCTTATATAAATTAGGTAAATGATGTATGCAGTTTCAAATTGTATTATTGCTTATGTTCTGTTATTCATGATTATAATAACTTTAAACCTACTTAAAATTAATCCTATTCCAGTGAAACATTACTCTTAAGCATATAGAATTTTTAACCAGTAAAAGAATGAAATTAGATATAATAAACGTTTTTCTGCTTGGAATTTTGCAAACTATTTATATTTCGAATACATGTATTTACTCAAAAATCAAGTAGAAAATAAAATATTAACAAATTGGTTTCAAAGATAAACTTTAAAGAATTGGATTTCATTCATATTTTTTCGGAACTTTTTAAGGCCAGTCAGTAGACTAAAAATATTTATCTTATCGATTTTGAGATTTGGATATTTCTAAAATTTCCAATTCTCATGACCTTTCCAGTGATATAAAATATTTGCTATTTTATGAATTAGAAGCATGTCAAAATGAATTTTAAAAAAATAATCAGCTGCCACGCGGGCCACGGCCACTTTGACAGATTAAGTGTAAGTATTGACTTTTTAAATCTGAGAAGAAGAATAGTTGTTAAAATATTGCATATGTAAAAAACATGCCTTTTCATCTAAACAATAGTAAAAGAAATTTCCTACCATCCACTAAATCGATGGAAATTGGAGGGACATCCAATCCTTCATTACACCTTGCATAATAAATTATAAGCTATTGTGTTAGGTAAGATTTTGTATTAAAATTACAGTATTCTAAAATTTATATTTTTAAAGTTCCGTAAGTGTACTGTATGCATGCACTCCATGTTTCTTAAATGCAATTATGCATATTGAAGTGACATTTCTGAAATATTCTTCAAACATTTCATTAGAAAGCAAATGTCGAAACAAAAAATGACGATTTTCGATAAACTCATAGGAATCTTACGTAAAAGTATGTTTTGAAAAAACTAATTAATATATATTCAAAGAAATTTCACTTCAGTATAAATGTAGGAATCCAACCGAAATCTTCCCAAAAAGTTATAGATTCTCCAGATAGCGGGGTTCTTATTGGCGTGGTGTCTAGCGGCTTTTTAAGATGTATTGATTAACTTTGAAAAGATAGATGACACAATTTAAAGAAAGAAACTTGTTGCAAACTAAATAATTTATTATGAATTTTAGGGAAGCATTTACAGGGGGAATATTTACAGAATGAAAATTAGATAGGCATATTTTAAAGAATAGGAAGATTAGATCAATCCCTCGAGGAGGAGGGTAGAGACAACTCATTATGCGGTGTTATCGTGCCTTACCGCCTGGCACGGGCGAACAGGGGCTGAAGCGCGACAACCGCTGCGTCGCTGTCGGGTGGTAGTGGGCATCTGACGAAAAAGGTTGATGTCGGCGTTTTAGTAAGCACGCTAGATGGCTTAGCTGTGGAATGCTGTTTTGATTAAATTGCCGTCCTCTGCAAAGGGATATAATCTAACCTTTTACAGATGGGGTATCCAACATAAATATAAATGTCTAGTTAATATACAGTCAAAATCTTGAGTCTTTGTGTTTAATACTTTCTGAGAAAAAGGTATGGTATGATACATCAAATGTAATGTTTATTGTCATTGCGACATAAATTTTATATTTAAAAACATAAAATCAGTTTTATTTTGACTGTTTCAGAAATTATTTGTCAAGTTTAGTTTAACTTTTGAAGTTTAAAATTTAGAAACTGTGTCTGCAATCACAAAACCTAACGAAAAATTTCGAAATGTGTTGTAATCAGGTATTTATATAAATACCATCACAAATTCATAACAAAACCATATTGATACATTTTAATATTTTATTTAGGATGCTTTAAGGCCAATTTTGATGTATGTAATGAATCTAAGCTAAAAATTTTTCCCAAAATTGATGCAGAATTTGAGAAAATTGATGTAAATGCTACAAAATATCTCGTTAAACAAAAACTGAAAAATGCTTTATGTTTATTTTGTGGATGATTTAAGACTTTTTAGTTTCCCCTATTTTATGTAAAATAAATTAAGAAGATAATAATGTTAAATAAAATAGAGTACAAATACACACATGTTGCAATCCTTGTATTGCTAGATCCATCTTGAATGGGCATTTTTTGCAATAGGCACGTTAACTGTATTTCACGATATTAAATATTTTCGGCAATAGATTTAAACAGAATCATGGGTGGTATATTTTCAAGATGTAAGCGAGTATTAGACGTATAATAAAGCACCAACAAGTGCACAGATTCCGAAAATTAAATCAAGAAAATATCCTCAGGAAAATTTAAATTTTGAAATCCTTGCGTATATTATTTGCTTAGAAATATTCTCAACAGATAGTATGAAACCTAATAGAGCTAAACAACATTTGGAAACGCTTCATGGTGAGTACATTGAGAAACGCTGAGAATTGCTTGAATTAAAATTAAAATCATATAGAAACAAATTTAAAATATTTGCTTGTGAATGAAAAAGCTTTATTTGCTTCATACAAAGTCTCATATAAAATAGCTAGATATAAAAAGCCTCACACCATTGGCGAAGAGCTAATATTGCCAGCTGCAATTGAGATCATGCAAACCACCTTTCCAACTTTGGAGATAATTTTACTAAACACACACTGCTGCAGTCGATTCTTCGAACAAATGATACCGTTGCCTGTCGAATTGATGATATAGCTAAAGATGTGCAGCAGCAGCTTTTAAGGAAGTTGCGTGACAAATGGTTTTCAATTCAGCTTGATGAGGCAACAGATACTAGTTCTGATGTTTTGAGATATATTGGTTAACGAAAAAGTACTTTTACTGCTGACATACCATTCCAAAATCAAGCATACGCAATGAAATGAGCATCTTTATTAGTATTATTTGATATTTTAAATGATTTTATAAACGAGACAAACATAGAGTGGAAAAATTGTATTGAAATATGCACCAATGGCACTCGTACAATGCCTGGAAGATTCCAAAGTATACAATCACGTGTGAAACAAAAATTTCCACTGTGAATCTTGACATATTGCTTAATCCACAAATAAGCTGCGGCTTCCAAAGAAATGAGTCCTGGTCTGAAATTGTGCTAACGACTGTTGTGACCGTAGTAAATGACATAAAAATGAGATTCCCTAAAATCAAGAATCTTCTCTGAACTTTTTAAAGACAGGGATGCGGTACATTCATCGTTGCTATTTTATTCGTGAGCCAAGATGATAACCACGTGTAAAAATTTTGCAAAGTGCTTATGGATTAAGAGATGAAATTGCCATTTTTTCTGCAACAGGAAAACCGACTGGAAACTGAGAAGTTTCTAGATGGTTTATTTGTGATGAAACTGAGATACTTGGTCGCGATATATTCATGAAATTAAGTACCTTGATTCTTCAAGAAGATAGTATTCATATGTTAGATACGAGTGGTAAAATGTATGCTTTTTATAGAGGAAATATGAACTATGGAGCAGAAAGTTAAACGCTCCATAAATAAAAATAATAAAAATTTTAATAAAAAAAAATTAAATGAACTAGAAATGTGTTTGAAAATTTAGATAAATGTGTTAAAACTTCCACACACACACACAAGGTTGAAGAATAACTTGTGGAAGTTGTTTTTGAAACCATAGAAAACCATTTAGCCACGCTTAGAAATAGTTTCAACAAAGTATTTTCTTGCTGATAACAACTTGATAGCAAGTTTCGAATGGGTTAGGATCCATTCCAAAATGCTCCTGACGGGACTTAAACTATGGAAGAAGAAATGTTCATAAATTTTACTACAATTGGCAAAATCAAAAGGCAATTTAGTAATAAACCGCTATTTAAATTTTCACCAGGGGTGGATGATGAATTTTCCGCACTGAAGATAAAAGAGCTTTTCGTATACCCTTACCATTTTCAACATCCTACCTTCGTGAAACCGGATTTTCTGTAGCGGCTGCTTTAAAGACAAATTATAGATCTCAGCTAAGAATAAAAAACAGAAACTAGAGTAGCAATTCGCAATATTAAGTACTAGTTGGTACACCCGTTCTTCGTACGGGTGAACTGAAAAATTAAACAACACAGATTGAAGGATAAAGAAGTTTTTAATGAGTTAATTTTACGTGAATTGCAAATTAAACAAAAAAAGCTTTTTGCATATCTCAGCTAAACAAAAAAAGAAGAAAAAACACCTTTGTGTTAAATTTTAAGTATGTAGTTCTAATAGCTGATAAAAAGGATTTATTTGTTTATTCCCCTTGAGAGTCGTTTTTTGAAAATAATTACCTAAGCTGATCTCTGCTCAGCAAAAGTAACGCATTGTTAAAAGTGTGGTGTAATGAACGCTTAAAATAGAGTAAATAATTTATATCTGAAAGTGTAATACATTAATATTACTTTCTGTTGTATTTACTTTATGTTAAAATTGTAATATTCGCAAGCAACGCCGTTTCTTAAATTGTAATGGCTATAATGGAGATTCAATGAAGAACACATCGAAATGATAACGATAGTCAAATTGGCAAATGTCTAGCTACTTTCATAGCTGGAGATTTATTAGAGCTTTGTCAGACCCGCCGTGTAGGGGCGTGATGCTCGTTAATGCTTCATCCACCGCATTATGATTTACTGCAGTTTTTTTCATGCAATATTTTTTTTTGGATCACTACATTGAAAATTAAGGGATATACATAAACAAAATACTCCACTTTGAGAAATTTAATCTGTTAGAGCTAATAAATTAATTAAAGATATTCCACTGTAAAATTAATTATATACACCGTTCACTAAAAATAAATAGTCAAATCGTTTTCTAAGGTCTTCATTAACATACAAAAACATAAGACACTTAAATTTTGACACAAACTATTTTTTCGGGACAAAAATAATAATCTTTGCAATCCGCTGAAAACGCCGTCAGATGAAAACGTATATCTGCTGCAAAACTCTTCGCCTTCCCCGCTAAAATACTCATCATAAGACCCGTGCTGCCATATATCTTGGAAGAGTGGATTTCAAAGAATATTCCTGCTATGTATTGGTAGAATATTCCTTCTAAGTTGGCGTGGTGTGGTAGTTAGGAGAAAGGGGTGCCAGCTCAGGTGTCATCCACGTCACTTGACCATGGTTCAAAATTACGTGGTTCGTTGTCAAAAGCCCTCGTGTAGCTGAACAGTGTGACGTTAATATTCACTCACTCCAAAAAATACAGTATAGTAGTTATAATTATTTTAATACTTAAAAATGCCATATCCGCCTATTCAATTAATATTATAGCGTTATAATTAACTACTAACCACCAACAAACTATGTAAATATGTCCAAATGATGTAGTGTGAAAGACAAAGTTTATCTACTGTAAGTACGTAGCAATAAAAGTATTTATTTTGGACACTTCTCACAATATCTTTTTAAATTATAGCCAATGCTATAAATTATATCCTATGTGTTATTCTGATGTATAAGCTGTATTACTGTAAAGTTTCATTAAAATCCATTGAGTTGTTTTTGCGTGAAGGACTGCCAAACCTCCTCACAAACTTTCGCATTTATAATACACTGCTGGACAATTGCTAAGGACGGATCACAAATTATTATGTAGCATAACATTAAGCGAGACATGAGGCCTAGTAGGATAAAATATAGTTGCCACACTGTTCAGACATTAGAATAAAGAATATTTATTGTTCTGCAAAGTACAAAAGCTGTGAAACATCTGAAAGAAAAAAAAAGTTCATTTGATCTGTGTACGGAGAAATGGAACAATACATCTAAAAGTCAGTAGGCGCCTTAAAGAAAAGTATCAGTACGGGATATGTCCACCGTGGAGTGTGATGCAACATTCCACACGTCATACCATACTTTGCACAACATTATCCAGCAGCTTTTGAGGCAATTTATCCCATTCCTCTGTGAGTGCACGGATGAGGGTGTTCTTGTTTGTCGGAGGATAGTTTCGACCAGCAACTTGCCTCCCCAAAGCATCCCACATATTTTCAATAGGGTTTAGATCTGGAGAACGCGCTGGCTATACGAGACGTTGAATACCCTCGCTGTCTAGACAATCCTGAACAGCGAGTGTTCGATGACATGTTGCGTTGTCGTCCATAAAAACAAATTTATCACCGACAGCACCACGGAAAAGACGAACATGAGGAAGTAGAATTTCATCAATGTATCGTTGGCCCGTCATAGTCCCATTCGCAACCACATGTAGACGCGTGTGGCCTTTGATCATGATGCTGGCCCACACCATGATACTGCATGTCGGATATTGGTCCTTTTCCTGGATATTTTCTGGACGATAAGCAGTACCACTCTCGCGCCAGATCAGTTGGCGTCTACAATCCGATGACAGACTGAACCTACTCTCATCTGAGAATAGTACGCATGCCCAGTCCTGTTCAGTCCAATTGTGATGCTCACAACACCATTGCAAACGGGCAGTATGGTGCTGTCTGGTCAATGGGACACACACAAAAGGTCTGCGTGCGTATAGTCCTCCTCCCCTCAAACGTCTGACAACAGTTTTTCGGGAGATCTGCTTTCCTGAGGCAGCAAGAAACTGATTTGCCACCTGCTGAGCTGTGGTGCGCCTGTTCCTTTTTGCTGATAGGACGATGTATCTGTCTTTTGCAGGCATCGTACTTCTAACACAACCTCCCCCGTGCCGTCTACTACACATTCCAATAGTTTTAAATGACTTCCACAGCCGTGAAACAACGCTGTGAGCGATGTCGAACTCCCTGGCAACATCTGTTATTTTTCGCCCTTCTTCGATCTTTCCAATAATTCGGCCACGCATAAAATCATCTATGTGATGTCGGGAAGACATGCCAAAAATGTTAAGTTCGTCTATTAAATCTTTCCTGTAAAACTTTGACTTGAAACAACAACTGTCCACACGCGTCAAAACCTTTAAAGCTCTTATGAACGCTATCATGTGATGAACAGACGTGGAAAAAAAATTTGCATACTCATACTTCTTACTAATATCCCGCACTTATTCTAATTTTCCACATTTTGCTTCCTTTCTTTTTGTGGTTGCTATGGATGATAGTGTTATCCGTCCTTAGCAATTGTCCAGCAGTGTATATGTCTAGATTCCTTTGAAAAACTTTGATCTGCGAGATAAGCCCATTGAAGTCACAAGTAATTATTAAGTTTGTTCTTAATTTTTTATTAATAAATAGTTATCAAATACTTTGAGTAATATTGAAACATTTATAAGTGTATTTGAACAGTGAAATATATGCGTATTTAAATTTTTACTATGTCAGAATGTATATGTATATCATTTTTCTTCCTTTGAGTAAATTAATAATCTTTTATTTTCAACTTTTTGATGTACTGGGCTTGCACGTAGGGCTAACTACGTATGCCCCACGTAGGCGTACGTATCCTCCATGTAGGACTATCACGCCCCCTTAGGGCTTCGTACCCCACAGTTTGAGAAACGTTTCTTTGATGTACCAAATGGAGCTATTGATGTCTTTCACAAATCTGAGAAGGATTAATTTACTGAAAGTCATGTTTGAAGCATTTTCCCATTTTGAAACTAGAATAAAATAACATCTAATTTTTTAAGGAAGTACAAAGTTATATTTTATTCTCATTGTATTACATTTGCGTACATATTGTAAAACCAATTGTTTAAAGTTTAAAAAGATAAATGTTTTCCTCTTGGTGGAAGGAACATGAAAATACCAGGGTGTTTTACAGTCAGAATAGAGTAATTTTATAATTAAAACTTACATAATAGAAATGCATTTACTTAGTTATAATAACACACAAAACCATTGAAGAAATATAGTACATAATTCTAGTTCACTAAAAAAAGAAAACTTTTTAAATTATTCAAATCCAAATGAAGATACGAAATGAATGCATTAAATATTATGTATCTATTAAAAATTCCTCCTTAATGTTCTTAACAAATGAATCTTTTAAATAGCAGTAAATTTTAAGAAGATAAGATTAATTCCTATCTATATATGTAATATCGTTTTCTCTCATGAAAGGGATCTGATTTATTTTAAAGGTTGGAAAAGAAAACATATTAATTAATAAATATAAATAGGTTCTTTTATTAGCTACGAAAGTATCATTGGGTTAACAGTACTTTTTCTAAATATGGGAGCATGAAACGTATTTTCCCCGTACAGAACTGTCTGTATTCGTCTTATTATTGGATTTAGTATTAGTTTATAATAAAGTAATTTATCTATAGAAGCTCAAAGAGCTAGGGGATAAACATTTTATGGCATAATGTTTTATGATATTTTTAACTTTTCCTATTCATAATAGCTATGATTTTTAACTTCAATCATTCTTTTTAAAATAAGAAATAACATGAAAAAGGGAGCCTTTAATAATGACAGAGCAGGAAAACATGCTGTCAAGATAAATTCTAATGTTTTATTTAGCTTGAGACTTGAGAAGAAGGTTGAGTACGCATATTTTATTCTGTAAAATGGCTTATGTAAAACAGACTGATACCTGAATGAAAAACCTACAAAGGCATTTTAAGCGCAGTCTCATTCTGAATCATGGAAGTTTTAAATTTGGGCGTGATTTATTTTGAAATCTCACAGAGGAGAATTTATATGGTTTTAAACCGAATTCTCGAAAAAAACCCTTAGAAAATTCGTACGCGCTTGGAGGGAAAAGAATCTTTATTTCACAATACTCAGTTGGTAAATTACTGAAACAAAATGCTCCGGTAGGAAGAAAAATGTTTGTGTTTGAACGAAACAAGAATAAATTTAAAGATTCATAAGTACAAAATGTGTGAGCTTAAAATAATTATTAATAACTTAACTGTTAATTATGCAGCACATTTTAAAATTCATGAACGTAAAATATACATATTGTTAAATTTTTAAAGTATATGTGATACTCTGTTCTATATTTTGGAATACGCTCGAATAGCGCTCCTTGTAAATAAAACAGGAAAAGCTACATTATATTTATTGAGTTAGCACAATAAGCATTTACCAAAATCATTAGATTAAATTTTAAGCTGATTGAATAATGTTTTTAATCTCTATACAAGCTCTTCAACTCACAACAAAAAATATGCCCCTGTTAAGACGAGAAAGTGTCGTGAAGAATGACTTCTGTTTCAAATATATATTTTGTTTTGTGTGAGTAATTCAAAACTACTGAAATAGTTTTTTCTAGATTTAACTGTTAATTAAATACTTTACATAAAATTCTACTCTTTCTATAAAATTTATAGAAAGAGCTTTCTTAAGGGGATATATATACCTAGGGAATTCCCCTTATATATTCACAACACATATAAGGGGCATTTTATGCTTTAGTACTATATTATTGAAGAAACGGGAATCCTTCAGCTTATAATCTCACAAATGTTTTCGAAAATCAGTGTGAAGGAGAATACTTTGAGAGAGAGAGAGAGAGAGAGAGAGAGAGAGAGATTTCAGTTAGATATTTGGTATAAGTAAATAAGTTGCAATATCCACTATTCAATTATTTGACGATTATTTGGACATATATTTCCTTGCCTCTGAAAATGTTTCGGTTTTATCAACTAGCTATTGTTGTTCTTAATTTTTTTTTTGCTGTTACATTTTTCAGATTAACATTCTTTTGGTTTTATCACTTGAAAAGATCAATTTGTGAGTGTAAGTTAATGTTCATATAAAATTGCTGTCAAGTTGATGTTTCCTTGATATGTTTCATTGAATAATTCTTTATTAACGTCATTCTACGAAGCTATACAAGACCTCATAATTTTGAACGAAAGTCAAGTGACGAGGATGACGCCTTCTGTTCCAAATGTACTACTTGGTAAGTCCTCCCCCCCCCAATGGTAGTAACTTGACATACATTTATGTGCTATATTCGGTATTTAAGCAAATGATCTGTAGTATGCTAAAAGGATACTTAAATCTTTTCCGTAACCTTAAAGTATAGTTTCATTCAATGCCTTTCTTTATAATCTTTTAACTGATAGCTCATATCACGTTTAAGTTACATCAAAGGTGGCAAGGAAGAAACGTAATTTGTTTTGAATCAACAATCTCGATATCTTGTTATACAGCAATATATTTCTAACAGATATTTCGAAAAATGAAGTATGATTTTGTATTAACTGAGCACAATTCTTTGACCCTTGAAAGTAACTGAATTTCTCTTGAATGGCAAAGTTTATCACTAATTTTAATGATAGGTGTAATTTGAGGCGTTTTTCATTATTTAAATTTAATGAGAGAAGCATGGAGTCAAAATTTGTATGTTATTTCTTTGAAATTATACATAGTTCAGTTGGGGATTTAAGTATAAATTAACGGTAGCTTATAAATATAAGATTAGTTTGATATAGCATTATGCAACTTTAAAAAATATATAATCATATATTTTTCATTAACAGTTCAGAATATTTGATATATTCATATTAACAGTTTTCCAATCTACGATTGAAAAATGAAATGAAATTGAATTTATTTGTATTTTAATTTTATATATTTGATTTTATTGTTGGATCCCCTACTTCTCAGTATAAATGCTTCCACTACGCACAAATAAAGATGTCTGAATTACGTTTTGAATAACATAGCAACCAGAAATGTGAATTAGAACTATAAATAATTTTCTAAACTGATTTGTTAAGTTATAAATGCATTTCTTTTTTTAATACATAAATTTATCTTCAGAGCTAGATTTTTAGTTTCAATTGAGAAACAAGAATGCTACTTGCATGTACAGCAAACTGATTTACCATAAATACGCACAATATATACACATATTCACACAATAGTTCATGCATACAAAAGCAAAGAAAATGAAATGGGAATTGTTTTTATCTCTACCTCTTACATATAAAAATTCATTTGTAAACTGCACATTTTCTTTTAGAAAAAGTATATATATTAATATATGTGCCTTGAAGGCATGTAAACATCAGTTACGAATGAAATATTACCCTCTTAGAAAAAAAAAGTTTAACTATTAGATAAACATTTTCTTCAAATTAAAATAGCATTATTCATAAATTTTTCAACTTATTTTAATTACTTAATGGGAATTTAATTTACAATAATTTGAAAGCTTGGCATATAAATATAGAAAAATAGTCATTGTTGTTTCGATATTTTAAATGTGTTAATAATGAGTGTTTTGAAAGTTAAAAACTATTTTTGCTTGGTACTTAAAAATGAGTATTGTGAAAGAAGAGTATGCCTTCAAATTTTAAATTAGGAGTAACCAAGTCTGTGGCATGTATAAATTAATAAACTTCACTCAGATTTAGAAAATATTTGAAATTAAATATCGTATTTCAGGTAAAAGCTTTGAGATAATTACATTTCACCAATTCTTTCCTTTAAAATCGAATTTTTATTTACTTTATTACAAGCAAAATTCAATACTTAGTAAGCATATTGTTGAATTGTTTGATGTAATATCTGCAATTCAATTAATACTGTGTTGGAATGAATGGAATCTATGCACTTAAATTTAACGCAGTGGTCTTCAAATTGTGTTCCACTGAATCCTGGGATTCCATAACATATACCCAAGGGTTCCACGATAGATAATTATAAATTTGTAAGCAAAATGGATTCTAGTTTTGCATTAAGTTTGTATAATAACAATTTTCGAAAATTCATGTCAGCCATTAAATCTGAAAATTTTACTTATATATAATAACTTTATTTTGCAGTACTTTTTTAACTTTTATTATAATAAAAATATTAAAGCATTTTTCTTTATACACTATATTGCCTATTATAATGAGAATATTCTGTCATTTACGATCCCTCGTTAAACAATGTAATTTTATATACTTACAATAATTGTAAAATCTATTTAAATTTTAATGAAAAAATGCCCTTTTATTTTCATTTGTGGTAAAAAACAATTTTTATGAGGAAAAGGGGACAACTTATCGACATATCTCTCAAAGGATTTTATTTTAAAATCTAAATTTAAGCAAGAACAGTTACAAAATTTTGGGTTCCAAATTCCTACAAAATGCGCAGGATTTCTCACGCAGCTGTATAAACATTTTAATACATTCAGAACAATGTATTTAAAGGAAAAATATATTTCCCAACGATAGCGGCTACAAAAACAAAATTCATAACAAACGAGTGAAATGCAACAGCAGATAAACTCAATAGATCTAGACTTCGACTTTTCACGTAAAAAATGCAAGCAAATATCTCAGTTACTAATTATGTATGTATGGGGGATAAATAACTGAAGTATAAATTGATATTAAAAACGATTAAATTATATAAACTTTTTTAACAAATATAATACTTTAATTGTATTTACTTAAAGTACATACAACATGTGTTGATCGAATTTAAATGTTATTTTAAGATATATTCTTCCAAGAGAGAGTGGATGGGGTTTCCCGAAAACGCCTTATCCCTTTAAGACCCAACCGTACGATCGTGTGGGTTAGATATTCGTATACGTTTTTGCTTCTGGAATAGTCGTATGTAAGAAAACCGTGAATCTAACGATTGAGCCAATTTGCAGAAAGTGTTACTCTTTTCAACAGACGATGGTTGCGGCCGATGTTTTACTTTCACCTGGCAAATCTAGCTTGGTTTTCAAATCTAACGAAAACACGCATTCTTTTATCCGTCGTAAAAAGGTAATTATCAATATATTTCAAATTGCTTGGATACAGATTTTTGTATTCATGTTTAAATAATTGTGAAATAGAAAAAAATATATTAATTATACTTTATTAATGTGGCTTGTAGGACTCGGGATTTCGTTACCCGCACGATCTTGCGGGGGTTGGGCGTTACTTGAGTCACTGCAGCTGTAAAGGTAAGTACTTACCATGCGAATTTTCTTCTCTGTTTCAATAATTTTGATGAAAGCCTACATAAAAATGAAATATATAGTTATATAATTAATACTAAATTTTCTTGGGGGTCGCCATGGATGTGAGTCCCTTTTCTCTCTCTCTCTCTCTTTTGCAATTTTCTTTTTTATACATTTGTTGAGGAGTATGGCATTTTTATTCTCTCCACAGATATCTGCGTTCATATCTCCAAAAAAAAAAAAAAAATCTGGGCTTTCCGGTGGGAGTTAGTATAGTGTGGATTAAATATATTATTATTTTTTAAATAATAAAACTTTCTGAACATTTTACCATTTTTCATGGAATACTGTGCTAATTTTTAACCAAAACTTTTTCCGGTGTCTAAAAAGGAGAAGAATTCTCCCAGAAGAAATTATGCAATTTATGAATAAATTAGTTTGAACTTAGATCAGAACTTGATCTCTCAGATGATAACAATGCTACGAACAAAACCTACTGGAAGGATAATCAAGTTCAGATGAGATCGATGAAGAAAAACATGGGAATATTTGAAATGGAAATGCAATTTTGGATCTTTCTCTACCATAAAAGTCTCTTGAACACATTCATTACATTGATTTCGCAGTTTCCAATTCTTGGTTTCTGTGCAAACAAGATGCAATATCTAATAATATTCCTCTAAAAATCAAAATGGATCGTTTAAAATTTAAGTTAGAGGTAGTTGAAGCGTTATCAGCCTCTCCACCTACTAACAAAAGTATTTTAACTGATTATGAAGATAACAGAGTGTTGTAATTCCACTCTCAAAAAGATCGAAGCGTTATAATCCACCTGCTATACATGTCATGGTTTTTATCCTAGCCATTCCAGAATAAAAGGCTTGACATGTATAGCCATGTTTGATGTGTTGATGATATTTCAAGGCCTCGCAAGTTCAGATTTGAAAACTACGAAAGCCATTCGAAAACATGTTAGGTTGATTGATTGATTGAATATTAACGTCGCACTGTTCAGCTACACGAGGGCTTTTGGCGACGGACCACGTAATTTTGAACCATGGTCAAGTGACGTGGACGACACCTGAGCTGGCACCCCCTCTCCTAACTACCACACCACATCAACGGGAGGACGTTTCAGCTCTCGACAGATTTAACGTGCATCGCTGCCCTACACGGCGTGTCTTTAGTGGTACTGGGCTCAAACTCGTGACAAGGCAAGCCACGATCAAGACAAGGCTAGCCATACCTATACCACCATGAAAACATGTTGGGAAAATTGCAATGGTTATTTATACTTGTCAAAAGCAAAGCAAAAGATTTTTAGAGTAAATAAATAATGAATTAATAAAAGAGTTATAATTATACATCAATAATTTCCTTATTTGTAACAATTTATTTGAATTACGATTATTCCTTCTATCAACTTAGAGCTAAAAATATATAACTCATAAAATTTCATAGGTGACCTGTTTCACAAATAACGCCCAACCCGCACGATCATACGGGTGTCGTCTACGTTCCGGGAGGGAAGGAAGGGAATTTTTTTATTATTTTTCCCAGTGTCATTGGGGTCCATGCAGTATTAATAAGCAGAAGAATTTAATATTTAAAGATAAAAATAATTCGGGTCTAAAGGGTTATAGTTCTAAGGGCTCCGCGAGTTAAAAAAGTTTGAAGACCACTGCCATAACGTATGACTATTATTTTTTCAGTCCTTTGCTATATATTCTCAACATTAGGTGTATTGTATTACAATAAGGACTTATATTAAACTTTAATATTAAAGTGTATATTTATACATGTCGCAGGGAAATGACGAAATTAAGAATTTCATCAAATCCTAAAGGGATATGATCAATTGACGGGAGATGTTAAAATAACGTCTCTTCAAGGTCATTTTCCTGATGAAAATACGTGATTTTATCAAATCCCTGAACTATTTCAGTGAAATGAACTAGTCAGGATTTTGCATTGGCAAAATGTTGTCCAGGGGGGAAGACACCTGGGGGGGTCGAGTTCTTGTACTTCCTAACTATACAGGTAGTACTATCGATCTCCTAAATATAAACCCATATCTTTAAAAACATAGCGCCATAGGATTAACATAGGGATTGATATTTTAGTGTGTAAGCAACCGAGAGGAAAGATGTTACAAAATACCAGCCTAATTTTCTAATTATTTGTTAATTAGTTTCGAATAAGTAATTTGTATTTCATTAACTATTGTTGTATTACTTCTACGTTTAATAATGCACCATATTTGTTAAATAAACACTTTTAAGCTCTTAACAATATTATTTCATCATTTTATTGAAACAGATCAGGGACTTGTTCAAAACCCTTACTTTTATCGGGGAAAGGACTTTGAGGAGGGATGCTACTTTTACCTCTTTCGTCAATTGATCGTGTCCTTTAGGGATTCAATATGAAATTCTTAATTTCATCATTTTCCTCCGACATATATACATCTAAATAATAAATGTGTATATAATAACAAGTGTATGTTTATGGTGATTCATATTAAGGTGTATTATATTAAATTTCAGCAACAAAATACTTTGTATTTTATTTAAACATCTGTGTCTCTTTAAATTTTTAACTCATCTTTAAATTTCCGCATTTAAATTCCAAATTACGGAAACGGTGATCACAGGAACTGTCTAAATTGCATCAAAAATGTCGATTAATTGACTTATTGTTTATTAATGCCACACTTTGAAGCTACTTAATTGTTATTTGGTGACGTTTCTCATAATTTTGAACCTCGGTCGTAAATGCCAAGGACGAGATTCCTATGTCTACTTCATCCTTCAAATTTTCATATTACGCCAATGTGAATATTTTGCCTCTACAGATTTAACGCGTGTCAAGGACGAATCCTAAGAATTTGTAGTTCAACTTGAGTGGCGCTGTAAGCGCATTCCTTTTTGTGTTTGCTTTCTTTTTGTCTGTATTAGTAGTAGTAGTTGAGTCCGTATTTGAACGCATAATATTTATCAGTGTTTAACTTTCCTTAATTAAGTCCTTTTTTCAGCATACACAAAGGACTCTCATTCTTATGAGTTGGATTATTTTTGAAAGAATAGAATCGAATTAGGTCAAGCTCATCCCGCGAATTTAGAAACAAAGAATAAGGTAAGTGATACTTTTTTTCTTACGTTAGAAATTTTAAAATCGAAAATTAATTTTTTCACAACGCGTATCGGACCTTCACACGGAGTTTTGAGTGGCAACAGGGCTTGACAATGTAAGTTCATGACCACAATACAAAAGTTAACTAAAGGTTAATGTTAACTATGTTTTCAAAGTAATTGAACATGGTTATTGTTGTATTTACAGATTTTTCTTCAAGAAATTCTTTAAAGAGAATGGTAAAATTTTAGAGTTCACTTTTTTAAAACTTATTGTGCTAATTCAATGAATTTTTTTCACATAACAAAAATACCCTCCTCCCCAATTTTGTAGTGAAATTGATGTGAAGATGGTATTTATTTATTTTAGTCTTAGATGTTCTTCATAGAGTCGTTAGTTAATCAATTCTGCAAAATTTGCTTGGTTTTATTACAAACATATTACAACTATTGTATTTTTTTCTTTTATATCTTAACTTATCTTTCATACGTTTTGAAAACATTTATAAGTTCGTTTCAGATTATTGATGATTTTCGCTATACTTCTTTTTTATTGTCTTTTTTATTTATTTTCAAATTGCTGTTTAAATATAAAGAGATAGTTCCTTAAACTTCTTGAAACTGTAATATTAGTATTATATTATTATTATTTTTAAAACCAGGATTGTAGTTTTCTTATATAGAAGCAAAAATATTTCAGATTATGGCGATATCATCTCATTATATTGCATTCCATGTAAAAAGACAGGAAAAAGTTCCAGAAACCCCTGATGTTACTTAAAATTCGTATTAATAATTTTTTAGTAACAGATGGTGATTCACTTTGTTGAAATTACATTTTGACAAAAATTCATCAGTAAGACATCTCTTCAAGTAAAAGTTTTATTTTCTTCATAGTTAAAAAATATATTGATATATAATTCCTTTTAAAAATTCCACTGATAGCACTGATTCAAAAATAAACACTGACTTATGATAGGTATTGTACTATGTGTGATCAGTGGTGTAACTGAAAACATTTGGGGCGCCGCCCCGCAAAGTCAGGTTTTGGGCCCCTCCCAAGCTGGATTTTACAAAGGGTATGTACTTGAAAGCAGTCAGGCTTTGGGCCCCCTAGAACCCTGCCCCCCGCAATATAGGGGTTGCGAAGGTGTACGTTACGCCACTGTGTGTGATCATGGTTTATAATTTAGTGCGTATAATCTTATTTAGAGTTTGAATTTCCTCATAATAAATGCTCAATCTTGATTTCATTTTATGTATTGATTTGGATTATAGAAGTTGGCCAAGAAGGTCGATTCGAGGTTCAAGTTTTGTTGATAATAAAAACTGACCTTGTAGAAGGGCTAATGCATATAAAATAAGTAGAGGTTCAAAGACTGAATATGAAAAATGTAGTGCCTTCTTAGGTGTCGTCATCGTCATTTGACAGAGGTTCCACATTGCGAGGTCTCCCACCAATAATCTTTGTGAAACTTCTGTGGGCAATGTTAATTAATCAATCACTTATGAAAAATAACAAATTAGGTATGGTTTGTTTTTTGAAACATATGTCTTTTTTAAAAGGATTTGGAAAAGAAAAAACTGCTCCAGAATGTATAACAAATAAATAATATTAATTAAAATAATCTATAAATCGCTCTCTCTTAATTCTTACTCAAGAAATTTAATCAGTTTAAATAAACACGTCTTTTTTCGTAAAAAAATTCACATAATTCCATAAATGGAGTTAAAGCTAAAAACCTCTACATCTTTTCTTTAAATTCATGGGATCGCATTATGTAGCTTCACGCGCGAAATATTTTTTTAATAATCCTACACTAAAACCTTAAAACTATTTTCCAAGAAAAGGAGAAAAGAGAAAAAATTTAAGTTGAAGCACATTCTTTTTGTTCCATCCATTAAAAGATTAATACAAACATACTTCTGAGTTACTGATTTCACTAGCAGAAACTTTTTTCATCGGTATTAGCTGACGTACAATAATCTGAGATTTTTAAAAAACTTGTATTGGTTCCAAAATAAAAATTTATTTTAAAATATATTTATATGTGGAGAAATATATATATATATTTGGAAAGCAGATGAAAAAATAACGATAAATACTAATTTGAGCTAAGAAACTAAATTCGTTAAACTAAATAAATTGATGAGTAAGACTTTTTCTTGATAAATTAAATATATAGTTTTGTTTTTATAATATAATATGCGCTTTTTTATTTAGGTAAAAAATACAAAACCCTGGAATATTCTTCAGAACTGAAAGAAATTTATTCCCCAAATGGAGCGTATTAATTAAAATAAATTTACAAGAAAAATAAACGGTACTATTTATTCATAATTAGTTTTAAAGTAGATCCCCACCCCATTGCACTGCAATAAGCGATTCTATATGTAGTATCAAATCAAGCAAATTTTAAGTTTGTACTTGAATAAAAGTAATTTAGACTGCTTCTATCAACACCAAAATTTATATGCATCAGGAATAGAATGAGCTACACGCTAACCGATAAAAACTAAGATATGTGCAATAGGCAACATATCCGATGAATAGAAGAAAAAAGTTGTATACACAGTACTGAAAAAATTGCTTGGACATTCACAGCAATATGTGAACAAGCATTGCCCCTTTGAAATGGATTGTAGACGTTCGTTGAAGGAAGGACACAATTTTGGAGTCCAGAACTTCTGTGATGTAATAGTGGTAGCTGTTAAGATTTCCCTAAACTCTTAGTTTACCTGATGTCCATCCGACATAATGTTGGATAAATGAGCATCCACTGGTATACACTACAGTACAAAAAGTTAAAGCAGAATTTATTGAAAAAGTCTATCACAGTTGCTATATCGGCATACCATAAGCTACGTTGAAAATCTCACTGAAGCTGCAGGCAACGATTTTTTTATGTTGGAAATCATGTACAAAGAAACTATTGCACGCAGTCCTTGGTACTGCTGACCTTAAATAATTTCTGGAACAGATATGGCACTAATGCTTTGTGAACTACTGAGTTAAAGCTCTACCGTCCTCCGGTGTCTTACGGTTGAGGCGTCTGTCATCTTGTACTGACATAACTTTTTGTCATCCCCATTGCAGTGTTGTCTACTCATCTGGTTCTCTTGAGATCACTGCTTTCCAGTAGGGCTTTTGAATTTCAGACCATTTTTCTTACCCAGGAAAATTCAGAAAATCCTGGGAGTGTCAAAAATTCTCAAAAATATATGAAAAATTAGTTTTTTTAAATGATATCAATTATAATTACATAAAAAAGGATATTCATAAATAATAAATTCCAAAATTTATATACTTTTTCATATAATGAATTGCAAGACACAATAAAGTAGAATAAATATATATTTTTCAAGTAAAATTTAAGGAAGCATAAGCAATATATACTTTTATCACTCATCATAGTTCTTAGCTTTTTTTTTTTTTATCTACCCGGCATTAGAAAATCCCCCCTTCAGCTTCAGCTGATGTTAGATGAATTGGTTTCAAAGCTTCTACCGGATTAATAATATTTAATGATTTTTTTTCGTTTTCATTCAAATGACCGTAATTCTTGCTTCATTATCTTGCACAAGCTAAAAATATTGCTCATTGAACAAAGCAGAACGTTTGTCTTTTGAGTGGATAGCTATATTTTTAATTTTTCGTCTAACTTTGAAAATTCTCTTCCAAATTTTTTGCGCTCTCTTCCGTGAATTGTTTTCTTCCCTTATTTGGTAAGCGTGAATAAATAACAGAACTACAGCAACAATATGCTGTCTCCCTAAATTTAGACATTTCATTCATCCAATTAAATTAGCATTGAGTCCCTCAACAATTTTTTGAACCAGAAAAACCTTACATATTCTTTGAAAATTCGGCGTTTTATCGATTTAACTCTCCAATAATGATAGCAAATACTCCTCTGGAAATTAGTGTCATGTTTTGACTTCATAGATTTTCTATGGACTAGTTTTTGCTGGCTTCAAACCAGCTACAATTACACACAGTTTCAATTTCTGCATAAGCTAAAAATTGTTATTCCTTAACATCAATTGATGTTTTAGAAATTATTTATTTTATCGGAAAAAATTTTAAACATTGTCAAGAAACCATTTAAGGGTGTTTTGATGTCTAAGCAAACCAACTTTTCACAGCAAAACTGTATTAACATAATTTTTGTAAAATATCATTGGTGGAGGTGACTTTCAGTATAATTTTAGAGAACCCCTTATATTTTATTTAGTTTCATTCATAACTCTCAAAGAATTTTTTTTCTGTAGAAGCATTAATAATCATGTCATCTGTCAAAATGCAGCCTTCAAGTACTAAATGTAACGCTTTTTCTATATCTTCAATTATGTCCACACTATCAGCAATATTTTGTGGCCGGGGTAGCAGAGTGGTCAAGGTATCGGATAGTGGCTGGCCTTGTCATGAGTTCGAGCTCAGTACCGCTAAAGACCCGCCGTGTAGGGGAGCGATGCACGTTAAATCTGTCGAGAGCTCAAATGTCTTCCCGTTGGTGTGGTAGTTAGGAGAGGAGGTACCAGCTCAAGTGTCGTCCACGTCGCTTGACCATGGTTCAAAATTACGAGGTCCGTCGCCAAAAGTCCTCGTGTAGCTGAACAGTGCGACGTTAATATTCATTCACTCACTCATCAGCAGTATTTTTTCCTGTAATATATTTCCTATTTCAGTAGTGTTTTCTCCAAAATCCGCTTTTTTCTTTCTTGGAACCTCATATACGGCAAGGTATATGGCAGGGATGGGAACCATTGGCACGCTTGCCATTGATGGCACGTGGCACAATATTTTGGGCATGCCATCGATCAAAAAGATCAATCGCGATCGATTTTTCAATCAAGGAATTTTCAGTGAGATTTTCTCAGTTCAAAGAATTATCAGAAATGCCCAAGTTTTTTATGTCCCCTGATGTGACATCATTTGATAAACTGAACTTGCCCCAACTCGATTGGTTGGAAATTGAAGAATTTGAAATGCAACTTATTGATTTCTAGTCTAGTTCAATATGGATTCAAAAATTTATTGAAACAAGGAAAATGTTAGAATTGATTGAAACAGAAAGATTAACAAGAAGTATAAGTGGAAATGACAGTAACGAAATTTTGGAAACAATAAATTGAATTCCAGAGATTCCCAATTATTTTCAGAGATGAATAACACTCAAGACTCGCTTAGAATCCATTTAGCAGAGGACTCCGATTCAGCTTGCATTCTGCTAAAAGTAACATCTTACCCAATCCTATTATAATTTATTTGTCATCTAATCTGCAACAACAGAAATCACACTAATGCTACTTTATATAATTTGAATTACACGTTTAACTAAAACATTTACTACTGTGAAATACAAAATTTATTTTTCTGTAGTAAATAAAGAGTTTTGTGTTGCGTTAGTATTTAGTTTAATTATTGTCCTTATAATCACAATGCAAATTTATTTGACGGCACGTCTATACCTCATTAAGCATTTCTTTTGAAAAAAATGGCACGTTGATTCATAAAGGTTCGCCACCCCTGGTATATGGCACGGGGGCCTATAGGTGGTACTCAAGTTTCATCATTTTCTAAGTCCTATGCAAATATGGGCTTTTCAACTGTGATCTTTTTATAATAGTTAGTCTTTCCTGCTTTAATATACTTTTCTGTTGAAGAAGATCCACTAAGTCTTAACTTTTCTAAATTAAACAGTTTACATTCATTAAAATGAATGTTTATGTCCAAATATCGTCTGGTTTTAAGGCTACACAGTACGATTCAATTGACAAAAATCGGTCAAAAAATCAAATCTAATTTTTTAAGCCTGAATTATTCTTTATATAGTTTTCTATAACCTCACAAAATTTGAAAGCTCTAAACTTAAAAACGCAGAATTATGATAGCTTTTACGTTCGTTTTTATTCACATCCCTATGACAAATCAAAACTTTAAACTGACTTATCTCAGAAAGATAACATAACTATTTTGTCTTCATTTAAAATGCTAAGGCTTTTTTTAAATAGTGCCTAGTGCTTTGAATTTTTTTTACCTTTTGCTAATAGTCCATGTAACAATAGTAGGTATGCATTTTTGAATCAAAATAATACTTATTTCTTTTAAAATAATTGAACTCAGAACTAATATATTTTTTAAGGCATTTTCAATAAGTATTCATATAAAAAAGTATTGTACGAATACCAATCATGTTATCGCAAAACCTATACCCACTTTTGTTATGCGTAGTTTGACGTACTTGTAAATCAAATTTCATGTGTGTACGTAAATTTTTGTAGGAAGATTAGCATTTTAAAACCACTTCACAAATTTTGTTTTTTCCTTAAAAAATTAAATGGCTAGCTTCTTATAAAATTTTAAGCACAAAATTTGTTTTACATAATATACACACATAGGAGATAACCAAACAAATTTTGAAAATACTTAGATTAAAATTTTTTGCGTAAATCTACCATGTCCCTTTAAGCGATGTACTTTCATCTCAGTTATGTGGCCACGGTATCGCAGTGGTCAAGGTTTTGGATCGTGGCTGGCTTGTCACGAGTTCCACCACAGAACCACTAAAGTCCGCCGTGTAGGGGAGAGATGCACGGAACGGAACGGAAATTAGAATTTTCAGGTGCCAACGCCGAAGGCGTTTATACCTAGTGTGAGAAGAAAAGGAAATCCATGATGAAATTAAAAAATCAACAACCCCTCAAAAGGGGGAATGAAAGAGACGCCTACGACGCCCACCGAACGAGCTGGGCGAAAAACCCAGAGACAGGTTGGTGACGAAGAGGCTTGAATGAAAGGAAGGACCAGGAAGGAATCCATCGCCGAAAATGCACGGGGGGAGGTGACAGTCAGAACTGACCCTGTTTCGATTTGCAGTAGAGCATTTGGTGTTGTAGATGTTTGAAATTAATGTTTATTTGTTGAGTTACGGCGGTTTGAGCGGGATCTGCCATTTTGCTGTGGCATAGGCGTATTTCAATTTAGGATGTGGATAAGTGAACATTGTTTGTGCTCGAATAATTGGATTGTCATGATTTTCTATTGATCTGAGAAAACATTCCTAGCTAACTTAGTGATGTAACTAGAAATCGGCTCCATGTGTAGGTCGTAGTGAATAACATCATTTCTAACGTACCAAGGTGCATTAGTGATGAGTCGAAGTATTTTATTTTGGATAACTTGGATTTTTTTCATGTGGGTGGCAGCCGCTGCTCCCCAGACAGGAGAAGCGTATGTTATAATTGGGCGCAGAATTTGTTTGTATAAAATGACTTTGTGTTCAAGGGAAAGTGGAGAATTCCTCCCAACAAGGGAGATAGCTAAATGAATTCTCCCCCAGAATTTTTCTGAGAGATAGTCGATATGCTTTTTGTAAGTTAAGCGGCTATCAATGTGTAGACCCAAGTAACGAACTACCGAGACCCACTGTATGTTGGGAGAGATGCACGTTAAATCTGTCGAGAACTCAAACTTCCTCCCGTTGGTGTGATAGTTTAGGAGAGAGGGTGCCAGCTCAGGTTGTGGCCATGGTTCAAAATTACGAGATTCATCGCCAAAAGCCTAAAAGCTGAACAGAGGGACGTTAATATTCACTCACTCATTCATCTCAATTATTTTCTTTATAAATAAGTTTCATAACATCACTAGAAGCGTTTCCGATTTGCCTCGTTTTTTTTCCCCTTTCTGGAAATTCCGGTGAACCAAGTATAATTCTGGGAATACAAAAGGTACAAAAATATTAAAATTTCCTGAAAGTACAGGATCCCGAGTTCCTGGGAAATAAACCCTACTTTCACACTCGCATTATTGTAATATAGCAACCCATAGAGGATCTATTGCATGACAACAAACATCATTTTCACAGAAACCAATCATTGGTTCCCGTTCAAACTTTACACCTTATTCAAATCGTGCCAATAGTATCTAATAATGCTACTAATAAGCAGATAACCTTTATATGGTTAAATCAGTGATTAAGGGGACACAGAACGATTCAATTAACCAAAATCGGTCAAAAAATCAAATTTCAATTTTTTAGCCTAAAATTTTCTTTATATACTTTTCTATATCCTCACAAAATTTGAATGCTCTAAACTAAAAAAAATTCAGAATTATGATAGCTTTTACGTTCGTTTTTATTCACATCCCTAAGGCAAATCAAAACTTTAAACTGACGTATCTCAGAAAGATAAAATAACTAGTTTGTCTTCATTTAAAATGCTAAGGCCTTTTTTTCTATTGCACCTAACGCTTTGAATTTTTTTTACCTATTACCAATAGTACATGTAACAAAAGTTGGTATGCATTTTTTAATCAAAGCAATATTTATTTTTTTAAAAATAATTAAACTCAGAATTTATACATTTTTTAAGGAATTTTCAATAAACATTCATAAAAAGAAGTATTCTATAAATAAGAATCACGCTAATGCAAAACCCATACCAACTTTTTTTATACATAGCTTGATGTACTTGTAAATCAAATTTCATGCATGTACGTCAATTTTTGTAGGGGTGAGGAGTAGCATTTTAAAATCACTTCAAAAATTACAAGTTTTTTCCTTAAAAAATTACACATTTTTATGAAATTTTGAGCGCAAAATCTGTTTAACATAGTATGCATACATAGGAGGCAACCAAAAAATTTTTTAAGATCCTTAAATTAAATTTTTTGCGTAAATCGTACCATGTCCTCTTAAGAATGAGCTGTTGCTCCTGTGTGTGCTTCAGCTGTAAAATTTTAATATCTCTCTCTCTCATTTGAATAAAACACAATAATTTACATTTTCAGCTAGTCATAGCTCATTTGCGTGATTCTGTCATGGTGTGAACAAAATTTAGAAATAGGAGTTTATAATAGATATAGTTTAATTTGTCGCTAGGAGAAGATTATAAGATATAAAATCGTTTATATATATATATATATATATATATATATATATATATATATATATATATATATATATATATAATATAATATATATAAATATAATAATATAAATAATAATATAAATATAATAATATATATATATATATATAAATAAATAAATATATAATATATAATATATATATAAAATATATATATAAATGTATAAATAATATATATATAATATATAATATATATATATATATATATATATATTATATACATACATATCTAGATATAAGGGGTGTTTTTTTTAGAGGTATAGAACTTTAAATTATAATAAAACAACGATGTATTATTCGATTGACATGAATTTTTTTTATTCGAAAGATAATCTTGTGGCATTACATATAAAATATGATTTCTGGCATACGACTGCCACGGCTGGCTCGGATGTAGTCCAATATGGAGGTCTAATTTTCGATGACGTTTTCCAACATTTGTGGCCGTATATCGGCAATAACACGGCGAATATTGTCTTCTAAATGGTCAAGCGTTTGTGGCTTATCCGCATAGACCAATGACTTTACATAGCCCCACAAAAAATAGTCTAGCGGTGTTAAATCAGAAGATTTTGGAGGCCAATTCACAGGTCCAAAACGTGAAATTAGGCGGTCACCAAACGTGTCTTTCAATAAATCGGTTGTGGCACGAGCTGTGTGACAAGTTGCGCCGTCTTGTTGGTACCCCAGCTCCTGGACATCATGATTGTTCAATTCAGGAATGAAAAAGTTTGTAATCATGGCTCTATACCGATCACCATTGACTGTAACGTCGTGGCCTTCATCGTTTTTGAAGAAGGATTCCACCAGCCCATAAAGCGCACCAAACAGTCAGTTTTTCTGGATGTAACGGTGTTTCTACATACACTTGGGGATTAGCTTCACTCCAAATGCTGCAGTTTTGTTTGTTGACGTAGCCATTCAACCAGAAGTGCGCTTCATCGTTAAACAAAATTCGCTTATGAAAATCGACCATTATTTTCGAAATAAAATTTCACAATTTGAAAGCGTAGTTCAGGCGTGAGTCTATTCATGATGAATTGCCAAACCAAACTGAGAATAAATCACTTGACAGCTTTTAAATCGGTCGCCATCTTGGAAAGTAATGTCAACTTAAGCTTCTATACCTGGAAAAAAACACTCTGTATATTATAAATGCGAAAGTTTGTGATGATGCTTGGGAGTCTTTCACGCAAAAAAACAACTGCATGGATTTTATTGAAAATTTACAGTAATATACCTTATACATCAGAATAACACATCGGCTATAATTTATAGCATTGGCTATAATTTAAAAAAGATATTGTGAGAAGTGTCCAAAATAAATACTTTTATTGCTACGTACTTACAGTAGATAAACTTTGTCTTTCACACTACATCATTTGGACATATTTGCATAGTTTGTTTGTGTTTAGTAGTTAATTATAACGCTATAATTTCAATTGAATTGCCGCATATTGCATTTTTAAGTATAAAAATAATTATAACTACTGTACTGTATTTTTTGGAGTGAGTGAATATTAACGTCACACTGTTCAGCTACACGAGGGCTTTTGACAACGAACCACGTAATTTTGAACCATGGTCAAGTGACGTGGATGACACCTGAGCTGGCACCCCCTTCTCCTAACTACCACTCCACACCAACTTAGACGGAATAATCTACCAATACTTAGCAGGAATATTCTTTGATATCCACTCTTCCAAGATATATGGCAGCACGGGTCATATGAGGAGTATTTTAGTGGGGGAAGGAGAACAGTTTTGCAGCAGATATGCGTTTTCAGTAGATTGCAAAGATTATTTTTGTTCCGAAGAAATAGTTGTTGTCAAAGATTAAGTGTCTTATGTGTTTGTATGTTAATGAAGACCTTATAAAACGATTTGACTTTTTATTTTAAGTGAACGGTGTATATAATTAATTTTACAGTGGAATATCTTTAATTAATTGATTATCTCTAACGGATTAAATTTCCCAAAGTGGAGTATTTCGTTTATGTATATTCCTTAATTTTCAATGTAGTGATCCAAAAAAAATATTGCATAAAAAAAACTGCAGTAAATCATAATGTGGTAGAAAAAGCAATAACTTGCATCACACCCCTACACGGCGGGTTTTACAAATCTCTAATAAAGCTCGAGCTATGGAAGAAGCTAGACATTTTCCACTTTGACTCTATCGTTATCATTTCGCTGTGCTTTTCATTGAGTCGGCATTATAATTTAAGAAACGGCGTTGCTTGCGAATATTACAATTTTAACAGTGTTACGGGGAATTATAAATTTAAAAAAATCCTTTTTATCAGCTATTAGATATAGATACTTAAAATTTAACAAAGGTGTTTTTTTCTTTCTTTTTTTTTGTTTAGCTGATGTATGCAAAAATCTTTTTTTGCTTAATTTGCAATTCACGTAAATTTAACTCATTAAAAACTTCTTTATCCTTCAATCTGTGATGTTTACTTTTTCAGTTCACCCTAGCGAAGAACGGGTACTATATATATATATATAGCATAAATATATATGTATATATATGTATATAATATATATATATAATATAAATATATATATATATAATATAAATATATATATAATATAAATATATATATAATATATATATATATATATAGCATAAATATATATATATAATATATATATAGCATAAAGATATATATATATATATATATATATATATATATATATATATATATATATATATATATATATATATATAAGTTACTAGGACAAAAATCTCTTTATTTCAGAGTAAACATGAATATCTATATAAATAAAAATGTAATGTGTGTTTGTTCAAAGCCGCTAATCTCCGAAACTACTGGACCATTTCCCATGAAATTTTGACGTAACGTTGCATTTGAATACTAACGGGTTTTTATGTGCTTATTATTTTGTAAATCTTTGTAAATTTTTTAAAATTTAATTTTTAATTTATTTTTCGGTTTCATGCCATCATATGATGTCTCGCCTCTCACTAAATGCGAAAATTTGTACTTTTCACGCGGTTTCTCAAGATTATTACATATTTTTACTATAGTTATGTTTATCGGTTGGAATATTTATCCAATTTTTCTGTTCTTTGATAGTTAATTAGGATTATTTTTCGAATAAATCATTTTTTAATTATTATTCTTTTAACAACTAAAATTTTGTTTTGTAGTTTTGACAACATTCGGATAGTATTATCGCGGGATGTTTATGTGTGTGATTTTAATTCAATTTTTGACTTAGTCGTCCTTCTGGTATAGTGGTTAGTGACACTACCACTACAGTGCTGTAGGGTGTGGGTTCGAATCCCGTTTAAGATATGGATTTTTGTGTTGTGTGCTTCACGCTTACTTCTTTGTAAGCCCCCGTGTGATACTTTGTGGTGCATGAGTTATAAATTTTCTCAACAAAAAAAGATTTCAATTTACTTTTTCAGTAATTTCACGCAGAATTTATTCATTTCTTTAAAAAAAGAAGATTATAATTATATATATTTTTACAAATCAAAACTTCGTACTGATAAGGGTATTTCAGTTCTTCTCACTGCAATTAACGTCAGTATTGTATTTTCGTTTTCGTTATCTGCTTGAGATAGTATGAAATTAATATTATGAATATTAGTAGCGCCTATTTTATCTTTCTCTCCAGTAATCTTTTTTTTAATTCAATGTATAATCTTTAGGTTTTTTTATGTTTTAAGGGGACACAGTACGATTCAATTGACAAAAATCGGTCAAAAAATGAAATCTTTTTTTTTTTTTAGCTTAGATTAGTTTTTACTTTCTTTTCTATACTCTCACAAAATTTGAAAGCTCTAAGTTTTAAATCTCAGTTATGATAACTTACGTTCTTTTTTCACAACCCAATGGCAAATCAAAACTTTAAACTGACTTATCTCAGAAAGATAAAATAACTAATTTGACTTCATTTAAAATGCTAAGGCTATTTTTCTGTTTGGCCTAATATTTGGAAATTTTTTTCACTTGTTGCAAATAGTACATGGAATAAAAGTTGGAATGCATTTTTCTCAAAAAGTGATTCTTATTTTTTAAAAAATAATTGAATTTAGAATTCACACATTCATTAAGCGTTCATAAAAAGAAGTATTGTACAAATATGAATCATGTTACCGCAAAACCCATACCAACTTTCGTTATACATAGTTTGACGTACCTGTAAATCAAATTTCATATATATATATGGCAATTTTTGTTGGAGGAGAGAGAGAGAGAGAGAGAGTAGCCTTTTTAAATCACTTCATAAATTTAAAATTTTTTCTTTAATCTATTTCACATAATAATACATGCACATAGGGGTCAACCAAAAAAATTTTGAAAATCATTAAATTAAAAAAAATTGTGTAAATCGTACCGTGTCCTCTTAATACTTACGTTTTTATTATTATTTTTTTTTGCCGATTGTGTACCCCAAAATGAAAGGACCTCGCTAAAATATTTTTTTTTTTGCACTTCGTGATGTCTTAATTTGGCGAAATTAACTAACGGGATTGTTCTTACACGTGTTTTTTTTATCTATTTCTGACAATTTTTAAAATTTTGTTTCATGTTTCTCTGAAATATGAAATAAAGATTTTCTAATATATATTTTGTGTTTGTACGAAACTCTTTATATTAATTTAATCAAAATATTGAGCCATATTTAATTTTTTATATCTTTTTAATATTTAATTTTATTTTATAAACCGCAAAAGAGAGAGAGAGAAAAGACCTCGCAAAAATATTGTTTTGAAATTTGCGATGTCTTTTGCGAAATTAATCGACGTTTTTTTTGTCTTTTTTTTGACAATTTTGTTTGATGTCTCTCTTAAGTACGAAATAAAGATTTTCTAATGTATATTTTGTGTTTGTACGAAACTGTTTAGATTGATTTAATCAAAGTATTAAACCTTATTTTATATTTTGATATCTTTTTAAGATTTAATTTTATTTTATAACTAGCTGTACCACACATGTTGCTGTGGCTCAGTCTGATTAAAAAGACAGGCAAGTGGCATGTCAATTACGGAGTACCTGTCCCTGACGGGACGTACCTCCTCATCAGAATTTTAGAATTAAGGTCCGAATTATAATGGGGTGACATAAATTAAATTTAATGATTTAAATAAATGGGCAGAAACAATTCTGCTGGAACGGCGACAGACGAAGTCTGTCGGCCGGTGGGGAAAAAGACAGGTGCACCAGAAAGTATGCCACGAGGGTTACAAAAGTAAATAATACGCAAAAATTCAAACAAATGAAAGAAATGTTACTTTCGTATTATCGCAGCAATTGTCAACTCTATAATAACTCGCCATTTTAGCAACCCCAATTTCCTAAATGTCATATGAATTGACAACCAGGTGCTTCGTTTCATATAATGTCGCCAATAGGTTGCGATAATGCATAAGTACCTAAGAAAGTATCCAAACATAAGAAGTTAACTTCAATAAGAATTTTCAACAAAAACATGCAAATCAGAAAAATATATAATAAAGAACCATGAACAAAAATAAATGCGAATCATTAATATTTATAAGAAATAATGGTACTTGCGTATTATCGCAACAATCAACCATTCTATTATTAACTTGATAATTTGGGAACCCCTATTTCCTGTGCGTTGTATGCGCTGAATTGGCAACCAGGTGCTTCGTTTCATATAATGTCACCAATATGCTGCGATAATATGCAAGTAACAATTAATTTCAAAAATACATAAAGAAGTTCATGCAGTTCATAAAACAGTCAAAAACATATAAATGAGGGTAGTCTTAAACAGAAGAAAAAAAATTACTGTGTTGATTTGTATCAAAAATCTATCTTATACAAATAAAATATAGCCAAATTTCACTAAATGGTTTTGCTCTGGAGTCCGTGAGATGAGAGATTTTAAAATGCTTCTGGGTAGACAATATTTTTTGTAGCTCCATTGTCTGTGCGCATACAGAAATGATTGTTTGGTCTGCCTACTCTAGAACATATCAAATAATTATCCATTTGAAAAGAAATCCATGTCTAGATCTAAGCCACTTAATTTTAAACATATCCCCTAATTTTTGTTGAAAACGATTGGATATTGTAAAAATCTTAAATTATTATCAACTCTTTGTCGAAGCTATATGATGTGAAATCCATGTTCATATTTGAATTTTCCTTGTGTATTCAATGCAAATATCTTTAACCATGAGAGATTTATATTTCTTCCTTAACGCTGTGTTGGAGAGCAGGCACAGTCAATATATGATTGCAAACGGTGCACAAATTTGACTTGGTTGTGTTATGTTATTCGCGTCATTAATACTACTTCCAGTTGTCTGTTATATTTTGAACGTAGGCAGCCACCTTAATTATTTTGTGATACACTGCATTGCGATTGAGCTGTGTCTTTTAAGACAGGGTTGATTTTGTGTGAGTATAGTTTATTTTTTCATTGTTCTTCATTTAGTTTTTTTTTTATTTCTCGGTGCAATTGGTGAGAATTCTGTTCTGTCAATTAATTGGTAATTTGAATTCAAACTGTATAATGAAGTTGACCTCTTTGGGGTGCTTTGTTCAAGTGGAATGAAATGTTCTGTTTCCCATTGCATCGGAATTGAGCAGTGTTGATCGATCTACGTTTGAAGTTAAATATTTCTCATTAGTACTTTTATTTTCCCCCTGTAATTTTATATGTTTTAGTCTGAACTTTCTTTTTTTAAGTGCAGTCAATCAGCTTCAGTACATAAAAATAATGCCTTGCCGAAGATCAAACTTAGGTCGCAGTACTCGCAAAACAAAATCAGTGCGACGAGTAATTGCGAATCAAACTGAGGAAGAAAGGGCATCTGCGAACGAGCAAAGCCGACAAAGAATTACTCAAATACGTGCTGTGGAAGCAGCAGAGCAACGTGCAACTAGACTTAAGGATGCAAGTTTGCGAGTACGGCAGTCATGTTTTGCAACACCAGATGAACTCCGTTATCAACAAAGAGAACACAATAGGCTACAAATGGCTCAAAGACGTCAACAAGAAACATCATATCAGCCTTACAATCGCCTTGTATCCCGGTGAAAACCGGCTGAGGATTATAGTTTGAGCTGGCGTGTTCTTATTGGCACAATGACGTTAGTGTGTTCTTATTGTAATGCTCTGAAATTTAGCGGATAAACAAAAGAAATATGTTGTGTTGTTGGGAAATTAAAATGCCTCGACTTAGAGAACCACCAGAGCCAGTAAAAACCTGTCTTGCTGAATATACTGCAAAATCAAAAAATTTTCTTTCTAATATCAGGAAATATAATTCCTGTTTCCTAATGACATCATTTGGAGCAGAAATTATAAGAACACATTTCATGCCAACTTTCAAAGTGAAAGGACAATTTTACCATAAAGTTGGCTCAATGCTTCCATTCCCAAAATGATCAACATAAATTTTTATTAATTTATTTTATTAGTGATGACAAGATGAATTAAATGCTCGCCACGGATTTTCTACTGGCTTAAAAATGAGCATCGTTTCTCAAATGCAAGAGCTTCTTCTCGAAAAAACTATTTTGGTTTGCTATTTTATGGGCTTGCATGAATATATTTATGTATTTAATTTATTTTTATGATTATTTATTTTTGTGATTTGCGTTTATATAATTTTTGCTTATGATTATTTATTTTTGGAATTTGCATTTATATAATTTTTGCTTATAATTATTTATTTTTGTGATTTGCATTTATATAATTTTTGCTTAGGATTATTTATTTTTGTGATTTGCATTTATATAATTTTTGCTCGGGATTATTTCTTGCATATTTTTGTAATATGCATATATTTTGGTTTATGATTATTTATTATATATTTTTATGATTTTTTTATTTATTTTTGCTTATAATTATTTCTTTTGTATTTTTGTGATTTACTGTCGTATTGAATCTTTAAATGTTTTGAAAGAATGCCACCCCACATACTATATTTGAAATTTATCGTGCCAATTATTATGCTGCGAAATATTAACCAGCCAAAGCTGTGTCATGGTACGATACTTGCTGTAAAAAAATTAATGAACTACATCATAGAGGCAACAATTTTGACAGGACCTACATGGTGAAGATACCCTCGTTCCTAACATTCCTATGATACCAACAGGTATCCCATTTCAGTTTAAGATATTGCAATTCCCATTTCGATTGGTGTTTGCAATCACTATCAATAAAGGCTGAGGGACAATCTTTAGAATTGCGTGGTTTTGATTTATGTACAGATTATATATACTTCTCTCTTAGATCATTATATGTTGCATGTTCATGTACCAGACAATCTATATATCTACTCTGAAAACGGAAAAAACAAAAAATGTTGTCTACCCAGAAGCATGGTAAAATTAACCCTTTGCCCTGAAGGACTTTAGGGTAGAATCATTTCCAATTTGTGTGTATTTGGACTGTTTAAGACAGTTTTTTTTAAAATTTAAATTAATGTAATTTTTTTATTAGTTTTGATCTGTTTATCATTTCTTTATTTTTATTACTATTTTATGAATTGCATGAACCTTTTTATGTATTTTTACATTTAATTTATTACTAAGATTATTTCTTATTTATTTTTGTGATTTATATTTAATTAATTTTTGCTTATAATTGTTTCTTATGTATTTTTGTGGTATGCATTTATTTTGGTCTATGAGAGAGAGATTATTTCTTATATATTTTTATGATTTGCATTTATTTTTGCTTATGATTATTTCTTGTATATTTATTGGATTTTCATCTGATTTTTACTCATGATTATTTCTTATATATTTTTGGATTTGCAATACATTTCTTTGTGTGATTGAATCTTTAAATATTTTGAAAGCACCCAATTTTTCCTCTTGTTTTGTAACTCAAACCAATTTTAAGTTCTCAGACCTCCATCTCTGTAATGAAACCAGACTACCCGTTAAGAAAATTGCTCCCAATATACGGTTCACAATTGGCTGGATGGACAAGCTCTTTTCCTTTTCCATTTATCCAGACTGAGCCACAGTAACGCGTGGCAGGGTACAGCCAGTTATAAATAAAATTATAAGTACACCTAATTTTTCAAAAATATTTAGGGAAATATTTTATAACTTCAGGTAGATTAGATTAGAAATTTAAAGAAATCGAAGCTCAGCAGTTAAGTAAAATATTAAAATACTCGTGTCAATGAAAAGTAAGTCAATAGCAGAATATGTGATATTCATCCAAGCACGCGTTTTTAATATCACTTAGTGTTATATGCAATTGATTTTCTTTGAACTCTCTCTCTCTCTGTGGCTGCGATATAATATATGAATCCATTCATCAAAGTCCGATTTACATCATTATTTTTACTGTTTTTAGAGAACTGTTAGTTTTAATTTAGAGTAATTTATGGAAAGATATTTAAAAAAAATTCTATTAAAGAAGAAAATAATTTCTATCTGGTTAATTTGTTGAATAAAAAGACTTTAACATAGCTTTGGTTATTGTTTTTTGAAAAATAGTAATTATATATATTGAAGAAAAAATACTTCTCAATTTCTTACACATTTTTATAATTCTTAATATAATTCTTATGTGCATTCTTAAAATCAGTTTCTCAAATTTCTTCACGGTTTTGATTTTGTTCATATAAAAGACAGTATTGCATAATGTCGGCTCCGGTGGCGTGCCCATTTCGTAACACTAAGGTTCAGGTTCCACCCTAGTTGGACCACTGAAGACCCACCGTGTAGGGCAGCGATGCACGTTAAATCTGCCGAGAGCTGAAATGTCCTCCCGTTAGGAGAGGGCAGTGCCAGCTCAGGTGTCGTCCACATCACTTGACCATGGTTCAAAATTACGTGCTCCGTCGCCAAAAGCTCTCGTGTAGCTGAACAGTGCGACATTAATATTTTACTCACTCATTCACTCACTCCACCCCGGTTGAAGTTGATAGATTTTCTGAATGTAAAAAATCGTTCCACGCATGTTATATGATTATGTGGCATGTAAAAAATCCCCTGAGTATCTATTTGGCTCTGGTTCTCTTGGAAAAATATAAATCATGGCAATATTTAGCACCCGAAGAGAGCTTGAATTAAAATTAATTCAAGCGTACAAATTTGGTAGCGAGGTCTGCCAATAGGCGCTGCCACTATGAAATGGCTCTCGCGCTTGGGGACTTGCCGTGTCTGGAAAGGATAATTTGCTAAAATGCAGCCCCATTGGCAAAAAAGCATTACATAATGGTTTCTTTTCTTAAAAAAATAGCTTATAATATAAGAAGTTCACTTACATTTCATTTTGGGTTAAATGACCAAACCAAAATTAAATATTAATAAAAACTAATGAAAATCTTTTGTTTTATGTGATAATAAAAATAAATTAAAGAATTAAATAAGTGCTGCTAGTCTGAATACGAAGGATAAGCAAAATAGAAGAAAATCAAAAATGATATTAAAAAAAAATAACTGTCAGAAGAAAAAGACCAATAATTTTCTAGGTTTTTGATTTATTATATTTAAAAAACTACAGATTATTTTAGAAATATGTATATAAAAATAAAAACTCATTATTTAAATTTTTTTTCAATGGAAAAACTAACAATTGTTATTCTGTAAACATGTGATTACTTTTTTCTTTCATTTTATCTTAGAATTTTCTTTTTTATTTTAATGCATAAGATATAATATAATTTGATAACCGAAAATTCTTATAACAAAGTTATTTACTCATTTTTAAAGTGAGGTATAAGTACATTGAAAATCAAATATTATGAAAAAGTTGAGATTTATATGATAGAATGGAGCATACTATTATTTCAATCTATTCTGAATTATTGCAAAATTTTAGGTGAAAAAATTTCAAATTTGATGCTCCTAGGAAATAGTGAGTGAAACTATTTAGTAACCACGATTTACTTTTTTCATAGCTTTTCAAATTTGTATTTATAAAGGGTTATTCATTTATTTATCATATTTTTAGATTCCAAAAGAAGTTCTCTAAAGTTTAATTCATAAAGTTCCCGAAAATAAACGAAACAAATATTATATTTTTAACGATTTAAAACAAATGCACCTCTTTTTTTATTCTGAGATCAATTTTTAAAAACTTTTCAAAAACTAATTGAATTTGAATAGAGGTGAGAGATTTTTTAGACAGATAATAAGGCGAAAAAATAATAGTAGAAAGAATAAATTATTAATGAAACAAATTGTGTGTTAATCCATTGATATCACAATTTTGTTCCTTTTGAGCTGTTAAAATCATCTCGCTTGTGTCTAGCTGCGACAAGAATGGAAAAAATTTCAAGCATACTCCATTTTTTTTTTTGACTTACGCATCAGAAAAAAATGACGTTAATAGCTTCATCGTTCCTTTTTTTTTAATTTTCCTATGCATATATTAATTATTTTATCATATGTTATTTAAAAGATTTATGTATAGACAGAACTTTCAAGTTTTTTTACGGACTTTATAAAAAAATATATTATTGATACGTAGTTCCTCAGACGATGTGTAATTAAATATCAAATATATTTAATTTAACTGCGTTTAGTAAAACATTTTTAAATCTTCTAAATAATTAAAATAGCAGCGAAGTAAATAAAACCTTTTTTTTTAGAATATTAATTAAAACAGGAGCCAATTTTTGAAGGATTTTTTACTTTTTATGTGATAACTTTTTTTTCTTCTAAATCCTAGATCAATAGAAAGAAACTTAATTGATCTTGTTTTGGATTAGTTTTTAATGTTTTACCTTTTGTTCATTTTCATTGTTAAAGAAAAAGGATGAAAAAAATTTATATTTCCGTAATGAAATTCCTACGGATATCTTGATTGGAATTATTAAATTTTGTTATGTTTTCTATACCTCTTAAAAACCTTGTAGATTTCGATTAAATAATTAAACGAAGAGGTTAATGTCTTAGCTCCTGAAATTTGGTTTGAATACCTAATAAATGATAAATACCTTGATTACTTGTAACCTGCAAGACATTTAATTATCTTTGTATTATATATATTATTGCAATTATCTCTTATCTCACTCAGATAATAAAGAAAAATCAACATATAATTTTTAAGTTTCAATTTTAATTTCTTTCTTAGGTGAATTTTGTTAAACTTTTTTGTATGTGTGTGTGTGTGAGTGTATATATATATATATATATATATATATATATATATATATATATATATATACTGCTCAAAAATAATTAAAAGGATATTGCGGTTTTAGGTGGATCTTGGGGCTGAGAAACTTTTTAGCTGATTGATACATGGTCGACAAACGTAGGTTATATGAGAATAAATTACACATGTTTGGCAGAAAAAAATGCATTTTATTGCGCATTTGTATACAAAAGGAAAAAACACAACTTGCGCATATGAGAAAAAAGAATAAGAAAAGGTGTTTTCTTCAAAGGAAATCATTTTCAGTAGGGGGTATGGTTTCCACGGTCGGCCAGCAACGTTGAGCACCTTTGAGGCATGGAGTCAATGAGGCTATTAATCACGAGTTGGGGTATTCCGTCCTACTCTTCCAGAAAAGCTCTTTCCAATTCTTGGAGGGTTTGGGGGGGTGGCCAGCAACTCGTCTTCCTAGAGCGTCCCAAACGTGCTCTATTGGATTCATGTCTGGAGAACACGCTGGTCATTCCATTCGTACGATTCCTTCCTCGAAAAGGAAATCCTCCACCAGGTTAGCACGATGTGGGCCTGCAGTTATCATCCATTAAAATGAAGTCATCTCCGATTGCTGCAGCGTAAGGGACAATAGGTCTGAAGATCTCATCCCTATATCGGCGAGCAGTCAGAGGTCCACCTTGAATGATGTAGAGGTCTGTGCGCCCGTCAATGGAGATGCCACCATACACCAACACTCCCCCACCGCCAAATCCGACACTTTCGTGCACGAACGCAGGATTATTCCTACTGCCACGGTCCCTCCAGATGAAAATACGCCTATTATCCGGATGAACAGAAAAACGGGACTCGGCAGAAAAAAGAACATCGCTCCATTCATTTCTCCTCCTGTTTACATGCTCTGTTGTCCACTCCCTGCGGTCGTGACGATGCCTTGATGTTAGTCTAACACATACCATCGGTCGGCGAGCATACATACCTACACCATGGAACCGGTTTCGGACAGTCTGAGTTGAAACCGTGGTGCCAGTAGCCGAGCGAAGGTGTTGTTGGAGAAGAGTAGCGTTCATATTTCGGTGTCTCCGAGCCGTTAAAACTAAATAACGATCTTCATTGGGCGTTGTTCCCTGTCTACGACCTTGTCCTGGTCTTCGGCCTGCACTTCCAGTCTCCAAAAAACGGTTCCAGATCCTGGAAATCACACTTTGTGAAACTCCAATGGCGTGCGCTACTTCAGCTTGAGTTTGGTCCCCTTCTAACCTACCAACTACTCTCCAAGCTTCTGAATTGGTTAAATGACTTCGCTGAGACATCGTACTCATCGAAACAAAGTAGTCACTGAATGCCGATCTTTCTTGTCTTCATTTCAATTGAAAGTCAAATTTCATTCGCTGCCGCTGAAGCGTCGTTTTTGACGTCGAACACAAAATTAGCATACTCCACCGTTTGAAAATCATAAAAATTTGCATTTGTGATTCTCTTGTTCCTTTTTCGGCAAAAAAAAAAAAAAAAAAATTCGCTTAGATCTTTATTTTATGTAAAACTTACAATATCCTTCAATTGTTTTGAGCAGTATATATATATATATATATATATATATATATATATATATATATATATATATATATATATATATATATATATATATATATATATAGTTATTATATAAAAATAAGGAAATCTATACGTATAGGAAATGTGAAATCTAAAAATATGATAAACACCACTGGTTCACTTTAACTACTGGTAACATGAATAATCGCATGTTTTTCATAACAAACAATAAAAATATCCATGTAAGCTTTTAAATAATATTAATCCTCTGATCGGACATATGCCGGTAATTTTAGAATATAATTTTCTTAAGAATACATCCACTTCATTTCAAGATCTATTTTTTTTTTTTGGGGGGCGGGGATTCATTAAAACGTAAAATATATGACTCACATTTTCTCAACAGTTAGGATAACATCCTTAACTAAATATTTTCATTTTTATCTTAAATAATATTTTTTTATAGATTGCAATAAAAATTCATCTGAACTGTTTAAACATTTCAACTTTCCCTATTTGAAGCTGATTAAAGATACTTTTCAAATAATTCATTTCGAGCCTACCCTCAGAAACATCAAAAATAAAGTACCATTATCATGTTTATTAAAATACACCTCTAATAAACTAAGCGGAATTTTTTAAAATCAAATACGTAATTTGCTTAGAGAAAACAGTTAAGAAAATTACTATGAATTAATATTATTTTGAAATTCAAGCAAAATAAATAAATAAATACTTCTGAGATTCTTTGGAAACAATTATACTATAACATTAAAGAGTTAAATTCTTAAGATATAGAAATGTTATTTTATTAATAAGCCAAAAGAAATGTAATAAAATTAAAAAATAAGGCATAAGTTATATCTTAGCAAAATAGAAGTATACAGAACAATAAAAGATGCAAAATATCTTAAATTACTACAAACGCTTAGATACAACAGGAAACGGCCTTTAATCGTGGAATGTATTCATTCATTGAGACAAGTTCTAACGTAAGAATAAAATTTAATTTTTATAATCATAAATAAGTAATTATAATTGATTGTACTTGATAGTAAGAATAGTTTTTAATACATTTGTTTTACAAGCAATGGATTACAATGCGGAAAATTAATTTAAAGTTACACAGTATATTCTTGATTTTCACAGTGAATAAATCAAAATGTTGTGATTACAATCCACTTGACATACTTTGTGGCTTCTAATGAAATTTGAATTTCTGGGGAATAATTCAGTGAATCGCAGAGCAGAAAGGAAATGTGAGCTGTAATTTAGGGCAACGTAAAAATACGGATTTATTCTAGTCATAGTTATTTTTAAATTGCTCACTGTTTTTTAAAAGAATACGAAGTCAATACGAATGCATTTAGATGCAAAGAGTTCGTAAAAGGAAATGCAAATCTATGTTGAAGTCGAGAAGTAGTGTTTTGTCACGAAATGTAAAAGTTCCAGTAGTTTCTGAAAGGTTGAAAAATACAGGGAACAAAACAGCTAACTTCTTTCTCAAATATATGCTAAAACTGAAGTAAAGGAGCATACATTAAAAGCAGGCAACTACTGTATTTCAAGGACTTGTACACATCAAACTCAGTTCATCTTCTTATAAAATTTTAATCGTTCACGTTTAGATATGGACAGTTAACTTCAGAGGTGAACTGATATTCCTTTCCATAAATGGTAATTTTAAAATTTGGCATCGAGCAAAAAGATTAAGATTAAGAAAATTTCAATTCCGTGATTAGATATATGTTATAAGAAAATTATATTCCATATCATCACAAAAAATCACTATAAGCAAGTTAAATGATTGTCGCCAGATGGATCTTTTCTAGCTAATTTATATTTTAGCTTCTATGAACAAAACCATATTGATAATACATTGTGTTATTTCTAGTGCTTTTTTGATGAACAAATATTTTTCTTTCAAAAAGTAGTGAAGTTATTTGAAATATTACTCTCTATCCTGTATTTCTATATGAATCTAATTATCTATATAAATACAAATGAATGTTTGTATGCATGTCTCTTATGCCTTCCTAAATGGTTCCTTCGATTGGATGAAATTTTGCGGAATGGTTGGACATATGCCCACGAAGGTTTCTGAGTTATTAAAACTATGTTCGGATAGATGCCCAAGTGGCGTAGTGGAGAATTATAATGGGCGTTATTTATAATTATTTCCATTTTTAAATTATTAAACGTACAGTCTTGAAATTTAACAAGTAGATTCATTTTATAGAGTAGATACCCACTACAAAATGGGTTTTGTGAAAATCAATCCTCAAGGGGCGTTGTGGGGGATTAAGGAGCTTTAAAGGTACATATTCCCGTTTTTGAAATATTAAACCTACATATTTGAAATTTGATAGGCCAATTTCTTTTATGGAGTAGAGTTCCTCTAAGAACGGGTTTTGTGAAAATCGACCCCCCAAGAGGTGGTGCGAGGGCTTAATTCTCGTTGAGGATAAATATTCCCGTTTTTGAACTATTAGACCTACAAATTTGAAATTTGGTAGACATGATCCTTTCATAGAGTAAAGATCCATTACAAAAGTGGTTTTGCGAAACTGGACCCACGAAGGGGTGTTGCAAGGGCTAAAGGGGCGTTATAGATTCCCGTTTAGACCTACATACTTGAAATTTGATAGGAATGTTCCTTTTAAGGTGTAAAGATCCGCTCATAAATGGCTTCGTGAAAATCGACAACCAAGGGTGGTTGAGAGGGTTTAAGTGCCGTTATAGAAAAATATTCCCATTTTTGAACTATAAGACATGCCTACAGACTAGAAATTTGGGTGATATTTTCCTTTCAAGGAGTTGTGAACCTCCATAAAAGAGGCTTATACAAAAATTAGCCACTAGTGGGTTTCAAAGGGTAAAAGGGGTGCTATATAGATAAAAGAGAGTTCCGTTTTTTTTAACTATTAAACCTAGACTTGAAACTTAGCTGGCATGTTTCTTTCATGAAGTACAAAACCTCTAAGATAAGGTTTTGCAAAAATTGGCATCCAAGAGGGTGCGAGGGTATTTTATACAAAAAAAATTCCCTTTTATGAATAACTAAACCTATAAACTTGAAATTTAGAAAACATATAACTTCTGCTGAGCTGAGATCTGATAAGAAAAGGGTTTTCAAAAGTCAACCCACACATGGATGTTACACGTGCGTTATCGTTTAAAAAATACCCTTTTTTAACTATTAGACCTACAGATTTGAAATTTTTGTCAAATATGTTTTTTTTGTTGAGCAGAGATAAGCCAAAAAAGCCCTTGTTAGTAACAAATAATAATTCAAATAACGCAAGGGAATGGAAAGTTTTTGGAAAACTATTTACAAATAAAAATAATGTATTGAGCTACACAATTTGCGATAAAAAAATTTTAATTTTCAAATATTTGAAGCTCTCTTTCTGGATCATTAATACATTCGAGCACATATGTATAATTAATAGGTATAAGATTTTGAATTATTTGTCATTCTAGAATAAGTCAGTGATACACGTGTTGAATAAAATGAAAATCCAAAAAAAATATTTCTTTCTCTCTCTATATATATAATTGAAATAAACATACACATTTAATTTTATGAATATATGCAATAAATATACGAAATATGTTATACATAAATAAAGAGATCCTGAGACGTGTAGATATTTGCCTAATTCAGAAACCCCAATTTATAAAAGTAATCTTTTAACAAAACCTTTATGAAAAAGTACGGTTTGATTAATAATCTAAGATACCGTCTCTTGTTTATATGTATGTAATAACATGTTACATACGACTCAATTATATATTAACACTAGCCGTTACCCACCCGCTTCATTGGGTATTTCATATATGTATACTGTTTACATATATATGAATTATTGATATCTACATTAGAATTCGATTGTATTGAAAAATATATTTATAGCTGTTACACTCTCGCCCCTTGATATAAAAGGACATAAATTATAATATCAGTTTCTATTTATATCTTAAAGCAGAAGTAGAAAGATTTTTTGCGCTTATTTAACCTAATAATCAAGTGGATTTCACCAAAGCAACTTTCAGTGGATCTCTACTCCATAAAAAATAAACATGCGTGCAAAATTTCAAGTCTAAATCTAACAAAGCAAAAAACAGAATTTTTATCATCAATACCTCGTTTGAGAACATTCTTAGCGGATTCCAATTCAACAAAAAAAGCATGCAAACCATATTATAATATTATAGTCCTAGCAGTTCGAAAACGGGAATTTTGTCTAACAATAAGCCTCAGTAACTCTCCCCGCTTCCCCCGGAGCTGATTTCCGTAAAATTCATTCTTGGTGGAACTTATTCAACTAAAGAAACGTGCTCAACAAATTTCAAGTAAATGGGTTAAGTTCAAAAGCAGGAATTTTTCTATAACACGCCTTAATCCCTCACAACCCCACTCCTTTGGGGGTCCGTTATCGCAAAACTCTTTGGTATAAGAACTCTATTCCATAACCGAAACATACATTCTAATTTTCAAGCAGGTGGGTCTATTAGTTGAAAGCGGGAAATATTTATCTATTACGCCCCTAATCCCCGTCAGTGACCTTTGGGGATCAATTTTCCCTAAAACTATTTTGTAGCGGATCTCTACACCATGAAAGGAATCCGCTTACCAAATTTCAAGACTGTACGTCTAATAGTTTAAAAATGGAAATAATTATGTATAACGCCCCTTATGCCCCCGCAACGCAAATTAGGAAACGATTTTCACAAAACCCATCTTACAGCGGATCTCTACTTAATGAATGGAATCAGCTTACTAAATTTCAAGATTTTACGTCTAATAGTTTAAAAAAGGAGTTAATTGCCTATAACGCCCCTTAATTCTTCACAACGCCACTTGGGGTCGGTTTTTAACAAAACCCATTTTGCAGCGAATCTGTAGTCTATGAAAGGAATCCGCTTGCAAATTTCAAGACTGTACGTCTATAGTTTAAAAGTGGAAATAATTATCTATAACGCCCCTTAAGCCCCAGCAACGCCACTTGTAAAACGATTTTCACAAAACCCATCTTATAGCGGATCTCTACTTATTGAATGGAATCAGCTTCTAAATTTCGAGATTTTACGTCTAATAGTTTAAAAAAGGAGTTAATTGCCTATAACGCCCCTTAATTCTTCACAACGCCACTTGGGGTCGGTTTTAACAAAACCCATTTTGCAGCGAATCTGTAGTCTATGAAAGGAATCCGCTTACCAAATTTCAAGACTGTACGTCTAATAGTTTAAAAGTGGAAATAATTATCTATAACGCCCTTAAGCCCCAGCAACGCCACTTTAGGAAACGATTTTCACAAAACCCATCTTATAGCGGATCTCTACTTATTGAATGGAATCAGCTTCTAAATTTCGAGATTTTACGTCTAATAGTTTAAAAAAGGAGTTAATTGCCTATAACGCCACTTAATTCTCTACAACGCCACTTGGGAGTCGATTGTCACAAAACCCATTCTGTAGGGGATCTGTACTCTATGAAAGGAATCCGCTTGCAAATTTCAAGACTGTACGTCTAATAGGTTAAAAATGGAAATAGTTATGTATAACGCCCCTTAAGCGCCCTCAACGCCCCTTGGAGGTCGAATTTCGTACAAATCATTATCTAGGGAATCTTTACTTTATGAAAGAAATCTGTGTGCCAAGTTTCACGACTGTACATCTAATAGTTTAGTAATGGAAATAATTATCTATAACGCCCCTTGTGGGGTTCGAACTTTTGCAAAAATCCGTTCTTAGCTGACGTCTACTCCATGAAGGGAACCTACCTACCAAATTTCAAGTCTGTAGGTTTAATAGTTCCGGAGATATCGTGATTAGTCAGTGAGTGAGTCACTTTTCTCCTTTTTATATATAGATGTAGAACTATACACTATTTATAATATTATTTTAGAGCCTTTTAAATTTTTTTGCTTCTATATGCCTTAAATCTAAGCTCAATCGAATATCTGACATCACCGTAATTAATTTTCGAATGCTATCTAATTTTAGTTAACAAAGATGGATAAAAAATATATATATTATTTTCAAAAACGACACATTCCACTTTAAAAATGTTTCGAAGAGCTTCACGAAAGGAACCACTGTTTTCTGAAATGATATTTAATTATTATTATTATTCACTAAAAAGGTAGATTTCTATAATATATTTATTTCGATGAAATATACTAGGGATAATGAGAGTTCATTTTCAGTTGAGGAAATTTATTGCAACATGTATTAAAAATACTTTAAAATGTTTGCTTTGTATAGTAATTAGTATGTATATTTGATGTATACCTTATTGGAAATAATGCTGCTAAGATTTAGATCAGGTGTAGCCAACCTTTTTAGGAAGAATTTCGGACAAAAAATAATTATGCGGGCCATTTCCAAATGTTTAACAAATAAAAAGTGAAAAATGTGTTTATAGGCTTATTATATAATTTTTACACAGAGAGCACATTTTAATGCAAGTCTAAGTAGAAAGTGTATATTTAAAAATATAATAAATTAAAACAAAAAGCACACACTTAGATTCTATTGCTAATCAATTCAGTTAATTTTGAATGGGATATTTTGATTTTGTGTGTTATGTTCACAATACAAAACATTTATTCACAACGTATGTTGTTTTAAAAATCTGTAACAATATCTGACAGATAAATCGCGTAAATTTCAAAAATTACTTCAAAGTACAAATTTTCAGAATTCAATATAATTCCTTATATTTTCTTTTCAGCGTAGTATGGTGCTGTAATCAACGATTTTGATTTTGATTTTAGGTGGATAACAATTAAAAGTTTGCAGAGAAATTGATAAAGGATTTGTAAAAAGATCTGTATTTTTTATCACCTTGAAAATCCTGCAAAATTGGACATTAAATTTTTAAATCGCCACAGCTTGGAGAACTATTTCGGTAGATAGTTCGTGCGTTAATGTAAATTATGTGTTAACTTTTTTCCTTCAAAATCCAGACAAAAAAAATAAGTTTGTCCACAAAAGAAGGTTTCTGACCAACAAGGGTAGGAAAAATACAATCATTTCTCTGTAATCTTAAATTTAAATTATTTTAATGTTCTATAATATTGGTGAGAAAAGCCAAATACAAGTACTCAACTCAACAGTTCAGTGTTCTCTTCCAGGTACACTGCCTAACAATTGCTAAGAAACAGTTACGTTTTTGGGAATAATTAATAATAGACACTGATTGAAGAAATGAAACTAAGTACATATTTAGTTGGGATAATGTGCATTTATTATAGTGCAAAGTGGGTACAGGTATTGCTACAAGGAAGAATTAAAAATTTAAAAACAAAAAAGCTCAATGGATGATTTCCAAATAGCCACAAAAATTTATCTTCAGGTCATAATGATGCAGACATGAGTACCTTAGTAAAATGTGTGTTTATTACGGACACTAATGCTGCACATTTACATATGTTCTCCATGCTCACCGCTAAACTATCGAAGAGTCTTTCGGCGATGTCTGCCCAACCATTACGCCTGTGCATTACCGATCACACGTTCACAAACAAACTTTTTATGCATAACGTGCTCCACACTCTCTCCACAGTAATTAGTGGCCAAAATCACTTGTCACTCTGAAATGAGATTCGCTGAAGAACATCAATTTAGACCAATTTTTGTGATCCCAACCAACATGTTCCTTACACCAGCGTAATCTCAGGACGATGGCGTGATTGAAGTGGGATGCAACGAACAGGCTTCTGTGTATACAAACCAACTTGATT